>CM075985.1:28357990-28957990 GCA_038087875.1 Malacoraja senta
CTAGCCTGTCTAACCCCTTAAGAATTTTGTAAGTTTCTATAAGATCCCCCTCAATCTTCTAAATTCCAAAATGAGAGTATTGCTGGGATGTTGTGGGTCCTTGATGCTGACTGCCTTTTTGAGGCGGTGACTCCCATAGATTCCTTCAATGGTGGGGATGGGGGTCAATCACCGTGATATACCACCACATTTTGTAATCTCCTTCATTCCCGGACATTCGAGTTGTCGAACCAGGCCATGATGCAAACAGTCTATATGCTCTCTACCGTACTCCAGTAGAGGTACAAGTGAATACTTGTCAACATACTGAATCTCTTCAATCTTCTAAGAAAGTCGAGATGTTGATGGACTCTGTGTGATTGTATCAAAGTGCTGGGCAGAGATATGCACACCCAGGAACTTGAAGTTGTTGACTCTCCACCACCGACCACTGGATGAAAACAGGTTTGTTGATCCTCAGCCTTCCTCTTCTTAAGTCAACAATCAGTTCCTTGGTCTTATTGATGTTGAGAGCAAAGTTCCTGTTCTGGCACCATTCAAGCAGATGATCGTTCTCCCTCCAATATTCTGACTCATCATTACCCATATTTTATCCAACAACGTGTGGTGACGTCGGTGAATTTAAAGATGTAATTGGAATTGTGTCTGGCTACACAGTCATAGTTATAGAGCGAGTAAAGCAGGGGAGTGAGCACATAGTCTATAAGTGCTCTGTTGCTGATGGTTATTGATTGTCATCTGTTGATGAGGATGTCAAGGAACCAATTATGAAGGGTTGTGCAGAGAACCAGTTCCTTGAGCTTGGTACCAAGTTTGGAGGGGATGGTGTTAAACGCCAAGCTGTGGTCATTGAACAGCAACGTGGTGTATGCTATTAAGCTGGAAAAGATGCAGAGAAGATTTATGAGTAAGTTGCCGGGACTCAAGGGCCTGAGCTCTAGGGAGAAGTTGAGCAGGCTATGACTTTATTAGTTGAAGCGCAGGAGATATGCCATAGACACCTATAGCAAGGACCGATATGTGTACGTGCACCTTCTGTCTACAAAAAACACTGCAAATAATTTACAACCTTTCCTCACATTGTTATAAAATGTGATATGAATTATAAAATGTGCCTTGAACTCATAAGATTTTTATTCAAAAATCTGGGATCTTGTCCAAATTCTTGTGAAAATATTGCAGATGTGTGTTTTTTACTGTGTGAGCACACACAATTGAAGAAATTGTGGCGCAGAGATATATCTTGGCCTTCAACACATGAAGGTATCGTCTGCGTTCGGCGCCCTGCTCCATATATTCAGCTCCAATGAAGGCAATGGATCTTCATTGTATAGGAGGTTGGTACTTCCTTTAGTGTGTACATTTGCATCAATTAGTCCAAATAGCTAAAGACAAATTTATTTCCCTTGTGTGTTTTCGCTTCAAACAGGTAACTGCAACATAGATATATTCTGGAATTTTAAATAAATGCTTTGACTTCAATTGGTTTAGTTTTCTGATCAATAATTCATAGAAAATCATAAAAAATGAGGGATAATTTTACTATTGCATTCAGCAAATAATATATTCTGTGAAGTTTATCACAATTTTACAGAATGGCGATATGGTTACATTTTAAATGTAAATTACTTTCTTTGGCAACTGGACCATAGGCTATACATCAGAACATCACAGATTCAATATCTTGATAAGTCAATTTATCCTTCGGTAAAAGTGGAACACAATCTCGAAACACGGCTGCAGTCAGGGAGGATGGCTAGCTACTTAAACAAGCAAGTACATAGTGAATTAAAGTTTGTTCAAGACTGCAGGACTGCCAAGATTTATTTTCAAATAGACAAGAGTAAATATCAGTGGGCAGGGTGATGAAGGTGGGCAATGCAGAGGACTTTTTGTAAAATACAAGAACCATGGATGCATGGAAGCTTAGCATGTTCATTATTTGAATTGCAACACAAAGACAAATTATCTTTATTTAAATGTAATTCCAATTATTAAAATGTATTTTATGTTTAAGTGAACTCGAGCAGCTAAACTACTCGCACGTCATTATGTTTCATCAGATAATTACTTAGTTTTCCTTTGAAGAGAAAGACACAAAAGTCTATCAGCTTACAAGGGGATGTTATTGTTGCATCCATGGATTGCACACACACATATATATGGCACCTACATCTAAACCCAAGCAAAACATATTCAGACTAATTAAAGAACTGATGCCTGTCACTGAACCAAGATGATCTCTAACACATCTCTGATTTTGAAATGAAACTATTAATTTAGACTTTCATGTTATGAGAACGGAGACTTCTTACTGTAGTGTGGCCTGAATTATGAAATAATGTATATGTTCACATAGCTAAGTACTATGAGGCATTTGTACATACAAGGCACTGGATTGTCAATTGTGGGATTGGGAAGATAACTGGGCAATATCAAATGTGAGGACAGTGAGGACACAGCAGAAAGAGCATGTGTAAACTGTAGATGCTGGGAACCTGTAATTGATGAAAGCACTCTGCAGGTCAACAGTTCCTTGCCAAAGACTTCATGTCAAAACTAGGAAGAAGCCAAACAAATTTGATTCTCTCAGTTCCTCTGTCTCCATAATATCTGCCCAGATGATAAAACTCTCTATACCCATATCTCTGAGATGTCTAAGTTCTTTATTAAATGCAGCTTCCTTTCTACCATAGTTGAGAGATCCATTAACCTCATTTCATCTCTATCTCACAGTTCTGCCTTAACTCATTCTCTTCTTGGAAAGAGGCCCCTGGTCCGCACTTTCACCCTCATCACTGTGACACTCTCATTGGCAGGTTTGATGGGGTTGATCAGGAGTAGAGTTGATCAGGAGTAGAGTGTTACAAATTGCGGAGCAGTTAGCTTAGAGTGAGGAAATGGAGTGGAATAATGGAGAGAGTCAATGTTATGTGGGCAGATGGCAATGTATCGGTCAATAGAGGTTTAGAGGCCAGTGGTAGCTATCCAGGTAGCTAGGGAAGTCTGGAGATAGAAACAAGTGTCCACAGTCTAGGGTGAAGACTCCTGTCCAAAGAGAGTGGTGGAAGAAGAGTTCAATGTCATGCCAGGCTCGGACTTCATCAAGATAAGGGGTAAGCACTTGCTACTCTGTACCAGTACAAACTTAATCAACATTAATCATAAATCCTATGATTAGTTTTTTCTGTTCCTCACTCTTTCTCTCCTCTCTAGGCCAGTTAAATTTCAAGCTTCAGGCCAATTTATTGTGTGGGTTTAAAACCAATAGATCTTGGATTCAAATGATCACTTTACACAGGATTCTAATTGTCAGGCAAAAGGAAGAGTTCTCTGAATCAAGCGGGGATTCAGAAATGCACAGACATATTGTTGAGTCACATCATTTCAAAGATTACTTCCTTTAGATATTTGTAGGCATTTGTTATTTGTGTGAAATGAAGGTACTTTTCAAGCAGTTTTAATTTTGATCTGCAGGGTAAACTATTTACTATTGTTTAAATGTGCTAATTCTTTAATATCCTGGGTGCAATGTTTTACATCTGGTTCAGAATAAATTCTGCAGTGCATATAAACATGCCTGAAGTTAAAGCTCCTTTCCTGCATCACAGAATAATCCATCTTATATGTCCACCTTTCCACGCAGCCCTGCTATTTTTAGATCTCTGCCCAGCTAATGAGAAAACTGGAGTCTATTTTTTGAAGGCCCAAAGAGAAAGCTATGCCACTTTTTGAAGGGAGGGTGTGCGATATTAATCTGGCGTCTGAAGTAGATGGGTGAAAATAAAATACATAAATGTGCACATTTCTATTATAGTGATAAGAAACAACAATTTATTTCATACATATCTACTTGGTCAAATTAATTTGCTGAATTGAAGGAGAAGGCAATAGCAGTACAGCAGATTTCCCTCACTGGCTGCAAACACTGGCACAGTCCAGAGGTGCTTGTCACTGTCTCTATCACCACCAGATGCCAAGACACAGCATTTTTAAGAAATACAGCATTTTACTTTGTGCCCCAAAAGAAAATCTTGATATAAATTACTTGATGGTTGTTTACAATAGGCTGGATGGTATTATTAAAAGAGAAATTAAATCTACATTGCGGCGGTTGGAGCCTTCATTTGTCAGCATAGATTCATGGAAACCAAAAGACAATAGCGTAGAACAGTTCCAGTCTGTTGCTTGGAGGATCACAGCAGTTCTGAGCAATGCTCCAAGGCTCTAATTTCCTAGTATTCTTGATGCCAGAAGTGGAAGGAGTAAATCACAGGAATATCATAGAGGGGACAAGATCTCTGAGGATGGGGTGATGAGGACTGCGGTGGGATGTAGAGATGATCAAGAGGGGAATCTGCGAGATCCTTTATTGGGAGTCAAATCAGAATGGGCCATGGAGATAGTAAGGGAGCCAGGGGAGGAAATCAAAGGTGGGTGCAGATGTAATCAGTGGCCTTGGAGGAACTTTAGAGTGGGGGTATTTGGTTTGGAAGGGGTATTTGGCAGTGGGGGAGATGGTTCAGGAAAGGCTGTGACAGAGAGCTGTATGAGAAGATGGTGGAGAGGGATGGAAAGTAGGGAAAGATCAGTGGGAGTATTGAGAAAACTGGAAGCAATGGAAGACAAATGACAAGTGTGGATTGGAGTATGGGGTGGGATGTAAGGAAAGATATGACGGAGTATTGCGAGAACTGGAAGCAATGGGAATAACTGACACATGGATTGGGGCATGGTGGCAGAGTGTGAGAATGTGAAGAGAAAATAGGAATTTATCCAAAGGAAGAACAATGTACCCATGGACCCATTTATTGCTTCACAGCTGCATTCTTTAGCTGTGACATGAAGAGGGATGAGCACTTTAGGAAATATGAAGACCTGCTCTAGTGCAAGCTCAGGTCATTCATCAATTGTACGTGTGAAGTAAACACTTGTGCAAGTGTTGATCATCATCATTTGCACACTGATTGCCATCGCCATACATATTCAGCATTTCCATCCACACCTGTATCACACGTGGATCAAGCTACAAAACTATGCTCTCCATGCAAAATTATATAAAGAGCTATTGTGTAGTGCATTAAAAAGGTTAAAAAAAATAATTGGCCAATATTTTCCAGAGAGCATTTTGTATTTTGGAGAAAGAAAGATGAATAATGAATGCAAAAGTTAGTACTAGTCATTGCAACTTGAAATTGACATTCTGGTTAAGTTTAGTTGGACTCAACTATGTTTCTTCCTGCTAAGTTGAAGTGCTGATATTCGCCATAGGGATTCACAAAATGCTTACTTTGATGAGATATCAGAAGCTGGATGATGCTGATAGAAAGGTACTCAACCAAAAACCTATTTGAAGACATTAATTTCCCATTGGTTGTATTGCTATTGAGGGAGTGCAGCGTAGGTTCACCCGGTTAATTCCCGGGATGGCAGGACTGACATATGATGAAAGAATGGGTCGACTGGGCTTGTATTCACTGGAATTTAGAAGGATAAGATGGGATATTATAGAAACATATAATGGTAGGCCATTTTGGACTGAGATGAGAAAAAACTTCTTCACCCAGAGAGTTGTGAATCTGTGGAATTCTCTGTCACAGAAGGCAGTGGAGGCCAATTCACTGGATATTTTCAGGAGACAGTTAGATCTAGCTCTTAGGGCTAAAGGAATCAAGGGATATGGGGAAAAAGCAGGAACGGGATACTGATGATCAGCCATATTGAATAGTGGTGCTGGCTCGAAGGGCAGAATGGCTTACTCCTGTCCCAATTTTTCTCTGTTTCTATGTTTCCACTAACTGTGCTATAATGTCACATCAGAGTATTATACCCTGCATCTAAAAGCTATTCTATTGATGTCAATATAATCAACTGGTTGTAATACATGCAGGCTACTTCAATAAATGCTCAACCCAATACTATCTCTCCTTTTGCTCTGCCAACTTCCCAACGTGGTTGGAAAAGAAAAACACAGTGGCATAACTAATAAAGCTGCTGCCTCTAAGCTCGAGTGAACTGGGTTCAATCGTAACTTCTGGGTGCCTTCTGTATGTTCTCCCTGTGACTGCATGTGTTTTTCTGGATGCTCTGTTTTGCTCTTCTATGCCAAAAATGTGCAGATTAATAGGTTAAGTGGCCATTGTAAATTGGCTAATGTGCTAGAATCTGGGGTGGAATGGTAGCGAGGTGTTAAAGTTTAGGGTAAAATGGAGAGATTAAAATAGGTTATGGGAAGGATTAGTGTAAGGGAGGTCCTGTGTAGTGTATTTAATGTAAGGATTCAGCATGTCTCCAATGACTTTTACAGAAATTAACTATTAAAATTCCACCCAGATTGCTTTTGCTCGAATGTGGCTTTGTGAAGATTGATGAATATCAATGTTCCAATGTGGGTTTGCCAATCCTTTTAAAGTGTGGAAATCTAAATAAACATATTGTTTTGATAATTCTGTGAGTGTTGGTTTCAAGCTTTATGTGTAAAATTGAAATAAACCTTTGACTCAAGGGAATGCCAATGGGATTTACATACAACACACTTTGTGCTGATCTTACTCAAGTTCCCTTCCTGACCACTTCCTCTATTTTATTGTTAAACGTGTTAGAGTCGTTCTGGCTCCTGATCTGATCTGGAGAGTTTTGTTTGTCTTCTTCCAGTTTCTTTCTCATGACCTCTGACTCTTCCCTTCCCTGGACTAGTTTCTCTCCATCTCTGCCAATGGACTTTGTGCTGGCATTATAATTAGTCCACATCATCTCTCAACCATGTACATTAAATTACTTCTCATGTCCTGTGATGAGTTAATTCCTTGGTCCCAGTTTCTCTGCTGTAATTTGTACTTATTCACTGATATAACTCTTCACACCAGGATTTCTGACATTTTCTCCTTTGTCCGGCCAGAGTTAGCAAGATCCACGATTGTGACCGATTGTTTCCCCAGCATCAGCTATTCCAACCTTCCCTCGTCCATCAAGTTCAACATGTACAGCAGCAGCTTTCTCTATCTCCTCATTAATCATTCTCACAGCCTTGCCACACATTTCCTCATCCTATTGTATTCAAGTTTGTAAATACAAGGGACTGCAGATGCCAGTTTTCAAAAAAAGACATAAAGTGCTGGAGTAACTCAGCGGTTCAGGCTGTATCTCTGGAGGACATGGATCGGTGGCGTTTCATGTCAATTAGAGTAATTTGAGTCAAGTTGAGTACTTGAGTTTGGCTATATTGTGTCTATGTATAGTATTATCTGATTTTATTGGATAGCTTTCAATAAAAAGCTTTTCACTGTACCTCAGTACACAGGACAATAAACTGAACAGAAGGTTGCTGGAGGAATGCCAGGTACCCCGGCAGCTTCAGGTGCAATTTTACCAATGGTCACGGTGGCAAATATAACATGGGCCTTCCTGAGAGTGAATCCGCAGAATGCAACTGGCCCAGATGGAGTTCTTGTCCGTTTCCTCAGGACCTGTGTTGATCAGCTAGCGGAGGTATTCACAAACATTTTTAACCTCTCACTACTCCATTCCAAGGACCCCACCTGCTTCAAGAAGATCCCGATCTTCCCATGCGAAAGAAAAGTAAGGTAGCGTGCCTTAATGATTATAGACAATAGACAATAGACAATAGGTGCAGGAGTAGGCCATTCGGCCCTTCGAGCCAGCACCGCCATTCAATCTGATCATGGCTGATCATCCCCAATCAGTACCCCGTTCCTGCCTTCTCCCTATATCCCCTGACTCTGCTATCTTTAAGAGCCCTATCTAGCTCTCTCTTGAAGGTATCCAGAGAACTGGCCTCCACCGCCCTCTGAGGCAGAGAATTCCATCGACTGATCAGTGGCTCTGACATTCACCATCATGAAGTGCTTCGAGAGACTGGTGACGGTGCTGTTAACTCCAGGCTCCCAGCCAGCCTTGATCCACTCCTGTTTGCTTCCCATTGCAACAGGTCCACAGCAGTCACCATCTACCTGGCTCTAATGTCCTCTCTGGAACACTTAGATAACAAGGACTCCTATGTTAGGTTCTTATTTATTGACTACAGCTCCACCTTCAGCACCATAATACTATCCAAACATCAGCAAACACCTGGACCTAGGAATCAACAACCCACCCCCCCCCCCACCCCCAGGCCCACTCCACCACCTCTACCACTGGATCTTCCACCATCTGACAGGCAGACCACTATCAGTGAGGAGAGATTACACCTCCTCCACAATAATTCTCAACATAAGGATGTGTTCTCAGTCCCCTACTTTACTCCCGATACACTTGCAACTGTACGAACAAATTTGGATAACTACATCCACAAGTTTGCAGATGACACTACTGAAAGGAGCCAAATCATAAACAATGATAAGACAGAGTACAGAAAGGAGATAGAGAACTGAGTAACATGGTGTCAGGACAATAGCTTCTCCCTCATTGTCAGCAAGATGAAGGAGTTATTTATCATGAAGTATAGTGTACACACCCTGATCAGTATTATTGGTGCCGAAGTGGAAATGGTTGAGAGCTTTGAGTTCCTTGGGGTTAATATCACCAATGATCTGTCATGGTCCAATGACATTGATGCGCCAGTCAAAAAGGCACATCAACGGCTCTACTTCCTTAGGAGACTGAGAAAATTTGGCATTTCTCCAATGATTCTTACAGAATTCTACAAATGCACCATAGAAACATATTGTCAGGTTACATCACAGCTTGGTTTGGTAACAGCTCTGCTTAAGATCACATGAAATTGCAAAGAATAGTAGATGTAGCCCAGTCCATCACACAGACCAAACCTCCCACCGCTGACTCCATCTACACTTCACGCTGCCTCGTTAAAGGAGCCAACTTTTTGTGTGTATAATCAAAGACATGTCCACGCAGTGATCAGGTTCACAAGATGTAATCCTATATTGCACGTTATTGGTGAATAAAATTTAAAAAAAGACAAAACGGCCTGTTTAACTGCCTTTCACACACAGATTCTTCAACCAGCTTCAACTAATGACGTCACAATGAGGTGGGCGGGCACCATGGCTCGGGTCGGCGCCCGTTTCACACATGCCCACCTCGCTTGGGTCCTCAGGTCCACGCCCGCCCGTGGCCTCGCTCGGATCCTCGAGTCCACGCCCGCCCTCGGCCTCGCTTGGGTCCTCAGGTCCACGCCCGCCCGCGGCCTCGCTCGGGTCGTCGGGTGCACGCCCGCCCGTGCCCTCGCTCGGGTCCACGCCCGGTCGCAGCCTCGCTTGGGTCCTCAGGTCCATGCCCGCCCGTGGCCTTGCTTGGGTCCTCGGCTTCTCGGGTCCACGCCCGCCCGCAGCCTCGCTCAGGTCCTCCTCCCTCCCACAGCGCAGTGCTCCCTCCTCACCACTCCTCCCTCCCTCCCACACACTTTCCATCGCGGACCAAATATGATTTGAAAGTAATACGCCCAACTCTCAACACCGTGGTAAAGGAATTCCACTTACAGACCAGCTTCTAAAGTTATTCAAGGTCATTCTCCAACTTCACATTCCTGACAACAGCTCAGAAACCATAGAGACTTCAATGCACATAGTTCTGAAATTTGCTCTGAGCAAGAGAAGGACCAAAATTGCAAAGCCATAAAGTTATCTCTTCCACCGCACATCCCACCCCCCAGCCCAAACAATGCCCTCCCATCCCACCCCCCCTCCCCCGCCCACACACCCATCTCCCCCCCCCCCCCCCCACACACATCTGCCCTTAACATCCACCGTGTTGCGTTGGGGGTACGTGTTGCTTTGGGGGAACAGGTGAGTGCTGGAATATCGCGTTGGGGAGCAGGCCCAACGGGTCTGCATGGTCTAGTGTATAATATTTTCTGATTTGATTGGATAGCATGCATAACAAGGCTTTTCACTGTACCTTGGTACACGTGACAATAATAAAACTGAACCTAATGTTCATAAGTTTATATGTTCAAAAGTCATTGGAGAAGAATTAGGCCATTCGGTCCATCTAATCTACTTCGCCATTCAATCATGGCTGATCTATCTTTTGCTATCAACCCCATTCTCCTACCTTCTCCCCATAACCTTTGACATGTTTACCAATCAAGAATCTGTCATTCACTGCTTTAAAAATATCCAATGACTTGGCCTCCATTGCCATCTGTGGCAATGAATTCCAGATTCACTACCTGGAATTTCTGACTAAAGAAATTCCTCCTTATCTCCTTTCTAAAGGTACATCATTTTATTCTGAGGCTGTGCCCCCTAGTCCTAGACTCTCGCACTAGTGGAAACATCCTCTCCAATTCCACTCTATCCAAGCCTTTCACTATTCGGTAAGTTTCAATGAGGTTCACCCTCATCCTTCTAAACTCCAACGAGGACAGGCCCATCAAATGCTCATCATAGGTTAACCAAATCTTCCCTGGGATCATGCTCTAAAAACCTACTCTAGGCCCTCTCCAATGCCAGCAAAGCCCTCCTCGGATATGGGGTCCCAAATTGCTCACAATAACCTTCAAGCCAGGCTAATATCTTTTCTCTATTACCATGGGCTCTCATCTTGTTTAGCAGCCCCACATGCAGCATCTTATCAAAGGCCTTCTGAAAATCTAGGTAAATGATGTTGACTGATTCTCCTTTCTCTATCCTGCTATTTACTTCCTTAAATAATTCCCAAAGGAGAATTAGATGTGTTAGCAAATTCTTAGGTAGTTAAACTGACAATTTAATGCAACAACTCCTGGCTTTCTGTTGCCTTCTTTCAACCTGGACCTTTGAATTATGGAAGACTTTTACTGGAGGTGGGAAACAAGCTAAATGTTACCTTTAGGAAAGATAGTAATCTCTTCAGAAGCTGATCACAACATTTAAAATTTGGACAACCTTTTCTCAAAATATTGTGGCATCAAATCATTGGAGGAGCCTCAAATTGATTATCCTAGAATAGCAATAATTGATTGTGTTTGATAGGTTGCTCAATGATAGTCCATACAATTTTCCAAATACCTTTTTAAGACCTTAGTATTCATTTGGTTGATAACGAGTCTTCAGTGAAAAGAATAAACTTCCCTGGTGATCTGCTGGAATCCCCCAAAACCTTGAATAGGGATAAATGAAGAAACAATATCATTGCAGTTTTGGTTTTCCCGAGTGTAATGGACACATAAAAATGCATGCATCCATGAGAAGTCCCGCATCCAAAGAACTGAAACTCATGCTTCGTGATTTTATGCTGCACAGTACAACAGAAAATGCTGGAAGTGAGGAGCGAGCAATAAAGCTAACATTTCAATTTGACAACCTTTCATCGGAACTGGGAAAAGTTAAGAGATAATTTTTTTCTTTTAAATTGCAGATAAATAAGGGAAAAGTGGCAGGTTGAACAAAAGCGAAGGTCTGTGGCAGAATGATCAGAAATCACTAAATGATAAACGTGCTGATGGAGCCAATGGAAAGGATAGTAAAGGTGAGAGAATGGAGGTGGTAAGTGAAGTCTAAAATCCCCAGAAAAAGAAAGCAAGAAAACTGTGAATGCTGGAAATGCTCTGAGGTATATGACTTGATAACAGTTTTGAATTTAATATTGTCTGGAAGACTGTATTGTGCCTCATGCGAAGATAAGCTGCTGTTTCTTGATCCTCCATAGAGCTTTGTTAGAACAGTGTAAGGCTAAAGACAGAGGTCAAAGTGCGAGTGGAATGGAGAACTAAAGTCGTGGGCGACTGGAATCCTGAGGTCACAATTGCAGACTGAACACAGCATTCTGCAATACAGTTACTAAATCTGCATTTGATTTGCACGAAACAGGTTAAACCACATTGTGAACACAAAAGTAGAATATATACAAATAAAGTTTTGCTTCACCTGGAAAGACTTTCTAGGACAATGCACAGTGGAAAGTGTATGTTGGGAGCATGGTGCTTGAGAGTGCTGTGAGGTACTGAGAATGGTCTGTTGTGTGGAAGATTAGTCAGAGTGGCCATGGAAATGACTGGTGGGTACTGACTGATAACCACTGGTATAATTCATCCTGAAAGACCGAACCAGTGGTGTATGAGAAAATCTCAGAAGTCTAAAGACGTCTTCTTTTACATATATGCGGTCACATGGGTGACTTGGCAAATTCCCTGAATTTCAGTCTGTACCCTTGCTCCATACTATTTAATGTTCCTCTTCAAGCAATTTCATGTTCATAAGTTATAGGAGCCGAATTAGGCCATTTGGCCCATCATGTCCGCTATTCAATCATGGCTGATTCATCTTTCACTCTCAACCCCCTTCTCCAGTTTTCTCCCCATTACCCCTGATGCCCATAATAACCAAGAATCTGTCAATCTCTGCTTTTAAAAATCCATTGACGGTCTCCACAGCCGTCTGTGGCAATTAATTCCATAGATTCACCACCCTCTGAATGAATAAATTCCTCTTCATCGCGAGACTACCTTTTGTAGATAATCATTGATTTTGTTGGCGAAAGAGAATGCAACAATCTTATGCACCCTTTAATAAAGACATTCTTTCCAACATACCTTTGCACCCACTTTATGATTACAGCTGCTCCTCGACCTACGATGGGGTTACGTTCCGATAAACACGTAAATAGAAAATATCGTTAGTCGTAAACGCATTTAATACAATGTGATCACGTGACCGGAAGTGAGCGGCGGCTCGCTGCCGTTGCCCAGCGTTTGCACCATCGTAAAATCAAAACATCGTAAGTCGAAGCATCGTAAATCGGGGAGCCCCGTACCTTAATTTTGTACCCGCTTATGATTTTATCATTGATCAGACGGCATGGTCTAGCATTATTTATTATATCATATTCATAATTATGAAAATACAGGGAGAGACGACAAAGCACATGATTGTCATATTCATGAGAGGATGAAAGAATGAGAAAAGAATGGCTCAAGTTGAATGGTGATAAGTACACCTTTAAAGGGAAAGGATGCCAGCTCTATGGAATCAGATTTGCATAACATAGAGAGAAGCAAAACCTGGAATAAGTCCGTCATCACTGAGATTTGAGCACCAAGAATCTTTCATTCTTTCTTCACGTCAAAATTTATGGCAGCCTCTGAGAGCATCAGCGAAGAAAAGTACTATATACCACAAGTCAGAATCCCATCAAACAAGTTTCAAAGAAGGAGGTAATGTGCAAAGTGACAAGCTTGGCAAACCACATGGTAAGATGTGTTACTTAGCAGTTGCCTTGATTAAAGGCTTGGAAACAGCTGTAATACAAGCTGGCAAGCCAATAGCATCACCACCCTAGAAACTCCCGCACACCTTATTTTTATATAACTGCCCCTTACCTTCTGAATAGATCCCTTGTTTGAGATTTGCTCACTGGTAGAAACATTTCAACATCCATCTTGTTATGTTTCCTCATGATTACATATAGAAACATCGTAACTTAGAAAATAGATGCAGGAGTACGACATTTGGTGCTTTGAATCAGCATCGCCATTCAATATGATCATCCAAAATCAGGACCCCGTTCCTGCTTTCTCCCCATATCCCTTGATTCCATTAGCCCTAGGAGCTCTATCTAACTCTCTCTTGAACACATATGTTTCAATAAGATCACGCTTCATTTTTCTGAGCACAAAAGTCCAAGGAGAATTACATCATGATATACACAAAACCTGTACAGATATACTGTATGGTGGAGAGCTAGATCAGTTGTACAGTGGACTGAGATCTACAGAGATATAGAGAGAATATTGTCAGTGATCTGCCAGAAATACTGAACAACATTGCCAAGCAACATACACTTTCCCCAAGACCAACAGGTATGAAAATAAGTATCTGATGCAATATTAAGGGAAACTACAGTATGAAACAATACTGAATTATTATTCAAATTATTGTGCGGAGAAGTAGCGCATGGATAAGATCTATTAATGAAAGTCTGGAAGCTAGCTAAAATCATTACGATACCCTGTGATCATAAATCAAGACTGAAGTGGGTCAACAAAATAGAAGGGACTATCCATCTTTGTCTTACATAGAGCAGATGGGAAAGAAAGTATCTGAAGCAATTTCAACAACACAGAAAAAGTGAGTGTAATTTCTACAACAGGGGTAGCAAACACCACAACACAAAAGCAATGTACCATTTCATTGCAGAGAGGAATAATCACAGATGAATCATCCGAATAATGATGTAAAGTTTATCATAGAACATAGAAAAGCACTGCACAGGAAAACACCCTTCAGTCCACAATGTCTGTGTCGAACGTGACGTCAAGATGCCGAGATAAATCCCTCATCTGCTTTACATAATCCATACCCCTCCATTCTCTGCATATTGATGTTCCGATTAAAATCCACATAAAGCCATTATTGTACCTGTGTTCATCATCACTCCTATCAGTGCGTTCCAGGCACCCACCGCCCACTGGATAAAACATTTTCTCCAAACATCTCCTTCAAACTTTGTTCCTCTCACCTTAAACCGATGCCCTCCATTCTTTGATATCTCCACCTTGAGAGAAATGTTCTGACTGGTTACCCTATCTATGCATCTCATAATTGTATTTACTTTTATCAGATCTCCCCTCAACCTCTGAGGGAAGGTGGAGACAGATATGATTTCAGGAAAGGTAACCTAACAAGAATTATAATGTTTAACACAAGTTCAATACAGATCATGCAAGTAAAATGTATTCTTTTTTATAAAAAAATAACAAGAGATATTTCAACGCTATAATATTGTGTAAAGAACTATATAGTTAGGTGTAGGTATACTATTTAGCATTTTTTGTACCACATCACTCACTGCTGTGTCACATACATTGTAATATATGTCAGCCAGTGCATGGCATGGAGGCTGAGAAAATAAACAAGCTGCTGAGATCAGATCTGGTCTGGAAATCTAATTAATGAACAGTGTTCTGGAAACAAGACGTCCCTAGAGATATAAAAATAGAAATGCCGGAGAAGTAGAAAATGTGCACTAAAGTAGAGCTGTGGGGAGCTTATGCAATTTTATATAAGGACCTCAGTAAAATTTTATCACAGCAAGGAGAAAGGCATTGTGTGCAGTAGAAATAGAATAGGCCTTTCAAATGTTGTGTACACATAAACCTTCCATTTGCTTCTTCACAGCAGAACTCTTGGAGAAAGTCAGATAAGTGGTGGGACTGGAGCAAGGGTGCAGAGTGGTGATGAAAACACAATGCCAGAGAGAGGTGGGGTGGGGGGGGGGGGGGAGGTAGGGAGATTGGGCCAGAATTCAGGACGGAGGATATCATCGAGAGTCTAAGGGGTGGTCATAGATCGGTGTAGGGAACTGGGGGTTTGGGTTGTTGGTGGCTAGACTCTAAGGTGAGAGGGTTTATTCAAACAATCATGTGCCATGAAGGCATTGGTTAGGAATGGAGGTGTGCATGTAGGAGTAAAGATTAAGAAAACTATCTGGTAGTGGACCAAGTAAGGTTGGAACTTGCTTAATGCAAAATCAGATCTCAATGCTCCAAAGAAGGTGGCATCCAACATCAAGTAGCCCCATCATCAGGACCATGCCCTTTTCTCGCTGCTACATTTGAGTAGAAGGAACAGAAGTCTTAAGTCCCACACCACCAGGTTCAGGAACAATTATGGGCCTGTCCCACTTAGGCGACTTTTTAGGCGACTGCAGGAGACTATGCAGTCGCCGCATGGTGGACACATGTTCGCGGGTGGTTGCCGGGGAGTCGCCTTCATGGTCGTGAGGAGTTCCCGCATTCTTGGAACAAGTCGCGGCCTCATTATGGTCGCCGTGAATTTTTGAACA
Organism: Malacoraja senta; assembly: GCA_038087875.1. Taxonomy (NCBI): domain Eukaryota; kingdom Metazoa; phylum Chordata; class Chondrichthyes; order Rajiformes; family Rajidae; genus Malacoraja; species Malacoraja senta. The sequence continues at coordinate 28,373,735 of CM075985.1, forward strand.
TGTTGAAGAATTAGCTGCGACTAGAATGAAGCCGCCATGGAGAGTAGCGAGAATTCTCGAGCCGTAGGTGGGTCGCCAGGAGGTCCTAAAGGGTTGCCAGGAGATCAAAGGTTCTTGGAGGTTCTCGTAGGTTGTAGCCAGTGCTGACCTCTTTTAAAGGACTTACCGTACACTGTGCTTTAGCCGTCTTTTTACAGTGCCAAGCTTCCTGTTCATCGCGGTGTGTGTCTGTTTCCCCTTGGCTTTGCACCGTGTGAATTTTTTAGACAGCGCTCCCCCCCGCTTGCCCTGTTCCCGCCTGCATAACGGTGAAGGAAGCGATGTGTTTGTGTATGTGTGTGTGTGTGTGTGTTCCACTCTGACAGTCGCCGTTCCAGTTGCCGTTTTTTCATGCGACTTTGACAGTCGCCGGCAGTTCGCTGAAAAATCGCCTAAGTGGGACAGGCCCATTACTTTCCTTCGACTATCATATTCGTGAACTGACCCACAGAACTCTAATCTTTTAGTGTTGTGCCCTTTGTTGTTCACAGCCTTGTTTCCACATGAGGATGTAGTTCTGGTATGATCAAAAATGTCCAATATACACTGATATAAATGTCCAGTCAATAGCCTTAGTCATATGGACAGCTAAGATTAGTTTTGTGGAAGTGCGCCACTTGCAAACAATGTAACTGAGTACTCTGAGCATTTAGGTTTTAGATAAAATTAGCTCAATAGTATGCTAAATCTTGGAATTTCTATACCACTTTTTTTTTTACCTAACTCAGCCTTTACTTTCCAATAGCTGTCACCATTACATTTCTCACAATATCTCAACTGTAAAAAATAAATCTATTTTGCAAATCAGAATATTTTTCATTTGCTCTTATCAAAATCTTCCACAATTACAAATTCTACAACCCTATCCCATTTCAGCGGTTATTTCCAGTATCTGAAATAATTCTGCATGATTTAGCCATCCATTTCTGGTGTCGCCTGATATTCTTAAGTTATTCTAGTAAAATTGTCAACCTTCTTTTGAACAGTTATCTCAAACACAAACCAATTGCAAAATATTGATTTAATATCTTCATCATACCTTTTGCCTTCATAGTTCCAGATTTCTTTTACATCACTGACCAAGGTCTAAAAGAAATAAGAAGGGATTGCATTTATATATCAGTTTTGTGACTTCAGGTTTTCTCAAATTAACTTACATGCACGAATGTCCTTTTCAAGTGGAGCCATAATTGTAACTAGGTGGCTGATTTGCACAAAGTATGACTAGATAATCTGTTTCTAAAGACAGTGAACTCAAGGGATAGTTTACCGTCAACTGAGACACACAGTTTGACATCCTGTATGAAATGTAGCTCTTCCAACTAGATCATCGTTCCTGTACTGAAATGCACAAGTCTCTAAAGGGTTTGTCCCACTTTCCCGAGTTATTCACAAATTCTCCTGAGTTATTCACGAATTCTCCCGAGTTTTCAAACTCGCAGGATGTTCGTAACGAGTCCGTAGGAGGCCGTAAGAGTCCGTGGATATATCGTAGCGGCTCTTTATGCCAGCCGTAGGTACTCGGGGCATCAGGTAAAGGGCCTGTCCCACTTTCCCGAGTTATTCACAAATTTTCTTGAGTTATTCATGAATTCTCTCGAGTTTTCAAACTCGTAGAATGTTCTTAACGAGTCCATAGGAGGACGTAGGAGTCCGTGGATATATCGTACCGGCTTGTTATGCCAGCCGTAGGTACTCGGGGCTATTTCTTTTTACTCGTGGACATTTTTCATCATGCTGAAAAAATGTCCAGACTTACCTGATGCCCCGAGTACCTATGGCTGGCATAAGTAGCCGCTACGATATATCCACGGACTCCTATGGACTCGTTACGAACATTCTGCGAGTTTGAAAACTCGGGAGAATTTGTGAATAACCCGGGAAAGTGGGACAGGCCCTTAAGTCGGGACGTTTTTTCAGCATGATGAAAAATGTCCACGAGTAAAAAAATAGCCCTGAGTACCTACGGCTGGCATAACGAGCCGCTACGATATATCCACGGACTCCTACGGCCTCCTACGGACTCGTTACGAACATTCTACGAGTTTGAAAACTCGAGGGAATTCGTGAATAACTCGGTAAAGTGGGACAGGCCCTTAACTCACTGACAGGAAAATAATGGGATTTCTTTTTCAGTGGATTTGTTGGTGGATTTGGTAAAATATCCAGCAATTTTCCGATTTAATTGTAATCTTACAATGTTTAGCTGCATACTGGTAAAATTATAGTTACATAGAAAAATACTCCAAGAGGCTTTGTAGAAATACAATTGGAAGATATGGACACCAGGGCATAGATATTGACACATGAGAATGAAAGCACATTTAGAGGGGTGATTAAAAGCTTGAACGGGAGGTGGGTTTTAAGGAGAGAGACTATGGTGGGGTTCAAGACAGGAACTTTAGTTGAACCCATGGCTGACAAAGCTGGTTGAAAGGGAGGAAGGAAGAGACCAGAGGTGAAGCATGCAGATAGAGGAAAGTAATAAAAATAAAGGACAAAGAATATTAAGGAATTTTAATAGAAACAAGTAGACTAATTATTTATATTTTTGTAATTTCAAAGTCCACTAATTCGTATTTACTCATTTTTTGCTCTGTGTCTATTTAAAAATGTGACTGTAAATTTATATATTTCTGGTTGTGAACCTGTCCATCATGCACCAGTTTTCTCATGGTATTTCTGTGGTCATATTCTCCACCTACAGTTCATAACATTGAACAATTATTGTTTTTCTTTGCCATGTTTATTATTTTGCCTCATTGTATAAACAGCTTTACTGAAGTTCACACGGTTTGCTAATCAGCATCCCAAAGTCAAAACAATTTTTCCTGGCTAACTTCCAGCATTTATTTTGGATTCCAAATGTTATGCATAAATTGCAGAATTAAGTGTCAAAGGCTTGCACAAAATGTTCTCGCAACCATTGGTCTATCATGCATGGAGCTCGGAGACAGCCATTCCCGTCTTTTTAGACATGAATAAAACATTTTAGTGGGTGACTTATCAGTGAATATATAGAAGTTTGCATGGTGAACAAAACCCAAAATTCTTGCCTGAAAAAATGTGATTAACTAGGTCTAAAAGGAGACATTAGACTCCACTTTGAGTAACCCACTTACACTTCCCTTGAGTCCAGAAAATCTTCTTTCACGCCATTATAATTCCTGTCTCATGAGTTCCAAACCTTGGAAAATGAAATATGGACAATGTGATTTCCAACTTCTCATGGCATGAAGGTACAAAACGGGACTTGTGTTTTATACATTATGACGTAGCCTAGCTGGCTGGCCTGGGAACACAGCAGGCAGGATTGTTCATTAGATCACTGCAAGATAAGTATTAACACTATGGTTGTTACTAATGTAGTGACAGGTTAAGTCATGTTTTTTTTGTCCCCATTGCTCCTATTTCCCCGGGCACAAACAACAAAGAAAAACAATGACAAATTAATTACCTTGTCTCTGTTCCCTTTTTGTCTCTGTCCCTCCTTGAATGTTGACCATCAAAATTTTGTATGTTGTCTGCTTACAGAGAGAAGGCCAGCTCACCATTTTATTTCCTTACTAATAGTCTTGCCCATTGTGCTAAAACAGTGACATTTTCCTGATCACCCAACATAAATCTCCTCCCCTTCCATGACAATACATGGACCTCCTTCCCCTCCCACTATACCCTATTAATGATAACTAATTCCTTGCCCACCATTGAAAAATCAGTTAACAGCTCTTAACTAATCAGCAGTGCCTGGTACAACAATGTACCAATGTGATACCACATGCTATATTCAGTTCTTAAAGGTACACAACAAGCATCATTGAGGGATTAAAAGACAACAGTCAGGTGCACTTTCAATAATCTTCTTTAATCGCTCCACCTTCACTAACAATGTTCAAGGAGCTCATGGAGATCTTTGTTATTAAGATTTTGGCTATTTAAAAGTTGTCGCTGTTACTTTGTGCACGTTAATGCGATCACGAAGAAAGCTCAACAATGCCTCCCTTCCTGAGAAGGTTGAGGAGGTTCATAGGTCGCCGAATACGCTATTGAACAGGTAAAGGGCATTCTGACTGGTTGCATCACAGCCTAGTTCGCTAAATCAAATGCCAAGGAAAGCTCAGAAAGGTAGCCAATAGCATCACAGACCTACATCACCTTTACCACCCTCTCATCTCTATCACCTTTGGGAAGAAGGTTCAGGAGCTTGAAAACTGTGACCATCAGGTTTAAGAAAAGCTTCTTCCCAGCAACCAAGAGACTCTTGAACACTGCACAACATATCACAGAGCAGCACATCACATTCCATCTTCCATGCCTTTAGTTTTGCGATGGACATCAGTTTTTGCACTATGCTTGCCTAATATTACAGTTATTTAAACAAAATTCAGCATGAGACTAAGCTATTGTATTTTTGTTTTTTATATATTATCTTTGTGTTATTGCATTTATAGGCTTGTTTTACTTCGGAGTCACGTGAGTGACTTCGTGAAGAACCCGCTCAGTGCGCAGGCGCGGCATTTTACGCCAGCAGTGCAACAGCGGCGGCAGCTGGAGGAAGGCGCTCCGGCTGCATTTTGAAACGGACCGTTGGGTGAGTATATTCAACTAAGTCTAACAGAGAAAGAGAGTGTGGGTGTTCTTACCAAATAAGTACACTCACCAGAAGACTCTCCAACAGAACTGCCCCTGCTCAACTCCACCAGAGGAGCGTTTAATCTCAGGGGGGCAGCAACAGGCGGCAGGACCGCTCATAGAGCGCTCCGCTATCCCCGACACCGAGCCGAGCCCAGTCCCGCTAATGCCTGCATAGCGGACAGGGAGCAAAGCCATGAGAGCAACCGGCCGGTAATGTCTAATTTGTCAGATGGGGACATGTCTCCACCTACACGGAGGAGAGACAGCCGCCAGAGCTTATAACAGCTCTTGGAGCAGATGCTCCAGCGAGCTACGCAGAAGGAGCGTTCTCGCAGGAGGTAGGTCAGGCACCTCCTCCACAGTGTCTTGGGCACTGCCCTCTGCTCCCTCATTACTGGAGGCTAGCATTGGTGACCAGGGTTGGGCTGGTCTGGAAAGGGGCTGGCGGAAGAATTCGGCAGTATGCAAGGGGTGCAGGAGCAGGAAGAGCTGCTGGGTGTCGTGGACCGTTATGTAGCAACCCCACGTGCTGGAAGACCGCTGGAACCAAACATGGCGGCCAGCATCAATCATCTGTCAAATAAGCCCTTGCAGGAGAAGGTACTTCTTGAGGTGCTTGAATTTTATACAGCACCAGAGAACTGTGAGGCCCTCAGAGTGAAGACTGTGAACAGCCAGATCTGGGGTCACGTGGGGTCAAACATGTGTAACCATGAAATCAAGCTACAGCGGATCCTAAGGCTCCGGACGTCGGCCATTACAGCCTTTGCTCGTTCTGTGCAAAGTACGGAGATGGATACTTGCCAGCAGGATGTGCTGGCACTGATGTGCAATACACAATCTCCGGCGGGGAAACATAAGACCTGCCCTCAATCCCAAAGTTGCGGGGTTGTGCAGAGCCCCAGCTGCAGAGACGGATGCTCTGTTATTTGGGAAAGACCTCAACAAAAAACTGAGGAACATGGAGGAAGCAGCGACATCTTTCGGCCTCATGAGGGCAGGCCCTGGGACGAGCAAACCAAGAGCTACAATACCCAAGCGGCAGCACCCCATGGCATCCACCAGTCGACGTCCTCAATATGGGACTGGTGAAAGCTCGGGGACCGCATTTTATCCCCAAAAGATCTTTTTTAGATCAGGGCCCACAGCGGACCCCATGGAAAATGCGCCACCCCCCAACATCGCCAGCACGTCAGACAAGCAAAACCTACAAAAACATCAGGAAACAAAAGAAACACCACTGAACATGGAGGTAGGTGGGTCTGGTTCCTGCCAGCATATAGAGAATAAGGGTGCTTTACTAACAGAGGGGAGCTTACACTGGTTTAAAGAAGCATGGGTTACTGTCACGTGTGATAAGTATATACTCAACAGCATTAGTGGAGAGGTCATCCAAAAGACCAAACATGAACCTTTGGAATTTGTATCAAATAAAACCAAAAAAGATGGTGGATGTCGCATCATCATTGCCTTAACATCACTAAATAAGTTTGTTGAGTATATACATTTCAAAATGGAGACAGTTGTTACTGCCAAACAACTGATTTCCAAAGGATACTTCATGGCAAGCATTGATCTGAAAGATGCTTACTATCTAATACCCATACACAAGGATCATTGCAGATACCTACAATTTATCTGGTTGGGGCAGCTGAGGCAGTACAACGCATTGCCCAATGGGCTAACCTCAGCCCCAAGATTATTCATCAAAATATTGAAAATAGCCATGGCAAGACTAAGAAACATATTGTCATGGCATACCTGGATGATATTCAGATAGTAGGGAAAACTATGGAATTGGCTGTGGCAGCAGTATCAGCTACAAAATAGCTCCTCGAAACTCTGGGGTTCATCCTACATCCAGATAAATCTAAGTTGAAGCGATCCACTATTATGGACTACCTGGGCTTCACAATTAACTCAGTCCATATGACTGTTACCTTGCCAAAAGGAAAATAAAAATAAAAAATAAAAATAAAAATGGTTGCATTAGCACAATCATGCAACTATTTAATGGTCAACAAAGGACCAACTATTCGACAAGTCCCAAGAGTGATTGGGAAAATGGTAGCAGCATTTCCAGCTACACAATGCGGACCTTTGCACTATCAAAATTTACAAACAGCAAAGGTACAGGCACTAAAACGACATACAGGTCACGATGTTCGTGTCATGTAATTACCCACTGAAGCAATATCAGCTACAGTGGTGGGCAGAAAATGTTTGGCATAGTTTCAGCTCTATCATCATCACTAACCTTACTTTAGTTCTTCAAACAGATGCCAGTGCTCAAGGCTGGGGAGCAACTTACTCCATATCCAGCACAGGTGGTAGATGGACTAACCTAGAGTCATCATTACTACTGACACTGGGCATTAACTATCTAGAGATGTTGGGCGCCTTTTATGGGTTAAAAGCATATGTAGCTAATATGCAGCACTTGCATGTTCGGTTACAGATTGATAATACTACGGTGGTGGCTTATATTAACCATATGGGCGGCATAAAATCATTATCATGCGACAAATTGGTCAATGTGATTTGGCTATGGTGTGTCGAAAGACATATTTGGCTATCAGCTACTTATCTACCAGGTAAGCTAAACACAGTGGCAGACACCAGGTCACGCAAATTCAATGATAACATCGAATGGATGTTCAACCCTAAAGTATTTGCTAAAGTTATTAAGCAGTATGGAACGCCAGATATCGATGTATTTGCATCAAGACGAAATCACCAGTTACCTATATATGTCGCTTGGGAACCAGACCCAGAGGCAGCAGCGATACATGCCATCACGCTGGATTGGGGAAATGTCTTCTTCTATGCTTTCCCTCCCTTCTGCCTCATCAGTCGGGTACTTCGCAAAATACAGATGGACTCTGCTTCTGGAATTTTGATGGTGCCCGACTGGCCTACACAGCCATGGTTCCCGGTTCTACATGACATGGTGGTTGAGTCACCAATGGTCTTTCCCAGTGATCCAGGATTATTAACTCACCCAGTATCAGGCATAAGCCACCCATGCCATGAGAAAATTAAACTCCTGGGTTGCAGGCTTTGAATAGATCTTACCTGGAACAGGGATTGTCCGAACGAACCATCACCACCATGTCGGCATCCCTTTGAACATCCACCAAGAGGCAGTACTGAATCAGCATAAGAAAATGGGAGAAGTACTGCCAGGAAACAGGGACAACGTATGCAACAGCCACAGCCACCAATGTACTGGAATTCCTGGCCCATCTACACCATGATGAAGGGATCAGTTACAGTGCCATCAACACAGCGCGAAGTGCTCTTTCTGCTTATCTCAAACCAGCAGGACAACAGGCAATGGGATCCCATCCACTGGTGGTAAAACTGATGAAGGGCATTTATGATATCAAGCCCCTAAACCCAGGTATACCCATATTTGGGATATCAGTGTGGTCCTGACATACCTCAGGGTATGGCCACCAGCCAGATCCCTCAGCCTCGAGCAATCTACACTAAAGACGCTCATGTTGATGGCACTTGTATCCGCTCAGAGGGTCCAGTCACTACACAAGTTGAGGCTGGACAACATGGTGACCACCCCAGATCAGATCACATTCATCATACAGGGTCTGGTGAAGCAAAGCAGGCCAGGAACAGCTAATCCACTGGTGGTATTCCGGGCCTACCCACAAAAGCCACGGTTGTGTGTCGTGACCCATCTACAACATTACATAGACACAACCCACAATATAAGAGGGAGTGAAAAAGCCTTATGGGTCAGCCACAAGTAACCTCATGGCCGGGTAACGAGCCAAACCATTTCAAGATGGCTCAAACAGGTACTGAAGGCTGCCGGAATAGATACTAATACATTTAAATCTCATTCCACTAGGGCAGCATCTACATCAACGGCTGACAGAATGGACGTACCGGTTGACCATATTCTGAATACAGCAGGATGGTCGAGGGAAACGACATTCAGAACTTTTATAATAAGCCGTTGATGAAACCTGATTTATTTGCAGAGAAAATATTACAAGCTGCAAATATTTAAGTTAAGCCCGGGGAAGCACTTTAATTTTGTTATTGTTAATAAATACCTTTTTTGTTTCTTGAGAAACAGATTCATTGGGTGATTACGATAACACTTCCTCCCTCAAGAACTTTCGGCAGTGAGTGAAATAAAACTGTTACACGGTTTGAAATCACAGAGCTTTGAAATCTTCACGAAGTCACTCACGTGACTCCGAAGTAAAATAGTAAGATTAAACGAGAACTTACCAGTTTGAAGTTTGATCTGTATTTTATGAGGAGTTACGATGAGGGATTACGTGCCCTCCGCTCCCACCCTCATTATATAGATCAAACTAATAAATTGATGTCTCCTTTTCTTTACTATGTTTACTTCAAATACCTGTGTCTATCTGTGATTCCACACCGCTGCTTGGAAGTATGCCGCGCCTGCGCACTGAGCGGGTTCTTCACGTAATCCCTCATCGTAACTCCTCATAAAATACAGATCAAACTTCAAACTGGTAAGTTCTCGTTTAATCTTACTATTAAACTGCAGCAAGTGTGAATTTCATTGTTCTGTTGCCGGTACATATGACAATTAAACTCTCTTGTCCCTTGGAGCGAAGGAATAGGTGATGCTTCGGGTCGAGACCCTTCTGGGTCTCGACCTGAAACGTCACCTATTCCTTCGCTCCATAGATGCTGCCTCAACCGTTGAGTTTCTCCAGCATTTTTGTCTACCTTCGATTTTTCCAGCATCTGCAGTTCTTTCTTAAACTCTTGTCTCTTGGACTCCTTCCACGAATCCATCTACCAGTGTGTCATTGCCCAGAACTCACATCTTTTTCTAATTTCTTCGCTATCTCTCATCATGTTCTCTCTGAACTCATCGTGCCCTTGAGAGCTGCCCTATACTCTGTTGATTACATTCCCACCAGAACACCAGCATTCCAAGTTTTCTTTCCAGCTTCCATGTCAGTTAATGCCCAAAGACGTACAAGTTTGTAGGTTAATTAACTTGGTGCGAATGTAAAATTGTCCCTAAGATGTATGTAAGATAGTGTTAGTGTGCGGGAATCACTGGTCGGTGCGGTCTCGATGTGCCGAAGGGCCTGTTTCCACGCTGTATCTCTAAACTAAACTAAAATAATGTTAATGAATGGCATTTCTCTCATCCCTCCACCTCCTATTAAGAAATCTGCCATTCATCAAAAACAAACTTACACCTCCTTAACATCTTCCAACTCTGCCTGTGTCTCATGGAATAAGAGGCACACGGTGAGCAATGTGGTAAAGAAGTGCAGAGATGGAGCAAGGAAGAGAGTCTAACCCAAATCACCCCCACCACACAGCTCACCTATTCCTTCGCTCCAAGTGACAAGAGAGTTTAATTGTCATATGTACCGGCAACGGAACAATGAAATTCACACTTGCTGCAGTTTAACAAGCCTATAAATGCAATAACACAAAGATAAAATATAAAAACCAAAAATACAATAGCTTAGTCTCACGCTGAATTTTGTTTTAATAACTGTAATATTAGGCAACCATAGTGCAAAAACTGATGTCCATCGCAAAACTAAAGGCATGGAAGATGGAATGTGATGTGCAGCTCTGTGATATGTTGTGCTGTGTTCAAGAGTCTCTTTCCATGTCCCAACAAAGCCCAAATACCAGGTGCACAGCCGGTAGAGCTGCTGTCTCACAGCACCAGAGACCCTGACCATGGGTGCTCTCTGTATGGAGTTTGCACGTTCTCCTGGTAAACACATGGGGTTCCTCCGGGTGTTGCAGTTTCCTCCCACATCCCAAAGACATGCGGGTTTGCAGATTAAATGGCCTTCTGTAAATTCATTGCCCCATGTATGCAGGGAGTAGACATGAACGTGGGATAACAGTGCTAGTGTGAATGGATGATCAATGTCTGGTGTGGACTCAGTGTGCCGAAAGGCCAGTTTCCATGCTACAGTATATCTCTAAAAAAACAGGATCTCATTTTTCAACAGGGCATGTTGCATCCCTTGGGACTCAACGTTGAATGGAACAATTTCAGATAATCAACCTTTCCAGCTTGTGCCACCAATGACCAGGTCTATTAAAGGTCATCAAACAGAAATGCTATCTCCGTTTTTCCCTCTCCAGAGATGGCGAGTACTTCCAGTATTTTCTGTTAATTTAGATTTTGATCACTTGAATCTCTCAGTTCCAACATCATGTTTCTGTTGTCTCTCCTCTACCTTCCATTTGAACCTTCTCCATTCAGATGAGCTGTGTTTAACAAGCTTTCACCATTCTCATTCTGTTGGTACAACCACAATTTTCATCATTCAGTGTCTCCACTATCACAGACATTCCCTTTGTACTCTCCACCTCTCCCCCATTGTTACATTTTAGAGTTTGGTTGTTTTCTAACTTTTCCTAGTTCCATTGAAAGTTCAATGACTAAACTCAATTTCTCTATCTACAAATAATTCCTGTCCCACTAGATATTTCCAGTTTTTTCTATTTTCACATTTCAGTTCAAAATAGATTATTTTGGACATTTCCCAATTTAATGATTCCTTGTGACATATGATAATACATAAATTTAACACCTAAGCTGCAACGGTGGTTTATGCTTCCACTACTTGAATAGATGCATAATACCATCTAGTTAATCCTCTCCCCTGCAATAGTTCAATGGCAAAAAATTGTCTGTGTCTGTCTTGCATATCATGTCTAAGACATCTGCCCAGGTTTTCACCTTCTCATCAACACACATGCCTGCCATCATGCACCTTATCTTAAGTTCACTCTGAATTCTCCCTTGCTACTTCTTTCAGTCCCAGCCACATTCTTCAGTAGGTGATGTCTGCCAGTGTCTCCTCATTACACTAGCCTTCACTTCACTATTTCCCCAAATCTACTCTATAATTTCAGGCTTGCTTCTCTCAAAATGTTTCGCAAATCTCTCCTCATCTCATTACAAATGTATCTTGCTGCTTCTGTTTAATCGTCCACAAAGTGTAGCACACTCCATCACTCACATTGCTGCCCCTAACTGTTCTCTACGAAGCACATAGCTAACCCTCAGATGATCCTTTCCCTGAACCACTTTGAACACTGCAGACAGTCCTGTTCTCTCCAGGAATTAATGCTTCATTAAATACTGGATTAGCATTATATATATATATATATATATATATATATATGGATCTGGATGTAGTACGATGAAAAGCTCTAGGTAGAGCATCACTCAGCACTGGATAATTTTACATTTTATCAAGCCAATTAATCAAGCCAATTAACCTACAAACGTCTTTGGAATGTGGGAGGAAACCGAAGATCTCGGAGAAAACCCACGCGGATCACGGGGAGAACGTACAAACTCCATACAGACAGCACCCGTAGTCGGGATCGAACCCGGGTCTCTGGCCTTGCATTTTTGCTGTAAGGCAGCAACTGTACCGCTGCGCCACCGTGACTGCTATATATATTTAGATATATATTTGCTGTGTACTAAATAGTTAATACACCCATTGTTCTGCCATTATGAAGTTCTTGATTATTTTTTAAATAACATACTAATTATATCAATCCTTTTCTTTTGTTTATTTTCTTTTGTTCTTTAGTATCGCTGTTGTACACATCTTAAAGTTAATCTGAACCCATGTTGGTTTTGTATGTTTTTCTTTCCTTTTTTTCAGAGAAGTATCAGAGACACAACTGTAGAGAGACGAGGAGGACATTTGAACATCATGCCCTACTTAGAATGTTCAGGGTGCTTCCCTTGGATTGCAAAGAGCTACACTGAGTAGTTTATATTTTGAATGGAGCAGTAATGGGCAGGTCCTGCCAAAGTACGCTGAAATCCAGCAAATTGTGCACCAGGCCGTGCGAAAGAATTGGCTCAGGCATTCAGGATAAATTCTCTTTCTGTGTTTGAAGAATTCATCAGAATCCAGTTCAGGTTTATCTGTTCTCATTAGGCTGCTTCCAACTGTGCTCAGTTGCTGTACAATCACATACTGTACTACAAAAATAACACAAATATGGCATTTAAGGCGTCAATCAAAATTATCCTGGATTGAACTGGGATTATATTCATGCTGACTTCCCCTCATTCCTGATTATTATCAGAATGTAATTTGAAGGAACAGCCCAAATATTTTAGTAATATGCTACTTTATGGATCAGCTCCAGCTCTTTCCTGTTGAAGCATTTTTATGTTCATGTTTCTGCTTTCCAAAGATATATTAGGCAAGTTATTTATTTTAATGACATACCAGCAGTCAATGGACATCGCTGTGACCTCTCCTTACTGACACCCACACACACACCTCGATGTTCCAGTAGGGGTCTCCACTGGTGCAATTAGCAGCAAGAACAATCTCTCCCTGCCGTCTCTCGATATTAATGAGGTCAACTGAAGCATTCTCATTGCTACCTAAGAATAGGTCAGAGATCAACACGGGCATCCTGCCCTTTTCGTGTGTCTCAGAGCACAGTATAATTAATCCAAAAACAAGCCCTAACTCCCCTCTCCCCCCACCTCCCCCTCCGCAATCTTTGCACATCCCCAATCCTTCCCACTCATCATTTTAATTTCATGTTTCATGTATCTTGTTGTGTTTTATGACTGTCAGCAAACCAATTTGCCTCCTGGGATAAATAAAGTTATCCAACATTGGGTCAAACAGTATCAGAGTCTCAACCAGAATCACCTTTGTCTCCACAGGTGCTGCTTGACTCTGAGTTTCTCAAGTAGTGTGGCTTTTGCTTCAGATTCCAGCATCTGCAGTGTCTTATACCTCCTTTAGAAGGGAACTGTCTCTGATGGAGCAGTGTCTATTAGAAAGGGACCCCTTAAATAATAATATCAACCATCTAACCTGTTAGGAATAGTTAAGAAACTGCAGCTGGACAAGCTCACAAGGCCACGCAAGCAACCTCTTGGTTTACTTGCTGAAACGAGGTGACCAGGGTGCCTCATATAAATATATAATTGCTATGGTGATAACGAGTTGCTTTCTTTTACAGAATCTCAAGAATGTTCATATAATGAAAGATGGCATTGTGTCTAAGACACTGGATTAGTAATCTCTAAATTTGTGGTAATGATGCCAGATTTATGGCCACAAAACTCATTTTGGCAGCTAGGGAATTAATTGATTAATCTTGAATAAAAAGATAGTGTTTGTGACGATGACCATAACATTGTATATTTGTTGCAAAAAAGCATCTGCTGCCCTAATGATCCTTGTTAAATCTGCAGACCTTACATGATCTCACTTTTAAACGAGACAGGCTCACAATAGTCTGATTATACTCCTATCTGCCATCTGACTGGCCCAGCATGAATAAACTATATAGATCAGCTGCCACTAATCTAGGCACTATATCTGACATTACACCGCACGACAGCCTATGTAAAGTCCTCCTTAGGAAATATCTGAGATTATGCTTGTATTTGTAGAGCTCTCTCACAAACTATACGGAAGGCAACATCTTGGCAAAGCAATACCCTGGTATGGCTTGTCCCACTGGCAGGTGGCAACATACGTTCATACATCTGCAGGGAGTGGGCTGAAAAATCCTCGACACTGGAATTGAACCCCAGGCTATCGTTAAATATGAACAAAGAAACCTCCTGCTGATTATTATCTCACCTCCTCCTGCGGGGACTGAGGATTGTTATGTGATAAAGAAATAGAGGGTAGCAACAGCTCTGATTGATGCCCAATGCCTATCAACTATTTTAGCTCAGAAGCAGAATCTCAGAAGCAGCACAGTCAAATGAGTCAAGAGTATTTATTTGTCATATGTATTGACAACAGAACAATGAACTTCTTACTTGCTGTCGTTTAACAAGCATGTAAATGCATACACAGATAAAATATAATAATCATGAAAAATTAAATTAATTTACAATAATAATACTGGTGGCCATTATAGTGCTAAAGCCGTTGTGTTAAAGAAGGAACTGCAGATGCTGGAAAATCGAAGGTACACAAAAATGCTGGAGAAACTCAGCGGGTGCAGCAGCATCTATGGAGCGAAGGAAATAGGCAACGTTTCGGGCCGAAACCCTTCTTCAGACTGATAGGGGGTGGCGGATAGAAAGGAAAAAAGGAAAAATGCGGAGGAGGAGCCCGAGGGCTCGGGGAGGGGAGGAGACAACCAGAGAGCTGATGAAGGGGAGGGGACAGCAAGGGCTAGCAGAATTGGGAGAATTCAATGTTCAAGCCCCCAGGATGTAGACTGCCCAAGCGGAATATGAGGTGCATTTCCTCCAATTTACGGTGTTGCTCGCTGTGGCCATGGAGGAGACCCAGGACAGAGAGGTCAGATACGGAATGGGAGGGGGAGTTGAAGTGCTGAGCCACCGGGAGCTCAGGTTGGTTATTGCGGTCCGACCGGAGGTGTTCGGCGAAACGATCGCCAAGCCTCCGCTTGGTCTCACCGATGTAGATCAGCTGGCATCTAGAGCAGCGGATGCAATAGATGAGGTTGGAGGAGATGCAGGTGAACCTCTGTCGCACCTGGAACGACTGCTTGGGTCCTTGAATGGAGTCGAGGGGGCAGGTGAAGGGACAAGTGTTGCATCTCTTGCGGTTGCAAGGGAAAGTACCAGGGGAGGGGGTGGTATGGGAGGGAAGGGAAGAATTGACAAGGGAGTTACGGGGGGAGCGGTCTTTGCGGAAGGCAGACATGGGGGAGATGGGAAGATGTGGCGAGTGGTGGGGTCACGTTGGAGGTGGCGAAACTGACGGAGGATCACTTGTATGTGACGGCTGGTGGGGTGAAAGGTGAGGACTAGGGGGACTCTGCCCTTGTTGTGAGTGGGGGGATGGGGAGAGAGAGCAGTGTTGCGGGGTATGGCAGAGACCCTGGTGCGAGCCTCATCTATGGTGGAGGAGGGGAACCCCCGTTCCCTGAAGAATGAGGACATTTCAGATGCCCTGGTGTGGAACGCCTCATCCTGGGAGCAGATGCGGCGTAGACGGAGGAATTGGGAGTGGGGGATGGAGTCCTTACAGGAAGCAGGGTGGGAATAAGTGTAGTCCAGATAGCAATGGGAGTCGGTGGGTTTGTAGTGGATGTCGGTAAGGAGTCTATCACCTTCGATGGAGATAGTGAGGTCAAGGAATGGTAGGGAAGTGTCGGAAATGGTCCAGGTGTATTTGAGTGCCGGATGGAAGTTGGTGGTGAAGCGGATGAAGTCAGTCAGTTGTGTGTGGGTGCAGGATGTGGCACCAAAACAATCATCGATGTAGCTAAAAAGTGCTAAAGCCATTCTGTACAGTCCAGAGCAGTTCATAGTTGCTGAGGTTAGAGTTATGTGGTGTTCAAGTCTCGTCTGGCATAGTTGCCAGGCTGGGCTTGTAAAACATACTTAGATTCAACATGAGATAAATTCTGCTTGACCTGACGTACAACAATCTTTGTCTCCTAGAAGTACTTGGAAGTAATGTACAGTTCTCTGGAACAGCGTCCTATATTCTCACCGAGGACTTCCTTCATTCTAAACAGGATAGATTGAGAATGGATCTGTCTGTTTTAAAATGGGCAAATATGAGGGTCTGAGTGCTCAATTGAATTGAAATTCATAAATTCACTATTTGCTATATCCCCCCACGCTAGCATTGCATTAAAGTTGGTAGCTAACCTTAGCTTAATAACCAAGATAAGAACAGACCTACATGTAAATAAAGTGGCAACATGATAAAGCTACAATAGAACAACAGACTTCATGCAAGGGAGGATTTTCCTTGCACCCGGACACTAAACTAATCTGGTTGCTAGCATCAGGAGGGGGAGGTTCCTTGAACATTTGGTTCTCAGCAATGACACACAAGCACAAATAGCAAGGTTAAAACATTTGCAATCGTCGTCAGGCAGGTGTGCTGAGCATGCAATCCATCTCATTGTCCTCTTGCGGTTCCTGCCATCTCAGAAATCCGTTTCAAGCAACGTAAATTCACTCCATGTGACGTCAAGAAAAGGGTGGTACACTTTATTCACTGGAAACACAGCTTCCCAGCTGCGTTGCTGAAGACAGGTGCTTCACAAGCAATGGCATCTCCAGGGAAGATGTTACAGTATCTCTGTAACTACCCATTAATGTTTATATGTTAACCACATATACCCTGTCTGCAAAGACCAGACAAACCCAATCTGGATAAATAACAATTTGAATAGTCAACTTTCAATCATTCGCAAAGTGATTAAAGATGTTGTTGTCAATTTTATCAAACAGCACATAAATAAATGCTCACAGTGTTGAATTGTGTTGGTTCAAGGAAGACAATTCAGCTCCAGACCTAATGACAGCCATGGTCAAAAATGAATTAAAAAATGTATTTGAAAGGTAAGATTACACCATCAAAGAGCAGCATTTGACTCTCTTTGGAGTCAAAGAGACCGAGTAAAACTAGATGTTTAGGAGACAGTGTGCTGAGTACCTGGACAAAGCAACAAGATCGTCTCAAGGTTATCTCTTTAGCTGAACCATCTTCTACGGATTCATCAATGTACAGTATTTTTCTCCATCGTAAGATTAAAAGCAGAGATATTTTACAGAAGATGAGTATTGGTGATTGCACAATTGGTGATTCCCTTCACCACTCAGTTAATGAAGCAGTTCTTGGCTGTAAGCACCAAAATCTGGGTAACAAGATTTTGTTTTTAGTTTGCTTAGTTTTAGAGATTCAGCGCGGGAACAGGCCCTTCAGCCCACTGAGTCCGCACCGACCAGTGATCCCTGCACACTAACACTATCCTACACACACGAGGGATAATTTTACATTTATACCAAGCCAATTAACCGACCAACCTGTACGTCTTTGGAGTGGGAGGAAACCAAAGATCTTGGAGAAAACCCACACAGTCATAGGGAGAACATACAAACTCCACACAGACAAGCACCCGTAGTCAGGATCAAACCCGGATCTTTGGTGCTATAAGGCAGCAATTCTACTGCTACGCTACCGTGCCATATAGACAATATATAACAATCAAAAATACAGTAAATTAATACTCACAATACTAGGTAGCTACATAGTGCAGAAATCAAGGACGATCGTGCAACCAAAGGCACAGTCCAAAGAAGATCATAGTTGCTGATGTTTGTGTTATGTAGTATTCAAGAGCCTGATGGTTACTGGGAAGCTGTTCCCTGGTGGTCATGGTTTTCAGGCTCTAGTACCTTTTTTCTGATGGTGGTAGTGAAATGAAAGCCTGGCCAGGGTCTTTGAAGCCTTTTTGAACTGCCTTGATTCCTGGTTGTTCAAGTTGGCAATCCAGGCCATGATGCAATCAGTCAACATGCTCTTTACAGTACACCTGTAGACGTTGAATTGAGCATTCATCAACCTACTGAATCTTCTCAATCTTCCAAGGAAGTAGAGGCATTGATGAACTTTCATTGAACTTTCTGAACCTTGTAGTCAGTAGGGCAGTACTCTGCATATCGCCAACTTGGACAATTAAACATTTTTATCAAGCCAATTAATCAAGCCAATTAACCTACAAACCTGTACGCCTTTGGAGTGTGGGAGGAAACCGAAGATCTCGGAGAAAACCCACGCAGGTCACGGGGAGAACTCCGTACAGACAGCACCCGTAGTCGGGATCGAACCCAGGTCTCTGGCGCTGCATTTTGCTGTAAGGCAGCAACTCTACCGCTGCGCCACCGTGACTTTGTGATCACATCAATGTGCTGACCCCAGACAGATCCCCAGAGATATGTCTGCCCAGGAATTTAGAGTCATAGACCCATACAGCACAGAAATAGGCTTGACCCAACTTACCCATGCCGACCAAGATGCTCCATCTACACTAGTCCCAACTGGCCTCATTTGACCCATATCTATCTAAACCTTTCCTATTCATGTGCCTGTCCAAATGTCTTTTAAATGTTGTTATAGCACGCACCTCAACTGACTCCACTAACCCAGTCTGAAGAAGGGTTTCGGCCCGAAACGTTACCTATTTCCTTCGCTCCATAGATGCTGCTGCACCCGCTGAGTTTCTCCAGCATTTTTGTGTACCTTCTGACTCCTCTGGCAGCTCGTTCAATATACCCACCACTCTGTGTGAAAAGTTAACCCTCAGATTCCCATTAAATATTTCCCCTCTCACAAACTTATATCATCTAGTTTTTGAATCCCCTACTCTGGGTAAAAGACTGCTCATTCACTCTATCTATTCCCATCATAATTGTATATATTTCTATAAGATCACCACTTAGCCTCCTGTGTTCCAAGGAACTTGAAAAATCTTTTTATAGACAATTATACTCAGAAAAAGATCTCTGCATCTCAACCACTCATAGCAACCACATATTAATTATGGGCTGCTTATTTTGCTGAGCATAATTCAAAATATAAAGCAAAAACTGGAAAAAAAAAGCCATTTTGGCAATTTAATATATTGATTATGAATAAAGCTTTCAAGGTTCGGTTGGCACAAGGACCATGATTTCAAGTCCTTTTCAACATTTTGCTTATGCTGACAGCAACAGTGGTTAGAAGTGCGTTTGATGATGTGAAGCAAATGCATCTCAACTCGAGATGTCTTTCTGTCATCTCATCACGGAACCTGAGATCACTTGCCCCAGCCAAACTTTGGAATGACTGCATACGAACGAACACATTGTTGGTTTGTTTGGAAAAAAAAGTAAAAACGGGTAAGCATTATCTGAATTATTGATGCATAAAGTGCTCAATGATTTTTATCTTAAATTAAATAAAAACTCATGAAAAACTGTTAGAAGGAGACAACTCTGTAAAGTTCCAACAAATTCTGAACTCAGAAGGTGACATTGCTCCTCAGTTCCATCTCTCTTTATCACATCACCAATAGGAATAGAGTCATTAAATTTTAAACAGGAAATTTATAGAAAACAAAGCTAATGATACTATTGTCACCACTTTAGGTGGAAATCACAATTGGATGGGAATGCAGTTGCTATTGCTGCAGCATTGATGAGGTGTTGGGGTTGTTTAACTCATTACTGCAGGCGTACTTAGCATGTGAACTTGAAGCAAAGTTTCACTTCCCATACATTGTGGCTTCTAATCCCCATTTCAATCCGTTGTTGTGCCAGTGGCTGTACTTGGCTTTGATTTACCTACCGCTGCTCTTGGATTAAAATTGAGCTGCAGTGTATAGCATTCATGCATATTAAATCCAGTGCTCCAATTTTGCTGCACTTGACTAAGCAGACTGTGGAGTTTCAACAAGGGTTTGCATGTGTTATGGTGCACAAAGGGTACCATAGGTAGCGTGAGTATTCAAAATATTCATAGATTCATGGAATGATGCAGCACATAAGACAGGTATCAGGTTATTGTGTTGGCGTCTTGGTAGAACTAACAAACTAATTTAACTCCCCTGCTTTTTGTTGTGGTTTGTAAATATTTTCACTTCAAGGATCAATTTGACTGACTTTGGAATGTTCCTGTATATGCTCCTACCAGCCTTGCTGAAATGCATTCCAGGGCACTTCAACTTGCACTCTGCTGAATCGTTTCCTCCTGTCACCTCTAGGTCTTAAGCCAGTCATTTTAATCTCTTTAGAGCTCGTGGACTTCATTAACCTCACCTCTAACTTGCACCCTGCCCTCAAATTCACCTCTCCCCCCCTTTCGTGATCTCCCTGTCTCCATCACAGGAACAGAGTATTGTCTGGCATCTATTATGCATCTACCGACTCCCACAGTTATCTGAATGACACTTTCTCCCACCAGGCCTCTCAATTCCTCTGTCTCCACCACGTTGTGCTCCCAATATATGCCTTTCCGTTCTAGCACATGCAAGATCTCCTCTTTATTCAGTAAATGTTGATTTCCCCCATTTTATTATGGATGGATCCCTCATCCACATCTCCTCTGTGACCCATAGTTCTGCTCTTGCTTTCCTTTCCACCAGACGGAACAAGGTTAGTTTCCCCGGTCATCACCTTTCACCCACCAGCCTCCGTATCCAAGACACCATCCTCTGACATTTCCATCGCATCCAAAGTAATCCACACAACTAGTCACATCTCCCCAGCTCCATCCCTTCACATTCTACAGAGACCAGTGTCTCTGCAACTCCATGGTTCATTCATCCCTTCCAACCCAAACCTCCCCCTCCACAGGTACTGTCTCCTGCAGCTGCAAGAGATGTAACACCAGTCGTTATACCTCCTCCCTCGCAGGAACCTCAGCAGTCCTTCAAGGTGAGATAGACATTCATGAGCACCTCCCCTAACTTCATATACTGCATCTGGTTTCCCGATGTGGCCTCCTATACACCGGTGAGACCAAGTGTAAACTCGGAGACCGTTTAGCTGAACACTTACACTTGCCCACCAAGCCCTGCTGGATCTCCCAGTTGCTAACTCTCTTAACACCCCTTCCCATTCCCATACTGACCTTTTTGTCCTGGGCCTCCTCCATTGTCAGAATAAGGCCACACACAAACTGGAGGAACAGCACCTCATATTCTGCTTCGGTAGCTTATAACCCAATGGTATGAACAATTAATTCTCCAATTTTAGGTAACCTCTTACTAAAGCCCCCTAAACCCAGCCCCCTTTCCCCCTCCCTTTTTTGACTCCCTTGCCCCACTCCTCCTCTGACCCACATAAACTCCCTTCTATTTCTCCCCACCACCTCTCCCCTCCTGCTATTTTGCTCCCTCTAGATTCGAAATTTGCAACACTTCAATCCTGTCTCACATCCTCTGCTTTTATCGCTGACATTTGTTCCAACCATCTATCTATTAAGAACATCTCTCGGCTGCATTCACCTATTGCCTGCCACGTTTTGTCCCGCTTCTCCCCTCCTCTAGCTTACTAGCTTTCTTGTATAATCACTCCCTATAATCACTGAAAGAAGGTCTCAACCTGAAACGTCACCCATCCATGTTGTCCAGAGATGCTGCCTGACCTGTCGAGTTACCCTAACACTTGGTGTCCTTTAGTTTTAGTCATTCCTGTGTACTCCTTTAAATTGTAACATGTAGTTCCAGTTGCCATCCAGGTTTTACCTACTGAATTTACCTACTGAATTGTAAAGTGCCATGGTCATTGAGCTTCAACACAGCCCCAATGTCATAGCAAAAGGATTTGAGTATAGGAGCAGGGAGGTATTACTGCAGTTGTACAGGGTCTTGGTGAGACCACACCTGGAGTATTGCGTACAGTTTTGGTCTCCAAATCTGAGGAAAGACATTCTTGCCATAGAGGGACTACAGAGAAGGTTCACCAGATTGATTCCTGGGATGTCAGGACTTTCATATGAAGAAAGACTGGATAGACTCGGCTTGTACTCGCTAGAATTTAGAAGATTGAGGGGGGATCTTATAGAAACTTACAAAATTCTTAAGGGGTTGGACAGGCTAGATGCAAGAAGATTGTTCCCAATGTTGGGGAAGTCCAGGACAAGGGGTCACAGTTTAAGGATTAAGGGGAAATCCTTTAGGACCGAGATGTGAAAAACAGAGAGTGGTGAATCTCTGGAACTCTCTGCCACAAAAGGTAGTTGAGGCCAGTTCATTGGCTATATTTAAGAGGGAGTTAGATGTGGCCCTTGTGGCTAAAGGGATCAGGGGGTATGGAGAGAAGGCAGGTACAGGATACTGAGTTGGATGATCAGCCATGATCATATTGAATGGCGGTGCAGGCTCGAAGGGCCGAATGGCCTACTCCTGCACCTATTTTCTATGTTTCTATGTTTCTATGTCCACACTCTGCCACAAGTCCCCACATGTCTGTACTGACCTAACTGTACTAAATCCATCACCAGTATGTGGTTTGTAGTCATCGCAATTCAAGTGACGTATAGACGCTTTAAAAAAATTGTGTCAGTATCTGCCTGTACCACTTCCTCAGGTGGTGTGATCCAGCAAGAGAAGCATATAACCTCAAACCTTGTGATAAATTTCCACCGTCTGTTAATTCAACTGTTAATCTCCCTTTCAAAGTTTGAATTATATTCTGTGTACCCAATTCATTATCAACTGCTTCCTGTCCCCTTGACAATGTTGTATCTGTACTGCCACCATCCTTTAAATCCTGTTGACATAAATGTTGCTAATTTTTATTTTATTTGTGGCCTCATGAAATTTACCTGACGTGTTCTGAACATGGAAACCAACTGCTAAGGTCATGGACCACATTTCCAATTCCTTCAAGTTCCTGATATGTCTCGGCCTGAAAACAGGAGGTTACTTGTGATTAGAGACTTAAGATACATAGCTTTATTTCCTCTGTGCTTTTCCTAGTTATAGCAAAGTAAAATTTGGTAGTTATACATACAACAGCTGGAATTGCAACCATCATCACAAAAGTAAATGTTCTTCCAGTACTTCATTAGTTTTATAGGGAACCAGTTGTATACGGACTGAAGATAGACACAAAAAGCTGGAGTAAATCAGCGGGACAGGCAGCATCTCCGGAGAGAAGGAATGGGTGACGTTTCGGGTCGAGACCCTTCTTCAGACACAGACTCTTCAACCAGTATACAGACTGGTTGCCTGACTTCCTACAATACCAACAGCCACTACACTTCCCAGCAAGCTCAGATTATGGGCTCACTGGGACATCACAACATTGCGAAACACCAATGTAAGTGCAAGTTTTTTTTCTTTTCTTGCTCCTAGCAGCAGGATCAAGCTGAAGTCATGTTGTTGCTCTATTTCAGTAGCACTCAGATTGTCTTATTATATACTTGCTTTAAGCGTTATTTTTTTCTGGTTTTGTTTTATTTACATTTTTCTCCCTGACCAAAAACATATTGTGGTATTTAAATGCATCCTCAGCTATATGAGCTAAATATACATACAAGGAGTGTACACATGCTGTGGCCAGCTTCCAAAATAACCCAATAGGATTGAATTAAGAATCCGGTTACAATGTGGATGTTTTACAGGAACAGATCTCTGCTGTCCTTGTGACACAACATCCACACTGGCCACACTGCTTGTTCCAGCATCTTCCCAGACACAGTCTTCCAGCAGGAGCCTGACCCCAGCAGAAGGACAGAGTGTGAGGTGGGGGTGGAGTGGGCGGGGAGGGGGGGGGGGGGAGAGAGAGGGAGCAGGGCAGTGAGGGTTCTTCCATTAGTCAGACCTTGCAGTTAAATGGCCTGTGTGTGAATGTCTTTGACACTTGCAAACATTCAAAATAATTTAGGACATGTCAGTAATATTTAAAAAGGTTCATATACAGAAGACATTAAAAGCCAAGGGACTAAAGAGCATACACACACACACGTGCATGCATGCACACCCACATGCGCACACACACACACACGTGCATGCATGCACACCCACATGCGCACACACACACACACACACACACACACACACACACACACACACACACACACACACACACACACACACACACACACACGTGCATGCATGCACACCCACATGCACACACACACACACACACACACACACACACACACACACACACACACACACACACACACACACACACATAATTATAATGAATGCATGCACACAAATATTAAAACATTTCAATGAAAGATAATTAAGTCAAGATAACAACTTCTGCTGACCATTCCCCCTGTCTATTTGTCTCATGTCTGCCCCTCACCAGATGGACGGATCAACATGATCATGTTGAATGGCGGTGCAGGCTCGGGGCTGAATGGCCTACTCCTGCACCTATTTTTTTATGTATGTTTATGTTTTCTCAGGTTATTAGCTGGGTTATCGATTGAAGATCTTGTTGATCTGATAACCAGGGAACTAAAAAACAGTGCCAGTGCCATGGTCAGCATTCTGTGAAGTAGAAAGCTACTCGACATCTCTGCCGATAATTTCCCAGGTATGGGTAGATTTACCAGCAATCCTATAATGGTCTCAAGTGAAGAATTTTCTTTTGTAAATTTAATGAATGTGAACAATTTTGAATTTCTACCTCATTCTCTCGAACGTTGGCAACAATGCCTTGTGGCAGCATACTCATTCCTTTAGAAATTTCTATGAAGAGGAATTTTACCTCCTTAACAGGTTCCCCACTGTACATCCTGATTAAAATAGGACTGCAGCAATGGAGTCGGGGCTCAGTATGCCAATGAGTTAATTCGGAAGTTGGGGAGGGCGGGTGCAGTAAGGGAAGACTATTTTTCAAACAATTTTATCTGTTGTGGCCTTGCTTTTCCCTTGGGTGTGATACCACAGAAGAGATTCTGTTCTTCCAAGACACATGTCCTTATTCACCCTCAGTAGAATGTTCTTCGGGAGATGCACGGTTTAGAAATACAGCGTGGAAACAGGCCCTTCGGCCCACCAAGTCTGCACTAACCAACGATCACCTGTACACTAGATCCAGTTTAACATCCTGCACACTAGGGTAATTTAAAGAAGCCAATTAACCTGCACGTCTTTAGAATGTGGGAGAAAACCGGAGCATCCGGAGAATACTCACATGGTCACAGGGAGAAGGTACAAATTCCGTACAGACAGCACACGTAGCCAGGATCGAACCTAGATATCTGGTGCTCTACCACTGCACCACTGTGCTGCCCTGTGTGACAATGGATACAGAAAATCAAAATACTGCAGAAATTGAAAATCTGAGATTGAAAAAAAAACAGATCAGACAACATCTGTGGCAGGAAAAAGTAATTAACATTTCAGGTTGATGACCTGCACCTGGCATTGGAATCTTGCAGTAGTCCTACACGTATCCCAATCAATGAAGGAATGTCTTATTGTACGTCCATTCCAGACCTCATAACCAGCTGCTGCAATCTGCACTACACTAATGGCATTTAAATGGTTAGCTTAATATTCAAAAGCAGTACAAGACGGTTATTGTGTACTTCATTGTCTCTTCATCGGAATTTGTGTGAGGCAGAGCTGATTTAACATGTAATTTCCAGTTATTTCCTCTCTGTGAATGGTAATACTGTGACTCAACAAAGTGATATCAGCTGGAGATGGAACATACACACAGAATATGATCTAGTAGTCCTAATAGCATCTGGGCCTCGAGATATTGTTCTGCCTTCAATAAGATTGTTGCTGATCTGACTGCAACCTCAGCTCCATATTTCCATCTCCCCCAGTAACCAATCATCCTCTTGCATACCAAGAATCTATCTTACTATGCCTAAAAACATTCAAAGACTCTGCTTCCATCACCTTAGAGGAAGAGGGTTCCAGCAACTCACCATTCTCTTTGAGGTAAGGGTGGGAAATCCCTTACTTTTAAACAATGAATCCTCGTTCTAGATTCTCCTACCGAGGAAAGCCCTCTCCACATCCATCCTTTCAAGATCCTTCGGGATCTTACATATATTTAAATCAAGTTATTTAACACCCTTCAAAAATTCAGTCGATACATGTCTGGTCTCTCCAACCTTTTTTCATTGGACAGGTAAACCTCTTGTGAACTACTACCAATTAATTTACATCCTCCCTTAAACAAGGAGATAAATACTGTGCACAGTATCTCCGATATGATCTAATTGATGCCTTAAATAACCTGAGCAGAACTTAATTACTTTTAATTTCAGTTCCTTTCATAATAAACTATAACATTGTGTAAGTTTTTCTAAATACTCATCTACTAAAGTTTTTTTGTGAATCGTGCGCTAGAAAACTCAGATCCCTCTGAACCTCTAAACCTTGCAATCTCTCACCATTTGGTTAATATGCTTTCTTTTAAAAATTTCCTAGACACATGCACACTATCGTATATTATACTCAATTTGCAGAGATTTTCCCTTTTCCTAAACTTTCTGGATCCCTTTGCAGCCTCCTTGTGTCATCTTCATAACTTTCTGCCTATCCTTATGACCTCAGCAAATTATTCGCCTATACTTTTGGTGTCTTCATCTTATTTATTTATTGAAATTCTAAAAGTTGATATGCTCATATTGTGCAACGCCTTCTCCTTCTCCTAATTGCTTGCATGGAAGGGAGTATTTGTGTTGTCTGAATTTCATTCCTAGCCTGCTGGGATGCTGATAGTACCAGCTCTGCAATAGTTGTGCAGTTTTGCAATTGAACCATCTGGCATTCTAAAACTACCTGCTTCTGTAAATTTTGAGGAATTCTATTGTCCCTCACTTGTCATGCTTGCTGGTCCATGAGTGGCATTTTCTTAAGAGGGAGGCCTTTCATGTTATTACCATTGGAAAACTTTCATAGTATCAAAAGCAGAAATCTGAGCAGCCACAAGGTTAATGCATCCTAGGCTTGTCTATCAGTATTTGATATCTTCATTGAGGATGAAAGAGCATCTTTAAGTTTTATGCTACAAGTATCTGCAGCTGCAGATGTTGGTGCAGTTTACTGCAGAGAATTTGAGTATTCATCCTTCTATGCATGGAATTTTAGCTTTAATAGGCATCTTAATTGTATCACTAAGTCACATCTGGCACTTTGCCAAATACATTTTGAAGTTTAAATGAATCACATTTAAAATCCTTTCATCCTTCAGACTTGTTTTTGATGTCCATTAAGTAGAGGATTTCTTTCAGCATCTCTAGTTTCTGATTCGCTTTTGGCTTTTTGCCTAAGACTTTCTCTCCAGATCTCATCAGAGATACTGCAGAAATGCCTCAACATTCTTCAACGGATCATTGTTCTGCTCTCCTTTCTGTATTTCAATAAAATCCTCATAATTATTTCACACATCAATTTAAATCTATTTGATGTTGCAGATAGTTATTCACGAACAAGTGGTACATTTTCTATTTGTGCATTTTGACGTGAATCATTGTCACTCATGGGCTGAATATGAAATCCTGCTCCTGCTGCCAGGCTCCAAATGAATGGCTTGCAAGCAGAAATCCAAACTTAATATCAGACGCACTCAAATCCTGATCCTTCTTCCCAGGATCAAACTGTACAACACATAAATTCCAAACTTTAATTCAACATAGAG
Source organism: Malacoraja senta (assembly GCA_038087875.1). Lineage (NCBI taxonomy): Eukaryota > Metazoa > Chordata > Chondrichthyes > Rajiformes > Rajidae > Malacoraja > Malacoraja senta. The sequence continues at coordinate 28,401,303 of CM075985.1, forward strand.
TTACAAATGAAGTTCTCTTTTCTCAACTACGTTCTTGAGATCAATTAGTAAACTATGATATTAATTTAATTACTTATTAGTAGAGAGGAGGAGCCAGAGCAAGGGCTTCTTTGCAGGGGAAGTGCAACTTCGAGGTCAAAATTCTACTGAGAGGTCATAGTGCGGGCTTTGGTGAAACTGGATTTCGGTGCGCCTGGACCGTGGGGGGAAGTACTAAACTGGGGTAAATCAGATTGCAACATTATCAGGCAGAAGCTCAGGACAGTAAATTGTGAGCAGCTGTTATTGGGTAAGTCAACATCAGACATGTAGGAGTCGTTTAAAGACCAGCTGATCAGAGTTCATGGCTGGCTCATTCCAATAAGGAGGAAGGATAAGAATGGTAAGGTAAGGAAAACTTGGATAGCCAGAGATATTCTTAATCTGATCAAAAATAAAAAGGAAGAAGTTTAGGAAGATGAAACCAGATAGACCGTTTGAGGAATATAAAGCAAGCAGGAAAGAACTAAAGCAAGACAATTTGAAAGACCAAAAGGGGCTATGAAATATCATTGGCTAATCACATTTATGAAAATCCCAAAGCTTTTTAAGTTGATTAAAAAAAAGACGGTAACAAGGGAGAGGGTAGGACCATCAAGGATAAAGGAGGGAATTTATTCTTGGAGTCAGAGGATGTAGATGAGTTACTAAACAAGTACTTTGTATCTGTCTGAGGATCCAGTCTGAAGAAGGGTCTCGACCTGAAAAGTCACCCATTCCTTCTCTCCAGAGATGCTGCCTGTCCCGCTGAGTTACTCCAGCTTTTTGTGTCTATCTTCGGTTTAAACGAGCATCTGCAGTTCCTTCTTATACATACTTTGTATCTGTACTCGCTGAGGAGAAGGACAAGGTGCATGGTGATATCAGTGTAAGAATACTAATATGCTACAGCAGTTTGAGATCAAGATGATGTTGGGTCTCTTGAAAGGGTTAAGGCAGATAAATCCCAATGGGATCTATCCCAGGTTAGTGAGAGAGGCAAGAGAGGAGATTGCAAGGGCCTTGATGAATATCTTTGTATGCCACAGATGAGGTCCTGACAGACTGTATTAGATAGTCCAGGAAATCATAGGCCCCTAGCCTCATGTCAGTGGCAGGTAAGCTATTGGAGAGGATTCTTTGGGATAGGATTTACTCTCAATTGGAAGAGAATGAGATAATTAGGTACAGTCAGCGTAGCTATGTCCAGGGCAGACCATGTATTATGAACTTGATTGGGTTTTTAAGGTGACAAAGCTGATTGATGAGGATGGGATAGTGGATGTTGTGTGCATGGATTTTAATAAGGTATTTTATAAAGTCCCTCATGGTAGGATGTTCCAGAAGATTAAAATACATGGGATCTATGGTAACTTGGTAGCTTGGATTCAGAACTGGCTTACACACAGAAGACAGAGGGTGGTTGTGGAAGGGTGTTATTCTGTTTGGAGGTGTGTGATCAGTGGTCTTCTTCAGGGATCTGTGCTGGGACTTGTGTTGTTTGTTATCTATATAAACAACTCGTACAAAAATGTAGATTACACCAAAATTGATGAGGAGGAATTTTGCGAAAAAGTACATTGGGATATTGGTCAGTTACAGATATGGGAGGATGGTAGATGGAGTTTAATCCATGCAAGTGTTAGGTGTTGGACTTTGGTCCAATGTAAGGTGAAAGTAGACAATTATTGGCAAGATACTTAACAACATTGATGTACAGAGGGGTCATGGGGTTCAAATCCATAGCTCACTGAAAATAGCTAGCAACACAAGTAGAGAGTGATAAAGAAGGCATATGCTTGCCTTCAGTAGTCATGGCATTGAATATAAGAATCAGGAAATCATATTGCGGCTCTATACAACTTTGAATACCCGCATTTGGAGTATTATGTAAATTCTGGTCGCCCAATTACAGGAAGCTAATTAATATGAGATGCATGAGGCACAGAGATTGGTGCATGTTTGGAACCAACTGTCAAGAGTGGTGGTGGAAGCAGATACAATAGTTGCATTTAAGAGACTTTTACATTGGTACATGGATATCAAGAGAGTTCAAGAGTTCAAGAGAGTTTGATCAGTCTGAAGAAGGGTTTCGGCCCGAAACGTTGCCTATTTCCTTCGCTCCATAGAAGCTGCCGCACCCGCTGAGTTTCTCCAGCAATTTTGTCTACTTTCGATTCTCCAGCATCTGCAGTTCCTTCTTGAACAAGAGAGTTTTATTGTCATATGTCCCTGATAGGACAATGAAATTCTTGCTTTGCTTTAGCACACCAGAACATAGTAGGCACGAATACTGAACAGATCAGTGTGTCCATATACATATGCAGAGAATGGAAGGATATGAATCACGTACAGGCAGAGGAGATTAGTTTAACTTGGCATCATGTTAAGCATAGACATTGTGGGTGAATGGCCATTGTTCTATGTTCTATAACTAACTGTTGATTATCCAACAAGCTTTTCAACCTAAAACGAATCAGAAGGTATTGTCCAACTATTTACATCCCAGCGCATGTATTATGTTTCTTTGAAATGTTTTCAGAAGTTCAAATCATTCCAACATATTTTAAGCATATACTTTGACCTCATGCTAGTTAGTGCAGTGCCTATTGCTGTTCTGGTTTCATGAATGTGAGTATCCATGGTAAACATGGTGTTGTTTATTGTTTCAGTGCTGTTTAGACACAGGGGCTAAATGTAGTTGAAGGCAGAGTGTCAGAAAGGATTTTCTTGGTACTAGCTTTTTCCTACAACTGCCACTGTCCTTTGCCAAGATTTGATTGGAATGCTGTTGCTAACTTTATCCCTGATCTCTGCAAACCTGCTGTCATCATCTGAATCATGTTTGTGCAGAAACAGACATTTATTTGTGATGTAAAATCCTAAGCAATGGCCCAGAGTTGTAAGTAGCTTACTATTTCTAAATGAGGGCTCTACATCATCTGTCCCGTGCTGCATTTACTAAAGCTCTTTTATTCACGATTGCTGTGTAGAGATTGACACTTTGTCAGTTAAGGTCCATCGGTGGTGAGAACCATAAAAATATGAGAGCAATATATGTTTGTCGAAACACCAATCGCCATCAATCACTGGACTGATTGTGAGATTTCTGCTTTCTTCATTCACCATTCGTCACACAGAGACTCAAGAAAAAATGCAATAGCATCTATCCAGCACTGACTGCATGAGAGGTGTCCTCATGGAATCTAATCTACGTGTGACCATTATTCCCCCTGAGGAGAATTTCCTAACATTAATCTTAATTTGGATCCATGATCCCGTGTTCTCTTCTCACTTTATCGTAAAATGAAGTATTGTGGATTCATCTTTCCTTTTGTAAAAATGATCTCATTAGATGGTAGGATTGCAAAGTTTAAACATCTTAAGTTTCTCCTTTTACATCGGACCTTCACACCAGGCATCAATGTAGTGGCACTTTGCTGCAACCCCTTCAGTGCTTGAATGATGGTTGTATATCAACAACTCAGAACTGAGTTCTGAGTTTGTAGATTAGCATTTTATTGTTTTTATCGATTGTTGTTCTTTACTTGATGATCTAGCAGCCTAACCTAACTCCTCTTAACCTAAAAATTAACCTAAAAATTAACCATTTCAAAACTATGTATTCACTTGCCCTTTCATTTCATTTAATTGCAAATGCTATTAAATTTAATGTGCCATTGCATTTTGCTTGTACAATTTATCCAACTAATTCAGCAATTTCTGAGGTCCCTTCTTCAATTCCACTTACGGTAATTGATTTTGTTGTTTTACACAGGATAGGAGACTAATGGGTCTATTTAGTTGGTTTATTTGGTAAGAAAGCTGCTGATTATTTTTAGAGTATCATTTCGGCCGACATGTTCTTACGTTTTAGTAAATGCCTGGAGGAAGTTATTCAGAAAATGCCCTCTTTTGCTACTCTCCTTTTAAAATTCTATTTGCACATTTTATGGCTTTCATCTCTTCTCTCACTGACCTCTTCAGTTAAGGCACTGACTTAATTTGTTTCGGCTGTTTTCACCAGATTTCTATTGGTTCTTTGATCATTGTCTCTGCAGGAGTTACAGAGGGATGTCTCCCCAGTCTTTGATTTATTTCCAGATACATTACTTTGGTATAAGTTTATTAAACCATAATTTTAAACTGGCTTGCTCCTTGAAAATTCATTGGCATTGAATTGGTATTGAAGGTATTGCCAAATAATCTACCAAAAACATTTGTTTTATTTGTTGCCAGATTTCAATGAATTTATTTTTTAAGGAAAAATGTTGGAAGCTTATTCATTAGTGTTTCTTTCTTCCAGGCCATGATAATTATTCCCTAGCTATTCATTCTCTGGTTGCTGTTTCACAGAGTGCTACAATTTCCTGTACATTGCTATCTGGTCCTTTAGTAAAACCAGGTTAATAACTACCAGTTATTGACCAGTTTAGCATACCAGGTCAGGAAGCAGTGCACACATTTTATTTATAACGTCACACTCAAACCAAGAATTTTCTAAGGTCATGTTGATGAATCAATCCTTCAGGCAACATGGACATATCCTAAGTGCCAAGAGAGTGAAGCGATCAGGACCTTAGAGCCTGAGCTCTAGGGAGAGGTTGGGTATGCTAGGATTTTATTCCTTGGAGTGTGAGGCGGAGGGGAGATCTTATAGAACATACAAAATCACGTGGGGAATACATAGGGTGAATGCACAGAGTCTTTTTCCATGGTAGGAGAATCAAGAACTAGAGGGAAGATTTAATAGGAACCTGAGGTGCAACATTTTCATACGAGCTGGCATAGGAAGCAGTTGAGGCAGTTACAATAACATCTTTTAAAAGACATTTGGACAGGTGCATGGGATAGGGAAGGTTTAGAAGGATATCGACCAAATGCAGGCAAATGGGACTAGCTTAGGTGACTATCTTGGTCAGCATGGACGAGTTGGCCTAAAGGGCCTGTTTCCATGTTGCATGACTCTATACGAATACTGATTCTCATAAAAGCAACAGAAAATATACCATAGATTTTTCCCTGTGCTTGATGTTTAGTGCATTCAAGTTCCCATGTGTACTTGATGGAAATCTCTGTACTCAAGAGAATCCTGCTAGCTGCAAAGGTAGTGCCTCTTCAACTTCCCTTTTGTCTGCAGAACAGATGGGGTCTGCAGAACCAGCAGTTATAATTCTGAGATTAAATGCAGCCGAAAATGCACAAAAAAATTGTTTACTGAGACAGTGATTGGAATGTGAAGTCTGTTACCACAAGGAATAGTTGAGAGGAATACTGGAGATGTTTTTAAAGGGAAGCTGAATAAAGATAAAAGGGTAGAAGGAATCAATGCTGATGGGGCGAGGAGACCCATGCTGAGGAGAGGTTGGACAATCTTTGTAAATCCAGAAGAGGCAAAGCCAAACTTCATTCTGTGAATGATGTGAGTGGGAAAATGTAGACTGATCTTCGATACATAGACAATAGGTGCAGGAGTAGGCCATTCGGCCCTTCGAGCCAGCACCGCCATTCAATATGATCATGGCTGATCATCCACAATCAGTACCCCGTTCCTGCCTTCTCCCCATATCCCTTGATTCCGCAAGCCCAAAGAGCTCTATCTAGATCTCCTTTGAATACATTCAGTGAATCGGCCTCCACTGTCTTCTGAGGCAGAGAATTCCACAAATTCACAACTCTCAGTGTGAAAAAGTTTTTCCTCATCTCAGTTCTAAATGCCTTACCCCTTATTCTTAAACTGTGGCCCCTGGTTCGTTCTGCACTCCCTCAACATCGGGAACATGTTTCTTGCATCTAGCGTGTCCAATCGTTTAATAATTTTATGTTTCTATAAGAATCCCCTCTCATCCTTCTAAATTCCAGTGAATACAAGCCCGGTCGCTCCATTCTTTCTTCATATGAGTCCAGCCATCCCGGGAATTAACCTCGTGAACTTACGCTGCACTTCCTCAATAGCAAGAATGTCCTTCTTAATGGAGATTAATGGTACCAGTGAGAAGACTCATGCCCAATTCATAATTTCCTAATGGACTGGCCAGTGGGCAAGACAAACGGTGTGAAATATATTTGTACTGACATTCTTCACTTTCTGAAACAACCCTTTCTATGCACAATTTGTGGGGCATTGTGAAGACAAGGAGTAGCTATTAACTGCTCTTGATGTTTACGTTTCTTCATTGGAGTAAGTGATAAACCATTCTGGCTACATTGACTGGGTGACTGGATTTCAGATATATGTAAATAATTGTGATGTGCAGTGCAGGAGAGGAATCCATGAGGAAGTGTGTTTGTGTCACTTGTCCAGGGTATATGTTGGTCTTCTGCCAATCATAGTGGGAAATTAGGAGAACATGTGGGGAAATTCCTGAGTGTTCCACCTATCATAATTCCATTGGTTGCTGACTATGAATGAGGTTAATTAAGACCTAATAATTACACCATTATTCCATACAAAGCCTCCAGACAGTTTATGTAACAAGTCAGTCAGTATGTTTACTTCCATCCTTCCTCACTTCAAGCATTGCCAGGTAGTGACGAAGTGAACATTTGTCTGGTTGTTCTTCATTTGTAATTGGTTTGTTGATGTTCAGTGACAATTCCTTGGAACAATTTGTTCGTATAAATGGGATCGAAGTGTGTTATTAAAATATGTTTCTTAATTATCAGGCAGTTGCTTCAAACAAACTCAAAAAGACGTAAGGAAGACTCGTACTAAAAGCCCTGTCCCACGGTACGAGTTCATTCCAAGAGCTCTCCCAAGTTTTAAAAAAACATTAAACTCGTGGTAAGCATGGAGAATGAACGTAGCGGGTACATCGGAGCTCGGGGACGTCTCTTACCGGCTCGCAACGCGAACGGCAGGTACTCGGGAAGACTTGCTAACGGCAGGTAAGCACGGGAAAACTCGTGAAGATTTTTCAACATGTTGAAAAATGTCCACGAGAGCCCCGAGTACCGATGAGTGGCCATTACCGTAAATGTCCGAGTTCGAATCAGGGCAAACTCGAGAGAACTCTTTGAATGAACTTGTACCGTGGGACGGTTTTTAACTGCCAAGTCTGTCAGGATCTATGAAATGATGAGAATATTTCTAATTTTAGGTGTGTTCTCTTCACCTGTCTAAACATATAACTCCTTAACCAGTGCTCTAAACAAAAACTCAATGTGAATTTTTAGACTTAAGTGGGAGCTCAGCAGGAAGTAGTGATTGAATTTATTGTAATAAAAGTCGGACTCTAAGTCTGTTTATATTGATGAAATTCACTAACTGGTCCTATTGACTCAATACATAAGCATTTTATATCATTCCAGATTTTAGTGATACCTACTGGTAAATTTTCAATAGGACCATTCCTTTTGTTAATCCAATTGTAGCTAAAAGACAGCACTTTAAAGTAATTATTGTTCAGTACTAATGTTATGGGAGGGAGAATTATGAGTACCTTGGTGGTATATTCCAAATTGATCAATTATTAATGTGCAGATCATTTCAGGTACAGAGGGATTATGTCATTTACTGCCTCATAATAGATTTTCCTGCAATGATGCGCATTGATTAGAGGAAGCCTTATGTCTGCCACTTTGTGACAGTCAATTCTAATAGATCAGAATGTTTGGGGATACTACCTGATGCATACTCATTTGGGAATGCCAGGCTCATGACGCTCCATGGCAGGTTTGCTCAGGAAAGATGGGACAACACAAAGGAAATTGCTCTATTTATTCTGCTCTGCTGTGTGCAGAACATCTGATTATTCACTTGCATGTTTGTAATTTGCTGGCAAAACACCAGGATTTATCTGCAGCAAGAATATGCTCCTGAGGGGTTGACAGGATTTGCCGTATTCCAGAAACCATGCTTTTGCCAGTTTTGTGGTCCGGCAGCATTGCATAGACATGCTGCAGCTTCAGTAGCCTATTTAAAGATTATTTATTAGACCATTCGAAATCCTGCAAAGATAAACAGAGCATCTGGAAATTATGTTCTACTCCTTAACATGGTAATTGAATCCGATACGTTCTTAAATTTCACCTCCACCTGTGAAGTATGGGGATGCCGATTTTCTCTTCAGAACCCTGCCCATGATGTTGCAATGAAGCAGAGTTACCTGTGCCACTTCAGATCGTTATCAAGATCAGTTATACCAAGAGAATGGCTGTAATATCCGTCCCATAGGTTGGCACCCATTTACTTGCATCTGACCATTCTTTGGCTGTAGTCTGTATGCTTCCTATGATTAATATTGTTAACAAAAATGCTGCATTCAAATGATAGAACTCCAGAATATAAGAGCCTGTAATGTCCCACGGGGACATGATGTCAGATATCACTGCTGGTACATTATGCACGCTCAATGGATTATTACAGATCACTGAAGTGCAGCAGTAATCCTAGCAAAAAACACAAAGTCTCTCTTCTTCTTTCGTGTCCATCTTCCATGTTTCAAATGTTGACATCGCTGTCATCGTCCATCCTGAAAAGGATGCAAGCTTCCGGCAACAATCAGTGGGAGCCATCACTTGTAGCTATAGATGATGGTGGTAGCAGAATTAGCTCCGGATACTTCCAATTTCCAGCCCCGCGACGTGGATGCTTCTGCTATGGGGCCAAAGTCTCTCTTAAGGACTAACATAATTCAGTCATTTCTTGCGCATGTATGATTTGGGTGCCTTTATGCACAGTTAGTGATGATAAATGGGGAAATATGGAGTGAGAGAGTCCAATCTTTCCTTGGCCCACTGGAGGCAACCAAAATAATACAGTGGGACGTATTGGCTGAAGGATCTGTTTTTGTGCTGTGTGACTATGACTCTAATAGGGCTGATGTATTCACAATAATCATATTTTGATCCTGTGATATGCTGTTACTATTATCGAGACAGATCTTCTTATCGAGTCCACACACAAGATTAGAAGTTGTTCAGCCAGAGTTTAACACATTTCTCGGCATCTGCATACAATGGTGTCTGTTTTGGGCTTCTTGTGCTTCTTGTGCGTGGTGGTGGAAAGATTGGTGGAAACAGGGCCGCGACGTGAACGCTCTTTCATTGACCCCACCGAGACAGATGGTCAGCCACATTTGTAATATTTGTGGAGCAGGCTCAAATACCAAAAGGCCGACTCCTTCACATTCCTCTTTTTCTATATTTTCCATGTCCCTCTCCAGATTATTCACTCACATATTTGTAATTTGCTGTCAAACAACGGGATTTATCTGCAGCAAGAATATGCACCTTAGGAGTTAGTAAGAGTTGCTGTATTCCAGAAACCTTGCCTTTGCCAGTTTTAAGTGGTCCAGCATAATTGCGTAGGCATAAAGCAGCTTTAGCAGCTTATTAGACCATTCAAAATCCAGAGTTTCTCTTCTGAGAATGCAAGCAGGAAGCATGCATGAAGGAAGCAGGATCCTGTTTTAAACGTATAGACCATGTTATTATCCAATCTGCAATATCAACGAGAGCAGGAGCAGTGGTGGACCCCTGCCGTCAGCAGCAACCTCTCATGATTTACAGCTCACTATTTTACTTTGGCAGTCACTGTCACCGTCGAGATGAACTTCTCTATTCTGAAGGCGCCCGTTGAAAGTTCTGTTCCTCTTTCTTGTTCTTGCTCTTTGAGAGTATTGCTTCATTGTTTTGGCCACCAAAATATACTTCTACTTGAATCTACCTCGGGGCCTTATTTGCATCAATGTTTAGTTTCATGTCCCTGTTTATGTTGTTTATGGGGAATTTATTTCAGGCTTATTTCTGGCTGTTCTTCCGGTTCAGAAGCATTTGAGAAGTTCGGTGTGGTGCCTTTGTGAGACATTTCTGTTTTACAGCCTAATTTGTGTTAAGATATCCTAATTAATCCAATAGGGGAGACAGAGAGCTGTAGATTAATTTCAATAGGTAACTGCCTATTTCTTACTTGAACAATGAGTGATAAGGAAAGGCAGAACTGGAGATCACAGTCATTTGTTCACTTGACTCAAGTTTCAGCAGAGCCTTTACAAAGAGGATTCCTAAATCTGCTGGAGGAACACAACGACCAATTTTCTGGAGAGATGTTGAGGGAATACACAGTGCAAACTGGAGCCAGCTTTCCTGGTGATATATTTACTACAATAGGGTAGAAGGTGAATTAATGGTAATACATAAGATGTTTTTCTAGAACAATATGTTGAGGACCCGCTGAGGGAAAAGGGCGTTTTGAATCGTCTTTTGTGCAAAGAGAAAGGGTTGATCATCTTTTGTCAAATGATCTTTGGGAAAGAGTGATCATAATATGATAGAATTTAGTTTGTAAGTAATGTAGTTTTGTATAAAATTAGGATTAAAATCTAAATGAATGAGGCTATTTATCCATAAGAGAGTTAATTGGTATATATAGTAAGACAACATTGCTGTTCCACCATCAAACATATCAGTGATTAGCATGTCCAACAACAAATAAGTTGGACTAAAATTCCTTTAAGACACAAAAAACAACCTGAAACATAATTTGTCATGAAATTAAAGATAAATGTTAAATCCAAAGACTAGGCTTTGAAAGTTGCTAGGAATAGCAAATGGTTTGAGGATTGGGGGTGGCTTAAAAATCTGCTGAGGAGAACCAAGTATGTAGGAAGGAAAATACAAATGTGACCTCCTTGCAGAGTGAGACCTATGTAGGGAGTAAGGAAATGGCAGAGGAATTAAACAATTATCTTGTGTCTGCCTTCATAGGAAAATATATACAAAGCCTACCAGATATATTAAAGGATAAAGAATCTTGCGAAAATAAAGGAACTAAAGGAATTAAGTATGAGTCAAAAAGTGGTATGTGAATTTGGTAAGCTTGAAACCTGAAATATCTCAATGGCCCAATGATTTATAACAGAGTTTTGATGAAGGTGACTTTAGAATTAGAAGTAGAAAGATAGGGATGATGAGTGCAAGAGTCAGGGTTTCATTGGAGTTTGCCTTCACTTGAACCAACCACCAAAAGCTAATCTAAAAATAAAATAAATGCAAAATGAGCTCATAACTCCCTACCTTATATTATCTCACTTTCCATATCCTTAACGTTCTGCTTTGTATCCCATTAATATCATCAACAATATTGAAGACTTCCATCAGGTGATCCATAAAAGCTTTGAGAAAATTTTCTCCAATGTTCCTTCATAATTAATATTTAATCTTGATGATATTTAATTTACGCTGCATTTTTTGCATTTGTTCTCCATACTGTAATGGTGCATTCTCAATGGAAAACAATAAACCAAATGTAAAAAAAATGCAGAACAGCTCAAGCATTCTACTGAATCCATTCAGGACCAATGCAACTGGTTCCATTCCTCTGGTCTATTCCCAAAACCCTGCAATTGTCTTCATTTGAGAAATGTAATCACATCCATTTTGAACACTACATTTGAATGTGACTCCTGACTCCCTCTGATGAAGTATCAATAGACAATAGACAATAGGTGCAGGAGTAGGCCCTTTGGCCCTTCGAGCCAGCACCGCCATTCTATATGATCACGGCTGATCATCCCCAATCAGTACCCCGTTGCTGCCTTCTCCCCATATCCCCTGACTCCGCTATGTTTAATAGCCCTATCAAGCTCCCTGTTGAAAGTATCCAGAGAACTGGCCTCCACCACCTTCTGAGGCAGAGAATTCCACAGACTAACAACTCTCTCTGTGAAAAAGTGTTTCCTCATCTCAGTTCTAAATGGCTTATCCCTTATTCTTAAACTGTGGCTCCTGGTTCTGGACTCCCCAACATCCTGTCTCCAGCGTGTCCAAACCCTTAATAATCTTATATGTTTCAATAAGATTCCCTCTCATCCTTCTAAATTCCAGAGTATACATGCCCAGCCGCTACATTCTCTCAGCATATGACCGTCCCGCCATCCAGGGAATTAACCTTGTAAACCTATGCTGCACTCCCTCAATAGCAAGAATGTCCTTACTCAAATTAGGGACCAAAACTGCACACAATACTCCAGGCGTAGTCTCACTAGGACCCTGTACAACTGCAGAAGGACCTCTTTGCTCCTATACTCAACTCCCTCTTGTTATGAAGGCCATCATGCCATTCGCTTTCTTCACTGCATGCTGTACCTGCATGCATACTTTCATTGACTGATGAACAAGGACCCACAGATCCTGTTGTAGTTCCACTTTTCCCAACTTGACACCATTTAGATAATAATCTGCCTTCCTGTTTTTGCTACCCAAGTGGATAACCTCACATTTATCCACATTAAACTGCATCTGCCATGCATCTGCCCACTCACCCAACCTGTCCAAGTTACCCTGCATTCTCATGGCATCTTCCTCACAGTTCACACTGCCACCCAGCTTTGTGTCATCTGCAAATTTGCTAATGTTAATTTTAATCCCTTCATCTAAATCATTGTTGAATATTGTAAATAGCTGGGGTCCCAGCACTGATCCTTGCGGTACCCCACTAGTCACTGCCTGCCATTCTGAAAGGGACCCAGTAATCCTTACTCTTTGTTTCCTGTCTGCCAACCAATTTTCTATCCATGTCAGCACTCCATCCCCAATACCATGTGCCCTAATTTTGCCCACTAATCTCCTATGTGGGACCTTATCAAATGCTTTCTGAAAGTCCAGGTACACTACATCCACTGGCTCTCCCTTGTCCATTTTGCTAGTTACATCCTCAAAAAATTCCAGAAAATTAGTCAAGCATGATTTCCCCTTCGTAAATGTTGTCTCAATATGTAGCACTCTTGCCTCAGATCAAACTGTTTTGCATTCAGGTCATAAACTAGGGACATAAAAACTCTGTGCAGTACCGGTGGTGTGCAATACTGTCAGAGCTGCTGCCATTCAGATGTTTTAAACTAAGGTCTAATCTGCATTCTCAGGTGTTCTAAGGGATACCAAATCATCCTCAGCAATATGGAGGTTAACCCCAGCAATGTGTCATAACCAGCAATGCGAACAGAAATTACGTAGTCATTAACCACTGCCATTTGAGGAGCCTTTCCATTTTCAAATTGGATACCATATTTACTACATTCTGTCAAATACTAGACTTTCAGAATATTTATTAGGCCATAAATCATATATGGATGTAGAGAAAAGGACGCATTAGGCTCTACAAAAATATGTGTTTTATCGTTCCTTGTCCCTGTGGGCTTTAACAAAAAAAATACACAAAGTGCTGGAGTAACTCAGCGGATCAGGCAGCATCTCTGCAGAACATGGATAGGTGATGTTTTACATCAGGATCTTTCAGTGGTTCAATGGATATTTATTGTCACGTATGCACAGCATTGGGAAATTATTTTACACAACCCACAAATGCACTGCCACCATATATTGGCACTGTTTACAAAGAAAAAGTCCAAAGTACGGTCCACATGCTGGAAGTACTGGAGCGCCCCCGATCCAGGTAAGCCCCAGGCTGATACAGGCCTCTACTCGCTTGACCGCCTATGTGTCCTGGGGGGATGCCTCCTGCAGCCGACCTTGAAGGAGCTGGAGGTAATATCTCGATCCCACTGCTCGAGGCCCACTCCTCATGTCGTCGCCACCAGCGGCTCCCTCCTCAGCTCTCTGGTCTTCAGGGCTTCGGACTTTCCTCCTGCAGGCGGAGGTCAGCCGGCCCTTCTTCACAACGGCAATCCAGACCTGCCACCGCACGCAACCATGGGCTGCCCGCTGAGTCTTCGTTCTCGGCTGCCCTTCAGACCCTTCTGAAGTTTCACAACGTCAACTCAGATAATGTACTCAGAAATATAAAAGCCATAGGGTCCAAGAGATTCAAGGTTAGTTCAGTGGCAGGAGGCAAATACTAATGGTGGTGAGCATTGAAGTGATTGGAAGGCTGTGATGGTGGTGTTTTGCAGGGTTTGGACAAGCTCTTTTGCTTTTTATGGTATAAAAAATAAGTTACACTTAATAATAAAAAGCATGATTGTAGTTTGAAGATGATACAACATTTGGTATTTCGTTGATTGGAAGCAACCTATAGACAATAGGAAGCTATCAATAGTATGTTTTCAGCTGGACAGAAAATTGGCAAACACAATTCATTTCTGAGTCATATAAGGGAATGTATTGTGGAGGTAAAATAAAGTAAGGGAAAATACCATTAATGCTAATGATTGATATAAGCAAAAGGAACAAGGAAAAAGTCCACGTCCCAGGATTAGCCAATTAGAGGACAATTGGATAAGGCGTATACAATACTTTCCTTTATTGGTTGAGGCAAAGAATTTAAGAGCAAAATGAGACCATGTTTAAGATATATCCAACAATATTTAGGTCACAGCCAGAGTATTGCATACAGATTTGTTTACCACTGTATAAAAATTATGACAGCACTGGAAGGCCACCAAAGAGGTTTATGAGAATGATGTTGATAGGGCTAATGAATTTTGGATATGAAGAATGACTATTTAGTTGATGGTTATCTTGTCTATGATATAGTTGCATAATTGTGAGGTTTAGATAAGATGAAGAAAAGGGGCCTGTTTCTCTGGTAACTCGAGCAATTGGTTTAAGGTTCTGTGATGGAAGTTTGACAATATTGGGAGGGGTAGTTTTGGAACATTGTTTGGAATGAAAAATTAATTGAATTTTAAAAGTACAAGTTATGGTCGGCCATGAACTGCAAAGTGGGAATTAGTTTTCTTTTTCCTCAGCATTTATTCCCCCAGCTTTAATCCCCCTCAAACTGAACAGCACATTAGTCATTTCAGAGGGCGATTGAGAGTTATACTGGCAATATGGAGTCACAAACAATCTCCTCCCTTGTGAATCACGATCTATTTACACCAAAACAACATGATTACCAATCACTGTACTTTAAACAAAAGGTCCAACTTGCTAACTGAATTTTAATTCCACATTTAAACTTTCTGTTGGCTGTTAAGTCTGGGTATTTAACCGTGGGACCCACAGCAGCAGGTGGCCTGCGAGTGTGCCTCACACATGTATGATGTTCTGTGTATAACTTGGTACGTGTTTCAGACACAAGTGTGGGGCATAGAGGTCTGGGGAGAGGGTAGAACTGAAGATGTCCTGGTTAGGTTGCTCTTGGGCCTGGCCAAGCTGGCCATTTGTGAGTCACGGTGCCAGTCGGAAGAGGGTTCTGCCCGAGCCGGCTGCCTGCCCCTTTTCCAGGAGTTACGTCCGTGCCAGGGTGTCTCAAGAGAGGGAATACACGCTGTCCACGGGCAGCGTCGGGAATTTCCAGGATCGCAAGGCACTGCGTGGGGTTAACTGCATCCTTTGCAGGTACTATCGCAACTTAAAAAAAATATTTAGACAGGTACATGGATAGGCCAGATTTAGAGGGATATGTAACGATGTTACAAAACCTACCCTCAGCAGCGCTGCAGATCTGCCACTGGCTGTGTGTGCGACTCCGGCGCCTTTGAGGGGGGGGGGGGATTAAAATGCAAGTTGGTTTCGCTTGTCGGAGAGGGATTTCCTCGGGCTACTAGTCGATGAAGAAAAATCGATCGGACTTCTGTTCCCGTTTTTTTTATTTTTTAATTGCTGGACAATTTAATAGTTGGATTAAAGTAAAAAGTGACTTCGAACGCCCTAAATACCTTCAACGTGATGGATTGTAATATCAGGACAAAACAAAGGGTAAGTCGTATATTTCACATATAATCTTGCTTCTTGGGATGGCTTTAGTCTAATTTTACGATGTGAAAATGTTATTTAGTCCCCAAACAATTCGGCCATGTCTTGCCTGCCGATTTGGGTTTAAAATTCACGGCAACGTTCCAATCGATTGCATTCCAGAAACACCCACTCGCAAGATGATTAAAATCCTCTTTTTTTTTGGACAATCATGTCATAAGAGCATCTAAATCGTCTATATTTTGTGTAATTGTCTATCTATAATTGTTATTTTTATACTAAATATCCACAACAGTTTTAGTCACATGTATTGTGCAAAAAATAATAATTTTGATTATATTGAGAGTGGATGTTTCTAGATTAATTTATGGGAATTAAACATTACATTTCTTCCATTTGGTATATAGGTTCATGACAGTGAGATTTAAAAATCATGTTATATTGTGAATTCTTGTGTGAATGGGATTAGTTTGTTATTTGGATACTTAGGCTATTTAAAAAATTTAGCCTTTTCTTAAGAAATGGATAGATGTTTAGATCTAGTAATTGAATTTAGATGAATTTAATTGATTAGATGAATTTAATTGATTTGATGAAACTGATGAATATGATTTTTTTGTTGGGTATGTACTATTTGTTTTAGCATTTAACTTTATCATTTCTACCTTTTTTCTAAAACTGCAAATAATAACTTGTTTCTGTTAATGCTGTTCAGTGTTTTTTTCCCTTTACATTTTAAACAGATGTCTCCGAAGAAGAAATGCAAAATTGTCAATCCAAATGCCCAGCAAAAGAGACTGATTTAGACAGCATTCGCAGAGATTATCCGAATTTGGGCTACTCCAAATGCGATGATCTACAAGACATTCTTAATGGGAAAGTAGTGAGCAGAAAGGCATGTCATGCGTGGTTTGAAGAGCAAATACTTGTAGTTTACAATGCCAAAATTGAAATTTAAGGTGTACAGAGTTGCTTATTGGTTACAATCTGGGGAGTATGATGATGCTACTGATTATGATAAGCCAATGTACCAGCTAGCAACTGATCTTCTCCATAAAGACTTGGTCTATTGCTAGAAATTGTAATTTATTTACCTATCTGTTATTGACTTACAGGATATAATATAATAATATTAAAGCTCTGATCTTGAGAATATCACATTTTTGAATTTTCAAGGCAGTCTGGGTGTTTATTATTATTTCCGTCACAACGGTCAATTTTGTAATTAGCTACAATTACGTAACTAACTAATTATATGCTTTAATTTCAGGTCATCCAAATAAGATGTTTCATATTTGTTTCAGAATGCTTCAATCTATAATAACTGAAATTTTCATTCAGTTCTCTTAATTTTTAAGAAAGTTATGGGCATTTGACTGTCCTCGATCACAGCTTTTGTGTTAAGTCAATGGAAAAGTAATAGGGAACAAGATGCTAATTTCCGAGTATTAAAATGGCCATCATATTTTTAATACTGAAGATATGAAAGTGAATTAGGTATCAAATTAAACTTCTTTTTATGCTTTATCTTATGAGACAAATTGCAAACTTGATTTTTAAAATCTCAAAATTTTGTAACATTGCTAGCTATATGGGCCCAAACGCAGGCAGGTGGGGCTAGTATAATAATAATAATAATGGATTGGATTTATATAGCGCCTTTCTAATACTCAAGGCGCTTTACATCGCATTATTCATTCACTCCTCAGTCACACTCGGTGAGCTACTTCTGTAGCCACAGCTGCCCTGGGGCAGACTGACGGAAGCGTGGCTGCTAATCTGCGCCTACGGCCCCTCCGACCACCACCAATCACTCACACACATTCACACACATTCACACACATTCACACGCAGGCAAAGGTGGGTGAAGTGTCTTGCCCAAGGACACAACGACAGTATGCACTCCAAGGACACAACGACAGTATGCACTCCAAGTATGGATGGGATATGTTGGCCAATGTGGGGAAGTTGGGTCGAATGGCCTGTTTTCACGCTGTAAGACCATGACTATGATAAGGGTTGTGAAACAGTGATTTTATATTTAGTATATTTGGTATTTGAGAATATTCGGTAATTTTTGTATTTTGGTGGTGGGTGTATTGGCATTGTTTTGTATTGTAAATATTATTGTTGTAAATGAATTGATTAAATGTATTTTGGGGGGGGGGGGGGAGGTAGAGAGAGAGAGAGAGAGGCCTGTCACCAAAGATGATCTTTGCCTGTCACCTGCAGCCCGCGGTGTTGACCAACCGTTGACCACCGAGCGCCAACCATCGACTCCCGCCTCCGGAGTCCCGCCCCCCCGGCCCCGACATTGGCCACCGCCTCCCGCCCGCCCTGCCTCCTCACCATCCTATTGGGCGGAGCGACCGTCAGTCAGAGAGCCCCCCTCCACCCCCCTGAGTCCCAGAACAATAAAGACTCACCGAAGACCAAAGATTATTGCTGAATACAGGCACTGAATGCTGGAGTGACTCAGTGGGACAGGCAGCATCTCCAGAGGCAAGGAATGGGTGACGTTTCGGGTCGAGACCCTTCTTCAGACTGATTAATTGTACTTTTATCCATTTTTGTATTGTAATTTTCATCCCTCGCTCCAGAGATGCTGCCTTTCCCGCTGAGTTACTCCAGCATTTTGAGTCTTCGGTGTACATCAGCGTCTGCAGTTCCTTCAAAACACTCACAGAAGAAAGACACAAAAGGCTGGAGTAACTCAGCGGGTCACACGACATCTCGAAAGGGTTTCGACCCGAAACGTCACCTATTCATTTTATCCAGAGATGCTGCCGGATCCGCTGAATTACTGCAGCTTTCTGTGTCTATGGTCGGTTTAAACCACCACCACCTGCAGTTCCTTCCTACACAACACGCACAGCAAATGGGAGGAAAATGTCGCTGCTCCATCAGTCCATGACCCGTCGTCCCGGGTTGCTCTCGGTAGCCCTCTGGGGATTATTTCAGTTTAATTCCTGAGGGGTTGGGGGTGGTGGAGTCCCGGGGAATCCCCAGTGTTGGCTGCACCACGACCCATGGGTCCATGTGGCCCTGGCCGGCTCACTCTCTGTGTAGACACAAAAAGCTGGAGTAACTCAGCGGGTCGGGCAGCATCTCTGGAGAGAAGGGTGACGTTTCGGCTCGGGACCCTTCTGCAGGCTATGACTTTAGTTTATTTTTCAATGGACAGTGTTTGGAATTAACAGGGAATAAACGATTGCTTGTGGTGCGGTGTTGGAGTTTGCAGACCCCAGATATTCAAGGCAGTGAGATAGAAGAGTCGTTACTACCGGTAACACTGCTGTCAGCGGGCAGATACAGACACAAGTGCCTGCTGAGCCGAGGAACGGGTCTTCCGTGTTAATTGGCGGGACGTGATCAGGCGTGATCGATTCCCAGAACCGTTTGGGGTTAAGAGTAATGTCCTCTTTTTGCTTTCAAAGCCAACCCTAGCAAAATGGAGGAATATATTTGTCGCTGCAGTTTTGTAAACAAACTACCCGTCATTTAAAGTTTGCGGGATCAAAACATCAAAGCATGTCTTTTTTTTCCAAAAAATCTGCATGAATTAATCTAATCCAATTTCCCAGGCCGTGCAGTTAAAATGCAGTCAGCGTTCTTCTTATGGGTTTACCCAGATTATGCAAAACGTAAAATATTGCTTTATTTTTAAAGTGATGGACCTAGTCATCTATGTTACTAATCCGACAAAATAATGGGAGGGGCTTTTATTAAACATTGAGAAGACCGTGCAGCCTTGTAACTTCACTGTTGATGTGAGCTATTGCTAATGCTTTAAATATCTCGTACAGTAAATGACCCTTATTTTTCCTCTCCGTACAGTAACACTGTACCTGCGGGCTGGACTCGCGATGCAGTGATTGGGTTCGAAGGTTTGCTACAGTGCGTTGCAGTCAAAGGAACATTGTCGTAAAATCTAACTAAATGATGCAGCAGTTTTGATGTTTATGATGCGGATTTTTGCGAGCGCGACGGCGTCGTGTGCAGTCAGGATGTTACCGGGCTGCCTGCACTGCGTCTAACATGTCTCGGTTTCCTCTGTGAGGAGTAGAAGGAGATGTGTTTTGGGAGGCGACAGTTTTTCGCCGCAATGTGGATGCTCTCGCCGTTGGGTTACTGAACCTCGGATGGTGCCCTGGCAACAATCTACGGAGCACTTGTGCTGTTTGTGCTGACGTTGCAATGTTCTGAGATGACTAGATCGGTTGGCTTTAATGCATTCAGTCTACACACTGCACCACATGATGTTTCAACAAGGGGCTAGGATGCTGGGCAGAGAGATCGTTTACCGTTACCTGCCACGAAGCTCATGTGCGTGGTCTAATGATTCTCTCTCCCTCTCTCTCTCTCTCTCTCTCTGCACTTTAACTGTTGTTGGTTTAAAACCGCGCTGAGCGACGTTTCAGTGATAACCCGGTCGATTCCTGCTGCAGCGAACGTTACGAACAGATGAGTTGTAAATAGTGTCAGCCTAATATAGGTTATTAATATTTCAACAGATCTCATGCTTGGAAAGCTGTAAACGGATATCTACATTAGGAGGGTAGAGGTACTCCGGAGGAGAGCTGTGCACTGCGAGGCTTGGTCGCATTCCTACACTTCACCCTGTCCTCTTTCACTTGTCAGGTAAGGCTCTGCTCGCCCTTCTCCAATCAGCCCTGCGGTGCCGACTTCACCCTCCTCCCTCCTACCCCAGTACTGCAGCTGTTTCCCCCCCCCCCCCCCCCCCCCTCTCTCCAGCGAAAGCCACTCACTGCCTAGCGCGAAGATGTGAGGTCGGGGCTGAACGAGCTGCGCTCACACATTCCCCCTCCCCACCTTTAAAAACAAATATTTTATTTTTTTGCAAATTGATGTTGTGTTTTATGTTACCGTTTGTGTTCCGCAGCACCTCTCTCCCGAGGTGAGGGCAAGCGGCCGCGGAATTTGCTGAACTGCCGAGATCACTTGAGCTGCATAATGTTCGAGTCGGGCGGAGAGCCCAGTGCCACCCTTTAGCCCAGTCAAAGCTGCACTCCCACCCTCACTCCCCTTCCCCACCTGTCCCCTCTCCACAGCCCTGCCTCCGAATGTCCGATCGCGGGGGAGCGGCAGCCAGTGAATCGGACCCAGCCAGAGCCTCCCTCCGCCTCGGCGCGCCTCACTGAAGGAAGCCGGCCGCCAGAATGACCGTGATCGCCGGCGACAACTTGGACGACGCGTCGGCTCTGCCCGGCCACCCACAGGACAGCTACTCCCCAGCCAACGACGACCACGAGTGCTGCGAGCGGGTGGTCATCAACATCTCGGGGCTGAGGTTCGAGACCCAGCTGAAGACCCTGGCCCAGTTCCCCAACACGCTGCTGGGGAACCCCAAGAGGAGGATGCGCTACTTCGACCCTCTGCGCAACGAGTATTTCTTCGACAGGAACCGGCCCAGCTTCGACGCCATCCTCTATTACTACCAGTCGGGCGGCCGGCTCCGCAGACCCGTCAATGTGCCGCTGGAGATGTTCTCGGAAGAGATCAAGTTCTACGAACTGGGCGAAGAGGCGATGGAGAAATTCCGCGAGGACGAAGGCTTCATCAGGGAGGAGGAGCGGCCGCTGCCCGAGAACGAGTACCAGCGCCAGGTCTGGCTGTTGTTCGAGCACCCCGAGAGCTCGGGGCCGGCCCGGGGCATCGCCATCGTCTCGGTGATGGTCATCCTCATTTCCATCGTCATCTTCTGCCTGGAGACCCTGCCCCAGCTGAAGGACGACAGGAAGCGTGTGATGCAGGTGGGCAACACCACCATGCCATATAAATCCAACATCCTCACCGACCCTTTCTTCATCGTGGAGACTCTCTGCATCATCTGGTTCTCCTTCGAGCTCATCGTCCGCTTCTTCGCCTGTCCCAGCAAAGCGGAGTTCTTCAAGAACATCATGAATTTCATCGACATCGTGGCCATCATCCCCTACTTCATCACCCTGGGCACGGAGCTGGCAGAGGAGGACGAGGGCACCATGAGTGGTGAGCAGGCCACCTCGCTGGCCATCCTCAGGGTCATCCGGCTGGTCCGTGTCTTCCGCATCTTCAAGCTCTCCAGGCACTCCAAGGGCCTCCAGATCCTGGGCCAGACCCTCAAGGCCAGCATGAGGGAGCTGGGTCTTCTCATCTTCTTCCTCTTCATCGGGGTCATCCTGTTCTCCAGCGCCGTGTTCTTTGCGGAAGCCGATGACCCCGACTCCTTCTTCACCAGCATCCCGGACTCTTTCTGGTGGGCTGTGGTGTCGATGACCACCGTGGGCTACGGAGACATGTACCCGGTCACCATCGGAGGTAAGATCGTGGGGTCCCTGTGCGCCATCGCCGGGGTGTTGACCATCGCGCTGCCCGTGCCCGTCATCGTGTCCAACTTCAACTACTTCTACCACCGGGAGACGGAGGGTGAGGAACAGGCCCAATACCTGCACGTGAGCTGCCCGAACATCGTCTCGGACAGCGACCTGCGAAGCCGCAGCTCCTCCACCGTTAGCAAGTCGGAGTACATGGAGATTGAAGAGGACGTGAACAACAGCATAGACAATTTCAGAGAAGCAAACCTCAGAACTGGCAACTGCACTGTAGCGAACCAAAACTGTGTGAACAAAAGCAAACTGCTGACAGATGTTTAAACATCTGCGGCTCCGTGGCCAGAGCCACGCCACTCAGATACTGTTCCTTGTATTGGCTTTGTTGACCTCGTTAATGCGTTGTGGCATTGCAGTTATGCTAAGCGAAATAAGCTTTCAGAATTACATGGAAGATATATTATCATTTATTTTTAAATGGCTTTCTTTCTCCAACTGCGTAACGAGGGAGATCTTTTTCCAGATCCATTCACGTGAGCAATGTCGGTATATTCTTTAAAACTTGGACCGACACCTGCTCGCCAACCTCGAATGAAGTTTTTAACAGTTCATTTACCAGTGCATGTGTTAAGGGACAATTCTGCGGACTGCGCCGTGCATCCAAACATCGCGAACGACCAAAAGCACCAACTCCCGCAGTTCTGCTGAATCTGGCGAGCATTTGCAGCTTTCGACCCACTGATGAATTTTTCATTGCGTAAGGTGATTGTTTTATGAATAGTAAAACCACATCGCCATTCTTTTGTGACTGCCTTTGTTTCAACTTTCTGATCTGACAACGAATCCGTCGAAAACACCTGCAGTGTTGCAATTTTCAGATATCGCACTTCATATCCTTCCAGGACTGAACGTTCACAATCCCATTTCCGATTGGATGTGAGAAGCATAATTTAAGATACAAATCCCGGAAACAATAGCATGCCTTGATATTCATCATCCATTTTTTTGTCTGGCATGCCTCGAACATTACCTCAAGTAACAGGAAACAAGTCTGCGTTTTAAATTATATTTCTGGAGAGTTAGTTCTCATTTGCTGACACCAAAAGTGCAATGGCTTATTATTTACTTTATTATTTCCAAGCACTCATGGCCTGAATGCTAACTTGTATGGGTAGAGTAACTTTAGATCATAGCATGTTTAACTACTTAACATTATGCCCTTTTCGGGAATGGTAACTTGTAACCCTCTATAACTTTTGCATGACGTTAGGTTACAAAAGAGATTTCAACTGTAAGGATAGGATAGTGAGGGACCAGATGATTTTCCTAAATAATTTCAGGGAAATTAGTTGATTCATGTCCTAACAATGCTGAAAATATGGTGCAAAGTTGCCCTGTTACCTCTGGGAAATCCGAAAAGGTGAAAACAGGTTAGATAGTGTATATACTTATATATAACATAATTTAATTTAAAATGGAACTATCACACTGATAAGAAAGCATGCCTTTCCTGCATTTTAACAGAATGTAAATGTAAAATATATGTAAATTATGCCATTCATTTCCTAATTTATCCTCATTGATAACAAAACATTTAGTTTGAGCTTCCCTATTCTTTAAGGCAGAAACTCAGTGAATTACTTAGCTAGTTGCTAGTGCCTTTCCAATCCTTATACTCCTGGACTGCTGGAAGTGCCTCCATGTACAAAGAATGATTGAATGAGATGACATCCACAGAAATCTTCATCTGTTGCAGAGTGAAAATATACCACCTCCTTTCTGTTCGACAGTCTGAGGCAGAATCTTTGACCTGTGAGGGCCAAATGGACAGTCACCACGATGATAAGTTTGTGGAATAAATAGCCTTTAAGATAGATGTGAAGATTTAAACCAACTGGTGAGAGAGATAGAAGATGTACAAACCACTGGCAAAAGGACACTGCAGCTCAACAGGAGCAGCAGGAGTGATCTTGGAATATCTGATGTTCCCAGCATATTAAGATCTGAACAAGTTGTTACACTAAAACAGTAAATACAGCATGTTACCATCATCTCTTTCTGCCCACCTGCATAACCTGCAATGTACCAAAAAAGGAGAATGAAGATTCCTCAGCAGACTACCTCAGTTTAGATTGATGAAAATACTGTTTCATTGTGTGGCTCCAGGCTGAGGGGATTCTTATCTTTTGGTTATTCTGAATTAACCATGATTTAAGTGGAGGTTTATCTTCAGTTTACTTTCGTATCATCTTTTCTGGAGCTGTATTTTCAAGGCAGTTTCGAAGCTTACATATGTTGCCAACATCTCTCGTTTAGCCTGTCACTTTCCGTAGCCTAATTGTAATGCAGAAACTTGTCATGCTACTTAAGACCTGAAGCTCTCAAAGCTATCATGGGACAATTACATCATTAGTTGGAGAACTATATGGCAATTTCCCAAAGACCTGGAGAAACAAGTGTTACATTTTTGTAATTAACCATGCGAATCTTGAGACAGAGGGACCTACCTGGATATGGTTGTGTTTATTGCAAGATATCGTTTGTCGTCCAAGGATAATACAGACTGAAACAACTGGATGAGAATGCAATTAAGTTACAAACGGAACAAAGGGTTGACTATAAATTGTACTTTCTTGGAAATCTCAGGAATGCAAAAGAAAAGGATTTCACAATTGTGAAGCTACCCCAAGATCATGTGACTGAATTAGTTGATACAACTGAACTGAGGGTAGAATTGGAAGTTACGCAGAGGAATTTTGAATAACTCTTGATGAACTGCGTTTGCTGTTGGCAAAAGGGCATTAACTTCTTCATTTAGAATATGTAAACCACCCATACTCTGGTTATCCTGATCCTTCCACATCACATAAACCTTGAGGTAGGACAACATTTTCCCCTGTGTTAAATGACTTTAATACTGCACTTAATAAACAGCAATAAATGATCCAATGCTGCAGACCTGCTTTGATAAAATCTATGTGGCTTCTGGCAGCTCATGCTTACTTTAGCAATTGAGTTTCTAGTTTTTGGGAAATTGCACCGTAGGTTAACATTTATCTGCATGTGATTGAGAAGTGTGCTGCATGCAGTTTTTTGATAATGAAGGTTCTGAAAACCAGTGGGATGGGTTAGTGTTTGATGATGTTTATTTATAACCAAAACAGCTACGTACATGATATGGCTAGAGAGAAAAGCTGATGTAATATAGGCATGTCTTTCTGGTTATACAGTTTTGGTAGATATTCCTTATCCTGGGACAGCTTAGTAAAGGCATTGTACATAGACCTGAATGTACACAAGGTGGCTGGTTGTGAACAATGTCATGAAAGAGCCTCTTCTCTTTTTATAATAGAATCATTAATTATATTAGTGAAAATGAAACAAATCAATATAACAAGGATGGCTGACTTGGTGTAATGTTTTAAGTTATTTTGCCCAGTTTAAAGTGGTTTGCACTGAATAATATGCATTAAAATGACATGATTAAAACGAGGAACTCTGTTATTTGTATCTGAGGTAAAATTTATATTAATTTGATCAAAGAAATGAACAAGAGAGAGAGGGGGAGACAAAAGTGTAACTGTGATGATGCACAATCTATTGCTGATGAGCACATTTCAATTCAGCTCAGCAATTAATGATGGAGAGTTTCTGTTTTAAGTGTGGTTAGGATTACAATTTGAATATATTTTCAGCCTTGATCTGATATTTTGTACATGTGAGGATATAACAGGTATTTTATTCTCTTTAATCAAACCTGTTAAGGGTCAAATTAGCACCGAATGAAGTCAAGGCTTCCGTGGTGTGGTCAAAGTGGCACATTAGAGACTTTGCACATTGCTGGTTAACGCCTTGTTTGATATGGAAGTATTGGGTGTTGAACTAGAGGAAAAAAAACTTAATTCCTAAGTACTGTCAAACTTTCATTTAGCATAAAATGCACTTTAAAATTCAGCACAAATTGCCTTAACAGGTACATTGATCTTAAAAGTGAAAAGAGGTTCTGCAGCCTGTGTACTGTCAGGCCCAGGGCTTTCAAGTCTGAACAGTCATAGTATTGCTATAGTCATTTATAAGTGATATCATTTTGAAAACAGTTATGTTGTCAGGCTTGTTCATTTCCTGTTTAGGGATGTCATAATATTTTAATGTAACAATAAATTGTGGTTCATAAATCCTCATATTCATAATGCATTCGCTCACTTATGCTCCTCCAGAAGGACACTCTAAAGACCTTGATAATCCACCATGTTGTAATAACATGAAAAACGCCAATCAGTCAATTGTGATGGTTTATATTTGTTATTAAATGATATTTTTTGCCCAGATTTATTCTAATTTCCCAGTTTAGAGGATAATTCATTTGATGTTGAATATTATACTATCAAAACCCTGTTATGACATCCCTACGCAGTGGGATACAATGATTTTCAGTCTTCTGATTTACTATTCATTTGCCTGTTTACTGTCATGATCATGCCTATAATTTGGATTTATAAAATATTGTTAACTAAAAGCATAGTTTCTTGCCCAGTGCAATCTGCTCAATGTATTAATCACTTTACCTTCCCCTTCAACCAAATAACAAATTAAAGATGAATTTCCAGGCTCTGACTCAGCTATGTCCTGACTGGTTATTTTCAATAAAGTCATTAGTGTGCAGGATATATTTGAAACTATTAGTGTTTGCAGTATATGAGTAATTTATCACCAGCCCACATACAAAAATTCATTTGTTTCCATTCAACTTTGCAGCTGCTTTAAATCCATACCAATGCGAAATAAATTGTTTGAAGCTGAGGTAGATTTTAATTTTTTTAAATCTTTTATGAATGAAATAGATTGAGACTGTTTATTGTGTGCATATTTCTACTGACTTTGACTTGTAAATCTGAGTTAATTAAAATAAATACTATGTAAAATAACATGTTCTCTGGAAGTCATCCCTTCCAAAACAACAGACTAGTTCAGCAAAAACAGCTTTATGTGGCGGAAGACCTGGGGCATGAGCAAGCTCTGATGTTCTTTTATGTGAGGGAAAGGCTACTATTTACACTCGGGTAAGGTTTCCAGTTTTATTCTATATTAGTATGGTTCTACTTGTCTACAAGGAGTTGATTTGCAAAAGATTAAGAAGTATTGTATCACTGATATAAATGACTGTTGTTTACTTGTGATAGAATAATTCAGTTGTTGAAACATTCAAGCCTAACTATCACATTAAAAACCTTGCACAGTAATGGTGTTCAAAAACTGCTTGACTTAAGTCCTAAAAATCTCTTAAATATGGAGATCCCTTTCCCCGAGTCTGATTCCTTTCTCTCTTTTGCTCTCCAGACTACATTATTTTTTATTCTATTTTACATCAGGTATCATAAGTATCATAACCCTCTCAGTGTTATGGTAAGAGGTCATTGCAACCAAGCTTTCTAAACAAACCTGCCAATTAAATTCATTAGGAAAAGTTACTGATTCTCTCAGAAAAGCAGCGGCAGTGTGTATTAACAAGTTGACTATTACATCTTCAGGCCCTTCAAAAGTGAAAGTCTCAAATTCCTGTCAGAATCAGTCATGTTGAAGTCCCCATGTCTTTCCTGAAGGGGGGTTGCAGCAGACTGCTTGTTGAGTTCAGGCTCAACGTGGAAGTCACCTATAATAAGAACAGAAAATGTGCAAATACTTAACAGTTGGGGAAAGTACAGGAAGTTTTAATGATGTGGATATGCAGGGAATTTTGGGATATGGATAATGTGCAGGCAATTAAGAGTTGGTCTTGGCATCATGTTTGGCTCAGACATTGTGGACCAAACAACTTGTCCTTGTGCTGTACTGTTCTATGTTCTAGGACACCATTGTCATTAAAATATGTGGAAAGAGAAATAGTTAGTGTTTCAGGGTGAAGACCCTTCATCACAATAGAGAAAGCGAGAAAATGCTTTCAGTTGCAGAAATGGTCAGGGAAGGATGGATGGGTAAAGGGGATATCATTGCTAGGGCAAGGCCTTAAACTGTTGATAAATTCATCTGGCTGATAGGTTACCGAGAGAACACAAACAAAGTAACAGGTAAAAGCTGTGAAATACAGATCAGATGAGGCATCCACTACATGGTGTTTCTAAATTCAGTCTTGGTCGTCATCGTGTGAGAAACAAATGCACCTCCAACTCACAGACACAGGAGTTTGCAGATGCTTGAAGCTTGAACAAAAAAAACTGCTGGAGGAACTCAGCACATCAGGCAGCATCTGTGAAGGAAAATGGCCAGACAACTTTTTGGGTCAGGAGTGTTTCCAAAGGCATCAGGGTGTTTCTAAAGAGCAAAGTTTACAGATGGAAATGGTCATCAAACTGGCATGGTCCAATGTGGCCGGACTTGCTGAAAACAGACAGCCATTAATGAAACACATCATTATTATAATGCAAATAACTTGGCTGTTTTCAAGGCAGAAAGAGATACTCTTAGTAAAATGTCGTAAATAGATGAAATATTTGTATTGTTCCATCAACGGTGGCATTAAATCTTCTAGTACTCTCCCCATGAGTTTAATGTACTTACTAAAGTGGCAGATTAAATGATCATTGAACTCGCCACAAAAAATGAGGTTTAGCAGTTAAGAGCATAAATTTCCTTTAACGCCCTGATAATTGATAATAACTGCAAATCAATTTGCCTTGCCCAGAAAATCAACAGTTGCATGGCACCTCATTCAATTTGTTAAATTTGTTATTAGATATTAAAAAAGATAAAATTAAAATTAAAACATTCAGGGTTCAATCCTGATCTTTGCTGCTGTGTGTGTGGTGGGGGGTGGGGGGGGGGGTTGCTTGCGCTCCCTGTGACTGCGGGTCTCCTCTGGGTGCTTTGGTTCCTCTTGCTTCCCAGGACATGTGGGTTGGTGGGTTACTGTAATTCCCCCATTAGTGAGTGGTGGAATCAGGGTGAAGTAAACTGGAATGTCGAGAGAATAAAATGGGAACAACGCAGGATCAGAGTAAATGGTTGCTTGATGATTGGCCGAACGGTCTTTTTCACGTGGAATGACTCCATGACTACATAAAATTACTACCAAACCAAAATGTTTACTTCTAATGTAAATAGTAATTCCAATCTGGCATCAGTCAGTCTGCACCTCTCTTGAAACATTTTCATGAATTTTCTTGGAGTTTTCATAGGATTGTCTACAGAGGTTTAACTTTCACATCTGTCAAATTAATTTGGAATTATAGTCGTACAGTATGGAGCTGGTCCTTCGGCTCAACTTGCCCATGCTCCATCTAAGCTAGTTCCATTAATATCTCTAAACCTTTTCTATCCATAAACCTGTTTAGGTGTCTTTTAAGTGTAAAAAACATGATGGCTCAGGGTTTGCTGTCAGAACAATGTTAGCTGCAGATGTCTGCAAAACTAACTGCAGTTTCAGGACTTGTGGTTCAATATGGAAATGGATGTCAGAGATTGAACATGTTTGCAGAGGCTGCATTGTTTCTTTCTCAACTGCAGTTAACTAAAATCTCTCATATGTAAATGTAAAAATCTCTCTTTTCCAAGCTGTCCAGAAATGCCTGAAACTAGTGCTTTTAGATATATCAAATCAAATTGCATTTCTAATGATATAAGACATAGTTACTGTTGGCAAACTCAGACCCTAAAGAGATAATATTCTGTATTTGTGATGTAATTTCCTCATGTAAATATTTCAAATCATTAAATATTTTAAAACCTTTTTTTAAATATGAAAGAAATCTGTTGATAATATTTTACCTTCTTTAATCATATGGATATGTTTCAATATTTACTACTGCACAGCATATTGAGAAAGAATGCTTCCCTGTTTTGAGTCACTGAGAATGCTTTGCTGTTGCCTGCTCAGCCCCTTTGATGATATTGGAGTTGTTGGGTGCCTTAAACTGCCATCTGAATGCTCCAGGTGTTGGAAAGGGAGATATTTGCTAAATTTATAATCCACCTTGAGGCCCTGCAACATTCCAAATTCTGGGTTGTCAATTGTTAGCTAGGACGAAATGATAATTTGCAAATTAAGATTCGGGAGCTTTCTGAATATGCGATTAAATGTCTTGGAGTCGTATTGTGTAATGTATACCAAGGTGGGATGTGGGAAAATAGAAGGGGGAACATGAATAGACTGAAACATCATCCAGGAACTTTGTGAAGCAAGAAGGGCAGTAATAATGTTGAGGGCAACAGCTTTGGAAGATTGTGGATATAGTACTGATAGTGGAATAGAAGATCTCAAGAATGAAGTTAGACCAATGTCAGAATGTCTACAATAAATTTTTTTAGATGAACAAGATTTTATTAGCATTGACTTAGTTGAGTGTCGGACGTTAGTAATGCTTCACAAAGATAATGTAAATCTTGGTAGTATTCGAATAATTATGTGGAGGGTAAAAGGGACAGGTCGATGAAATCTTGTTGGCTCTTTGAAATAATAATGCAGTTAGTCTTTCTCTAGTTCGTTTTCCATATTTATTTCCTTCAAATTCTTCATCAATTCCTTTTTAGAAAGCCAAGTTGGATATTGCTTCCACCAGGCTAACTGGCAGTGAATTCCAGATTACAACTGCTTGCAACATGAAAAATGTTTATCTCATGTGACTATGGGCTCTTCAGGTGACACCTTACATCTCAGCCCACTAGTGCAACCATTTCACCAATGGAACTGTTTTCTCTTTATATTCTCTTCTACGTCCTATTTATGGCTTTTATATTCTTCTTCAAACATGGTGCCTAAAAGTGGACATATTTCTCCTTTTATAGAATCTGTGCTGTTTAGAGATTCAACAAAACTTATTTGCATTTTAAATCTATTGATTTGTAAAGGACAGGATCCCACGTGCCTTATGTAACCACTTCTCCAACCTGTAACTATTTCCAAAGTTACCCCCATACTTTTCTATTGCTACTTCCCCTGTAGAAATGTACCTTTTAATTATATCACCTCTCCTCCACGTTCATTTCAGAGTGATAATGAAATCTATCACACTGTACTTCATTGCATGAAATTTCATCTGGCATGGACATGCCCACTTTCACCAGCATCTGACAAACTGAATGAGTAAAGAAATAAAAACAGAAATACTCAACAGGCAGGCAGCATCTGTGCAAAGATAAACTGACTTAATATTTCAGTTCAATTACCTGATGAAAGTTTATCAATCAGTAATTTATGATGTACAGTCACAGTCGTAACAAGGGAAAGGACAAGTCTAATCTGAGCCAGAGTTAGCAATAGAATGGAGGCAGAGGGGTAGAGGAAGGGTATTCCAGAAGGAAATAAACAGCACAGCTTTGGGATGTGGGAGAAAACTGGAGCACCTGGAGGAAACCCTTGTGGTCACTTAGAATGTGCCAACTCCACACAGACAGTCCCATGAAGACCAGGAACAAACCTGTGTCACTGGAGAACTTGGAGATTTAGATCTCCCTGAGACTGCGTTTTCAGTTTACTTGTGTAGTCCAGGCCCTCCATGCTGCTCTGTAAAACATCTCACCCGTGCCTTCTGGTAGTTGCTACTTCTGCATTGAAGAAGCTGTGGTGATTTTATAGACAAATTTCCCGAATGGTAATCGACAAATTTGTATTCTGGTTTGGTAACAGATATCCATCTCATCTGTGACAGATTTGCTAATTCATCTGACTTTTAAACAACTTTAAACTAAAATAATTGAAATCAACAACACCTTGGAGATTAAAGAACAAAATTAAGAAGATTATTATAACACTGAAAATCTTTCTTCCCAGTATGAAGCAATTAACTGAGTGTATGGATGCTATTTCCTTCCAATTACAGCAAGTTGAAAATACCCCTTGTGCTTCTGACCTGTGCAGGCCTCCTCAGTAAACCTTGAATATAAGTAAAGGAAATGTTGTGATCATCTGAAGGGTCTCGACCTGAAACGTCACCTATTCCTTCTTTCGAGAGATGATGCTTGTCCTGCTGAGTTACTCCAGTATTTTGTGTCTACCGTCAATTTAAACCAGCAGTCTTTTTCTACACATTATAAGTAAAGGAATGTTGCCTAATTTACAATTCCCGTGGTGAAATTTCTGAGGAGACAGCGTTGGATTGTCAGCAGAGTGTTGCTGACAGCAGATGCTGGCTCTCTGATTGTGCATGCCTGGAAATGCAAGTTATGTGGCTCTCACCTCCAAAATCTGGCAGGCTCCCTGATATCTCCACAACCTTTACGTGCTGCTGCCTTCATTCTTTATTCTGTCAGGATCTTTACATTCCGTTACAATAAAATCAAGGTTCAAATAGGGAGCTTGTTCACATCAAACCCATTTTTTTTAAAGGTGCATAAACTGACGTTTCTCTGTTAACAGTTTGCCATGTGATATTTTAGTGTGATTTCACTGAGATATCTTGCAGCAGTGATTCTGCCACTGCCAGCACTGCTCGGTCCACTGCAGGCAACGTTTAGTGAAAGGGAGAGCGGGAGGCAGCTGGCTCCAGGCATCCTGGAAATGCAAATGCCATTGGTAGGTCGAATTGAAGAGGTTTAGCTGTACCTCCAACACTGCAGTGCCCTGGATGTTTGCCAACAGCCAGTAGCTCCTGAAGTTGCAGCCAAGTGTTGTCAGGTTTTGGTGGGCAAGAAGGTTGTGTGCCTGACAAGTGTACACTATTGACCAAACACTGGCATCCAAAGTAGTTGGAAGGAAACTGTGGACAAATAGGAAATACAACACATTGATTGTTCATCTGCAGTGACCTGGCATTCACGCCCACATCATTGGAGGCCTGGTGGTTTCCATAGCTTGCCACAGACTCCGGGTAAAAATACCAAAGACTCCTGACTCATGCAGGGATCATCACCCAGAACGCTTTAATCAGCATTAGAACTGATTTGTAGAATCTGCAGTCCCTTCCTGTGTAGGAAGGAACTGCAGATTCTGGTTTAAACCGAAGATAGACACAAAAGGCTGGAGTAACTCAGCGGGTCAGGCAGCATCTCTGGAGTGAAGGAATAGATGACATTTCGGGTCGAGACCCTTCTTCAGACTGAGAGTCAGGGGAAAGGAAAATGAGAGATATAGATGGTGATATAGAACGAATGAATGAAAGATATGCAAAAAAGTAACAGGCCATTGTCGGCTGCGGCCTGGGTGAGAACGAGAACAAGACGGCTTTGTACAAACCTGTCAGCTAGGAACTTTGTCTCTGAAGGACGTTCATCATTCTCCATAGAATGTAGCCACCATCTTCGGTCAAGATCTTTATTGCCATATGCCTTCATTCAGCTGCACAAATCTCAGGACTGTATGTAACATCTCTGAAACAGTGCAGCCTGTGTTTGGCTTTTGGGTACATCGTGGGTGGATTTATGTTCTGAGATGACCTCAGGCATTAGAGAAGTGGAGTGAGCTTTTCTTCCATCCGACCAACCCCAGAGCCAGAAGTGTGTTTTGGCCAGATTTTGTCACTATTCCGGTTTGCATTTCTGGGTTTGCTTTTGAGAGGACCAACAATTCTCTTTGTTGTCCATGGTTGGAAATGAATCTGGCTAATTATGTAATGCTCTCAGCCTATAGACTGGAAAATCTTCCAGGCTCTCCTTTACATATTTGTAGAATCAGCTTTACATATTTGTCACACAATCTACTTTCCTTCCTGACATATTTTGTCGGCATGTTGTGATTTTCCTGTAAAATGTGTGTAGTTTTCCAGATATAACAGATTACACGAATGCCCACAACCTCGATGAAGAACTGCAGTAACCTTCACTGTCACACACAAGCCTCTCAGAATAGTATTTCTTTCATATCTCCTGCTGGTTTAATAGTGCAGATGTTTTTTTTTAACCTTTAATTGTCTCTAACAAGTACAGTTTTTTTATGTTTCTCATTTACACTTGTAATGTTATTTTGGGACTGTTTTATTCTATTATTTATGTGACAGTCAGACACAGATTCTTATGCTTTGGGATTTTAAAGTTTGCACCAATCAACTAAGACTATTTTCTCTCGGTATCTGACCAACGTTTCTGGTCTATTTATTACTGGTAAAGTACAAAGTGCTGGAAGTACTCGGCAGGTCAGGCAGCATCTGTGGAGGGACATTTTGAGTTGGGACTCTTCTTTTGACTGATTGTAGTATGGGGGGGGGGAAGCAGGGAAGGAGGTAGGGATCAACCCCCCCCCCCCCCCCTGTGCTATTTATCACTGCTCTAGAATTTTAACCAGGCTATGTTGATACATTCCACACTCTGATATCTTTACCGTCCTTACTGTAAAGGGACAGCGGGTTATGGTCACTGGGATACAAGTGATTATGACCAAAGTTAGCTATCATAGTCATAGAGTCATACATCAAAGAAACAGGTCCTTTGGCCCAACTTGTCCATGCTGACCAACATGCCTCATGAACACTAGTCCCACCTGCCAGTGTTTGGCCCATATCCTTCCAAACCTATCCTACCTATGTACCTGTCCAAATGTTTTTTAAACATTGTGATAGTACGTGCCTCAACTACCACATCTGCCAGGTCATTCCATGCACAAACCATACTTTGTGTGGAAATAGTTGCGGTTCGGTTTCATAGATACATACATAGATACATAGACAATAGGTGCAGGAGTAGGCCATTTGGCCCTTCGAGCCAGCACCGCCATTCAATGTGATCATGGCTGATCATTCACAACCAGTACCCAGTTCTTGCCTTCTCCCCATCTCCCTTGATTCCGCTAGCCCTAAGTGGTCTATTTAATGATTTTTTGAATGCATCCAGTGAAGTGGCCTCCACTGCCGCCTGAGGTAGAAAATTCCACAAATTCACAACTCTGGGCGAAAAAGTTTTTCCTCATCTCGGTTCTGAATGGCCTACCCCTTATTCTTAAACTGTGGCCCCGGGTTCTGGACTCCACCAACATCGGGAATATGTTTCCTGCATCAAGTGTGTCCAATCCCTTAATAATTTTATGTTTCTATAAGATCCCCTCTCATCCTAAATTGGCCGACCTGCTCAAGATTTTCTCTCAGTTGTTCTGGCATCCGACTCCCATAGACACTACACGGGGTCCTATTTTGCTGGAACTTGTTCGTCTTTCCTATTAAATATTTCCCCCCTCACTGTAAACCTATGTTTCTTCATTCCCCAGCTGGATAAAAGACTGTGCATTTACTCTATCTAATCCCCCCATGATCTTGTACACCTCTATAAGACAACTCCTCATCTTCCTGCACTCCAAGAAATAAAGTCCTAGCCTGCTAAACATCTCCCTAAACATCTCCCTATAATTCAGGCCCTCGAGTTCTGGCAACATCCTCGTAAATCTTCTTTGCGCTCATTTCAGCTTAACAAAATCTTTCCTATAACAGGGTGACCAAACCTGAACACAATATTCCAAATGTGACCTCACCAAAGTGTTGTACAACTGTAACATAACTTCCCAACTTCTATACTCAATAATCTAACTGTTGAAGGCCAACGTGCGAAAGCCTTAATCACCCTATCTACCTGTGACACAACTTTCAATGAACTATGTATCTGCAATCCTGGATCCCTCTGCTCTACAACACTCCCCAGAGCCCTGCTATTCACTGTGAAGGTCCTGCCCTGGTTTGACTTCCCAAATGCGACATAGAAACATAGAAGATAGGTGCAGGAGGAGGCCATTTGGCCCTTCAAGCCAGCACCGCCATTCATTGCGATCATGGCTGATCGTCCCCAATCAATAACCCGTGCCTGCCTTCTCCTCCATATCCCTTGATTCCACTAGAGCTCTATCTAACTCTCTCCTAAATTCATCCGGTGATTTGGCCTCCACTGCCCTCTGTGGCAGGGAATTCCACAATTCACCTCGTACTAATCTGTATTAAACTCCATTAAATATTCCTCAGCCCACCTGCCCAACTGATCAAGATCCTGCTGCAATTTTTCATAACCTTCTTCACTATCTACAATGCTATCCACTTTAGTGCCATCTGTTAACTTAATAATCATGCCTTGCAGGTTTTCTTTCAAGTCATGGATATAGATGACAAACAGAAATGGGCCGAGCACCGAACCCTGAGGCACACTAGTCAAAGGCCTCCAGTCTGATAACAAGCTACCACCTTCACCCTATCTGGTCCCTTTCATGAAGCCAATTCTCTATTCATTCAACTAGCTCTCCCTGGATCCCATGCAATCTAATCTTTCAGAGCAGCCTGCAACATGGAACCTTATCAAAGATCCATAATTTCTAATCTGTTGCTATACAATTAATTGTGCTCCACAGCTGATGGCGACAGTTCATCAGTCTAACTGTCTGCCTTCACCACTGTGTTTCCCCAATGG
This sequence comes from Malacoraja senta, assembly GCA_038087875.1. Taxonomy (NCBI): domain Eukaryota; kingdom Metazoa; phylum Chordata; class Chondrichthyes; order Rajiformes; family Rajidae; genus Malacoraja; species Malacoraja senta. The sequence goes on from CM075985.1 coordinate 28,437,557, forward strand.
CTTCCATTCTCCTTTTCAGCTAGTCATTCAGAATCAATGCAGAACACTCAGAACTTCTGTGTCCTGGTCTTCCAACACTACTTAAGTTTATTTCAGAAACTATATGTGGAACAGCTCTATTACATGTGCCAGGATTTAACCAGCACTGCCGTCTGGCTGCATGCAGCTAAGCATCATAATTATCCGCCATCGCCCTTCATAAACTCTTACCCACTGCAACATTTGTAACCTAATTTCTCTCCACTATGGTTTTGCTCTCTCATCATCCAGGAACTATCAAAGTGTCATTGACTTCCTGTTTCTCACATAATTCAGGATTGTCAAATCTCTCTGAAGAATCACTGATCTGAGTGATTTTCTGTATTCTTCCCCCGAATAATTCATCGAACTGACTGTGACTCTGACTCCAGACTATTTATTGAAAGTCTCGTTAACATCCCATCTCCCTGCCTGCCTTTGAAAAGGCACTTTAATCCCTTGTCATCCCAGAGTTAACTGCTGAGCATTTCCAATTCAGCCTAACTACAGCACCGCCGATGACAGATTCATTCCCAACGTTCATCTCATTAGCGTGGTTTGGTTTACACTGGTGGAATGTAGGGAGCTTCCAGCACGCGCTCCTGACTACTGAATGGGAGCCTGTGCCTGATGTTACAGTCCAGGTGCCAGCAAAAAACCCATCTCAAGCAGAAAAAACTTGTGACACTGTTCAACCCACCTGCTTTTTGGACACAAAACACTGGTGCCTTTAGCATTCCACCACAAAAAAATCCATTAACCTCTTGTTGTCAACTTTTTTATTACATTATTCTGAGAGTTCTGCCTTTGACATTCCTTACACTGCTGTTGCTGCTGATGTTGATGCTGCTGTTGATGCTGTTGGTGTTGATGCGGTGCTGTTTCTGTTGCTGTTGCTAGTGTTGGTGTTGATACTCTTTCTGTTGCTGTTAATGCTGTTGCTATTGTTGGTGTTGGTGTTGATACTCTTTCTGTTGCTGTTAATGCTGTTGCTATTGTTGGTGTTGGTGTTGATGTTGCTGTTTCTGTTGATGCTATTGCTGTTGTTGCTGGTACTGCTGTTGATGCCGTTGCTGCAGTGTTGATGGTGTTGCTGTTTTGTTGTTGGTGGTGTTGCTGCTGTTGTTGTTAATGGTCCATTCTTTGGAAAGTAAACCGACATATCACACACATGACCAGTCATATTTGACAATAGACAATAGACAATAGGTGCAGGAGTAGGCCATTCGGCCTTCGAGCCATTCAATGTGATCATGGCAGATCATCCCCAATCAGTACCCCGCTCCTGCCTTCTCCCCATATCCCCTGACTCTGCTATCTTTAAGAGCCCTATCTAGCTCTCTCTTCAAATTATCCAGAGAACCGGCCTCTACCGCCCTCTGAGGCAGAGAATTCCACAGACTCACAACTCTCTGTGTGAAAAAGTGTTTCCTTGACTCCGTTCTAAATGTCTTACCCCTTATTCTTAAACTGTGGCCCCTGGTTCTGGACTCCCCCAACATCGGGAACATGTTTCCTGCCTTTAGCGTGTCCAAACCCTTAATAATCTTATATGTTTCAATAAGATCCCCTCTCATCCTTCTAAACTCCAGAGTATACAAGCCCAGCCGCTCCATTCTCTTAGTATATGACAGTCCCGCCATCCGGGAATTAACCTTGTAAACCTACGCTGCACTCCCTCAATAGCAAGAATGTCCTTCCTCAAATTAGGGGACCAAAACTGCACACAATACTCCAGATGTGGTCTCACTAGGGCCCTGTACAACTGCAGAAGGACCTCTTTGCTCCAATAGTCAACTCCTCTTGTTATGAAGGCCAACATGCTATTTGCTTTCTTCACTGCCTGCTGTACCTGCATGCTTGATCTCTTACCCGAAACAAACATTGTCAGCATAACATATAAAAATTTCACTTGATAAACCGAAAAAAATGTGAATCATATATGCAATACAATACAATATACCTGTAATGATTTCAGTATTAGATGAGATGTATTCCACAATTTTTCATCTTTTTGGTCACACATGTAACTAAGAATGGGCCTAATGCTGCTGTTGTTGATGCTGCTGTTGTTGTTAATGCTGCTGTTGTTGATGCTGCTGTTGTAAATGGTGTTGGTGTTGGTGTTGGTGCTGTTGCTGGTGCTGTTAATTGTATCGCTGTTGTTAATGGTGTGGCTGTTGTTGATGGTGTTGCAGTTGGCTGTTGTTGATGGTATTGCTGCTGTTGATGCTGCTGTTGTAAATGGTGTTGCTGTTATTGATGGTGTTGCTGTTGATGCTGCTGTTGTCAATGGTGTTGCTGACTCTGGCACTGCTGTAGCTGTCGTACATGTGTATGTTGTTTCTATAGTTGTTGATCCTGTGGTTGCTGAAGGTGTCGCAGTTGTATCTGATGCTGTGGTGTTCCTATTACTGGTGTTTATCACAATGGATGTCACAATATTACCTCTCGTGATATCGTTGCTGATGCCTGAGTTATTGTCACCATAGTAGGTTATTTCCACAACCATTGCAATTGTTACTGTTCTTGGTATTGCTTTGGTGAAAATGCTCTGCTGTTTCTATTGCAGTCATTGTTGCTGGTACTGTTATCATCACCACTGTCATGGGTTTTACAGCATGATGTTCTCATTGATGTCATAACCTGTGTGGTGCTGCTATTATTATTGTTTTAGTGCTGAAGTTGCAAATATCACTGTTATTGTCAGTGCTACCAAAATATCCAGCTCCGTCTCATCACTACTTCTCTCAACCCTCCAGCATTTCAGTGCCATTAAACTGCACGGCAGACATCCAGTTGCAAACTCTGGTCTCCTCGAATTAAACAATTCTCCCCCTCGTGCCAAACTATTCTCACATATTCACCACCTCCGCTGTCCCTGGCTGAACTAGATCTTTTGGAACCTTACTGTAGCGATCACCAGGAGGCTGTTCCTGACCAGTACCTCTCCTTCCATATCCACAGTATTGCCACTACTCTGTCATACCTGTAGTTATCTACATGAAACCTCCGAACTTGACTATTTCAACACTGCCTTGGTGAACCATCAAATGCAATCTTCAGTCCTGCAGTGATTCTTCTATTTCTCCTCTGTTTGTACCAGGTTTTGCTTGTCCTTTTCTTCTGTTCTTGATGAACTCTCTTGATTCTTGAATCTCAACACAACAGACTTTAAACGCTGATTTTTGTGACACCCCAATTTCCAATCTGAGAAGAAGATAGAAAAATTTCCCTGTCAGAGTTGTACAGAACAGAAATCGGTCCTTTGACCCAACTCGCCCAAACCAACCAAGATACCCCATTGACGATATTCCCACATACCCATGTTTAGCCCATATCCCTGTAAACCTTTCCGATCCATGTACCTGTCCACATTTTTTTAAATGGTGTTATTGGACCAACCTCAACTACCTCCTACAGCAGCTAATTCCATATACCCAAAAAGTTGCTCATCAAACCGTATGCCCACACTAGTCAAGTGCCCAAGATTGATTTGGCACATAGTTCCCTGTCTCTCACTGCATAGTTACTGGAGAAATTACTCTACATTTATTGGGAGAGATTACTGTGGTTTCATCAACTATCATTTTCTCTTCTCTGTAAATGGATGCTAAATTCTAAATAATTAACTTTTTTTGCAATATCGTATAACTTTATTGCTGCTGTTATTGTCAATGCCATGCTGCTATTGGTGCGGTTGCTATTCTTAATGCTACTATAGCTGTAGATGGTGTCTCTAAGAATGCGCTGATTTCTGCCGTATCGGTTCACTAAACAGTACAAAAGATTACTGTAATGATTTAATTTGGATTTGTATGTTTAGTTTTTAACTTGTAAAATCCCTCTTTATAATCTTTTCAAAATTCTTTATTGTAAGAATTCTTATTCTTACATTATCGATATCAACTTCTTTATCACTGATGTTGTAATTCTTAGCTTTCCCAGAAAAATCTAGCTGTCTCACAATCCATATTTCTTTCCTTTGAGTTTTCCTCAATTCTATCTTGACGTTCTTAAGAGCATGAGCACTATCAGTCTCTGTACAGCCATTTTCAATTAGTTTTTAATATTCATTTAGTTTTCAGTATTTCTGACACCAAGATTAGACCCGTCAATGCTAAGCTCATGTTTTGTTGTTTCAATACTTTTATGTCTGAATGCATCTTTTCCAATGCATAACTTAAATGCTGAGCCAAAGTGCAACCTCAAAGTGATTTATATTTATTAATAGGTTAAGAATGTATTTACAGTTACTTGCATGGGACAGATCTAAAGCACTTTAATCAGCAATGTTCATTGGTTTAAACATTAGAATGTAAATGGATGAAATATAGATTAAGGACATACAAATCCAAATTAAATCATTACAGTAATCTTTTGTGCTGTTTTTCACGAACAAAAGGAATTATATGTCTCTTGTTCTTAAATTATCTTGTCTCCCATTCTATTTCTACTTCCTTTTGTTGTAGCCAAAGTTGTTCCTTTATTGAAGAAGGGAAGTAGAGAGAATCCAGGGAGAGATTAAAGATGTCCGTAAACACTCTCGCTTGTAGGTCCTCGCAGTTCCTAAGGACATGGCCTGGGACTCTGTCCGGGATAGTTGCTTTCCATGGGTTCACCCTCAGGAAGTTCTGATCTGACTTCTGCAACAGTGACGCTGGAAAGAGGCATACTGAGTCTCAAAGGACAGATGTCATTTCCCTGTTGGCCTTCTGGTTAAAGCAAGCATAGAATGCATTAAGTTCATCAGGTGCGGCCGCACTTTAACCAGCAATGTTTCCGACCTCGCTTTACAGCCAGTCATAGTATTCAGACCTTGCCACAGTCTGTGGATATCCAAATGATCATCGTGGGACTGAAGTTTGTCCCGGCATTATCTCTTGGCATTTTAATCCACCTATGCTTACAAGACAGCAAATGTCAGATCAGAATTGAGCCAGAATCTATCTAATTCCACATTTAAGTGATTTTAGCAAGTTATTAGGGTCTGATAACCAACTGACTGTCTCCTCTATAGGGCTGTCCTCTAATCCTAACCCATAACATCCTTAGAAAATGAAAGTACAGTCATTAGCATTTGCATAGCACTACAGTGTGTCCAAAAGTGTTTAAATGCCAACACAGATTCTGCTGGGAGTGTAATACGATTGTAATATCGGGATTCATCTGTTGATTTGTACATAGCAAGCTCTCGCAAGTAGCAATATGATCAGTCAGATAATCCATTTATCTTTTTGATTGATGGAAAAGCAAATGGTAATAGTGCATCCAAGATAATCTGTCTGTTTTTAAGCTAGTTTAATAGGGTCTTATCCATCCACCAGGAGTGGCAGATGTGTCAAGTTGGAAGCAAATTTCGCAAATGACAAAACAATGTAAAATCCTATAAATTCACTGGCAGGATTGTGAATAAATGTCAGCATCATCTTCCTGGCCAACATGCTCAATACCGAAACCCTGATATCACATAGTTAACACCTTTTGGGCAAGTTATATCGTTTGTATGCTTGATGCCAGAGTTAAAAAGTGGACTGTTGATTCTGAGCTCTGCCAAGGGTAGAGATTACCAGGCAGATCGAGGAAAAGGTTCAAGGCGTTCTTGGAAAAATGCAACATCCTTATTGACTCCTGGGAATCTTTGGCCCATCACAGCTTAGTCTAGAAGGAGCAATCAAGATGGTATTGCGAGTCCATGTACCAGGGTCAAGCAGGAGCCTTGTGTATATAGCAAAAGGAGTGTATTGGTGATGAAACTGCACATCTGTTCGCCCCATCGGGCATCCCCTGTACCACGCCTGAAGGTTCTCTTAATCTTGCTGCGTGCAAGCATGGGTCAATTCTCATTCTGAGGATTCACAAATGGAATAGACAATTTTGCAAATGTCAGAGAGCACTTTCGGTTCTGACCTTCTGATGGAAGGAAGATCATTGACAGGACAAGCACACTGGCCTGAGGGGCTCCTGCAGCTTGTGGCGGAATTCCAAACTTCCACCCCAATTTTAATGTCAGAAACTCTCCTAAATGTATTCCCTGAAAAGCCCAGATCAAATATTTAGTCTGTGTCCTTTGCTTGTCTCTCTCTATTCACCTTATCAATTCCCTTTATATTGTACTCATCAATAAATGACGTCTTCACTCTCTAACTTGTGCAGTTAAAGTAAAAAATGATGGTAATGCTTAGCAGGTTAGGCCAGACAGCATCTATGGAGAGTGGACCAAAGTTAATGTTTCTGTTCAGCAACTGTCCATCAATGTATTCTAACTGATATCATTCCGCTAAATCAAGACTACATCCCCTCCAAAGCCAATATGATCCATTCCTTCTATCCGGAGATGCTGCCTGTCCCGCTGAGTTACTCCAGCATTTTGTTAACCTTCTTGAGCTTTGATATCCAGAACTTCTAACAGTGCTCCAGGCATAGACCAACCCGGATTCTTAACAGAACGTCTAGCCCCTTGTACTTTATTTTTCAGGAATGAAAGGCCAGTACCATCGCACAAACAAACCTTCCTTCCATTGACTCCATCTACACTTCACGCTGCCTCGGCAAGGCCACCAGCATAATCAAGGACCTGTTTCATTCTCTCTTCTCCCCACTCCCATCAGGCAAGAGGTACAGAAGTTTAAAAATGGATACCTCCAAATTCAGGGACTGCTTCCCTGACTGTTTCAGAGGCTATTATCAGGCAACTGAATGGTCCTCTCATCAGCTAAAGTGAGGTCCTGACCTCCCATCTCATTGGAGACCTTTGTACTATCTTTAATCGTACTTTATTGTACCAAAGATTGTACCCTTTATCCTTTATCTGATTGAACAATGTGGACAGCTTGATTGTAATCATGTATAGTCTTTTCTTTGACTGGATAGCACGCAACAAAAAGCTTTTAACTGTACCTCGGTTCACGTGACCATAATAAAGTAAATTAAATAAAACATTAACACCATAATTAAATTCTGTGCCACTCCTTGTTATTGTGGGATGCGAATATAGATGTTGGGATGTTATGATATAGTTGTACAAAATGTTGGTGAGGCACAAGATGTTGGTGAGGCAGTACAGACCCTCTCTGACAGAGTATTATGTTCAGTTTTGGTCATACTATTCTAGGAAAGATGCCATTAAGCCGAAAAGGGTGCAGGGAACATTTATGAGGACCTGTGCTATGCTGTAGGGAGGTTGGCCAGGCAAGGACTTTTTTCCTTGGAGATTGATGGTAATCCTATACAGGTATATAAATGAGGGGAATACATAGGTGAATGTTGTAGAACCTGGCTAGTTGATGGAGATGTGAGAATAAAATAGGATTAGTGCATGTGCTTGATGATAGGCACAGACTTGGTGGGCCAAAGAACTAACTGTCTTTGCATTGTATGTTTCTATGATGTGTTATGAAATAGTTTTCCTGACTGTGCAATGATCCAACCAGTTTCTGTTTTTTCCTGTCATCTGCTAACCTCCTTTGTTTTCTTTTCTTGTCTTGATTTTGCAAGGATCACCTTTGCTTGGAGAATTTCTTTCAATGGATTGCAGAAGTGCACTTTTTTTTTGTCCTAATGCACTTGCAACAAACAGTACACTATCAGATCACACAAATCCACAGACTGTCTCATTTTCAGCTTCTTTTCCTCAACTGGTAATAAAAGCAGCTGTCTCAACATTTCCTCACTTGCTCGTGATCTCTCGGTGATTTTTTGCAAATTGCTCTTGGGATATGAGAATATAAGTACTTAGTGCTATCGTCCGAAACCTGATCCTCGGCTACATTAACAAAGGCGCCGATTATTTATTGAAGCAGATTAATGCCTCCATAGCAGCAGTGGAGGAGGGAACATTGGATGGATTTATTGAACATTTAGGTGCTATTTCAGGAACAAAATGTAGTGGCACTTCAGTGACATCAGGCACACTGAGGCATGGGTCATGACTGAGGCAGCATACAACCTTCACAAAGGTAAATCGTCCTGTGCTTCACGCCAGCAGTTGTAAACTGACAGTGATGGGCAAGCTTGCAGATGAAGAAGTATGATGCAAATTCCATTTCCATTTAGGGCAGCACAGAGGTAGAGTTGCTGCCTTACTGCGCTATAGTCCCAGGTTCAATCCTGACTAGGGGTGCTGTTTGCACGGAATTTGGACGTTCCTTCCGTGACCGCATGTGTTTTCTCCATGTGCTCTGGTTTCCTCCCACATTCCCAAAGACATGCAGCTTTGTAGGTCAATTGACTTCTGTAAATTGTCCCTAGTGTGTAGGATTGAACTAGTGTGCGGGGATCACTGGTCGGTATTGACTCTGGGCCGAAGGGCCTGTTTCCACGCTGCATCTCTAAAACTATACCTAATTTAATTCAGTCCTTGCCACCTCTGGAGACCACAGAAAAGGCCCAGCATTCTAGGGAGTTAGCATTTGATTTAAACCTTGGAGTTCAATAAAATGGTTTGCTAAGGTGGCACATGACTTCTATGTTTGGCGCAGCAGAAAGTGAGGTGAAGGCCTGATAAAACCAACGCCCACCACCACCATGAAAACAAAGGGGAGGCTGATCCCTCAATGACCGATCTGAGCAATTTAATTAAAGACCCTGGTTATTGAAATATATTGGAGATAGCTTTGGTCTCCCCTGTCCATTAGGAACAGTTGGATCACATACAATGCTGGTATAACAAATCCACTCTCCCCCCCCCCCCCACCCCCCTACAGAATGTACCTTGTCTTGAAGTCATGGAGAGTAATATTGGCAGGATATTCTACTCAATCCTGGCCTAGTGAGTCATTAGAACAACTTTCAGGTGGTCATTAGAAAGGGGTGGATGGGAGTAACTAGAAACAGGCCAGGCTCTGTCTCCCTTGGGTTCTTTGAAGAACCTGGTGATGCAAGCACAGGTTGCAAGCACAGAAGGAGCTAAGTCATGATGCCTAATGATGATAAAGGGGCCAATTGGGGAGCTGGAGACAAGATAGTTTACACTTCATTGGGGATTTCCCAATTACTCAGGTTGGAATTTCTCTCAGTCATAGACCCTTTCTCAGACATACCCACAACTTCTGGAGGTTGGTAACTTGAGGTTCTGTCATGGCCAGGGGTGGCAATGCCTTTCCCTTGGTATGCTCTGTTCTCCTGATCATGCCACTGACACAGCAAATAGAGAATTAAAATATCAGTTGTAAATATACTGTATTGCAAAGGCTGCCAGAAGATTGAACAATAAATAGACTTTGTCTGCTTGTGCTGTGACTACCCCAGTCCAATGTGTCAGTTTTGTTTTCTTGGGGCAACCCCAATATAACTACACTCATCAGGGGTTGTAATGGTACTGCTGAAGAGATCTCAGGAATGAAGGTGCCTAAAAGGTGGTAATAGCTGGGTGGTCATGTAGCTTCGATTGACAAGCTATTTTGTATTTCTGTTGCAGCACCAAGGAATTCCGATGTCATTTGACTTGCTTATAAAATGAGATTGGTTTCTGAGTCGGATTGCATAGATTGTCGTTCTGCAAAAATCAATGCCAATTCTAGCAAGGAGTTTTCAAATGTGTATTCATAGATCAGTGATTTCATGTTCTTCAGTCTGGCATGAAGTGTGCAGAAACTATAGGGACCTTTAACCAAGTCTATCTTTCCTGTCTAACAACCTATCCTTTGGCCTCCAAGGTGCAGGTAAATTTTCGTACCTTATTTTTGAGTAAAAAATAGCATCATCATTGCCGGGAAATAAGGTATTTAAAAATATATGGCTCAAAGAAATTTACTTACCACATTATTTGTACACAAACTTCATTCTTATCTCTTTGTTTCTTAAGATACTCTTAAGATAATGACAATCCATGTTTGGAAAACCCGCCAAGAAACCTGCACTGCACATGCACAGTAGGCTGCTGCGCATGCACAGTATGCAGTCCACGGTGCAAAGGCAAAATTTCAGCTGCCTTCAGCTCCCCTTGTCATTGAAGGCTTGAAGCAGCATCGACGGCACGTGAGCTGCACATACTTTTGCGTATTACAGGTACTGTGGATGAAAGGCACGGGAGAATTATGCCTACCAGAGAGATCGTTCTCTTAGGTAGGCATAATTCTCCCATGCCTTTACTATTTATATTTAATTATTACCATTTTATAATTTTAGTCAGGGTAGGCAGTGCCTACCTTGCCTACCCTGACGGCTCGTGCTTACCCTGATTCTTAAACTGTGGCCCCTGGTTCTGGACTCCCACAAAATCGGGAACATATTTCTTGCCTCTAGCGTGTCCAAACCCTTAATCTATATTACTAAAGGTCTGATCTTGACCACTTCCGGTTGTTCTGTATATTGATTTTAGAAAAAACGCTGCCACTTATGACTGTGATTTTTGGCCATCTTACTCAGAGTCCCCCTCTGCTATGCAGGACAAGAGGATTTTTCCCATCGATTAAAAATAAAAGAGTTATTAGTGTTTAAAAAATGTTGAGATTCTCTCTCCTGAAGGCCACGCCCCTTCCGGAGGGACTATAAAACCCGGAAGTGTTGAGTGCCTCAGTCAGTCTCTGCAAGATGGGGGAGCAAGAGGGTCACGTCTCGCAGTCTGAGCGGTGAATAACGCAGAACACATGTCTACTAAACTGTGAGTGTGGTTTTACTGAGTGCCCTTAATGTGGTTTGAAAATGAAAATGAGGTTGGTTTGAAATAAAGCACAGCAAATGGTTGTTGGTGGTGGTTGGTTTGAAATCAAGCACAGCAAATGGTTGTTGGTGGTGGTTGGTTTGAAATAAAGCACAGCAAATGGTTGTTGGTGGTGGTTGGTTTGAAATAAAGCACAGCAAATGGTTGTTGGTGGTGGTTGGTTTGAAATAAAGCACAGCAAATGGTTGTTGGTGGTGGTTGGTTTGAAATAAAGCACAGCAAATGGTTGTTGGTGGTGGTTGGTTTGAAATAAAGCACAGCAAATGATGTCTAAACTTGACAACTTCCTGTTTGCACTGTATATTGATTTTAGATAAAACGCTACCACTTACAGCTGTGATTTTTGGCCATCTTACTCAGTCTCCCTCCGCTCATCAGGTGCAGAGGATTCTTCCCATCAATGAAAAATAAAAGTGTTATTAGTTTTTAAAAAATGTTGAGAATCTCTCTGTCAATCACGCCATGAAGGCCACGCCCCTTCCGGTGGGAGGGCGAAGGGATTATAAAACCCAGAAGTGTGGGTGTGGCTCGGTCTCTGCAAGATAGGGGAGGGAGAGGTCATAACTCTGTCTGAGCTGTGAATCAACTGAACTCACTGAATGTCTACTGAATTGTGTGTGGTGATTATTTGGTGTTTATGTGGTGTTTTGTGTGGTTTTATGGTGGTTTTACAGTGGTTTCACCCTGATTGAAATGGTATGAAACTGCATTTGAATGTGGTGGCCTTGCACCCTGCTTGAAATGGTATGAAACTGCACTTTAATTTGGTTGTCTTGCACCCTGCTTGAAGTGGTATGAAACTGCACGAATTTGGTGGCTTTGCACCCTGCTTGAAATGGCATGAAACTGCACTTGAATTTGGTGGCCTTGCACCCTGATTGAAGTGGTATGAAACTGCACTTGAATTCGTTGGCCTTGCACCCTGCTTGAACTGGTATGAAACTGCACTTGAATTCGGTGGCCTTGCACCCTGCTTGAAGTGGTCGGAAACTGCACTTGAATTCGGTGGCCTTGCATCCTGCTTGATGTGGTATGAAACTGCACTTGAATTTGGTGGCCTTGCACCCTGCTTGAAATGGTAGGAAACTGCATTTGAATTTGGTGGCCTTGCACCCTGCTTGAAATGTAATTTCAAGGAATAGCCGTGAGTCAACTGCCAGCCCACCAGCCCTGAGTGAGCTGCCAGCACATCTGGCTTGAGTGACTGAGCTGCCACCCCAAGAATCCATTTGGCCCACAATGTCCATACTAGCCCTCTGGAAACCAGTCCCTTCAGCCCACAACACCCATATTAGCACTCCAGAAAGCCCCCCCCCCCCCCACCACTGGCCACCAATATTGTATCCAACGGGTCCCACTTAGTCCAGTAATCTTATATGTTTCAATGAGATCTCCTCTCATCCTTCTAAATTCCAGTGTATACAAGCCCAGCCACTCGCTTCTCTCAGCATATGACAGTCCTGCCATCCCGGGAATTAACCTTGTGAACCTACGCTGCACTCCCTCAATAGCAAGAATGTCCTTCCTCAAATTTGGAGACCAAAACTGTCTCACTAGGGCCCTGTACAACAGCAGAAGGACCTCTTTGCTCCTATACTCAATTCCTCTTGTTATGAAGGCCAACATGCCATTCGCTTTCTTCACTGCCTGCTTTACCTGCATGCTTACTTTCATTGACTGATGAACAAGGACCCCCAGATCCCGTTGTACTTCCACTTTTCCCAACTTGACACCATTTAGAAAATAATTTGCCTTCCTGTTTTTGCTACCAAAGTGGATAACCTCACATTTTCCACATTAAACTGCATCTGCCATGCATCTACCCACTCATCCAACCTGTCCAAGTCACCCTGCATTCCCATAGCATCGTCCTCACAGTTCACGCTGCCACCCAGCTTGGTGTCATCTGCAAATTTGCTAATGTTACTTTGAATCCCTTCATCTAAATCATTGATGTATATTGTAAATAGCTGGAGTCCCAGCACCGAGCCTTGCGGTACCCCACTAGTCACTGCCTGCCATTCTGAAAGGGATCAATTAATCCCTACTCCTAGTTTCCTGTCTGCCAACCAATTTTCTATCCATGTCAGTACTCTACCCCCAATACCATGTGCCCTAATTTTGCCCACTAATCTCCTATGTGGGACCTTATCAAATGTGGGACCTAATCAAAAGATTAGTCAAGCATGATTTCCCCTTCGTAAATCCATGCTGACTCGGACCGATCCTGTTGCTGCTATCCAAATCTGCCGCTATTTCATCTTTTATGATTGACTCCAGCATCTTCCCCACCGCCCATGTCAGGCTAACTGGTTTTCTCTCTCCTGCCTTTCTTAAAAAGTGTGATAACATTAGCTACCCTCCAATCCACAGGAACTGATCCTGAATCTATAGAACATTGGAAAATAATCACCAATGCACCCACGATTTCTAGTGCCACTTCCTTAAGTATCCCGGGATGCAGACCATCAGGCCCTGGGGATTTATTAGCCTTCAGTCTCATCAGTCTATCCAACACGATTTCCTGCCTAATGTGGATTTCCTTCAGTTCCTCCATCACCCCAGATCTGCCGGTCACTAGTATATCAGGAAGATTGTTTGTGTCCTCCTTAGTGAAGACGGATCCAAAGTACCTGTTCAACTCATCTGCCAATTCCTTGTTCCCCATAATAAATTCTCCTTTTTCAGTCTTCAAGGGTCCAACTTTGGTCTTAACTATTTTTTTCCTCTTCACATACCTAAAGAAGCTTTTGCTATCCTCCTTTGTATTCTTGGCTAGCTTACCTTCATACCTCATCTTTTCTTCCCGTATTGCCTTTTTAGTCATCTTCTGTTGCTCTTTAAACGTGACCCAATTTTTTGTCTGACCTTTGCAAATCGTTTTGTCCTTGTGGTTCATTACATTTTTGACTTTGATGTCTACAAATATGAAAATTGTGCTCTGTACTACTTGAGTCCATGTGATAACTGGCCTTGGGAAACCACAATGCGCATACACATCTAGCCTGAAAGAGACCTGTTTGCTGCTCACTGTTTCCTGTCAGTCAGCCAATTTGCCTACAAAGCTGCTATCGACTCCTTTTATTCCAAGCCTTTTCTCTAGATGAAAAGATATTATGTGATCTTTCAACATATATATTTTTCAGTCCGCAAACATCACGTCAACCACAATCCCTTCATCAGTCCTCTCCGTTACCTCATCCAAAATCTATGCCAAGTTACTTTGACATGATTGGCTTTAACAACCCCACACTGGGGTTTTCTCAATTAATCAACACTTGTCTGAATTACTACCAGTCTTATCCCTGATCTTCATTTCTAAACATTTTCCTGACCACCAAGGTCAAACTGTGTTGGTTTATCCAAATACTCTTTTAATGAACAAGGGTGTAACATTCACATGTTCTCCAGTCTTTAGGCACCAGCCCCAATAAATGCTAATTTTACAACAATTTCCACTCATATTTCTCTCAGCAAGTTAAGAAGCAAATCTCTGGAGCAGATTATTTTAACTTGCCTCTGCATTTGCATTATCAAAATGTCACCAATCTGATATCTCACCGGTATTGTCTTTTACCGAGACTGCAGCTTCTTCCCTATTAAAGGCTCATGTAAATTACTCATCTGGTACCTTGCTCATACTTTTTTCCTTCCTTGATGTGGGGACCTCCTTTCCGGTACTTGACTGGCCTCATTTCTCATATTACTATGCATTTATGTGCCAATGTAAGACTTTTGTATTCCATTTTATATTTCCCACAGGCTTTACATATACTTTTTCTTTATCCCTTTTCCCTTTTTACATTTAGATTTTCAATTATCACTTATGATCTTCCTTTTGAGGTAATTGAGCACAGAACAGCACAGAAACAGGCCCTTCGGCCCAACTTGTCTATGCTAACCACGTTGTCTACCTGAGCTAAACCCTGCACCTGGCCCATATCACTCCAAACCTTTCCTACTTATGTACCCGTGAAAATGTCTTTCATATGTCATAATTGTACCCGACTCGATCATTTCCTGTGGCATCTTGTTCCATATGCACCAGCCTCTGTGTGAAAACATTGTCCCTCAAGTCCATTTTAAATCATTCCCCTCTCTCCTTAAACCTATGTCCTGTAGTTCTATTCTGCCTGACTTGGGGAAAAGATTGTGGCCATTCACCTTATCTGTGCCACACATGATTTTACATGCCTCTACAAGGTCACCCCTCAGCCTCTCATTCTCCAGGGAAAAGAGACCTGGCCTATCCAGCCTCTCCTTATAACTCAAACCCTTGGTAACATCCTCAGAAATCTGTTTTACACCCTCTCCAGTTTAGTGACATCCATCCTATAGCAGGACCATTCGAACTGTACTCAGTTCTCCAAATGTGGTCCTGTCAGCTTCTTGTACAGCTGCACCATGATATCCCAACTCCTGCACTAAATACACTGACTGATGAAGTCACCATCATGTCTACACCCCAGCACTATTCTTTCATCAGCTTTATTTTACCGCTGTTGCTTTGGGTATCCAGGGAGTCTGGAATTAATTGGCATATCTTCCTCCCTCGTGGGAATAAACATTATCTGTACCTGAACAATCTCTTCCTTAAAGACTAACCATTATTCATTTGCAGTGTTGTCTGCTATATGGTGTTTTCTGGTTATCCAGGCCACATCCTTTGAAAACTCATTCCTTTGAAACTGGTCTTCCTCTGATTTAGAGTGGTCCATATTCTTTTCTAATTATTCTCCCGCAAGACTTCTCTAAATATCCCCCCACTGATATTTGCTCCCAGACATCTTTCAGTAATACCTTATTCCTTGGATCGACACAAATTCTGTAGTAACTCAGCGGGCCAGGCAGGATCTCTAGAGAAAAGGAATAGGTGGTATTTTGGGTCGAAACCCTTCTTCAGCCTGAAGAACCCTTCTTCAGACATGCCTTATTCCTTATTGGTCTCTCCTCTAGACTCCTGTTGTCTAGACTCCGTGGCAGCCCGTTTGCCTCATAAGCCATCATTTTTATTCATACTCTGGTCATACCTCTCTCTTTATCTGGTCATACTTCTCTCGTTATATGAGGCTTTACAATGCTGGCAGCAATAACAAGAAGTTCACCAGTTGCCCCATGGGGTTTAAGAGTCAACTTCAATTTCTTCCTCAATTCACACGTGTTCATTCCTGGAAAATGTTTTGTTCAGCAAAATGTCCTAAATCAGTAAGGCTGGGCAAAATTCATCGTGGGTATTTTGGTACTGTGCTCTCCGATGGGCAAAGAGCTATTTGTTAGTAGCAAGTATGTTCGTAAATCAAGGACATGTACCCAAAAGAGTAAATGGCATTGCAGTAAAACATTTGTAAACAGAACATATGTCAATTGAGAAATACCTGGATAGATTTGAAGTGACACATAAACCAGACTGAGAGGGGATAGCAGATCCCTACCCTGCAACTCTGTGAGTTTGTGGGACTGCTTTCACACATTTGGCCTGTAACTTTAAGAACTCACATGCATGGTAAGGCAGTAAATGTAAATTGTTGTGCAAGTTATTGCCATTTATGGAGAACAAGTTATCAATACATATAAATGACTGGAAGTTTATGAATGGAAAATGTAGATTTTGTGGGGCGGCACAGTGGTGCAGCGGTAGAGTTGCAGCCTTACAGTACCAGAGACCTGGGTTCAATCCTGACTATGGTTTTTGTATGTACAGACTTTGCATGTTCTCACTGCATGGGTTTTCTCCAGGTGCCCCAGTTTCTACCCACACTCCAAAGACGTACAAGTTTGTAGGTTGATTAGCATCTGTAAAATGTATATTGTCCCTTGTATGTAGGATAGTGCTCATGTACGGGAATTGCTGGTTGGCCAAATGGACTGTTTTTGTGCTGTATCTCCAAAGTCTAAAGTTTAAAGTAAAGTCTGATGTACAAACGTTTTTGGGACCTGATTTTCTGTCTAAACACAGTTACAATAAACCAAATGTTTCTGTTTTAATACCCACATTTCCTTGCAAGACACACAGAATGTTTGTAATGGAAGGTTTGTATTGTTGACACTCTTTGTGGAGCCATTCTAAATTTGGATTGATTGGGGACCTTCATCCTAGTTTGTGAATTCACCCGAAACTGGCAATCTTGGAGTGACATCTGTAACTGGAGCAGCATGTGGCTGAGTGAGTTAGTCTGTTTTAGGAACCAAAGAATCAGAATTATAATAAGAGTAGTAGGAATTTTTTAGCAATTAATCATCTTTCCCAGACAATCAAAGAAAACACTACGTGGATTGCAGCAATATTTTATACTTCTGAATCTCCAAAATCTAAAATTTCTGCATTGTTTCATAGAGAAATGACTAATTGCCATCAGACCAAGGTCACATCTAGAAATAGCAAGTAACATTAGGCAAATTCTGTTGAATTTTCCATAAAATTGTGGCAATATCCTTATGTAGAATATTTATTTCTTGAAAATCTCTTGCTTTTTGTTTGAACAATACTAAGTACAATTCAACGTGAATCACTGCAGATGTTGAAAACAATGATCTCTGTTCTGTACTTGAAAATCTTAAGCTTTTTTTGTTATTAAATGCCTTTGATTGGAGTTCCACTTTTTTTCCCCTCTGCTTTCTCTGGAGACTATTGCAATAAGCATTCAGAGAAAAATAAATGAAATAATGCAAAATGTTTATGATGGGTTACAATACTGATAAAGTATGAAAATGAGATTGTCTATTGATAATGATGTTCCAAAATGGGGAGAAAGTGTGGCTCTATTAGCACCCACATGCACCAACCCTATACCCATCCCATCTTTATTCTCCCCATTTTCCAATTATGCCAGATTCTCCCAACCAATGGCCAATTAACTACCAGCCTTCATGTCCTTGAGATATGGGAGGAGGAGAGGGCATTTGGGAGGAAGCGAAGGAGGCCCTGGGGAGAACATGCAAACACTATACAGAGGTAAGAATTGAACCCGAGTCACACAGCTCTTTGGCACTGTGAGGTAGGACCTCCACTTACTGTGCTACCAATTTTGCAGAGGGTAAGGCAGAATTATAGAGCATTTGATCATGGAACAGGGCTTGTGACACAAGGTGATTTGGGCCATCTAAACGATTCCACTCCATTCACTTGTAGCATTTTTCTCTATACAACCCAGCCCCAATATTGCCTGTTTTCATCTTATGGAACTAATTTCTTCCTTTCTTTGTCCAACCTTCTCCCAAATACACCCACAACTTCTAATCTCTCTGCACCTCCATCTCATGCCAGTTCGGTATGTGGGACCTCAGTTAGCTCACCAGAACTCTTCTTCACCTGCATGAAGGTGCCTACATAAACATCTCCTTTAGATCGCTCACTTCCTCCATACAAAAGGCATACCATGGGTCCAGACTATGTCCAGCTTCTTGTTTCAATTCCAGTCAGACTCCTTTCCTCACGCTTTTCCTCAATATGTCAAATAATATATCAGTTTTATTTCCTCTTTTACAGAATTTGACAGTTTAATCATCTTTTCTGCCACTTTATGCTCTATTATCCCTTTCACTTGCCCTTGCTTCTCTATCAGGGAGTAGGGAGTAGTTTAGTGACCAATATGTATTGCAAACTCCCAGACTCCCAGAGGTGCATTGCTCTAACCTTGTTTTCTGTACCTACCCCTCTCTATTCTCCCACTGTCTTTCTGCTGATGCCACCTTCCACACCAGTGCCTCTTTCTCTTCAACAATGGGCTGCATGGCTGACAGTACTCTCAAACAGCTCTGTGCCATTTCCTGCTCTTCTTCTACACTGACTGTGCCTCTGTCCAGAACAAGGACAAGGACCAGGACCTGATCTTCCACCCCATCTGCCTCCGCATTCAATAGACCATGCTCCATAAATGTACACACTGCCTGTCTGATGCCACAACCTGAAACACCTTCTGGCCTCTCAAATACCCCATGACTCCTAATGCTCACATCTATCCCTGCCTAGAGTCACTCCCCTTTGAGTGGTATTTTTCCAAGCCACATCTGACCTTTTACTTCTTACCTTCCACCATCCAAAGACCTAAAGAATCCTTCCAGATGAAGCTGAGATTCACTTGTAATTTTATTTTTTAATTCATTTTCAGGATCTGGGTATCACGGCAAGCCAGCATTTATTGGCCATCTCCAACTGCTCTTAAGCCACCACCCATAACTGTTGTTAGCTTTGTAATGAAGGTACTCTCAGAATACTGCTGGATAGGGAGCTGCAGGGACTCAGTGATGAAAAAGCACCGGTGATATATTTCCAAGTCAGGATGGTGGGTGACGTGAGGGGAAGCTCCAGGTGTTGGTGTTCCTGTGCACCTGCTGCCCTTGTTCTTCTCACAGGTAGAGTTTGTGGATTTGGGGGGTGCTGGGTGATTAACGCATTGATATTGGTATCAACAGAAACATTTCTGACTCCACTCAGGTTTATTTTATTCATTGTAAATAATCATAATCTCAGACAAAAGCAAAAAATGCTCTATATAGTTAGGAAGTCAATCCATATCTGTGGAGAGACAAAGTTAACATTTCAGACTTATTTTAGATTTCCAGCCTTTGCAGAATTTTTTGCTTTCCAACAAATATTCTGTCCTGATTCTTATGACAAATCTCTACCAATCCCTTGATGAGAGGTTGCAAATCCATCCATGGCTGCACAACTCCTTCTCTGGTTAATGGGTTTCCACTCCATCTCATATGCCTGATCACTGTTCTGTGCCTTCCTGTCTTGCAAGTTAATTGTTTCTATGGCACAATATCAAAAGGTTTACAGAAATCTAAATATATCAGATGCTCAGAATCCTGGTGTCATCAAGCCTGCCATTTTCTGGAACACCATTGTATTGGATCTCGTTCTCATCAGACTTCAAAGTCTGAAGAAGGGTCTCAACCCAAAACGTCACCCATTCGTTCTCTTTCAGAAGAGAAGGGTCTCTCCCCTTGTCTTCTGAAACATATTGACATCTTAGAGTCTACTACATGGCCATCAAAAGCTAGAAATCATCAAAATAAGATCGTTACCATGAAATCCAAAATGATTTACTCCAGCATTTTGGGTATATGTTTCCCATTAAATCCCTGCCAATTCCTCCTGTCATCCTTATCTACTTAAGTTATTTTTTTGCATTCAGGTTCAACAAGGAAATAGCCTACAGGATCATTTATTTTATTGAATTAACCAAAAATTGGGAAGTTTAGCTGTTGCTTTTCACATCCAGTCATAGCACATTTGGCATACTGTACACCTGAAGGGGCAGGCCAAGAGTTTTTAAAAGTCTTATTGTTATCTTCTGATAACATTTCCGGCATTGCAGCAATCCTTCAGTGCTTCATTGGAGTGTCAGAGTTATGCTAAGCATGTAGTGGAGTTGTGGTTGGCAAAACTGAACGGTTTCCATATTCACTCAAGGAGGACTAATTGCCACTGAAAAAGAAAAATTAAATAATATGTTGCACCACTCCCACCCCCTGAGTTTTTATTTTCCTTCTCTGTAGCAAAATCTTTCTGTTTCTATAAATAGTCTTTCCTTAATTAAAAAAAGCCCACATTCTGATGTGTGGTTAAGAATTGTCCATGGTATTGCATTGCCATCTCCAAAATACTTTCACGATTAAAGTACTTCAAAGTAAGTTTTGTTGATACCATTCATAGGCGGAGAGAGTGAGGAAAATAAATTAGACTAAATTCAAGGATTGTCCGGAGATCAATGTTCCTCACATGAACTATGGAGATGCTCACAATATAGGGACTCATGTGTGGAAGTCAGGCACATACAGTAGCTTTGTTGTCTCTAAGATGAATGGAAACTCCGATAGGTCTATTGACCTTCATTGGCAAGTTCTGTTCTTTCATTTATGGAATATGGAATTCAGGGCTCAGAAACACACTCGGAACATCCAATAAAAGAAGACCCAAAGTGCTGGTGTAACTCAGCAGGTCAGGCAGCATCTCTGGAGAACGTGGAAGGTGACGTTTTGGGTCAGGACCCTTCTTCTAATCTGATCAGTCAGAAAAAGGGTCTTGACCCGAAATGTCACATCTCCATGTTCTCCAGAGATGTTGTCTGACCTGCTGAGTTACCCCAGCATTATGTGTCTTTTTTTGTAAACCAGCATTTGCAGTTCCTTGTTTATTCAGAAAATCTAAGATTTAGTTGGGATTTAACAGAGCAAGTTCTCTGTAGGAACTGGTATTTGTTAGCCATTCAAACCTCTAACATTATTATCAAACTGGCAAAGAAATCTCAATGAATTAACATGCAATTAGAAAAACTAAATGGATCAGAAAAACTAAGGGATTAGATGATACTGCAAAGAGATTAACGTATATGAATAAAGAAGTCTGTAATTGCAGTTGATGAAACCACAATACAAGTACCGTGTACAGTTTTGTTCGACTTTTCTACTTTTGCCTCCGAGGGAGTAGAACAAAGGGTCACCAGTGTGATTTATGGAAAAAACGGATTGTCCTTTGGGAAAATATTGAGAGGACTAGGCAACGTATTGCTTAGAGTTTGAAATAATGAGAGTCGATCTCATTAAAACATATAAAATTCATAAGGGGCTTGACTGATTCGATGCGGGTGGATGTGTTTCCTGGCTGGGGAGTCTGGAACTAGAAGTGACAGTCTCAGAATAATGGATGAGATTGTTTACTAAGTGCGTTGTGGTTTTTAAAACTCACTATCTTAGAGACTGCACTATTCAGTTTCTGATAGATGTGTTGATTCCAGGAGAACCAAGCAATGGCGTTGGGTGAGAAAGTGGAGTTGAGCTGTTCTATCACCGGTGGTCTCTCTGAGTTGTCTTGTCCGGTTCCTGTGCTTAAGTTAAAGTGTGATGAAATGTAGGAGCTTAATAACTATTAGATTGTGAAGGCCATTGCATTTTAGAGGAAGCAAGAATGAATTATTTAGTTCATTACTCACAGGAACAAGAATAACTTCCATTTATTTTGGCAAAGCTTTTAAAATTAATGGCCCTGATGGGCTTCTTGTATCTTCCCTAAACCATACTGTACGGATAATGTCTTGGAGAAAATGTTTGGAGTGTGCAACAATTTACAATACCCCAGAGAGGATGACTGATAACAAATTCAAAGCACAACATTTCAAAATATATTTTTAAATAACTGCAATTTAGTTTTGTATATTTATTTTGCATAGTTTTTAGATGTATTTTTTAAGAGTGCAGGAGGTATGTTCAAAATCATTGAGTCTATAACGTTGGCAGAATCTGACCTTCCAACCACTGTCTGATTTGAAGTTATTAGAAATGGAGCTTGGTTATTGCCCATGGAAGGATACCGACTCTAATTGCCGTGGTTATGTTGCTGAGAGATTGTATTTTTCAGTTGTAAATTACGGCCATTTCCTTAAACAAACAGAATTAGCTAAAGAATATCATAAGATTAATGGCCCTTTATTAGAGGTGTATAAAACCATGAGAGGAATAGATCGGGTAGATGCACAGAGTTTCTTGCCCAGAGTAGGTAATTGAGGACCAGAGGACATAAGCTTAAGGTGACGGGGAAAAGATTTAATAGGAATCTGGGGGTAATGTTTTCACACAAAGGGTGGTGGTTGTATGGAACAAGCTGCCAGAGGAGGTAGTTAAGGCCGGGATTATCCCAACGTTTAAGAAACAGTTAGACAGGTACATGGATAGGACACGCTTGGAAGGATAAGGACCAAATACAGGCAGGTGGGACTAGTGTAGCTGAGATGTTGGCCGGTGTACGAAAGTTGGGCCAAAGGGCCTATTTCCACGCTATGACTCCATGACTATTGAGAAGAATTCTAGTATCAGTCTCTTTCAGTGTACCGATGGATTTTAAGTCTAATCTAAAAAGGTTTTGAGTGCACTCTGTTAGTTTTAGTTTCTCAACTGCCCATATGAGTCGAGCATTGCAATAATTCCCAACATTTGCCCTCGATAACTTGCCTATGGACCATTTCCTAAACTACCACATGGATTAGTGCGGGGAAGACTGTGGGAAAGAAAAATAAACAAAAATCCTTTGGTGTCCTGATGAATATGTTCTGGTCAAAATATACAGTACATGGTTATTAAGACCCAAAAATTACATTAGATTCTTTCTTATTGTTATTACATTTCTGTAAGATTTATCTAAGAGTTTGGGAGCATGTGTTAAAATTAAAAATAAGGGGATGTGGAAAGCTCTCCGCTGATTTCTATTGATATACGTAAATTATTTTAAGAATTATCACTCATATTGCCCGCATTTCATATAGTTAATACATTTTGAATGATTAATGACTTTGCAGTGAGGTTGCTTAATTTTGCTCAGACACAGAGTGACAGAGGTTGTCCAGCTACAACATATATTTTGCAGATTTTGACCCACTTTCCTGTGATAGCTAGCTGACAAGGCACAGCAGTAACTAACATGCAGAACAAACTCATTCTGTGCTGATACTCTGCAAGTTTAATTAACGCAGCTGTAAATGAGAAGTGCCAAGTTACAGATCTAAACTGGGATTCACTGTAATCAAACGCACTAGGATTGAAGTTCATCAAGTAGGGATCCATCTATGGTGATGGCTAACTGCTTGCCCATGATTTTGACTATCATTGATGTAAATCAAAATGAAAATTGGAGATGGAATAGAATAGATAGCTGATGAACTATTGCTCATTCTGTGTCAAGGGATCATAGGACAAGGAGTTATCTGTGAGCTTGTTCCACTGGTACAGGAAGAGTACAGCCGAGCTACAAAACCACATAAGTTTGGATTTTCTCACAAACTTAATAATTCAGGTTAAACAAAATCTACCAGATTTTGATTTTAAAATGTATCATTGCCCTAGCATTCATTATTGGTTGTTCAAGTTCAAGTTTGCGTATATTGTCACTTAACCAACTAAGGTACAGTGAAATTTGAGTTACCATTCGGCCATACTAAGTGAAAAGTAACAATGCACACAGCCACATAAAATACAATTTAACATAAACATTCACCACAGTGGAATCCATATTCCTCACTGTGGTGGAAGGCAATAAAGTTCAGTCATCTTCCTCCTTTGTTCACCCGTGGTCGGGGCCTTTGAACCCTCCGCACTTGCCGCTGCCGACGGTCCGATGCTCAAGCCCTCTCGTCGGGATGATCGAAACTCAGGCATCACGATGGATCGGAACACCCCCAAGTCGGCTACTTCTTACCGGAGACCAGGGCTTCACGGTGTTAAAGTCCATAGGCCCTGCAGTTGGCGCTCCCCTGGCGACCCTCGGCAAAGGATCGCAGCTCCTGATGTTAAAGTCCGTGCCGCGTCCGTGGCTTGAAGCTCCGGGCTGGTCTCCAGGAAAGGCTGCACCACTCCATGTTGTAGGCCGCAGGGGGGGGGGGGGGGGGGGCTCCACCCGATGGAGTATTCCAAATCTGGAAGAGCATTCCAAACTTTTGCCAAAAATGTACTTTGTGGTCTTAGAAGAATGAATAGGTTGGAATACATTGAAGGCAGCTCCGTGTTCATGGAAAAGTAATTACCCAAATGCACATCCTCCAGCAGAATTTCACCAGCTGCACTTGAGATGATAGGGGAAGGGGTGGAGAGGAGGATTAGTTTATATCTTAACACTGACCTCACAGAAGTTCTAGGTACAGTTTTTATTTGGCTAAATCATGACATGAATAAGGCCTGGTTCTTTCAGTCTGCAGCTACATGCTACATCCTGCATTTTCTCCCTCCCTAATGCAAGGGACCTAACCAGTGGACAACAAAGTGATCCACACTTGCCATTTTGCCAATTGCCAATTATTGCAGCTATTGGCAGTTGGTTTTCTCCTACATAAATGCCCATAAGTGCATTATCTGAGACATTTTATATCTATTCTATCTCCTTTTACTGCAGTGCACTCTCTGTTTCAAGTCTTCACTGCACTGAGGAATTTGGGGAATACTGTGTTACCAAGCATATCCATTCCTGCAATACTTAATTGTGCATCCAGTGTCATCTTAGGTCTTGCACTCCTTCAGCTGTGTTGATATTAAAGTTATTTAACCAGATGCATGTTCGACCATAAGACCATAAGACATAGGAGCAGAATAAGGCGATTTGGCCCATCGAGTCTGCTCCACCATTTGATCATGACTGATCCATTTTTCCCTCTCAACCCCATTCTGTTGCTTTCTCTCCATAACTTTTGATGCTCTTACTAATCAAAAATCTATCAATCTCCGCTTTAAAAATACCCAATGGGCTTCACAGTGGCAATGAATTCCACAGATTTGACACCCTCCGGCTAAAGAAATTCCTCCTCATCTTCATTCTGTAGTTAGATCCTTTTATTCTGAGGCTGTGCCCTCTGGTCCAAGACCCTCCCACTAGTGGAAACATCCTATCCACATCCACTCTAGGCCTTTCATTATTCGGTAGGTTTCAATGAGATCCTTCTAAACTCCAGCGAATACAGGCCCAGAGCCATGAAAAGCTCCTTGTTCTTTTTCTCATCTTTTACCCAGATGTAAACATATAATAGAAGCTGGGTCAGAATAACCTCACAAATGACAACATTTTTGATTGTGTTAATAAGTAAACTCTTTTATACATTTTGCAGAATTTCCAAAATGCTGAAGTAGCTTGGCTTTGTGTTGTCTAGTTGGAAGTTCCAGATCAACTCCCTTATTTGAAGAATCTCTTTAGATGGTCTAATGTAATATTATGCCTTAGTTTAGTGGACTTACTGTGGACTATATGAAAAGGACAATTTGCGCAAGTCACACAACTAAACAAAATAGCAGAAAAGTTTTTGTTGTGTGAATGATTTAAGATGACAGCCTGGAGATAGCGTCTCTACGCTGTAGGCTGTGGTAGGCAGTGAATTTAAGATTCCTAAATTAAAGAACAAAAAAACAAACACAAACTTAACACAAATGTTTAATTAATGTCATGATGAGCTCCTCAACCAGAGAGAGATCTGTTCAACGTACGTTCGAACTGGAGCCAGAGGCTGGGAGGTCAGTTTGGGTTTAAGCCAGGACTAAGTCTGTACCCAGAGCTGTGATAAGGTTCTGGAGCCTGTGCAAAGACTAACATGAGGTTTATGGAGTTAGACTGACTCCAAGCAACTGACAGGCCAGTTGCCAAGGCGGAGACTGTAAACTGGGAGAGGGTGTGGACTCGGGCTGAAGGAAGAAACTGGGAAGGAGCCAGGAGCTAGGTCAATGCTGTATCATGCATTATGATAGAATGCTCCTGCCTAATCTTAACAAAGTTTAAAATAACACAGGATGAAGTCAGACTTGCATGATGTCTGAGAGAAGCAGCCTGCTGTCAAGGACATAAAAGCCCATCAAATTGGAAAGACATGAAGCAGCCTATCTCCAAATTAAAACAAAATCACATCCAATTTGCTAACTTTAACAGTGCACACACCAAATACTAGGACACATCTGTTTACTTTGAAACAGAAAGATCTGAAGTGAAGAAAAATCTTCCCTGTGGTTTGCTTAGTTCCTTCATTTCACATTTCCGTAGCCCCATTCAGACAATGTGCCAACTCTGCCTTGCTCCTTGAAGTAGATTGTTGGGCCGAACGCACTTGTGATTTACAGGGCCACAACAGTTTGTGGCCAATCAATATTGGCTAATCCTGAGGTATATAGTATTTGGCTCTCTTGTTTACCTTTACAAGGCAAATGTTGAATCAGGAATAAGAGCAGAGATGAGGTCCCCCTAGGCTGGATGTGCCAGTTTGTCATATCAATGTGCAGATCAGACTACAAAAGCACTGTGGTTCCAGGACTGGAAACGGAACAAATAATTCTTATGTTTCAGGATCATCTTGCTTGTTTGGGAGCTGATACACACGACGGCACATATGGGCAGACACTGCTATACTCCCCAAATAGCAGGCCAGGGTTGTAGCTCAATGTAGGACCTGCACGAATGAGGCACCCAACCAAGCAACTCAACAATCAGGGCACCTGGTTGGCGTCTCTGTGCAACCACAACTGCAAATATCTCAAGGCCAGTGTTCAACAAATTGCAAGAGAAGTGACACTAGAAGAGAATAGAATTTTTCTCAATAGTCAAAGAGTTATAGAGTCATACAGCATGGAAACAGGCCCTTCAGCCTGACTTGCCCACACCGGCCAAAATGTCCCAGCTACATTATTACCACATGCCTGCTTTAACCAATATCCCTCTAAACCTATCCTATCCATGTACCTGTCTAATTGTTTCTTAAATGTTACGATAGTCTCTGGCTGAACTACATCCTTTGGCAGCTCGTTCCATACACCCACCACCGTTTGTGTGAAAAAGTTACCTCTCAGATTCCTATTAAATTTTTTCCCCTTCACCTTAAACCAACGACCTCTGGTCCTCGATTCCCCTACTCTGGGCAAGAGACTCTGTGCATCTACCTGATCTATTCCTGTCATGATGTTCTACACCTCTATAAGATCAACTCTAAGATGACTGTTGATTCTCTGTTGACTGATGTTCTTCGATATTTTTGATGATACTTTTAAGTTTGAATTGCAAGCATTAAGAATTCCAGCAGCTTAAGAAGAATTGGTAGCGTTTTTCTCAGAAAACTTAGTAAACGACCTGTTGTATTTCAGTTGTGACACAACTTCACACCACAATGCATGGACCTGGAGATATATTAGCATCAATCTGCAAATGACTTCATGGTTTATCTCCACAGCAACTGCTGTACTTTGTCAGGAAACAATTACTGATCAGACATTGCCTCTCTGTATGGACATGCAGCCCAACAGTTATTGTGAAGTGTGAGAAAGATGCATGAAGTTGTTTTGTATTAAAATAGTTTCTTGTGTTCTACAAACTGAACCCTTTCAGTTTGTTATTGTAACTGAAATTGCCGCTAAATATTTCAGCATGATCATGAATTGAGCATGTGGTTCTGCATTTATCATGAGAAGGCAACTTAATCCTTACCTTGAAAGTATCATCATAATCTCACCACCTGCAATCTAATGACAGTTTAAATATATCCAATATTGTAATCTGATTACAGCATTCTTAGCTCATGTAATCTAATTAAGATAAAAATTAATGAGATGGCAGTAACGTATCACCCATCTTAAGGAAGATAAACCAATCTTCCTTATTATTTACTGTGTTAAATCTTACTTAGTTTCTTTAAAAAAATACACTGTTCTAATTTAATGCTGTTTCCCTGATCAGAAATTGTCCCAAATTTCCAGTCTGAATGCTGGAAAAGTTGGATCCAGATCCCAAACCTGTAAATACTTCCAGTTGTGGAATCTGGGATCAACATTTCACGTTCAAGTTCCAGTTACATTTATTGTCACATGCACCAATTGGTGCAGTGAAATTTGAGTTACCATACATCCATACGAATAAAAAGAACACAACACACGATAGGATTTAACATAAACATCCCCACACAGCGGAATCAATGTTTCCGACTGTGAGGGAAGACAATAAAGTTCAGTCATCTTCCTCTTGTTTACCCGTGGTCGGGGCCTTTGAATCCTCCGCAGTCGCCGCTACGGCAGCCCGATGTTCAGTTCCTCTCGCCGGGATGATCGGAGCTCCGGCGTCGGAACGGAAGAACACACTCAGCAGCTTGGAGTTTCCGAATCGGCCGCTTCTTACCGGAGACCGCGGCTTCCAAAGTCCACAGGCCGAGCTGGGCAGAGCTCCAACACTGGTGACCCCCCGGCAAGGGATCCCAGGACTCTGCGATGTTAAAGTCAGCGCCGCCCGCGGCTAGAGGCTCTGCAAACCACAGCTCCACGATGTTAAAGCAGCAGGCCCAAAACTCTGGAGCTTCAACACAGGCAATCCCCGGCAAGGCATCGTCCCGCACTGCGATGGATTTCAGTGCTTCACTGCTGCTGAAGCTGTGGCCAGTCTCCGGTAGGAAAGGCCGCTCCAATCCAGTTGGTAGGCCGCGAGGGGGGGGGGGTGCGAAGATGCGACTCAGAGAAAAGACGCATCTCGACCAGGTAAGTGACTGGGAAACGGTTTCCCCAAACATAAAAAAAGTCTAAGAAACCTTCAAAACATACTTTGTGACATACTAAAAATAACTAAAAAGGGTGAAAGGCCGAACAACTGCTGGCGAGGCTGCCACACTCGATGGCGCCACCCGATGGACCTTCCAGCATAAAGGCTAGAATTCGGGAGGATTTCTCAAACCACCACTGCTTTACTGCATCTTCTTCTCACTCCATGTCAACTCATATATTCTTTTCACCGCAAAATGCTGGAATGATAGCAAGGTCTTGGGGTGTCGGAATAATTGACCACAGAGTACGCAGCCCCTGACCTGCTCTTGTAGCCACAGTATTTGAATAACTGGTCCAGCTGACTTGCTGGTCAATGGGGACCCTCAGTGTTGGAGACTTGGTGATGGTCGTATAATTCCAAGTCGAGTATGGGTGACCAGTCACTCACTTGTTGGAGATAATCATAGCCTAGCTCCCTGAGGTATACATGTGATTTACCATTTATTAACCCATTGCCTTGTTCTTGTGTGTGGTCATGGGCAGCTTTATTTCCTCAGGAGTTGTGAATGGAATTGGAAACATCCCACTTCTGATCTAATGATGGAAGAAAGATCACTGGTGAAGCAACTGAAGAAAACTGAGCCTGGGATGTTGGCTTGAGGAACACCTTGAACTGTGATGTTATGACTCTGATCACTGGAGTGCTTTCTCTTTGATGCTACATTTGGAGAGATGCTGCCTTGATGCCAAGGGCAGTCACCCACACCTCACCTCACCTCAGAATTAATGGACATTCTTTTAGGAAGGAGATGAAGAGAAATTTATTTAGTCAGAGGGTGATGAATCTGGAATTCATTGCCACAGATGGCTGGAGAGGCCAAGTCAGTGGATATTTTTAAGGCAGTAATAGATAGATTTTTGATTAGTACGGGTGTCAGAGGTTATGGGGAAGAAGGCAGGAGAATGGGGTTAGGAGAGATAGATCAGCCATGATTGAATGGCAGAGTAGACTTGATGGGCCGAATGGCCTAATTCTACTCCTATTCCTTATGACTTGATGACCTCACCACATCTCACCTGTGGGATTCAGCTGGAGGGTCTGGGGCTGGTGGTCCGACCAAGCCCACACAGTGAGTAGGTTGCTGGGGAGCGAGTGCTGTTTGAGGGCCTTATGCTGCTAAATGAGTGTGGACGGATTGGGTGGAGATTAGCCAGATGGGATTTGTCCTGCTTTTTGTAAATCTGACATATCTGGGCAGTTTTCCACATTGTTAAGTACTTGCCAGGGTTGTAATTGTTCAGGAACTGCTTGGCTAAAGTCAGTTAGTTCAGGAGTGCAGGTCTTCAACACTACAGCTGGGATATATTCTGGCCCCATGGTCTTCACTGTGTCTAATATTCTCAGTGGGTTTTTACATTGCGTGAAGTAGATTGAATTGGCTGGCTACCAGCTTTTATGATGGTATGGACCTCTGGGGGAAGTGAGATGGATCATAAATTTGGCACAAAATGCTGGATAACTCAGCGGGTCGGGCAGTTTCTCCAGAGAAAAGGAATATGTGACATTTCGGGTCGAGAAGAAAGGTCTCGACCCGAAATGTCACCTACTCCTTTTCTCCAGAACTGCTGCCTGAGCTGTTGTGTTCCTCCAACATGTTGTGTCTATCTTTGATGTAAACCAGCATCTGCAGTTCCTTCCTACTCATAAATTTGGCAGTTTTGGCTGATGTGAATATTCTGCTCTAGCTTTGGGCCTATGCTGGCCTTGACTTCACTGAGGAAGGGATGTCATTGTTCTTGTCTTCCCTTCATTCGCCGTTCAATGGTCCGCATCTTTCACGGTGAGATGCGGCAAGACCGCAGAGTGTTGGTCCAATCTGTTGTTGGTGAGATCACTTTATCTGTTGTCCACTGCAGGAGAGCCCTTCCCCTCTTTATACATCTTGTCCTGGACCACACAACCTCTGCTCAGTCTCCCAGTTTTACTGCATTTCAAGGGGAATGCCTGATAATGTTCTATGCTTCAGAGTAACTGGTACAGCCTCATCAATGTATGGTCCAGCCCTTCAGCCCAAATCAAAAATACTGCAGATGCTGGAAATCTAAAATTGTGAAATGGCTGCTCACCTGGCGCCACCAACCCTTGTTTGCTGCTTTATCTATTTTGCTCCTTGCCACCATCTCTTGTTGTTCTCTCCTATCTCTCCTTTCTCTAAATCTCCCACCGTTCCCAGTTGTGTAAAGTCTGGAGCCTGGATTCGCCAGCAGCCTGGAGAATCGATCAGTCATGAATCTGAAGGTGGTTGAAAATCCTGTTTTTATACTCCAAGTGGAAGTTCATTTTGCTGCTGAAGACGAGGTTGAGAAAGGAAATCAGGAGGGCAAAAAGAACAGGGGGTAGTTCTAATATTAAGGGTATCCCAAGAAATGTTATGTACATAAAGGGCAAAAGGGTAACCAGAGAGAGAATGAGACTCCTTAGGAATCAAATCGGTCAACTCTGTGTGGAGTCACAGGAGATTGGCAAGGTCCTCAATGAATATTTCTCCTCTGTTTTTATCCTGGAGAAAGACATGAGGACAAGGGAACTTGTGGCAGTCAATGAAAGCGTCTTGAGGTGCTGAAGGTCCTGACCAGAGGACATGAGTTTAAGGTGGGGGGGGGGGGGGGGGAGATTTAATAGGAACCTGAGGAGTAACATTTTTACAATTGTGGATATATGGAATGAGGTTCCAGAGGATGTATTTGAGGCAGGTACTATTACAACGTTTACGAAACATTTGTACAAGTATACGGATAGGACAAGTTTAGAGGGATATGGGCCAAACACAGGCAGGTGGGACTCGTGTAGATGGGGCCTGTTGGTCGGCGTGGGCAAGTTGGGCTGAAAGATCTGTTTCCATGCTGTAGGATTCTATGACTTTAAGTCCTTTAAACTTCACCTCTCTCACCTTAAATGTCATTTTCATGGTAGAATTGTAAAAGGGTGATAACATTAGGTCAGCGATTACCATCCACTAATTGATTTTATGTGCAACAAATCCTTTCTGAAGATTGACCAGTTCTTCTCAAAGGCCAGTCCTGTCATTAGTCACCACCTCATCCGTGATTATCACCTGAGCACTGGCTCCATGTTCAGAAATGCAGAACAAATCCTGCAGGGTGAAAGGACACAGTGACCACACTTTGATTGGGTCAACAGAAAGTTATCAGTCCATTGGGAGGAGATTAATGAGTTCAGTTGGTGATGGGCTTCCATCCCTGTGAGAACCAAAGCATTTTGATGATGGCTGTGTTCAGTGTGAACATTATACAAAATTTATGGTAGCATAAAGCTGAGAAATATGTCAGATAATCTGTTTTAGCAGGCATTAGCAAGTGGTTAATAAGCTAAGCTGCACTTACATATGCAATGTGCATTACTGTTCATTAATAATGACAGGAATTATATTACAAACAACATTCACAAATGTTCAGTAAAGTGACCTGCTGAAATTACTCTGGCTTAATGGACAATTTCCGGATGCAATTTAGCCTTGAGGAGATTCAAAGCCAAATCTAATTCGCAGAGGGTTCTAGAATGAACTCACTTCTGAAACAGCATTAAACTGACTGTATTTTTAATCATTTGGTTTGCAGATTGGGATTCAGTCAGTTGGAGTAGGTTGGATCAACTGTACTCGGGTATAGGATCCCTCTTATACTGTCTGTGTTATAGTGTACCTGATTCATCAAGTAATGGCTTCCTTGTGATCCGAGGAAATGCAAAATATAGGCCAGAAATGGCTGTCAACAATGCTGCGACTGCTCGCTCTGACAGAATCCTGAGGTCAAGGGTTGTGGGACGCAAGCCACACTCCTGTGTTTGCTAAGGAATCTAAGTTGATCCATGATCCAATGGAATTCTCCTCCTTGGAGGTGCCTGTTACATTACTGATGTGGATATTTTTTCACAATCACTGAACTCGGCATCATTCCTGCAAGTTGCTTTTAACTTCCCACAATCCTGGAATATTCTTTCAATGGTTCAACATATAAATAATACGAAATGAGGCAAGAGTTTGAGCAGAATTAGCTTGTATGTTATGATCATACAATGTATGCTTGGCTTCTGGATGCACTAAAATAAACAGACTGTGGGATTGCGGCTAAATTCTATAAACTACCAAGTGGATTTATTAGACAGTGGTGAACAGCAGTGCTGACTTTCTAAATTAGCAGTGGCCATATCCCACCCCAGAAAATCCAAAATAACTGCTAAACTACGTGTGACATTTTTGATGTTTCTGTGCACTAATGTAATTAAGTGAACTGGGCATGGCTCGTTTAACTATTTTAACCATAACATCCTGCTTCATCGAGTTATATACAGTGGACAATTCTATGCTACCTCATTCTCATCAACTCCTCCCAAATTCTATAACTCACGCACACAATAGGATCAATTTACTGTGACCAGTTAATGCAAAACACAAAGTGCTGGAGAAACTCAGCAGATCAGGCAGCATCTGTACAGGGAATTGACTGATGACCTTTCAGGTTATGACCCTTCTTCAGACTGAGCCTGAAGAGTCCGAACCCAAAATATCTCCTGTCCAATCCTTCTACAGATGTTACCTGACCCGCTGAGTTACCTCCAACATTTTTTTGTTACTCAAGATTCCAGCGTCTGCAGTCTCTTATGTGTCCAATTTACTGACCTGCATGTCTTTAGGGTGGGGACTGAATCTGGAGCATGTGGAGAAAATTAACTCAGACTTGGGGAGAAAGTGCAACCCTCACACAGACAGCATTGGAGATCGGGATTGAACTTGGTGTGCTGGAACAACAGCTCTATTTTGGCTCTATGACCATGGCGGTAACAAACAAGTTACCACCATGCCCAGGCACTCACAGGGGCAGGTAGTTGTCCTTACCACATTCTGTATGATCTGCTCATTTTCAAAATGTCAATGATTGCCTCTATGGTTTGTTTGTTACTGTGGTTTTCAAATGTAGAGGCATTGAATTATCTGAGCAGGTAAAGTAATGGTTCCTCCACTTTTAAAAGGAGATGGAATGTTTTGAACTGTGTGGATTGATTGATTGATTGATTGATTGATTGATTGAAAGATACAGCATTGATACAGGTCCAATGGCCCACCGAGTCCACGCCTGCTGTCGATCACCCGCTCACACTATTTCTATGTTATTCCACTTTAGTATCCACTCCCTACACATGAGGGGCAATTCACAGAGGCCAATTAACCTACAAACCCGTAAGTCTTTGGGATGTGGATGGAAACCGGAGCATCCGGAGTAAAACTCATGCGGTCACCAGGAGAAGATACAAACTCCACACAGACAGCATCCAAGGTCAGGATCAAACCTAGGTGTCTGGTGCTGTGAGGTAGCAGCACTGTAAG
The DNA here is from genome assembly GCA_038087875.1 of Malacoraja senta. NCBI lineage: Eukaryota > Metazoa > Chordata > Chondrichthyes > Rajiformes > Rajidae > Malacoraja > Malacoraja senta. Next base: position 28,471,622 of record CM075985.1, read on the forward strand.
CTGCTTCACTGTGCCATCGTTACTGGTGGATTGACGGACGGTTTCCAAGCAGCGTGACTCTGTGACTCAAAGAAAAAGACATTTAGAAAACCTGGAAACCGGCAGAGAGTTCCACCTATGCTGAGGAACTCTACTGGGAGAAGGTAATCCTGAAGAAATTTCTAACTCTTATTGTTGAGGGAGATTACACATATAAACTGGTAGGCATTGAGAATGGTGGAAGGTATTCAGTTGGCTCTATTCTCACTCCTCGCCTAGCACATGGAAGCAAATGAGAATAAAAATTATTTAACTGAAAAGATATGAAGGTAGTGAAAAATACAAATAAGCATTAATCAGTCTGAAACCCTTCATCAGTCTGAAGAAGGGTTTCGGCCCGAAACGTTGCCTATTTCCTTCGCTCCATAGATGCTGCTGCACCTGCTGAGTTTCTCCAGCACCTTTGTCTAATACAAATAAGCAGGTCTTTGGTGGTGATATACAGTATACTCTCAGAAGTTTGGGAATATATAACATGGAACATACAGAGCAGAAACAGGCACTTCGGCCCACAATGTCTGCACTGTCCATGATGTCAGGTTAATCTAATCCTTGATGCCTGCACATGATCCTTATCCCTCCAAACCCTGCATATTCATTTGCCTTCCTGAAAGCCTCTTAAATTGCACTATCATATCTACTTCCACCACCACCCCTGGCAGCACATTCCAGGCACCCACCAGTTTTTGTATAAAACACTGCCCCGCAAATCTCCTTTAAACTTTTCTCCTTTGACAAAGCTATACCCTCTAGTATTTGACATTTCCTCAATGGGAAAAAGATTCTGACTGACTGTCTATGCCTTCCATAATTTAATATACTTCTATCAGATCTTCCCTTAACTTCTGATGCTCCAGAGAAAACAATTCAAGTTTGTCCAACCTCTCCTTATAGATAACACCCTCTAATCATGGCAACATCTTGGTAAACCTCTTGTGCACCCTCCCCAAATCCTCCACATTCATGTTATGGGGTGACCAAAACTGCAAATGTTCCCTAACCAAAGTTTTATAAAGTTGCAACATGACTTCTAATTCTTATTCTCTTTGCCCGGCTGATGAAGACAAACACATCATACATCTTCCTTCCCACTTGATCTACTTGTATTGTTACTTTCAGGGAACTATAACTTGGCTCGAAGATCCTCCTGTACATCAATGCTGTTAAGTGTCCTGCCATTAACTGTATACTTTCTAACATTTTTAGTTTAGAAATGCTGCTTGGAAACAGGCCCTTTGGCCCACTGAGTTCACACCAACTATCAATCATCTGTTCACATGAATTCTATTTTATCTCACTTTCTCATCGACTCCCTACACAGTTGGGACAATTTACAGAGGGCCAATTAACCTACAAATCCGCACATCTTTGGCATGTGGAAGGAAATTGGGGCACCCAGAGGAATCCCACGAATTCACAGGGAGAACGTGCAAACACCACAAGCATCCGAACGAACCCAGGTCTCTGGTGGTGTGGAAGTCCACTGGGCATCGACCTCCAGTCACTGTGACACCCTTTCACCTGAAGACCTGCAAGATTCTGAGAAGGATTGATGGAGAAGATGTTATTGGATTTGGGATAGACACAAGATGCTGGAGTAACTCAGCGGGACAGGCAGCATCTCTGGAGAGAAGGAATGGTTGATGTTTCAGGTCACGACCCTTCTTGAGACTGATGATTAGATTTGGGGCTGGATTGAGATGAGGAGAAATGTCTTTATCTCTTGAATTAATTACCTCAAAAGCTGTTGATGTGTAATGCATTCACCAGAATATGTCTGGATATATTCAAAATTGAGACCAAGAGATTATTGAATATTAATGATCTCAATAGATTTGTTAACACTAATAGGGATCTGGCAGGGTACTGACATAGAATAAACCACAGTCGATACCTAACCATGATTGAATGACATGCACTCCTGCATGTCCCTCAAGCCAATTCCTGCATTTATTTCTGATCTGATATGTTTGCATAAGCCTATATGTTATGAAACCTGCAAACCATCACTTTGTCTCCCACTTCTCTAAACTCTTAAATAACCTGGAGCAGCATTTTCAGCTCAGAAGCTGCCACAATAGTAACAGATCCCTTACTCGCAAAAATTGTTCTCCTATCGACCACGATGGATTCCGAAAACTACTTGTCAATTCTGTTCATCAGGATGCAATGAATGGATTGCACATTGGTAAGTCGTTAATTTAAAGTATTTCTTAGTTCTCATTACACAGAAGGCAGCTGCAAAGGGCAAATGCCAAGGAGATATCTATAGGAAGGGAAAGAGCATATAAATGGATTACATCCTCTTCTGTATATTTGTCTATGGATTGTTCAGTGGATGGGGAAATCATGTGTTGGTCTTCAGAACCATGGGGAGAGTGGCCAGTCATAAACTTTCCTCAATATCTGCAACTGGCATGATACGATACTCTCTGGGAACTATAAGTTTCCAGGTATTTAGAGAAGATTGCCGGTTTTTGAGCGATCGTTGTCTGAAGAAAGGTTGAGCAGACTGGTACTCTATTCACTCGTGTAGAAGAATGGGAGGTGATCTTATTGGAACATTTAAGATTCTTGGAGGGGATAAATAATGAGGGGATGTTTCTTCTCATGGGAGAATCCTCGACCAGAGGGCTGAGCCTCAGAATAAGGAGCCCCATTTAAGGCTGAAATGAGGAAAGGTTTCTTCTTTTAGAGCACTGGGCCTTGGGAACGGTGCGTCACGAAGATTCCTTGGGCATATATGCAGCCGAAGTTGAATCAAGGCTATGAGGAAAGGGCAGCAAAGTGGACCTGAGCAATGTTGGATCATCCATGATCCCATTGAATACAGAAGCAGGCTGATTGGCTGAGCGGACCGTTCCTTTCCTGTTTGTTATGGTTTCAGGACAACAGAGATTACATAAATCTGGTTTGGTAATCTCACGTCACTTGAAATCCCAGTGAACAGACTCTGATAATCATTGGGAAACATGTTGCACAATGGGCAGAGTTTCTGGAGGTGTGATGTAAAGATAGAGAGGCAAGGAAAGGGAGATTGGAAGGTCACTCGGTGGGTTGTTCAGATCGTTGCATGAATTCCTGCAGTGGAGGAGATTGTGTAATAACTGTACAACATGTCTCTCGTGTTCCTCGCCTGACATTCCACATTCCTATATCCAGGTCCAGGATGAGAATGATTTACAGTATTAATTTGAATTGGTTGGATAAATAGCTTGGTAGGCAGGTAGAAACATCATAATGTATATCCACTAGTCTATACCTAGATAAACCTCTAAAACAACCAAACTGGTAAATAATTAGAAAGTCCAAAGAGTTAACCATGTAAATGTTATGTGACAAAAGGATGGATAATGATGACTGCTATCAATGTTCTAGCATTTCTAACATTTGTTTGTCTTGTTTTCATTAAAGCCATTCTAAGTAACTAAAGCATGTGAAGCTCCAGTGTCACTGAAATGTGCTGTACTCCTCTAGTGTTTCAGCGACTTGCTGTGTTCAAAGGTAAGGAATCCCTCTACGGTCCGCTCTCCAGGACTTAGTCATTCTGCAACGTTAAACACTTTAAATCTCAGGAGATTTTACAAGGGTTGGGATGAGAATGGTCCACCTGTTATCTTTGCTGGATTGTCAATGTTTGGACTCTGGCAATCCATGTGTTTATAACTCGAAAAAGGTCAAGAGGTGATCCTTGGAGCAGGGCACCTATTAATTGTCTGTTGTACCAATGAGCACACTTTTAAGTTTGACATGGCTTGTGGCACAACATGCAGAATGTTAGAGGGGTCCCGAGTGGTGAGGACTGAGCATCTGGCTAGGGTCTCAGTGATGGTGAGACCATTACTGTTTGATAAAATAATATTTGGATAATTACATGGACAAGAAAGGGATATGGGACCAACGTGAGCAGGTGGGATTGGTGAAGATGGGGCCTATTGGTCGTCATTGGTATGTTGTGCTGAAGGGACTGTTTCTGTGCTGTATGACTCTGACTCCCTAACAGAGGAACAATGAAGATAGACACAAAAAGCTGGAGTAACTCAGAAGGAAATGCAGCAACTCTGGAGAGAAGGAATGGGTGACATTTCAGTTCGAGACCCTTCTTCAGACCATGGATTTACAAGAACCTGGTACAAAAAGAGAAATTAAAAGAAGAAAATAATGAAGAAAATGTGGAAAAAAGGTAAAATAGGAGAAAAACGTAAGAATTAAAAATTTGACATTTTTAAAATCTTTGATTTTTTTCAATGGAAGACTGTGATTTATTACTTAAATGATAACTGAACAACATTAATAGCATTATGCTTTCTCTACAATGCTCCAGCCCTAACCTTTAGCAGTAACCCAGTAAGTTTTTGTACACACTGGAAGTATCAGGCTGTGATGCTGGTTGTGTGAAGTAAATTGTGGTCGGGTGCAGCAGAAAGTTCTGGAAATTCTGCAACTCATGGTAGCTAGCAGCACAGTTGGTCGAGCTCCTACCGACGTAGATCCAGCTTTAATCCTGACCTTGGGCGCTGTTTTGTGTGGAGGATGTATGTTCTCCCTGTGACTGTGCAGATCTGATCTCTCACTAGATTCACACTCTCAGCCTCATCACAACATTTCTAAACAAGCTCCTAAAATATATATTTTTAATATTGGTATTGACCGATGCCTAAAACTGATTTCACCCGTCTGTTTTGAAATTAAATGCCACCCAATAACTGATAATGTTAATGTTATTGCTTTATACAACTTGAAGAAACAAACTTCTGAAGGTGGTATGAACCTTTTTGGTTGAGTCTGGCAGAGGTTTGAGCTATTCCAGCACTTCGGTGAGGCCAATAGTGCAGATGGCTTGTGGCTCTTCAGTTTTTACAGCCACTCAGTTTTCAACAAGAACCTAAAACTGCACATGTTGAAAATCTGTAATTAAAAAAAAAATAATGGAAGCTCAGCAGGTCAGGTAGCATCTGTGGAAAGAGAAATAGAGTTAACATTTCAGGTCACAGACTCTTTGTCTGGTGAAAGGTCTTCAACCTGACCAGCAACTGTTTTTCTTTCCATAGCTATTGCGTGATCTGCTAAGCATTTGGACCATTTTCTGTTTGTATTTAATTTTTAATTGTTATAGAATACTTTCTCTCATTTTGCTTTCATCACGTATTGTTGCACGTGGGAGTTGTAAAGACATCCCCACTCTGACTATGTTTCCAACATTCTTCCATGATTTGATTTTGAATGGTTTTGAATGATTTGTCTTTTTTTTAAACTCAGGAGGGACAGGGAACAATTGTGCATTATTATGTGCAGGAAGGAACTGCAGATGCTGCTTTACACCAAAGTTAGATACAAAAAGCTGGAGTAACTCAGCGGGTCAGGCAGCATCTCTGGAGAAAAGGAATAGGTGAAATTTCTGGTCAAGACCAATCTTCAGTCTGAAGGAGAATCTCGACCCAAAATGTCACCTGTGCATTATTATATATGGGTTAACCACTGCTATTGAGCAATATTGCTTCCATCTGCATGGAATTTCAGCTATTGGCATAAATGAGCAGCAATCCTACAGAAATATTTCAGCTTCTGATGTAGAGACTGGCAGATATATCAGGTGCCATCTGCACAGAGTGGTTATGAGATACTTAACAGATTATTAAGAGTCAAACAATAGTTTGCTGATAAACGAGTAGCAAGATGAAAGATTCTGCAACAGCCAAACTAGGGAAATGTATTCGAAACTGAGAGGAATAGCAGCAGAGTATGGTGGTGAAGACAAGTGATGACAGTGTGTGAGCTGCCTTTCCAGCTCAGCTCCATGACCCGGGTGGCAGTGTAGTTGTGTAATTTCAGTGCCTTGACATCAATGCTGTTCGGCACCATATCAATTTCAAGCCCTCTCCACTATTGTAAATTAATATGCTCTTTACTTGTTTTAGATTCATTACTGCTCTTCTAATGTTACAGGAATGGTTGAACCCTGCACAGGTACAGTACCTTCATTTCATTTCAGTCAAAGTTAAAAGAAGATTAAAATAACCCTTGAACTTTTCTCAGAGTCTGACAGCGGGGAAGCAATGCTAAACGTTGGAGAAATGTAACGTCACATTGGTTAATGTACATTCAATATTTTTTTGTCAATAATTGGGGTATTATTTGCATGGGAACAGTGCAACAATAACCATGTGCCGGTGCCTGACATCAAGCTGTTCCCCCATCTGGCAGTTTGGCACCACCCTGTGTCTTGGTTCCAAACCCAGCAGATGTACCTTACACACTTTATGCTGCAGAGTGTGATTTTTGCTCAGAGACCACGGGTACATTGGAGTTCTTTTCCCCAGCGTTGGCAGAATATTTACATATCTAAGGGGAAAATAAAAGGCTGACTCTGTTGGCCTGTTGAAGAGAGGTCAAATTCGATTGACGTCAAATAAATACTGAATGTACACAAAAAAAAATTGAACACAGCAATGCATACTGAAAATTCCCAAAATAGAACTATGTGTAGATGGACTTCAGCGTGGTGCCTGCAAACCTGTGCGTATGTTGCCAAGTTTACATCTTGGCAAAGAAGTATGTGAACGCTGTGGCCGATATATTCTCCGGCAAGGCACAATGGTTTTATTTGTTACCGGAGACACCAAGTTACCAGGCCAGGGTAGGTGTTCTGTGCATGCATGATGCACAGCTCGATATTTGACCTCTGCCTCCACCACGTGTGTGTGACGTTCATGTATGTGAAGGCTGCAGGGCGGGTGCAGTGATGTCAATCGGTGGATGACGTTCGACTCACAGCACTGGTACACCGTTGTACCACCGTCACAGCTTGGGTCACCATTACTGACCAGGCTCTATCTGGAAGTTTGAGGCCAGTTCCACCTACAGTACAGACCCCAGCCCTGTGTGGGTTGCTGCTGAATTTCCTCAAGGTTCATTTACTATTCACATACTATACCCATGTGTTTATCCCATGAGTCTGTGCCTCTTTTTTTAATAAGATCACGGCTGATCTTCAACCTCGATCATTTTCTGCCATTTTTCTGCATCCCAGAATGTTCAGCAAACCTTTAATTTGGTTTTGAATGCAATTTATGACTGAGCCTCAACAGTTCTCAGAGTCGTGAATTTCAACAATTAGCCAGCCTTTGAATGCAAACACTTCTTCCCATTCCAGCCCAATTATTGAGAATGTGACCCCTGGTTTTGGACTCTACAGCTGGGGAACCATCCTTCACTTTTTACCTGGCAAATATCCCCGGTTTACCTGTTCCTGCCAAGACCCTCAAAGCTTTTGGATCTGGGCCAAACTCTTTCCCAACCCCACGCTCAGCAAAGCCCCGACTCCAATCATCTCTTTACCCTTTATATCTTCCCTCCGGGCACACCTTTTCCACAATATCTCCCAACGATTAACTGTAAAATGCACTCCCGACAAAATGGGACTATCGCCTCAACTTATGGGATCCTCTCCCCACACTAAACTCTTAACGTACAGACTCCAGTGCATTCATAACTCACATCCCCTCTCACATCTTTTCTTAGTCAACAGTCATCACTCATCCCCACCAGTCTGTGACCCAACGTACTTCCTTCACTATCCTCATTCTCTCCAGAGACAGGAGTTCACAAAGTCCTTGTGTGTGGGCCACAGAGAAGCTATCTGCTGTGTCTGGGATCTTTGGTCTCAGGCATAATGAAATAGAGGATCCAAAGACCTCTCTGGTTCACTGCACATTATTTTAAAGATACAGCACAGAAACAGGCCCTTCCGCCCACAGGGTCCGAACCAACCAGCGATCGCTGTTACTAACACACACTACACATTAGGGCTAATTTACAATTTTCACCAAAGCCAATTAACCAATAAACCTGCACATCTTTGGAGTGCGGGAGGAAACCGGGGCACCTGGGGAAAACCCACGCGGTCATGTGGGGAACATACAAACTCCTTACAGACAGCATTTGTTGTCAGGATCGAACCCGGGTCTCTGAGCGCTGTATGGTAGCAACTACACCGCTCTGCCACCGTGCTGCCCCTTCACCTCTTAAATATTTCTTTGATTTGAAATACCCATTCCCCAATCGTAATAAAAGTGAGGGAGAATACCTAATGTCCTCCTGATCCACAACCTGGCAGATGAATGTGGTGGAAATTTGACCACAGCTGTTTCCCTGAGACAGCAGACTGCAGCCAGCAATGTATGACAATGTTCAGTGAAGAGTGGGAATCCCCAAACATCTGTGGAAGGAGAGAGTTATTTAAGACATCTTGAAGGAAATATTCCTAAAACACGAGGCCACAAGGAGTCTGAAGGGAAGGAAATGAACTTGAAGGAAAGGGCATTTTTAATATCAATCTAGGCTTCCACCTCCATGGTTTGACCACTGGGAAACTGTGGGGAACTTTCCCAAGTCTTCCACATCTGGTTGCTGATCTCAATCATTGTGCTGAATGTTGTGGCAGTGGGACTGTAGAAGGCTGGTGACTCACAGCTTTTAATTCCACTGTCCAACCCTTCCTCCTCTGGGGTTGGGTGGGATTGTTGAAGTAAGTGGATCATTGACAAATGTCTCAGATAGACTATAAATACCAGCCAGACAACTGTGAACAGGGAGGGGAATAGGGAGGTGATAAGTGCAGATCCAGTGGTGCTGTCCCATTAATCCTGAAGCAGGACATTGATACTCTGAGTGGTGACAGGCCTTGACCAACGTGATCAGATGTCATGCTGGGGTCAGAGACAGTCTTACTCAAGAATGCCTCTGAAAGCCATGGACATCTGCCCCTCTCAGAGCTGGCAGATTCACCAGTGTCTCTGTACTTGCCCAACAGAAGAAAGGAGATCCGAATCCGGGCGGAGAACAGTGGAATGCACAGCAGTCAACTAGCCCGTGAAACATGGACAAGGTGAAGAGTGAGACCGCGTGCTACAGAAGAATTAACCTGGGGTTCAGACTTCCTGAGGCTGCCTGAAATGTGTGTTTTCAGCATTTTCTTTTTTCTCCCTCTCTGCACAGGAGATCACACCAAGCATCAAAGAGATTCAGGTCAAGCAAGATGCCAGGCAGGAGAATTCCTCGAAGATTCCTCTATTCTGGCACTATTTCGCTGGAAGAAAGGCGGAAGCTGCAAATATGCACAAAACAGAAGTTATTTTGTGCGTGAAAGAGGTAATAGTAAAAAATACTGAACGATAACATTTGAATGTTAAAACTGCCTCGGGAAAATAAGATGTAGGAATAAGTAAGCCTGTATGTGAGACCTCATGGTTTTCTGGTTATTTTTCCTCAATGTCTAGCTCAGGTTAAGGACCTTCTGCTCATAAAGCCCTGGTCTCAGCCTGGATCTCAGTCTATGATCAGCTTTGGAAGGCACCATTCAACCTTGCAGATGCATTTAATCTGGCTTTGCTGTGTCAGTGGGTAACTTAAGTGTTTAGTTTGAGCCCTGGAGTCATAGGTTCATGTTCTAAGAGCAGAATTAGGCCATTTAGCCCATCAAGTCTACTCTGCCATTCAATCATGGCTGATCTATCTTTCCCTCTCAATCCCATTCTCCAGCCTTCTCCCCATAACCCCTGACACTCTTACCAATCAAGAATCTATCTACCTCAGCCTTAAAACTATCCATTGACTTGGCCTCCACAGCCTTCTGTGGTAATAAACTCCACAGATTCAGAAATAAAGTCCTCATCTCCTTCCTAAAGGTAAGTCCTTATATTCTGATGCTATGTTCCTAGACTCTCCCACTAGTGGAAACATCCCCTCCACATCCACTCTATCTAGGCCTTTCACTAATTTGAGTCATGTCCTGCCGCCTCGGTAATCACATCACAATGAGCAGACCTTTACATTTGTGTACTGGTGAGGCCTAAACTGGGTGTGAACCTCACCCTCACTGACGTACCAGGATGCAGAGACCTGAGGATTAAAGGATATTTATCCTTGGATCTCACCGGGATGAATTAAGTGAGCTGTAAAGCCACTCGCATTTGGGGCCTGGGGGGACTATTCTTATCCACTGATAACACCTAAAGCAGAACATTTTCAGTGGACTGGTTAGAAATGATGGGTTTGGCTCAACTACCAGAAGGGGCCTGGTGCATTATAAACACTCGCGAGGAAAAACATGGGCCTGATGGCCAGCATGGACTTGATCGATTGATTTGATTGATTGAAAGATGCAGCATGGAAACAGGCCCATCGACCCACTGAGTCCATGCCAACCATCGATCACCCGTTCACATTAGTTCTGTTATTCCACCTTCACATCCACTCCCTGCCCATTTGGGGAAATATACAGAGACCAATTAACCAACAGCATTGGGGGGGAGAGGCGTGTGTGCTCCTGCAGTGCGAGAGGCTGGGTGTGGGGTGTGCAGGGAGGGGGGGGGGGGGTAGAGGGCTATGGAGGTTGAGAGTCCTGGCATGGGAGGAGCTGGGGGCAGGGTTCCAGGGTGGAGGAGGAGGTGTGTTTTCAGTGGTCCATAAGGGTGGGTGCAGGAGGTACATCTCCTGGCAGCAGTGGGAGGAGATGGAGTGGAATCGTGACAGTGGGGCGAGCTGAAGAATAGGGGTGAGCGGGGAGAGTGGAGCGCGTGCTGGGGATGGCACGAGTCAGGTCCTGACAGCAGCTCCAGTTGCAGCAGAGAGATTGGCATCCTGATTAGTTTAAAAACAAGACTACCGTTTGATCGGTGTGAAATTGCACTGTTTCTATGCTGCCTTGAAATGGCTCATGGGTACATTGGCTGTTGCTTTGAGCTAAAATTACTTTGACAAAAATCTCCTGTAGCTTCGACTGTTCCATCCTCAGGGAAGCTTGCTGCAACAAATCAGTTCTTGTCCACTGCAGTTCTAATATTTTAACTTAACTAAATTACTTTACGTAGTTACACCATGTCCCTGTGAAGAAAATGGACATGGAAAACTGGACAGAAAATTAATTAATGTTACCTTCTGATTCTGTGTTAAAGCTGGGGTTGGTGGGGGTGGGTGGGAGAGGTGAGTGTGAGGGGGTGGGGGTGTTACATCAGGTAGTGTCACTGCCTCACAGCTCTAGCGACACAGGTTCAATCCTGACCTTGGGTGCTGGCTGTGTGGAGGTTGCATTTTATCTGTGCATAGGTTGCAAGAGGCGCTCTGATTAGACCAACAGGCCCTATTGCCTGTCCCACCATCTAACATGATCATGGCTGATCTATGCTGGTCCTAACTCTACTTCTGTGCCATTTCTCCATATCCTCCATTCCTCTATCTATCAAATATATATCCACCTCCAATGATTCAGCTTCCACCACCCTTGAGCTAAAGCAAAGAGATTCACTAGCCTGTACGAGAAGAAATTTATCTGTACTTCATTTTTAAATGTCCGACCACTTATCTTGTAATTATGCCCGCATTGGTTGAATCTCTCCCACCAGTGAAAACATCCCAATATCTACCCTGTCAAGCCCCCTTAAGTTCTTGCTTGTTAGAATAATGTCACCCCTCAGTCTTCTAAACACCAAGGGATACAGGCCCGAACTATTAGCCTGCATATCTCATTTGAACTGCCTCCAATGTCACTGTATATCTTAGGCAAGGGGACCAAAACTGCAATATTCCTGGTGTGACCTTGTCAACACCCTGAACAACTGCAACAAAACCTCCCTCTTTACAAACTCGATCCCCTTTGCAGTAAAGGCCAAAATGCAATTTGTTTCTTAACTGGACCTGCTTGTTGGCTTTTTCATGCACTCGAACATTTGGTTCCTGCTGTACTTCACTCACTTACTGTCTCCATTAGATAATAATCTGTATTTTGATTTTTCTTACCAAAGTTCACGACCTCACTCTTGCCCACATTTACCAGTCTTTTGTCCACTCACTCAATCTTAATCCCTTTGCAGAATCCCATTATCCTCATCACAACATGCCATTCCACCTATCTTTGTATCGTCATCAAATCTGGAAACATTGCATCCTGTAGTCAATGACTGTGGGCCAAGAACTGATCCCTGCAACACTCCGCAAGTCACCCACTCTGAAAAAGACCCTTCAAAGCCAGTTTTCAATCCATTCAAATACACTTTCTCCAATACCATTAATTATTAATTTATGCACCAGGCTCCGATGTGGCACCTTGTATATAACCAGTGCCTTTTCAGCAGAAGCCAAATGGGTGGGGCCTGTTCATCACCAGCATCTCCCTGAAGAAGCTTGCTTCTACCAGATTTCCCAAATGAATACCGAGACACAGAGTAAAGTTTAGGAACTTTTAGAAATACTTGTGTCTAAGAGAGACAGAGTTTATCGAACTGCCTCAACTATGTTTCCACGTTCTTTGCATTTGAGTCATAGAATCACACAATACAGAAATGGGCTCCTCTACTCATTCCATTTATCAACACCTTGTTCAACACCTTCTGTGCCTCGACAATTCAAGTGCTCATCTAAGAATTTGGTAAATGTTGGGAAAGTACCTGTGAATACTTAGTATAGTTACACATTTAGTCATGTAATGAATTAGGAAATATATTCAGGTTTCAGAATATCTGATGGCATAACCATTTGGATACATTTCTCTTATTTCTGAGAATAGCCACAAAAGAGCAAAATATTACGATTACAGGTTGAATTGTTATCCCTTCTGATTATTTTGAAGATGTGTTAAAACCTGAGGGAAGATGTACTTTAAAAATTGCCAGTAATTTTGAGAAAATTACTTGCAGAAATAAATTGGTAGTAAAGGGCCTGTCCCACTTGGGCGTCATTTGCGCGTCATTTACGTGACATCATTTACGCGTCGTGACTCGCAAGTGATGCGCGCATGGTGCGTGGTGACGTAGGCAGTGACGCGCGGTCGTACGCGGCGCCCCAGGATTTTAGGATGCACAAAAACTTTGCACGCCATTTGCGTGACGCGCAAATGACGCCCAAGTGGAACAGGCCCTTTAGAACCCACAGTCTAGTGCTGCCTCAATGCACTGTAATGTTGCAGACCAAGGGCGGTGTGGTGGCACAGCGGTAGAGTTGCTACCTTCCAGCGCCAGAGACCAGGGTTCGATCCTGACCTTGGGTGCTGTCTGTATGGCGTTTGCATGTTCTCCCCGTGACCAGGTGAGTTTTCCTCAAGTGCTCCGGTTTTCTCCCACACTCCAAAGACGTACAGGTTTGTAGGTTAGTCGACTTCGGTAAACAATGCGAATTGTTCCTAGTGTGTAGGACAGTGCTGGTGTACAGGGATCGCTGGTCGGTGTGGACTCGGTGGGCCAAAGGACCTGTTTCCACGCTGCATCTCTAAACTAAACAGATGCGACAGTCATAGAAGTGCAACACTACTCTCCCTATTTTAAAGCTTTGTGGCTCACTTTATCACTCCCCTGTGTGAAACCATCATTTATTAAAAAGATTTACTCAACAACAATTGAGAGAATTTTGTTTGACTGACTAGACCCTGCCTCACCTGAAATACTGCAAATAGTTTTACAGTGAAAACCAAACAAGCCTAGAAAGGACAAGAAATCCACTCGAGCAATTACTATCCTGCACTGAAGATGAAAATCTAGCCTAGTAGGGTCTGCACTACTCTGCGCACACCCTCAACTTTGAACCAGCCAGCAGGATGGCCCCTTGAAACCTACTCCACACATCAGAACGTATGTAGGGCCACCTGAGTGATGAGATGTTTGTTTTGCTGTGTTTCCACTGACATAAACAGGAAGGCATTTGATGAGTATTACATGACTCCTAACAGAAGCTCATTGTCATCCAAGATCCCTTGGAGTTAAAATCAGAGGTACAAGGTTTCCTATATCTAGGTGATCAAGCCTTGTTGATTAAAATGTAGTCCAGTCCCTCTACCTCAGGCCTATGGAAAAGAAACTGGTTTGAATCAATCTTGCAATCCGTGTGTAGGAAGGAACTGCGGACGCTGGTTTACACTGAAGATAGACACAAAAAGCTGGAGAAACTCAGCAAAATTGACCTGCTCGAATACAGATCTAATTCAGAGCGACAGCTGAAATTAAACTCCTTGGTTCTGATCTTTCTCGCTGGGATGACTCATTAGTTTCTGTTTCCAGGGCAACTGGACCAGAACAAAGAGGTGGGGTCGTGCCATGCCAGGCTAGCATCTGTTTAAATGCAAGGTGCAGTTAGTTCCAGGACCAAGATAGATGGGTTTGGGATGGCCAATGCCAGCAAAAGATGCAGACAATTAGTTCATTACCATGACAGATAATCTGCAGTCCCATCTATGCTTCATTTGTTAACGGTGGTCATTGGGGACGCAAAATAATAGTAAGAACATTCTCTGGTTGGTGGTTGCTAGGCTGCACCTGAGATGCAAAGCTTAGGAGGGAGGCAGCAATTTGTATGCATATAATTGAAAGGTAGTATTTACTGTATATTGGCTGCACTGTGGGACTTGTATACAAAGAGCTGAAAGACTATTTTCCTCTCTGCTTTGTTACCATTTCCCTTTGCAAATTGGGTGCCTCCCTGGAGGGACCTTGTGTGTTTCGGTTAGACGAAGAAACAGATGGTTGCAGTGAAATCTTTGGATGTTATGAAAGTGAGGTGCCACAGTTGAAGTTGGCTAGGTACCTCAGATTACCCTGACAAAGGATTAAATGGGCACAAGAGAAACATAGAAACATAGAACATAGAAAATAGGTGCAGGTGTAGACCATTCGGCCCTTCAAGCCAGTACCGCCATTCAATATGATCATGGTTGATCATTCATAAGCAGTACCCCGTTCCTGCTTTCTCCCCATATCACTTGATTACATTAGCCCTAAGAGCTATATCTAACTCTCTCCTGGAACTAACTGGAACTGATGAAGGAGCAAAGCCTCAGGAGACTCAGAATCAAACATTTTTTTCAAATGGTTGTGAAATGTTTTCTGCAGGATCTACACTCAAAATCCAGTGCAGACATCTGTGGTAGTAATGAAGGTGCTATAGAGTCATAGTCATACTGCAGGGAACTTGTGATGGACATTTTATTTTGCTATTTCTTACCTCCAACACACTGATAAAAATTAGTCTGCATTTCATCATTGTTCAAATGCAAGGAATAGAGATCAGGAGAACATATTGTTTTACCAAATAAATTTTTTAGAAACCTCGGGAGGCACGGATGTCCTCCAGATAATTCACTAGCCCAGAGACCCTCTGAACTCACACTATTGTATTCACACACACTTTTGTGTTTGCTGATACACATTTCCTTCAAATTTGGCATTGTTTTATTTTAAGACTTCACTGCACTGTATTTTGTAACATATTTGTTTCCCTCTCGCTCACTAGCCTTGGTCCTATGGTCTTCCAAGATCTCACTCTCTCTACTCTGCCAGTTTTTATCCTCTTCTACAGCGCTGAGTTTAATGGTGGCTGTGTTTCGGCTGCTAATATCCTGATCTCTGTAATCCTCTCCTTAATCAACTCCAGCTCTCTCCTCAAGATATGCCAACATTTTTGGCCTTGTGTCCTAACATCTCATCTTGTATCTCAAGGTTAAACGTTGACAATATTCCTGTGACACTTGGAATGTTTTACTGGAATAAAGATTTATAAATGCAAGTTGTTGTTGAGTGAATGTTAATTTAGCCTGCATCAGAGGATACTGCGGATGTTCTTTTAGGAAGGAGATGAAGAGGAATTTATTTAGTCAGAGGGTGGTGAATCTACAGAATTCTGCCACAGAAGGCTGTGGAGGCCAAGACAGTGGATATTTTTACAGCAGATATAGATATTTTTTTGATTAGTACAGGTTTCAGAGGTTATGGGGAGAAGGCAGGAAAATGGGGTTAGGAGGGAGAGATAGATCAGCCATGATTGAATAGCAGAGATGACCTGATGGGCCGAATGGCCTAATTCTGTTCGTATCATTTATGACCATATGACCTTATGTACGTCAATGTTTTTTGCTTCAAAATACACCATGCTGCTGTTTTGCACTGGTTGTTGTACTTATTGTTGCATTTATCATTATTGCATGTTGGCTGTTTACCCTGTGATCTTCACGTGATCAAGGAATTTCATTCAATCCTGATGGATATGACAATAAACTAATCTGATTTTGGATCTGTGATCCTGGTTTTCTGGGGAGCAGGGGTAATGCATTCATTCTGAGCCCTAATTCTGCCCAACGTGTACATGTGAAAATTTGCTCCAGGGAGATGAAGCATTTGCGCATCTGATCTAAACAGCAGCAGAGAACAGGGACGATGAGTACATTCGCCTCTGGGTCCCATCCTTAAGTGACATCTGTACCATCAGAGTTAGATATTCTCCATATTCTCCAGAGATGCTATCTGACTTACTGAGCTTCTCCAGCATTTGTGTCTTTCCATCAGAATTAGGGTCTGACTCCAACTGAGCCAGCCAGTTATTCCTCAATACCACCCTGCTAACATCTCCAAGATGCTCTTGGCATGGTGCAGAGTCAATGACCTGGTATTGAAGGGAGCAGCTGCAGCAGAGGCCCTCTGAGAATCAGCTGGAGGATGGCGCTGAGGCACCTGAGGAACCAGAGGGTGTGGTAGCATGCACAGTAATTGCAAGAGATATTTGGCAGATGTTGATTCAGAACACTTTATACTGCAGGTCCTCTCACAGTTACAATCTGCACACCATCTTCCCATTCCCTGTCATACTTCAGTACACTTCTGTCTATCTACCCTCCCACAAATCTCTCCCACAGCCACATACAGTAAACGGGCTCCACTCTGCAACTCTGCACCAATGTCTTTCATGTTTCAATCATTGATACACCTGCTGTTGACCATGATCTGTGCTTTATGTTTGGCTGCTTCATCATGCAGTGGATAATCAGTCAAACACGTCAATGGTCTACTGGATCACATCAAGCTGACATGTGCATAAGTCACTCTATATACGACACAGTGGTGCAGCTGGTAGAGCTGCTGCCTCACAGATCCAGGGACCCAGGTTCGATTCTGACCTTGGGCGCTGGCGATATATCCACCTTAATGCTCTTCAAGAGCCCCAATACCTCCTCCGCCTCAATCTCAAACTGCCGTTGCATGTTAGTATTCTCCAAGCAGATCTCACTTTCCTCCTTGACCTTC
Organism: Malacoraja senta; assembly: GCA_038087875.1. Taxonomy (NCBI): domain Eukaryota; kingdom Metazoa; phylum Chordata; class Chondrichthyes; order Rajiformes; family Rajidae; genus Malacoraja; species Malacoraja senta. Next base: position 28,488,718 of record CM075985.1, read on the forward strand.
TTGGTGAAAACAGATGCAAAGTGTGCATTTAGTACCTCGCCTACATTCCTAGATTGCAAGCACAAATTCTCTTCTTTATCCTTGAGTAGACATACCTTTTCCGTAGATACCCTCTTCACATTCATAGAAGTCATGCTTTCATTTCCCTACTCTTTTACTTCATAGAAACGTACTGAATCGTGAAAGGCTTGGATAGAGTGGATGTGGAGAGGATGTTTCCACTGGTGGGAGAGTTGAGGACTAGAGGTCATAGCCTCAGAATTAAAGGACATTCTATTAGGAAGGAGATGAGAAGGAATTTCTTTAGTCAGAGGGTGGTGAATCTGTGGAATTCTTTGCCACAGAGACTGTGGAGGCCAAGTCAATGGACATTTTTAAAACAGAGATAGATTCTTGATTAGTATGTGTGTCAGGGGTTATGGGGAGAAGGCAGGAGAATGCGGGTTAGGAGGGAGAGATAGATCAGCCATGATTGAATGGCGGAGTAGACTTGATGGGCCAAATGGCCTAATTTTGCTCCTATCACTAATGAGCTTACGGGCACATACCCAGGTGGTAGCTGAAGCATCTCCGCTATAAAGGCCTCCCCTTGCTCACTTCCAGTTTTGCCTGCCTGTCTGTGGGTGCCCATTACCAGAAGCAATCACTCACGAAGCACTGGGTCTTACTGGAGGACCACAGTAACATCAGCTGTTGCTCAGCTTGGCAGCTCAGACCGCGAGTGAAAGCTTCCTGAGATTTCCCTTCGGTTCTGAATATGTGTTCCATGTGTCTGAGATTCCCTACATATCTCTATTTATTAGATTCATTCAACTCAAAGAATGAATCTACTTAAAATGTCATTATTATTAGATTTTACTTCGGAGTCACGTGAGTGACTACGTGAAGAACCCGCTCAGTGCGCAGGCGCGGCATTACGCCAGCAGTGCAACAGCGGCGGCAGCTGGAGTTAGGCTCTCCGGCTGCAGTTTAAAAAACGGACCGTTAGGTAAGTATACAGAAGTAGTGGAGGTCTAACGGAGAAGGAGAGTCGTTGTGTGGTGTGTTCTTATAAAAATGAGTACACTCAAGAAAAGACTCTCGAAAAGAACTGCCCCCAGCTCAACTCCACCAGAGGAGCGTTCAATCTCAGGGGGGCAGCAACAGGCGGCGGGACCGCACATAGAGCGCTCCGCTATACCCGAGACCGAGCCAAGCCCAGTCCCGCTAATGCCTGAACAGCGGACAGGGAGAAAATCCACGAGGAAAACTAACCGGCCGGTAATTTCCGATTCGTCGGATGGGGACATGTCTCCACCTAAACGGAGAGAGACAGTCGCCTGAGCTTACAACAGCTCTTGGAGCAGATGCTCCAGCGGGATATGCAGAAAGAGCGTTCTCGCGGAGGAAGGTCAGGCACCTCCTCCACAGTGTCTTGTGCACTGCCCTCTGCTCCCTCATTACTGGAGGCTAGCATTGGTGACCAGGGTTGGGCTGGTCTGGAACAGGGGCTGGCGGAAGAGTTCGGGAGTATGCAAGGGGTGCAGGAGCAGGAGGAGCTGCTGGGTGTGGTGGACCGCTATGTAGCAACCCCACGTGCTGGAAGACCGCTGGAACCAAAAATGGCGGCCAGCATCAATCATCTTTCAAATAAGCCCTTGCAGGAGAAGGTGCTTCTTGAGGCGCTCGAACTCTACACAGCACCAGAGAACTGTGAGGCCCTCAGAGTGAAGAGTGTGAACAGCCAGATCTGGGGGCACGTGGGGTCACACATTCGTAACCATGAACTAAAGCTACAGCGGATCCTAAGGCTCCTGACGTCGGCCATCACAGCCTTTGCTCGTTCTGTGGAAAGCACGGAGATGGATACCTGCCAGCAGGATGTGATGGCACTGATGTGCAACACACAATTTGAGATCAATAATCTCCGGCGGGAAAACATAAGACCTGCCCTCAATCCCAAATTTGCTGGGTTGTGCAGAGCCCCAGCTGCAGAGACGGACGCTCTATTATTTGGGAAAGACCTCAACAAAAAACTGAGGGACATGGAGGAAGCAGCGAAAACTTTCGGCCTCATGAGGGCAGGCCCCTGGACGAGCAAACCAAGACCTACAATACCCAAGCGGCAGCACCCCACGGCATCCACCAGTCGACGTCCTCAATATGGGACTGGTGAAAGCTCGGGGACCGCATTTTATCCCCAAAGATCTTTTTTAGATCAGGGCCCAGAGCGGACCCCATGGAAAATGCGCCACCCCCCAACATCGCCAGCACGTCAGACAAGCAAAGCCTACAAGAACATGAGGAAGCAAAAGAAACGCCAATAACCATGGAGGTAGGGGGGGCTGGTTCCTGCCAGCATATAGAGAATACGGGTGCTTTACTAACAGGGGGGAGATTACACTTGTTTAAAGAAGCATGGGGTACTGTCACGAGTGACAAGTATATACCCAACAGCATTAGTGGATATAAAATTCAGTTCATGTCAGAACAATCGCCGCCAGTTCAACATTGGCCCCAAAGGGTATTTTCTCCCTCCGTCAAAGAGAAACGTGAGGGACAAGCTGAACTGGTGAGACTTATCAAAAAGGGGGTCATCGAAAATACCAAACATGAACCTTTGGAATTTGTATCAAATATATTCACTAAAACCAAAAAAGATGGTGGATGTCGCATCCTCATTGACTTAAGATCACTAAATAAGTTTGTTAAGTATATACATTTCAAAATGGAGACATTTGGTACTGCCAAACAACTGATTTCCAAAGGATACTTCATGGCAAGCATTGATCTTAAAGATGCTTACTATCTAATACCCATACACAAGGATCATTGCAGATACCTAAAATTTATCTGGTTGGGGCAGCTGTGGCAGTACAAAGCATTGCCCAATGGGCTAACTTCAGCCCCGAGATTATTCACCAAAATATTGAAAATAGCTATGGCAATCCTAAGAAAACAAAAACATATTGTCATGGCATAACTGGATGATATTCTGATAGTAGGGAAAACGATGGAATTGGCTGTGGCAGCAGTATCAGCTACAAAACAGCTCCTCGAAACTCTGGGGTTCGTCCTACATCCAGATAAGTCTAAGCCATCCACTATCATGGACTAACTGGGCTTCACAATTAACTCAGTCCATATGACTGTTACCTTGCCAAAGGGAAAAATGGTTGCATTAGCACAATCATGCAACAATTTAATGGTCAACAAACGACCAACTATTCGACAAGTAGCCAGATTGATTGGTAAAATGGTAGCAGCATTTCCGGCTACACAATTCGGACCTTTGCACTATCAAAATTTACAAAGAGCAAAGGTACAGGCACTAAAACGACATACAGGTCACTATGATCGTGTCATGAAATTACCCACTGAAGCAATATCAGAGCTACAGTGGTGGGCAGAAAATGTTTGGCATAGTTTCAGCTCTATCATCATCACTAACCCTACTTTAGTTCTTCAAACAGATGCTAGTGCTCAAGGCTGGGGAGCAACTAACTCCATATCCAGCACAGGTGGTAGATGGACTAACCTAGAGTCATCATTACTACTGACACTGGGCATTAACTATCTAGAGATGTTGGGCGCCTTTTATGGTTTAAAAGCATATGTATCTAATATGCAGCACTTGCATGTTCGGTTACAGATTGATAATACTATGGTGGTGGCTTATATTAACCATATGGGCGGCATAAAATCATTATCATGCGACAAATTGGTCAACGTGATTTGGCAATGGTGTGTCGAAAGACATATTTGGCTATCAGCTACTTATCTACCAGGTAAGCTAAACACAGTGGCAGACACCAGGTCACGCAAATTCAATGATAACATCGAATGGATGTTAAACCCTAAAGTATTTGCTAAAGTTATTAAGTAGTATGGATCGCCAGATATCGATTTATTTGCATCACAACTAAATCACCAGTTACCTATGTATGTCGCTTGGGAACCAGACCCAGAGGCAGCAGCGCTAGATGCCTTCATGCTGGATTGGGGAAATTTCTTCTTCTATGCTTTCCCTCCCTTCTGCCTCATCAGTCGGGTACTTCGCAAAATACAGATGGACTCTGCTTCTGGAATTTTGATGGTGCCCAACTGGCCTACACAGCCATGGTTCCCGGTTCTACATGACATGGTGGTTGAGTCACCAATAGTCTTTCCCAGTGATCCAGGATTATTAACTCACCCAGTATCAGGCATAAGCCACCCATGCCATGAAAAAATTAAACTCCTGGGTTGCAGGTTTTGAATAGACCTTTCCTGGAACTGGGATTGTCCGAACGAACCATCACCACCATGTCGGCATCCCTTCGAACATCCACCAAGAGGCAGTACTTAATCAGCATAAGAAAATGGGAGAAGTACTGCCAGGAAACAGGGACAACGTATGCAACAGCCACAGCCACCAACGTACTGAAGTTCCTGGCCCATCTACACCATGATGAAGGGATTAGTTACAGTGCCATCAACACAGCACGGAGTGCTCTTTCTGCTTATCTCAAACCAGCAGGACAACAGGCAATGGGATCCCATCCACTGGTGGTAAAACTGATGAAGGGCATTTATAATATCAAGCCCCCTAAACCCAGGTATACCCATATTTGGGATATCAGTGTGGTCCTGACATACCTCAGGGAATGGCCACCAGCTAGTTCCCTCAGCCTCGAGCAATCTACACTAAAGACGGCACTCGTATCCGCTCAGAGGGTCCAGTCAGTACACAAGTTAAGGCTGGACAACATGGTGACCACCCCAGATCAGATCACATTCATCATACAGGGTCTGGTGAAGCAAAGCAGTCCAGGAACAGCTAATCCACTGGTGGTATTCCGGGCCTACCCACCAGAGCCACGGTTGTGTGTCGTGACCCATCTACAACATTACATAGACACAACCCACAATATCAGAGGGAGTGAAAAAGCCTTATGGGTCAGCCACAAGAAACCTCATGGCCGGGTAACGAGCCAAACCATTTCAAGATGGCTCAAACAGGTACTGAAGGCTGCCGGAATAGATACTAATACATTTAAATCTCATTCCACTAGGGCAGCATCTACATCAACGGCCGAGAGAATGGATGTACCGGTTGACCATATTCTGAATAGAGCAGGATGGTCGAGGGAAACGACATTCAGAACTTTTTATAATAAGCCATTCATGAAACCTGATTTATTTGCAGAGAAAATATTACAAGCTGCAAATATTTAATTTAAGCCCGGGGCAGCTCTTTAATTTTTGTTATTGTTAATAAATACCTTTGTTGTTTCTTGAAAAACAGATTCATTGGTTGATTACGATAACACTTCCTCCCTCAAGAACTTCGGCAGTGAGTGAAATAAAACTGTTACACGGTTTGAAATCACAGAGCTTTGAAGTCTTCACGTAGTCACTCACGTGACTCCGAAGTAAAATAGTAAGATTAAACGAGAATTTACCAGTTTGAAGTTTGATCTGTATTTTATGAGGAGTTACGATGAGGGATTACATGCCCTCCGCTCCCACCCTCATTATATGGATCAAACTAATAAATTGATGTCTCTTTTTCTTTACTTTGTTTACTTCAAATACCTGTGTCTATCTGTGATTCCACACCGCTGCTTGGAAGTATGCCGCGCCTGCGCACTGAGCGGGTTCTTCACGTAATCCCTCATCGTAACTCCTCATAAAATACAGATCAAACTTCAAACTGGTAAGTTCTCGTTTAATCTTACTATTTTACTTGCTGTTAATGTTCCCTAAAGGAACCCTGTATATTTAAACTCTGCGGGGCTCTATTTCCTGACTCCTTTCATTCCCAACGCTGTTGCTTCCCTTTATCCTTTTAAACTCACGGGGCCTCTGATTCCTTAACTTGTTTTAAACTTGCATGTCCTTCTAAACTGAGGCTTTGCTTTGCTTTCAGACTGGCATTGTACCTCCTCAAGGGTGCAATGATTTCTCTCCACTATGCCAGTGGAATATTTGCCTCCCTGCAACATCTTATCCGTTGTTGCCCAGAGTATGTTAGATAAAGAGTTTATCCCCGATGGCATTGTGGTATAAGAGTACCTTCCCTTGTGTGTACTAATCGTTACATAGCAATGACTATCTTTGGTGACAGTAAACAGGGCATCAGAGGGAAAGATCCAGTTTCATGCCATTTCAGTGTGTAAACCTCTTTCCGCAGGTGCTGCTTGGCTGGCTGAATTTTTTTAGCATTTCTGTTTCGGTTCAAGTTTGGTCATGTAATGTGAAGCAGGTCGGTGGGTTGTCAATGGGTGAAACTTCACCAATCCAGCCAGGATGGAGCAGCAGTTCTGACTGAGATTGCTGGACAATCCTGCCCACTGTCACAGAGTTCAGTTCAGAAATACAGCATGGAAGTAGGCCCTTCAGCCCACCAAGTCCACGCCTTCCATCGATCACCCGTTCACACTAGTTCTGTGTTATCCCACTTTTCTATCCACTACCTATACACCAGGGGCAAATCACAGTGGCCAGTTAACCGACAAACTCGCATGTCTTTGGAAAGTGGGAGGAAACCGGAGCACCCGGAGGAAACCCATGCAGTCACAGGGAGAACGTGCAAACTCCACACAGATAGCACTGAGGTTAGGATCGAACCCTTGTCTCTGGCGCTGTGAGGCAGCGGCTCTATCAGCTGTGCTGCCCTCAGATTCAAAGTGGGTAAACTACTGTAATCTCTGTGGTTCCTGCTGTCATAAGCCACAGTGAACTCCTTCTTATGTTGTTAGATACTGAATCTCAATGGTTATAACAATGATAGAAGTTAACATCACGGTGGAAGGATTTATATGCATAAAATGATGAATACTGGAATTATAGAAATCTGGAGATTAGTGAGATGAGGAGGCTCAGGGATTATGAAAAGCAGCAATATAGGAAAGGAAAGGATAAATGGAACTTGGAAAAATATCTCAGTCAGTATGTTTTTTTCACTTTCGGCATTTTTGAAGAAAAAAAGCAGCAATCGGGATATGCGTTTGCAAGGAAATGTTATTCCAGCAGCGGGATAACGGATCTCGAGCACTGCCGCACGCAGACAACTGCTCTCCCCAGATTGTTAGCGACTGGGTGATTTACATCACTCAGCTCAGTGTCAAGGCACGAGTTCCAGATTAAAAGATTTTAAAGCTCTCCTGCTGTCCTGCTCCCGAGCAAAGGCTGAACTAATATAAAGGTCAGGCGAATCACTTCCTACATTGGTTTGTATAAAAATGATGATAATGCGTTGTGCATCAGATGCCCCTTCTGTTATTGTGTTGCAATTGGCTTTTGGCTGCTTGTGAGCCTTGGCCAAGGCTTGAGAATATGCTCATCTCCTAGATGAGTCATGTAAAGGGTACACCATGAGCTGGAGACCCTGGTCCCAGTTTGTGTCCACACGCTTGGCTATCCTGTTTGAGGCATGTTCCAGTTCCCGGTCTGGAAAGAATCATTGTGTCCCATAAACATGATCTATGGATCCTTGGAGGACTGGGGAACTTGATATCTATAATACCAAAGCTGATCCCTCTTACCCACTGGCCAAGTAACAGACACCAGCTCAAACCACATTCACAAAATGTATCGAAGATATACTCTCGCACCTCATTTCTGGAATTTTGTCCTTCGGTCCATGGACCAAGGTTTAGAGACCAGTATTCCTGGTGAAACCCAAGATGAGTATCAGTGAGCAGGGCATTGATGAATAAACACCACTTGATAGCACAGTTGACGATGGCTTCCATCACTTTGTTGATGATTGGGACGAATTGTTTTGTATTGCCTTGATTTTTATCAACATGACAGACCTGGGCAATTTGTCTCATCACAGGAAGGTGCTATAATTGCATTGGTATGGCTTGGCTGGAGGTCCAGCTCGTTCCTGGGGCAAAACTCGCACTTTGTTGCTTCTTGTGGTCTCAGCCAAAGGAGATCACAGAGGCTAAGGGTCGGTCAAGACCTTTTTCTCTCCGACCCCTTTCCTTTCCCATTTCCATTCTTTCGTGTTTAAACCAGAGACCACAGCACTATGTAGTACTCATATGTGGGAAATAGCCATGTGCAATTAAGCCTTAATGAAACATTGTTTTAACCTTTGCTCCCTGGTCACTGGCAATAATTCTAAGATAATGCTCTTCACTGTATGGATTTTCTAATTTTGGAAATCAATTGTTAAGTTAGTGTTTTCAAATCCTTAACTAAATCTGACAACCTCTGTTTAACATGTTTTAATTATTTTCACACAGAGGGTGTTGGGTGTAAGGTGTGAGCTGTCGGAGGAGGTAGTTGAGGCAGGTACTATAACAGCATATAAAATACATTGGACAGGTACATGGATAGGAAAGGGAGGGATTTAGAGGGATATGGGGCAACTATGGGCAGGTGGGACTAGTGTAGATGGGGCATCTTGGTCGGCATGGACAATTTGGGCCAAAGGACCTGATTCTGTGCTGTTTGACTCTATACTTAACTTGTAATCACCACACTGTAACTCAGGATGATTGAGCTTGTTTGATTATTTTTTAAATTGATCTTGCATTTTGATGGGTGCTGTGTTGCTATTATTTTGCAGTGAGCAAGTATCATCCCCTGCGATCTTTCTGTGACCCCTTGTAGAGACAGGATACTTCATCACTTTGCAAAATCAGGAGCAGCTCAACAATCCATGGCCTACTTTCTGATGGCTGACAACAGGTATGAAACCAGGGCAAAGAAACTGGCACACTGCACAGCAGCAAGTCTATGGATTTGTGCAGACAAAGCGGCTGTATGAAGTCCTTACATTATACAGCAGAGCAAGTGTGTTAACAGGGACAACTAAATATAGTCACCAGAAATGTAAGGCAAGTGCTATATTTTGCAGTGATATTGATGTATTCAGATGATCGATTGTTAAATCAGATGACCAAGTTTTGCCTCAAACGGTATCATTCTGCTGAAGTGAGTGAAGGTGCTCTAATATGCTTTTGCTAATTTTGCTATGTGCAATTTTTCTGCCACAGCAAGAATATAAGAGTGAATCATTAAATCCTTTAAAAAGGTATGACAAGTTATGGAAGGAAAATCACACATCCAGCTACTTTCCCAGTGAGCTAAGATTGTGATCAGTAACTGCTTGTGTGTTGTGTAACAAATGGCAGGGAGAAATTTGTAAGTATTTCCTGATTTGGCAGATATTTTTAAACTCTGCCTGGCACCAGTAGTTAATGAGTTATACATGTTAGCACCAGTAGTTAATGAATGCTGTACACATTGGCACCAAGAGATAATGAGTGTTGTAGACCTTAGCACCGTTGTTTAAGGAACGCTGTACACATTGGCACCAGTAGTTAATAAATGAACACATTGGCATCAGTAGTTAGAGAGTGCACATGTTGCGACCAGTAGTTTATGAGTGTAGATGTAGGCACAAAGTTAATGAGTGAACATGTTAGCACGAGTAGTTAATGAGTGTAGATGTTGGCACTAGTAGGTAATGACAAATTACAGAAAACAGCATTCGATAATAATTGCATTTACTTTCACAAAAGGTGGCCATAACCAAAAGGTACTAAGATTTGTTTAGAATAAGCAAAGAGCATTTACTACATCTCAGACAGATTAAAGCAGCCCCGATATAAAGCATTATATTAATCCTCATGCTGCCCAATATTACATGTAGGACAGTGCAGTAAATACAGGAAGCAAGAAAGAAATAATATCTACAGAGAAAAACATCTTGCTGATGACATTGAGGTAAGTGTACCCATATATAAATCTTTTAGTTATAATTGTCATACAGCATGGAAACAGGCCCTTGGCCCAACACATCCATGCCGATCAAGATGCCACATCTAAGCCGATCCTATTTGCCCATGTTCGGCCCATGTCCCTCTAAACCTTTCCTATCCATCTACCTGTCCAAATGTCTTTTAAATGGTGTTATTATACCTACCTCAACTATTTCCTCCTTTCAGCTGTTTCCATATGACACCACCCTCTATATGTAAAAGTTGCCTCTCAGATTGCTATCTTTCTCATTTCACCTTAAACATATTCCTTCTTGATTCCCCTATCCTGATGTCTGTAATAGTTGACAAAGCAAATGAAACATGATTGAATGATGTATTGTGTACAGACGCAGGAGAAATATTGCTGATGTGGTTGTGAGCTTTGATTTTATTATTCATCTCATGGTCTCCAGTGCATCTCTCTTTTAACATATTGTACCCTGATTACAGGGGACACAATGCATGTTCCAGTACACAAGAAGGTTGTGCACATTGTGTAGATCTACCCCTTGACCTTATCTCTCTGTGCCTATTATTCAACCTTCTTTCCAGTAGAAACAGTTTCTCCCTGTTCATTGAAACCCTTGAACACCTTTATTCCTTGCCCGCCTCAACTTTTCAGTAACTGAAGTGTTAAAATCTCATTCGAGTTAATTATCAATGGTTGACATCCTCATTAACTGCATCTTGCTGGCTTACTCTGATGCCCCACGGCCACATCAGTCCTCAGTGGCCATCAGCTCCCTGGGGCCTTGAGTTCCACAGCTGGCAAGCATTCCCAGGGATTGGACCTCTGTTCCATAGCTGGCCAGTGTTCCCAGAAATCCGGTCTCCCTCTGGAACATGCTGAGACCCATCAGTGTTTTGACAGCCATGTTCAGGCTTGTTTGCTTCTCCATGTCACTGATAATCAGTTGAACCTGATTTGTCATTGAAATGTTACTATTTATATTTGATCGTTTTTGATGTACCCTCACTTTATTTTGAACAAAAAAAGTTGGTGAAGCCACTTCTGCAGTTTCCTCGTGGATTTCAAACACTGAAGCCCTCTGGCAAAATGCACTTGCCTCCTCTCACCAAGGCCAGGCTTGGATCTTTTCCAGGCGGGCTGATGTGTGCAATGTACTGGATCTATTCGGACTGCCTGACCCTTCCAGTATAAACACAGAGAGGCACATCAGCAGACAACATGTGGTAACATTCCATCTGAATGTGGTAGGGTAGGGGTCGGATGGGAGACAGAAATCAGGCTCGGTGGTTATATGAAAGGAAAGCTCAGCTTTTAAGGGTCACAAGCATGATTGGAAGACACATTCAGCATCTGTACAAACCATTGTAACTTGTAGGAATGTGCCCGGTTTCGTACTTGGTGTGTAGTCCACACCAGTAGTGGTGAAACCGAAGCTGCTATTCTTTGCTGCGACAGTACATCCAGGGAGTAAATAAGGATCCGGAGTTGCCTGGCAATCTCAAGAAGACCATTGTTCAGTGGAATGGCATCCAACGTTAATTTCGTCAATTATTTTTATCCCATGTAAAAAATTGCCACTGGTTCCTGACATTCTCATCGTATGCATTCTTGCCAAGGCAGCACAGTGGCGTAGCTGGTAGTGATGCTACCTCACAATGCCAGAGACCTCACAGTGACCGAGTGCTCCGGTTGTCTCCCACATCCCAAAGATGTGCACATTTGTTGGTTAATTGGCCTCTGTAAATTCCCCCCCAGAATGTAAGGTGTGGATGATCAATGGTCAGCATGGACTTGGTGGGCTGAAGAGCCTGTTTCTACGCTGCATCTCTATGCTAAACCAAAGTACCTCCCAAGAAGTGTACAAGTGTACATGTAAGATATAAAATATAATAGGAATTCTGTTATTGGACATAATTTGGAGGTCTGAATTATAATTTCAGAGAACATTTTCAAATCCCACCATGGATTTGTGTATTGTATTGTATATCTTTATTGTCATTTCCTGAGTATTCGCATACCCAGAGGAAACAAAAAAACGTTCCTCAACCAGTGTCCATTTCAGTGTGCAGTAAAAAATAAATAGAAGTAAAAATACATATATCATGAACAAATTAACACTCTACTCTACTAAACATCAACAGGCGTTCCGATCGGCAGCGGCACGACAGTGGCTCTGCTGCAGTGTGTCCAGGTTGGTGGTTGGTGCACAATACTTTGGCAGGGGACAAAGTCCGTTTATCAGTCTTATAACCTGCGGGAAGAAGCTGAGGAGCATCCTGCTGGTTTTGCACCTAATGCTCCGGTACCTCTTCCCAGATGGCAGGATGGAGAATATGTGATGCGATGGGTGGTAGGGGTCTTTGATGATGGAGATGGCTCTGCTGATACATCTCTTCCTGTATATGTCCAGCAGGAAAGGGAGTGGAGCACCAATAATCCTGCTGGCGGTCTTCACAATCCTGTCTAGTTGGTGCCGTTCGTACGCCTTGCAGCTCCCGAACCAGGAAGTGATGCCGTAGGTTAATGTGCTCTCGATTGTATTTGAATTATTAAAAATAAAATTTGGAAAAGCGTAACCAAAAAGGAACCCAGAAAGTTGTGGGATTCTCATGAAATATCTACAAATGGATTCATATTTATCTGAGGCTGGCACACACACAAAGCTTGCCTGGTCTTGTTAGTATGTGTCACTGGCTCTCTTAATCTCAGATGTCCTCTGAAATGGCCCCAATGCTATTGAGTTCAAGATGGGCAGCTGGGCACTCAATACTTTGCCAGCAGACCCAGACCAGCTCTTGCCGAGAGTAGGAAGCGAGGATCAGAGGACATAGGTTTGTGAAGGGGAAGATATTTAATAGGAATCTATCTGAGGGGTAACTTTTTCACACAAAGGGTGAGGGGTGTATGGAACGAGCTGCCAGAGGAAGTCGTTGAGGCAATGACTATTGCAACGTTTAAGAAACCGACAAGTACATGGACAGGTAGACAGGCATATGGACCAAACTAAGGCAGGTAGGACGAGTGGGGCTGAGAGATGTTGGCTGGTGTGGGCAAGTTGTGCTGAAGGGCCTGATTTCATGCTGCATAACTTTATGACTCTATGATCCACATGTCTGAATAAAAGGAATTAAGTCTTATAAGAGCACACTTTGGATGACAAAACATATCTGCTTCTGTGTTGTTCCCCAATCATGGTGCATGCCCCTCCCATGGGAGGGTGCCTTGGGACACTGAGCTTTCCCCGCTGTACCTCTTGCAGCAGAATCCATCAGAGCAGATTAAATCCTTGCTGCAACTCTTTCCCCCCTGCCGCCACACTTGCTTGTACTGCAAACAGGAGCAAAATGCATTCCACATTTGCATGCCTCACGAGGAGTAAAAAAGAATGGATTTATGGTTGTTAAATTAAAAACTCTTCATGCAATTAAGGGGAAGCCTTTATCTTTATAGTCATCATGTGCATTCTCACCACAAATGTTGCTGATATTTTAATGTAACAGTGATAACAATCATTTACACAATCCGTCACGATACAAAACTTCAGCTGTATCTGAACATAAAGTGTTAAATATTAAAAACAACATCCCCCCCCCCCCCCCCACACACACTTTTGAATTTGCCCAGTTCTCCTCCCTTGTCATTTCTCTTTCTCTTTTGCTCTGCTTTTAATTTAATTGGAATTTCCAAACTTCTTCTATGAATAATCTCTTTGATTTCTATTCCATTCAGTTGTAGGCTCTCAGGTCAAAAGGGCGGCAAAACGACAAAGACCACCCCTCTGATTCAGGGATCATCTCGTCCAACGACACTCATCGAGACATTCTCATCAAGGTGAGAATCCATGCCAGTCTTAAGTTTGCTAGTTTTCTTTTACTGTCTCCCTTACAAAGCCTGACCTTACTACCATCATCCCTCATCCTATTTACAATATACCACAGCTATTTACAATATACATCAATGATTTAGATGAAGGGATTCAAAGTAACATTAGGAAATTTGCAGATGACACAAAGTTGGGTGGCAGTGTGAACTGTTAGGAGGTTGCTATGAGAATGCAGGGTGACATGGACAGGTTGGGTGAGTGGGTAGATACATGGCATATGCAGTTTAATGTGGATAAATGTGAGGTTATCCATTTTGGTAGCAAAAACAGGAAGGCAGATTATTATCTAAATGGTGTCAAATTGGGAAAAGGGGAAGTACAACGGGATCTGGGGGTCCTTGTTCATCAATGAAAGTAAGCATGCAGGTACAGCAGGCAGTGAAGAAAGCGAATGTCATGTTGACCTTCATAACAAGAGGAGTTGAGTATAGGAGCAAAATGGTCCTTCTGCAGTTGTACAGGGCCCTAGTGAGATCACACCTGGAGTATTGTGTGCAGTTTTGGTCCCCTAATTTGAGGAAGAACATTCTTGCTATTGAGGGAGTGCAGCATAGTTTTACAAGGTTAATTCCTGGTATGGTGGGACCGTCATATGCTGAGAGAATTGAGCGGCTGGGCTTGTATACTCTGGAATTTAGGATGAGAGGGTATCTTATTGAAACATATAAGATTATTAAGGGTTTGGACACGCTAGAGGCAGGAAACATGTTCCCGATGTTGGGGAAGTCCAGAACCAGGGGCCACAGTTTAAGAATAAGGGGTAAGCCATTTAGAACGGAGATGAGGAAACACTTTTTCACACAGAGAGTTGTGAGTGTGGAATTCTCTGCCTCAGATGGCGGTGGAGGCTGGTTCTCTGGATACTTTCAAGAGAGAGCTAGATAGGGCTCTTAAAGATTGTGGAGCCAGGGGATATGGGGAGAAGGCAGGAACGGGGTACTGATTGTGAATGATCAGCCATGATCACATTGAATGGTGGTGCTGGCTCGACGGGTCGAATGGCTTGCTCCTGCACCTATTGTCTATTGTCTATCCTCTTCCACAGCTGAGTTGTTGCATAATTGTTCAAATTTCTCGGCCATGAACATCTGAAGAGCTATCATTGTTTTCTCATTGTCTGGAGAATGGCAGAAACCCCCGAGAAACTGAATGTTCAACCTTTAATTATTCACCTTATCTGTGTGTTTTACAATCTCAAATAATTTTTTCCCAGGAGTTAACTCCACTAGTAAGTAACCATTCCTAGCTTTGCCTCTCTCTGTTCGACACTCTCAGACGCTTAATCTCCAGCTTACAATTTGCTTCTCTGATAAACTCCCTCCAGTGACCGGATGCCATTTTTAGGTGTAGGTTTATTATTGTCACGTTTGCCAAGGTACATTGAAATCTTTGTTTTGCTTGCTATTCAATATACATGAATATAATAATTTTTAATCAAGTATAATAGGTAGAGCAAAGGGGAAGATACAGAGTGTGGAATATAGTTCCCAACATTGTGGTGTACCAGTCCTGGAGACAAAGGATGGCATGGTGGTGCAGCCGTAGAGTTGCCACCTTACCGCGCCAGAGACCCTGGTTCAACCCTGACTACGGGTGTTGGCTGTTTGAAGTTTGTACATTCTCCTTGTGACGACATGGGTTTTCTCCCACACTCCAAAGGCATACAGGTGTGTAGGTTAATTGGATTTGGTATAATTGTAAATTGTCCCTCATGTGTAGGATAGTGCTAGTGTACGGGTAATCACTGGTCGGCGAGGACTCGTTGGGCTGAAGGGCCTGTTTACACGCTTTACCTCTAAACTAAACTAAACAAAGGCCAATGTCCGCAATGGGGTAGAGATGAATCGGACAGTACCCTGACTTATTGAAGGACCATTCAGAAGCCTGATAACAAAGAATAAGCTGTTCCCGAGTCTTGCGGTACACACTTTAAAGCTTCTGTACCTTCTGCTGGACAGGAGAAGGGAGAAGAAGGAATGACCGGGCTGGGACACATCTGATTCTATTGGCTGATTTTCAGGTTACAGTGATGAGAACTGTGTGCACTCATTCAGTGGGTCCACGGCAACACTACATTCAAACTAAGAACCACTGAATGCTGAAGTTTCTCCTTTATGCCTCTGGGTCGAAAATGATAATCCAGTTTAATCCTCGTATTGTGAGTGCCAACATCTGATAGCCCAGATCCTCTCATTCGCTGTTTCCTGTGATGAGATCTAGTACTGCACTTTTCCAGTAGGCCACTCTAATGAATGATTCGGCAAACGCTCCTGCATGCACTTTAAAAAATTCCACCCCTCTATGTCTTTCATTCAAAGAAACTTTTGGTTAATGATAAAATCTCCCATTACTACATCCCTGCTATTCTTCTCGCTCTCAGTGATTTGCATTCATCTCAGCTCTTTAGTCTCCCACCGACTGTTAGGAGGTCCGTAATATAATTCCAATAATGACGGAGGATATCCTCGAGAGCTCATCAAATAAGCCCATTATGGATAGAACAGTAACAAAAATGAGCCAAACACTTTATTAGAATCAGTATCAGAATCAGAATCAGATTTTATTCGCCAAGTATGTTTTGCAACATTCGAGGAATTTCACTGGCCAGGTCAGTCATACAATTAAAAGCAACAAACTCAAAAACACATTTTAACATGAACATCCACCACAGTGACTCTGATTCTGATTCTAATAAAGTGTTTGGCTCATTTTTGTTACTGTTCTATCCATAATCGACTTATTTGATGAGCTCTTGAGGATATCCTCCCTCATTTTACCGTAATGAACTCCTTCATCATTGTTGCAATCTCTTTTCCTCTTAGAATCATGCCTATAGATTTTATACCGTGGAGTATTCAGTTGCCAGTCCTGCCCTTCTTTCTATCATGTCTCTTCCAGTCATATGCAGGAACTATGTCACGCTTCCATGTGCAGGAACAATGTTTTCAGTTCACTTGTGTTACACGTCAGGCTCCATGTACTAACACAGATGATCCTTCCTTATCCTGCCTGTCTGTGCTTACCCTCCTAGAATGACTTAGATTTCCTTCGGTATATGAAGGTACTCCTCCCTCACGCTTAGCCGAACATCTATTCTGCTGTCCATAGCCAAATTAATTTAAACTCTCCCTTACAGCCGTAGCAAAGCTCTTCGCCAAGACGTTGGACCCATTCCATTTCTTGTCTTTTTGTAAATTTTCTGCAGCGAGCAATGACCTTTACAAAAGTTTTCCATCACATTATACAAATGTCACAATTTCAAACTGCAATTTCACATTTATTGATAGGTTTAGTTAGTGGAGTTTGACCCCGGGGTGATTGTCTACTGCATGGAGCTGTGGCCTGTGAGACACTGCTCAGGTAATGGCTGCAGATATTGGTCTAATTATGGTCCCAAGGATGATTACAGGATTGTATACTTGCCCTTGGCTTTTAACTCAATTGAAGATAGACACAAAATGCTGGAGTAACTTAGCGGGACAGGCAGCATCTCTGGAGAGAAGGAATGGGTGACGTTTCGGGTCGAGACCCTTCTTAAGTCTTCGATTTAAATCAGCATCTGAAGTTCTTTTCAACACCTTTTAACTCAATTGGCAGGCATTGGTCTCCACTTTGAGAAAGGATCAGACTGTTTTCTGAGATCAGAGAAAACTTCAGAAAATTATTAATATTCATGATTATTATTTTTTTAAATAAGTTAGATTTACAGTTTGTTATTTTGTGTAGAATTGCTGCCTCACTTGCCATTTATCTATATATGAAATGGGATGTTTCTATTTCAGGCTGCATCTGAATCACCCAAGTCAGTTCTATCCTTTCATTAACTCACTGACAGGTTTATTGGATGGAAATGTTTTAAGCTTTATATTTATGGTAAAGGTAAAGATACAGTAAGTGCTCAGGGAGGAACCCCTGCCTATGTGAAGTGCAATAATGATTAATTTACAACAGGATTAACAATCTTCTCTTTTGAGAATCCTTTTGCGAGAGGAATTGGCCTACTCCTGCATCTATTTTCAGTTTCTATGTGCTATGTTTCTATGTTTAAATGGAGAATCTCAGGTATGAGTATGCAGAGCTCTTTGAATTATACCATGTAAATATAAAATGATACTTAACCGGAGGTGCAAAGGGCTTGGGAGTGCATTAGTCCGAGGGTGGTGAAACTGTGGGATTTTACTTCGGAGTCACGTGAGTGACTACGTGAAGAAGACCCGTCAGGGCGCATGCGCGTCATTACGTCCGACGCATTGGCGCGAACGGCAGCAGGAGGACGGAGCTCCTCCTGCAGGTGAGTAGTTACAGCTCCACCAAAGTCAGGGAGACTTTGGAGGAGTTAGAAAAAAGTAGAAAATTGTTGCTGTATGTTTTTCCCCAAAAATACAGGAACAAGTAAAAAATCATGAAGGTGCAGGCCTGCTACGGACAAGGAGAGAGAGAGCTGCGGGACGCAGTCTCTGAAAGGCAGCCTGTCACCTCTGGGGAATCGCAAGCCGGTAGTGGAGCGGGGACAGACTTGGCAAAGTGCCCAGCCGGGTACACAGCCAACGCCAGTCGGGCGGTAGGCATAAGCCAAGTCTGTCAGGGCCATTGACTCCGCAGAGTCGGGCCAGGAGAGTCCCGTCGGGGACAGGATACCGTGCCCCAGCGGTTATCCAAAAGGAGCAGCGCCTACAGGGGCTGCTCCACAAAGCCACACTCCAGGAGGAGTAGTGTAGGCGGGAGGCCGTGGGGACGGTTCTGCCGGCAGTGCCTAGGAGAGGCCTGCTCCACAAAGCCACACTCCAGGAGGAGTTGTGCAGGCGGGAGGCCGTGGGGATGGCTCCGCCGGCAGTGCCTAGGAGAGGCCTGCTTCACAAAGTCACACTCCAGGAGGAGTTGTGAGGGCGGGAGGCCGTCAGGAAGGCTCCGCCGGCAGTGCCTAGTAGGGGCCTGCTTGAAAGCACCCTCTTTGCAAGAGGTGAGTGCAGAAGGGCAGATACGCTCTGACCCTGAGTCCGACGACGACTTCCAAAGGGAGGGCAGGCAGCTGCCAGAGCTGAAACCGTGTGCAGTACGGTTTGCCATGTCGTCGGACGCTGGTGAGTCTCTGGGTGAGGAACTTGCCACCAGCATAAAATATGCTTCACTCGGCCAGCCTGGCACAGTGCAACTGGCACAGCTGTTTGGCGAGGATTTCGCAAAGCAGGTGAAGGAGCTGGAGGAGGAGGCCAAGACGGTGGGCTTGATTAAGCAGCCAGCAGCCACATATCCACCAAAGAGTATCCCTATAAGCGAGGAGACTGGTCCGAGCAAGGGACGAGTCCAGCTACGATGCAGCGCAGTTGGTGTTCAGCTGTAGCAGCGCCAGGGAAGGTGAGATATCCAGCTCGAGGCCGGGGAAGAATGCCAGGTGGTAAGGAGGTAAGTGGGTCTGGTTCTCATATAGACAGATCTAATGTGATACCTCAGATATGTTTATACTGAAGGTTATTGAAGGGTATCGAATAACGCTTAATGCAAATTCTGATTTACCCATGCAAACATGTTCCAAAAAGGAGTTTGACTTCAGTATCACTGAACAATTGGAAGTTCAGGTGGAACTTGCAAGCTTATGTAATAAGGGTATAATTGCTAAGGCAGTTTACCAAAGCCATCAGTTTGTGTCCAATATCTTTCCCAGACCAAAAAAGGATGGGGGATGCAGAATTGTACTGGACCTGAATAGTCTTAAACCTTTTTGTACGGTATAGACATTTTATGATGGAAACGTTTGAGGAGATCTTAAAGATCCGGATTCAGTGTCTGTTCATTTGCAGGATAGAAGATTTAAAATTCAGCTGGATGGGCAATTATGGCAATACAATGCACTGCCTAATGGTTTGTCTTCAGCTCCTAGAGTAATTACAAAGTTGTTAAAACCTATTCTAGGCATGATGAGAAGTCAAGGGCATGTGCTCATGGCTTAGCTAGATAATGTCTTGATTGTAGGACAATCAAAGGAAACAGCTGAAGCATCAGTGGCAGTTGGTAAAAACCACTTTTTTTTAAATTGGGCTTCATAAGCTATCCAGAGAAATCTTAATTAATACCTGTGACACAAATTGACTAGTTGGGTTCACAATAGACTTAATCAAAATGATTGTGACCTTGCCCAGGCAAAAAAGGGTAGAGCTAATTAAGAGCTGTATCAAGTTAATTGCTCACACACAGCTTTCAATTAGCCAGGTGACGAGTCTGCTGGGGAAGTTGCTGGCAGCATTTCCAACAGTGGCCACTTTATTATCTACAATTACAAAGGTCAAAGGAACAAGCACTGACGATACATTGCAGTCATTATAATAGACCTATGCTTCTATCAATAGAGGCTGTTGCTGATGTACAATGGTGGATTCAGCATGTGTCCACTAGTAGTTCCAAAGTGTTATTGGACCAAGCTTCCATGATTTTGCAGACAGATGTCAGAGCACTTGGGTAGGGTGCTACTGATACAAGATCCAGCTGTGGAGACAGATGGACATTGCTTCTGCAAACATGGGGAATTAACCAAGAGTATTTTATGGACTCAAGGCTTATGGCACTAACTAAACTAGTTTGCATGTGCAGTACAAAATAGACAACACTACAGCAGTTGCTGATATGAATCACATGGGTGAAATCAAATCGTTATCATGTGACAGGTTGGCAAATAGAGATATTTGGATTGGAGCTATCTATCTGCCAGGGAAACTTAATGTAGTACCAGATGGTAGCTCACGAAAATTCCGTCATAATACAGAGTGGATGTGGAACCAGGATGTGTTCAAGAACGTAGTACTTCTATATGGAAGGCCAAAATATGTTTCATAGGCACCAGATCCAGGGGCAGTGGCAATTGATGCTTTTTCACTAAATTGGGATGATATGTTTGTGTACATTTTCCCACCATTCTGCCTCATAGGTCAGTGTTTGAGAAAATCAAGCAGGATGCCGCTTCAGGGGTTTTGGTGATACCAAATTGCCCCCATTCAACCATGATTCCATTTGATGTTACAGATAGCGATCCAACCTCTTTTTGCTGATTCCAAACAGTAGGAATTTGCTGGAGCATCCAGTAACGCATTAAGTTCATCCGTTATGTGATCGTATGGATCTGTTAATTTGCAGGTTTTTAAGAATGCCTTACATTGGTTGAGGACTTTCTAGGCCAACGGTGGATATACTCACTGCAGCCTGGAGAAAGAGTACTCAAAAGCAGTATATGACTTATGTAAAAAAAAAAATGGGAACAATATTGTGTTCAAAAGAATATTCAATATGATACTGTAGTTATTGAAAATGTGTTAGAGTTTTATCTACACTTTATTATGATGAGGGTCTTAGCTATAGTGCTATCAATACAGCTAGAAGTGCTTTGTCGGCATATCTTGTAATAGGTACACGGACACAAAGTATAGGATCTCACCCTCTCATAACTAGGTTGATGAAAGGAATCTTTAATTCCAAAACGCCTAAGCCTAGGTATATGGTAATCTGCGATGTAAGCGTTGTTCTTAACATGCTTCGTCATTGGGTCCCTGTCACGTCTATAACTTTGCTGAATTGGCTATGCTAATGGCATTGGTGTCAGTACAGAGAGTGCAGACTTTGCAAAAACTTCAGTTCGAGAGAATGGAAGTGACTACAGAGGATGTTCTGTTTTATATTTCTGACCCGCTCAAACAAAGCAGGCCAGGTGTGACAGGATTTAAGATTGTGTTCTCAGCATATCCTACAGCTCCATGTTTATGTGTAAGGACACATTTCTTACATTACATTGAAGCCACAAGGGCTTTAAGACAAGAAGAAACAGGATTATTTGTCAGTTACAAGAAGCCAACATAAAAGAGTGGCAGTTCAGACTATCTCAACGTGGTTAAAGCAAGAGTTGGTTCAGGCAGGAATTAACATTTATGTGTTTACATCTCATTCCACTAGTGCAGTAGCAACATCCGCGGTCAGGGTGATGGACGTTCCCATCGACCATATATTAAAAGCTGCAGGTTGGAAAAATGAACGTGTTTCAGCAATACTACCATCGGCCGATTGCCGATGGAGGGCTGTTTGCCAACTCAATATTGAGTGCTGTTGATATTGTTTAAAGTCTGTTTTCAATACTGTTTAATTCTGTTTCGTTTGTTGCCCCTACATTAAGAGGGTTTATTGGTTGTTTTATGACCAAAAATAAAACTGTTTTGTTTTTGCATGATATGCAATGTCATGTTTACAGCATTATTGATGATACTCAGAGTCAATCGATGCAGTGAGAAGCCGGGATTTTGATCTGCGGCATAAAAATCACAGAGCTTTAAAATCTTCACGTAGTCACTCACGTGACTCTGAAGTAAAATAGAAAGATTAAACGAGAACTTACCAGTTTGAAGTTTGATCTTTATTTTATGAGGAGTTACGTTGGTGATTACGTGCCCGCCACGCCCAACCCTCTCTCATAGAAAAAAGGTCATAATGGTAGTTCTCATGTTGATCATCTTAATATGTTACTTCAATTATGGTGTTGTCTGTGATTTCATAACGCTGCTTTGAAGATTGACGCGCATGCGCCCTGACGGGTCTTCTTCACGTAATCACCAACGTAACTCCTCATAAAATAAAGATCAAATTTCAAACTGGTAAGTTCTCGTTTAATCTTACTATTCATTGCCACAGACGGCTGTGGAGGCCAAGTCATTGGGTATTTTTAAAGCTGAGATTGATAGATTCTTGATTAGTAAGGGTGTTAAAGGTCATGGGGAGAAGGCAAGAGAATGTAATTGAGAGGGAAAGATAGATCAGTCATTATTGAATGACGTAGTAGACTATGACTTATGAACATATATAAAAAGGCCAAATTCAAGATCATGAAATGCTGAAAAGATACTGGATTTTGGGAAGTTATGCTCAAGAACTTCCACACAACCACTTCTCCCCTGCTGTAGAGGACATCTGCTACATGTACCTTGCCTTTTCTGATTTCATTTCAGATTTCTGCATTGGCAGTTCTTGAGTTTGCCTCTGGAGATTGGGAACAGCACGGCTTTCAGTGCAAAGGAAGGAGGAGCACTTAATGCTGGCAATCTGAACCAATAATTGAAAATGCAGATATACAATGGAGGACTGTCTATCAGCCTCTTGTGAAAGGAAGGTTTGAGTTCTGACAAATCACCCACATATTATCCTGTCAGAGGCTGTAATGCTGCATTTCATCATTGCTTTTATCCCTTTCTGTTAAATGTCCCTGGAATAAGTGAATGCCATCCTGTAGGAATGAGCCTGCAGGGATGGGAGGTGGTGAGAAACTCTCAGTGGGGTACCTGGAGGTACGGTCTTTCTGGATGCCCTGCTTAAACTTAACACAAGGTTTGTAGTAGGTGGTTTCAGCTAAGGCCATCAGTAGAGATGGAGGTAGGGATGGTTATGAATGGGAGGATGCAATTGTAGTGCAGGAAAAGGTCACAGCTGAAATGGAGAGTTTAATGGATCGGGGAAGATTGTTGGGGGTTGGGAGCGGAAATGGAAATCAGGACAACTTGGATCATGTGCAGAGTGAGCTCGTAGTGCCCAGGGAGTGACTCCATGTCCTCTTTGCTGCCAACCAGGCCACAGAGACAATTGCCTGATTGAACTGGCCCTTCTAGCTTCAGTTCATCCATGCATGGCTCGGGAAATCTGGCAGAACGGTTCAAAACAAACCTTGTGAAAATAAAAACAGATGCCCCCTTAAACATTTTCTGATGGAACTTTGGCTTGACAGAAGATTGCTGCCCCTCCTCTGGTCCAGCCTCTGTTGAGTCCAGAATTCAACAAACCAGGACACTTACTGAATTTATTAATTTAAAATGTTTATCTTTCAACTTCATCAAGTACCACCTGTTCAAAAGGTTAAAATTTTCCCCATTAATCACATTGGTAAAAATTCAGATTAATAGCGTGACAAAATTGAATTCTCTCCTATGTTTATTGAATCCGATCTGGCTGGGCAAGGCACGTGCAGCATGAAGGTGGGATGTGGCTGAATGTATCTGCAAGTTACGTGCAGTATACGTACAGTCTAATGCATTTCCAGAACAGCACAGCACCAGACAAAGGTGAGGAGGAGGAAGGTATCAGGACTGTAATTCAATAGAACCTCATCCAAGAGTTTGAGGTCCATGAATCAAGTTATTTCCTTCAGTCCCAAATCATTCAGCTGGTGCAGTTTAGTTTAGTTTAGAGATACAGCGTGGAAACAGGCTCTCTGGCCCACCGACCAGCGATCCCCACAAATTAACGCTATCCTACACACACTAGGGACAATTTACACTTATACCAAGCCAATTAACCTACAAACCTGTACGTCTTTGGAGTGTGGGAGGAAACCGAAGATCTCGGAGAAAACCCACACAGTCACGGGGAGAACGTAGAAACTCCGTACAGACAGCACCCGTTGTCAGGATTGAACCCGGGTCTCCGGCGCTGTAAGGTAGCAACTCTACCGCTGCGCCACCGTGCCGCCCATTCAGCCGGTGTAAACCAGCATCTGTAGTTCCTTTCTATCGAAATCACTGGTGACAGACAAGCAGCTTATTTAATGTATCACTGGAGACGGTCTTTTTGTAGTCCTTCTGCAAAGGATTTCGAATGGCATCTCAGCGTTGAACATGATGCCATCTCACTGATGCTTTGAGATGCACAACACTGTTTAGGAGCTTTGTGTGAAAATGAGAACCTATGTTTAGAGTATCAATTTATATTGAGAGAGAACATGCCTTTATGGGATAAAATAATCAAATTTCCACTGTGGAATTTGTTTAGCAAAGGGAAGTAACATAGATTGGATGATATTTATGGTAATAATGATGCCCAGAGATTCCAACCTGGAAACTCTGCAAAACTGAGCCTGAGCCTAATTTCCATGCTATGTACAATGTATATTTTATGTGTGGTATGAGTCCATGTGCCTGATGATACTGCAAGCAAGATTTTCATTGTACCTGTCCTCACTGTGCAGTAACAGTTAACTTAACATATTTCTACTGAAACATATGAGTCGTCAACGGTAATCAGACTCTGGATACAGGAGATGCTTCAAGAAAAGTTCTTGTGTGAGGTGGTGAAAGTTTGAAAAGTCCATTCGTCATGAAATGTAAGTGCTCAAGGGTAAAATTGTCACATCTCATGAAACTGGCATATGGAGGTTGCAATGCACAGTAACCCTGTGCCTGTTGTTTACAAGCAGTTCACACTGTCTCTGCCTATAGAGGATAGTGGGTGGAGGATAAATATTTTGTGTTGTCTTTTATTTTGCTTTATGTCTGAGCAGAGCAGATGTGAGATTGTGGAGTTGGGGTTGATAAGGTTTTTTTTCAATTCATTCACGGGATGTCAGTGTCACTGGCAATCCCAGCCTATATTCACCAAGAGAGGGGGACATCAGCAGCATCATTCTATCCCCTTCCTCTTCTATCCTTGTCCCATTCCATTCCCTTCTCCAGCTGCTCACCGGAGTCACAGAGAGAGAGAGAGAGAGAGAGAGAGAGAGAGAGAGAGAGAGAGAGAGAGATCATTTCCTCTCTATGTATTTGCCAAGTATCTTTTAAATGTTATTGTATCTGCCTCAGCTACCTCCTCTGGTAACATAATCCATATACCCACCATCCTCTGTGTGAAAAGGTTGCCTCTCAGGTTCTTATTAAATCTTTCCCCTCTCACCTTAAGCCTATGTCCTCTGTTCTTGATTCATGTACCCTCGGAAAATGATTATATGCATTTACTCTAGCTGCCTCTCATGATTTTATATCCCTCTATAGGATCATCAATCAGTCTTCTATACCATAGGTTCTAGCCTGCCAAACCTTTTCCTATATCTCAGGAAGTGCAGCAGCAGCAAGAGAAGTGTTTTAGTGTTTGCCCTTTTAACCCAGTGAAACTAAAAGTCTCATCTTGGATGTATGTATAATATATATATATTTTAGGGGCGCCTTACCATTCGCCTGGGGTGTGCAGTAGCAAGTTTTGTTCAATTTTACAAAGTATTTCCCTTTATAATCTTTAATTAACTTTCCACCCCACGGGCCCGCTGAGTTCCCACTTGCCGGCCCATCAGCCGCGAGTGCGCAGTTTGGGGAGGGTTGCCGGGCCCGCCGCCATTTGCAGATCGCCATTTTGACTGGCATCACAACGGGGACCCAACGGTCCACGGGTCGTCTGGTAACAATATAAAATGCAGGAAAAACTCAGCAGGTCAGACAGCATCGATATTTAGAGTTAATGCTTCAATCAGGTGCAGTATTTTGCTTTTGGCTTGCTGTATTGTGGTAGCCCAAATACACATAGAACATTGAATGAAGGCAGCATAACTAGCCCAGGATATGGGAATGCTCCAGAGTGGATACACTATGTATGGTATCCTACATCAAAGTCAAGTTGAGTGGAGTTAATTGTTACATGCACAGTGAGGGACAATGGAAATCTTGCTTACAGCATCATCACAGGCACAAAGGCTCAAACAACAACTAAAACATAAATTATATATAAATTATGCATTAATTATACAAGACACTGACTCATAACCACCTGTGATTCGGCCAGCCATGGTTGTGTCATCAGCTAATTTATACAAAGCTATCTATTTTCAGTGCAAGAAAAATGTTGCTGCAATTTAACTTTTTTTTCCGGAGAAAAAAAGTGTTTTATCTTCAGGAGAAAGTACCAACTTTTTCATTTGGTGTCTGCAGGGCAGAATGAGCAATCTCTGTATAAAGAACTTATGCCCCAGTGGATTCAAGCTGTGAGATGTTGCATATGTCTCTAGCTCCAGCCCAGGGGATCCTGATACATATAGTTCATGGTCACATTGTCCTTGAGAGCCAGGAGCAACGGGGCTGTCACTCTGGGGTTTTGGTTAGAGCAGACGGCATATTTCAGTGACGTCGTTAATTACAGAAGAACAAAGGTCCGCAGAGGCTGAGTTAATGTCAAGGAAGACCGTGGGTCAAAATGGGCATCTGCTGAGGGTGGTTCCCTCTCTCCCCCACCTTCCAGCACCTTATCCTGTTCTGCACATCTTTTGCGCAATCTCCCATTCATGCAGAACTCTAAGGGAACATTTACTAGTCCACCAATGTCTGTGCACAACAGAGCTAATCAGAAAAGTTGAAGTCAAAGCAAAGTGCATTTTGCTTCTAACCCACATGGAGTTACTGACCCATCACTGAAGAAGGATCCCAATCTGAAAGGTCATCTGTCCATTCCCTCCACAGATGTTGCTTGACGTGCTGGGTCCCTCCAGCACTTTGTTTTTTTCCTCAAGATTCCAGCATCTATAGTTTTGTGTGATTCCAAGTTTGAATTCATTGTTTTCATGTAAAACATGGACATATTTTTGTGAATTTTTTTCTACTTCCCCTTCCCCATGTGGACCCATAACTGCACCTTTGTTGCATGGTGAAACACTGCATTGAGAATATACTGTAGGAACTGTTTTTTGCAGCTAACCTATTTCCTGAAAGAAGATGATTTAATTTACTCTGATGCTCTTAAAGAAATGTAGTTTACCTTTGGGGCAGATTTAAAATGGCGATTATCTCCATTCATCTAGTTGCTTTGAAACTTTGCAACCATTCATTGGAAAATGCAATTTAGTAAAAAATTGTGTTTATCGAGTGATTTTGCTTATTAGCTCTGAAGTCCCCCTGTGTAAATAATTTGTACATTTTTACAGCTCTGGCAACACCCATGCATTGTCATTTCACAAAAATATTAAACTCAAGATGATGAATTTGGTGCTGTGATGAGAACCTGCACCACAGCAGAAATAGTGCATCAGTCTAGACAGACTTTGTGCTCATGTTCTTCATCCCTGCCAAATGTTCTTTGAAGACAAGGTAGACACAAAATGCTGGAGCAACTCAGTGGACAGGCAGCAGCATCTCCGGAGAGAAGGAATGGGGGGACATTTCGGGTCGAGACCCTTCTTCAGACCCGAAATATCACCCCTTCCTTCTCTCCGGAGATGCTGCTTATCCCGCTGAGATGCTCCAGCATTTTGTGTCTACCTTCGATTTAAACCAGCATCTCCAGTTCTTTCCTACACATTCTTTGAAGACAGATACATTGAGGAAAAAATGCAGGGATACTTTCCATTAAAAACGTAATGCTCTGTCCGGAGTCCAGAATGAAACAACAGATGTTCAAGCAGGGGATAAGCAGAGAAGCGGCGGGATTACCTCGAATTAGAATGAACTGCTTCACATGTTCTGCTCTAACATACCCAGGAAAAAAGCACTTCGTGAAACATGACTGGAGAACAATTTTCCCTTGTAAATCTTTCCTTTTTTCTTCCAGCCATATCACAATAACAATCACAATCACAATCACAATAATACTTTATTAGCCAAGTATGTTTGGCAACATAAAAGGAATTTCATTTGCCAAGTCATGTCATACAAATAAAAAGCAACAGAACACACAAAACATATTTTAACGTAAACATCCACCACAGAGACTCCTCCACATTCCTCACTCATGGAAGGCAAAAAAACCTTCAATCTCTTCCCTTAGCTCTCGGGGGCCTCGAGCCTTCCGTTGACAGGATGATCTTGACTCTCGTAGTCGGCGACGTTTTGGGCCCTCCGCGTCGGGGCGATCCAGCTCCTGCATCGGGGGGATGTTAGCTCCCCCGCGTCGGGCGATCAAACCCCGTGTTGGGGCTGGTCGAGCCTCTGCATTCGTCGGAGCTCCCGACTGCGAGCTCTTGATGGTATGTCCGCAGGCCGTGGTTGGAGTGATCCCAGGCAAGGGATCGGCTCCGATATTAAGTCCGCGCCCCGCGGTGGGGCCCAAGGGCAGTCTGAGGAGGCATCCAGCTCCATCAGTGATAGGCCGCAAAGCGACCGGAGACGTGACCCGGAAACATTGTGTCTCCGGCAAGGTAAGAAACTAAAAAAAAGTTTCCCCCGACCCCCCCCCCCCCCCCCACTCACATAAAACAAACCGGAGAACTTATAAAACGCACTAAAAAAAATTAAAAAGACGAAAATACAAACAGACTGTTGGCGGGGCTGCCAATTGTTTGGTGCCCCTGATGGTAAAATGATGTTACATATTTAAAGGAGAGGAAGGCAATGATGACTTTTACCATGCCATATTGCACAGCAAGCCTCGGCTGATGGCTGTTGCTGATATAGAGTTTCTACTAATTCATGCTGAGTATATGGAATGAGCTGCCAGAGGAGTTAGGGGAGGCAGGTACAATAACATCATTTAAAAGACACGGATAGTTGCATGGATAGGAAAGGTGTAGATGAATATGGGCCAAATGCGGGCAAATGGGACTAGCTAGCTTAGATGGGGCATTTTGGTTGGCATGGACGAGTTAGGTCAAAGGGGCCTGTTTCTGTGCTCATTGACTGTATGACTATGTTGGTAAACGTAGAACTGCACTGAATCTAAATCCTGGAGTTCCAGAATTTAGATGCAGTGATAGTGAAGGAATGAGGATGTGATCCGATATACCTGGAGTGCTTGATGGTAGTAGCTGTGCTATCAGAGGAGCCTAGATGATTAACTGCAGTGTATTTTGTAGCAGGCACACACTACAGCATTGCACACTGACAGACCAAGGAATGGATGTGCCTTGTGGTGGATGGGCTATCAATCGAATGGGATGTTTAGGGCTACCTCGTATCAAATGTCTTGACTATTGTTGGAGCTGCATGTGGTGAATTTTCCATTGTATGGTAGATTTGTGTCTTCCAGATGGTGGAAGGGCTTTGGGAAGTGTGAGAAGATGACTCACATTTCAATAAACCCAACCTCTTACCTGATCTTTGAGCCACAGCTTTGGTTGTGTAGTGCCTCCCCAAGGATGATGACAATGGGAGAAGATGGTTTGCCTGGCACTTCTGTGACATGAAAGTTACTTGCCTGTTTTCAGCCTATGTCTGAATGATGTCTTGATCTTGCTGCATCTGGATCTGTATCTTTGACATAAGCTGCTTCATTTGCTGGGGGATAGACACAAAAAGCTGGAGTAACTCAGCGGGACAGGCAGCATCTCTGGAGAGAAGGAATGGGTGACGTATCAGGTCGAGACCCTTCTTCAGACTGGTCTCGACCTGAAACATCACCCATTCCTTCTCTCCAGAGATGCTGCCTATCCTGCTGAGTTACTCCAGCTTTTTGTGTTTATCTTTGGTTTAAACCAGCATCTGCAGTTTCTTCTTACTCAAGTTCACTAAGTGAACGGTGCAATCATCAGTGAACATCCCTACCGGACCTCTTGATGGAAGGAAGATCTTTGATGAAGCAGCTGAATATGTTTGCACATTGGATGTTGGCTTGAGAAGCTCTTGCGGATATGCCCTGGACCTGAGATGATTGACCTCGAATAACCACAACAATGTCAATTTGTTTGAGGTGTGACACCAACCATTAGATGCCCTTGATTTCATTTGAGCAGAGTGGCTTGATGATAGGGGGGACCTCATTGAAATATACAGAATAGTGAAAGGCTTGGATAGAGTGGATGTGGAGTGGATGTTTCCACTAGTGGGGGGGGGGGGGTCTAGGACTAGAGGTCATAGCCTCAGAATTAAAGGATATTCTTTTAGGAAGGAGATGAGACATTTCTTTAGACAGAGGGTGGTGTATTTGGAATTCTTTGCCACAGAAGGCTGTGGAGGCCAAGTCAGTGGATATTTTTAAGGCAGAGATAGATAAATTCTTGATTAGTACAGCTGTCAGAGGTTATGGGGAGAAGGCAGGAGAATGGGGTTAGGAGGGTGGGATAGATCAGCCATGATTGAATGGCGGAATAGTGTTGATGGGCTGAAAGGCCTAATCCTACTCCTATTCCTTAAGGGCCTGTCCCACTGTAGGGACTTAATTTGCGAGTTTAGAAGAGTTTGCGCTCGCCACAAACTCGCAGCATGGTCGACACGTGGACACTGTTAACTCTCCTTCATGCTCGAGAGAAGTTCCCGCATACTCGCGGCCTCAGTTTGGTTGAGGAGAATTTTTTAGCATGCTGAAAAATTGTCCGCGAGTAAAAATTGGTCGGCATGGAAAAAATTGATATATTTTTTGACTCTTAGGATTAGTCGAAGTAGGTCGTAGTAGGTCGACATGTTATCGAAGGCAATCGAAGGTAATCGAAGGTAGTCGAAGGTAATCGAAGGTAGTCGAAGGTAGTCGTAGATAGTTAGTATATCGCGTTTGCTCGTTGCAATGGCTCGTTGAGAAAAAAAAGGTAAGTAAACAGCAGCACATGATGCGCTGTTTTTAAAAGCAGCCAAATCCTCTTCATGCAGCACATTTATCACTGTCCCAACCTGAATCTCCTTTGGAAGAGGGGCTTCACCCATTGAGACCTCTTCTTGGGCTTCCTCTTCACCCTTGTTCTTGTCCTTCTGCCTTCCAGCTGTACAAGCAAAAGGGCTGCTGCAAGCAGCAGGGATTGTATTTTTATTGCCATCATTTTCTTCACGAGTTCCTTCCTTGCATACATGGCTCAGAATGATTTTAAAAAACACCCTGCGAGCCATTTTATAATGAAATAACATTGTTAACATTACGTCATTTTTTTAGGTGATTATTTGAGCTGTAGCCACTCGTAACTTGTCGTAGTTTGTTTTATATAGACAATAGACAACAGGTGCAGGAGTAGGCCATTTGGCCCTTCGAGCCAGCACCACTATTCAATGTGATCATGGCTGATCATCCCCAATCACTACCCCGTTCCTGCCTTCTCCCCATATCCCCCTGACTCTCGGTGTAGTTCTCGGTGTAATCGTCTGAAGTCGAAGGTGGTCGTCTTCACTCTCCACTACTCGGTGTCCAATTTTCCCGAGAGCATCGGCGAGTAAATCGTACATAGTCGAAGCTAGTCTTCAACATAGTCGAAGGAGGTTGAAGGAGGTCTTCTACATGGTCGTAGGAAGTCTTCGACATATTCGTACGTGGTTCTCTACATAGTCGAAGGAGGTCGTAGGAGGTGTTCTACTTCAGCGATACAAGACCATGACACTCTCCTAAACTCGCAAATTAGGTCCCCACAGTGGGACAGGCCCTTTATGACCTTATGACATGATGTGCTCAGTCAACTACTGTCTTGAGGTGAATGGAAGTCATTCTCATTTCACCTCTGAGTTTAGTTTAGTTTAGTTTAGAGGTACAACACAGAAACAGGCCCTTTGGCACACCTAGCCAGTTCTGACTAGTGATGCCCATACACTAGCACTATCCTACACACTAGGGAAAATTTACCATTTTTATCAAAGCCAATTAACCTACGAATCTGTAGTCCTTTGAAATGTGGGTTGAAACCGGAGCACCCGGACGAAACCCAACGGTCACAGGGAGAACGTACAAATTCCGTACAGACAGCACCCGTAGTCGGGATCGAACCCGAGTCTCTGGTGCTGTAAGGCTGCAACTCTTCCGCTGTGTCACCGTGCCGCCTATTCTTTGGACCACCGTTCTTTGGACCATGTTTAAAAGGTTTCAAAAGTCTTTCTTTTATTGTACCAATTAAGGTACAGTGATATGCAAATTACCATACAGCCATACGGAAAAAAAGCAACAAGACACATAACTACATAAAAGTTACCATAAACATCCACCACAGCGGATTCCCCACATTCCTCACTGTAATGGAAGGCAAAACTTCCAATCTTCTTCCTCTTTATTCTCCGGCGGTCGGTGGTCGAACCTTCCGTCGGGGTGGTCGAAGCTCCCTCGTCGGGGCGATCGAAACTCCCGCGTCGGGGCGGTCGAAGCTCCTGCGGCTTGGATTTGTGAACTTTTCCATATTTGTTAGTGGCGTTAAACACTGTTAAATGTTTGTTTCCCCAGTTCACACTGTGGGCCAAGTGTAGGTGTTTACTTGTTGAACTGGTGAAACTGGAGCTTGCAAGATCTGCAATGGAGATACAGCTTGCTACCATGGTTCAGGGATGGCACTTGGGCATGTCCAGGTTTTTATGTGCTGACGCTGGATACGGCCTCTGTGGAAGCCCTTGGAACACCTTGGCTTCATCAATCAGTAATGAATCCTTGCTTTCAGAACAATGCTCAGAGAGAGTGTGTCATGATGTATCCATTGAAGGAGCTCTGAATTCCATTCTTTCCCTTTTAAATTTGCCAGCAAGGGAACTGAAGGCAGCACCACATCAACCTCTGATGTAAAAGGCCTGACGTTTAAGATGCTTGTTGCGCTTGTAGCCTTCAACATGGTGTGATCTTAGTGTCTTGTGTATTTGAGGAGGATGGTTGTTCACTAATTGATTATAAGTGGATGATATAACAGACTTCCAGTCTCAGAATTTCATTCAATAATACCCAGTCAAAGTGATTGCAACTATCTCCATTTGCAATCTTGCCCAATGGAAAATTGGATCAGGCACTTTCTGACGGGACTTACCCTTACATTGATGCTGTTTCCCTATATTATTTGGTACATGTACTCGTGTCATCAATGTGTCGTTTGGTACATGTAATCGTGTCATCAATGTGCACTGTGAGTTTTATTTGCTTGACAACAGATATCAATATTTATGAGTGGAGTTATTAATGCACAGTCAACAAGAAGTGCAGCCTAGCAAATAGTGAATATTACACATAACTGGGCTGTCATCACAACGGTTAATAGAAAGCCGCTTCTGTTTGAAATGATCCCATCGAGGGAAGGGAGTTAGTTAAACATCTCTGGCTCATCCTTGGTTCTATCACCATTGCTCCAACCTTCGACTGTTTTTGTTACTACTCCAATTCTAGACCTAATGCTGACACTAGCACATGTCTAGAGCATCAAAAATAGGTGCTAATATGTAAGCATGTATATCTCTTATCATTTTTAGTAGCAATTAACGCCAGCAACATGTTAAAATAACACTTGCAAAGGAATGGTCAATCCCCAATTTCTGTTGGGCAGTTTGGACATGTGTGTGGCTTGCTGTTTGACATGTGAAAATGTGAATCTAACGGATTGATGGTGATTGGATAGTTTTTGGAGGTGCTCATACTGAGGATAGCAACTGTCAAATTTCTACTTTTCAAGCCAAGTCGAGTTTATTGTATTGTGCAGGGGTTCTGGTGAGGTACAGATACAATGAAAATCTTGCTCGCAGCAACATTACAAGCACATCGACTCAGACAACACATAAGAGAAAGACTGTGTTAGAACACAATATTAGTGCAAAACACAATTAGAAACACAAGTCCATGGTAGTGCATGGGTTGGTCCCTAGTGTTCCGTTGCCGAGGTAGGATTAGGGTGGTGCAGGTTGGTTCAAGAACCTGATGCTTGTTGGAAAGTTGCTATTCCTGAACCTGGTGGTGTGAGACTTCAGGCTTCTGTACCTCCTGCCCAAAAGTAGCAGTGAGAAGAGGTACAGAATCTCCACCAGATGGTGGAGATCCTTGGCGATAGATGCTGCCTTCTGGCGACAGAAATGCCCAGTTCAGCCAATTAGTTGCAGTCAGGCCAATATGCTAACAGATGGCAGTGTGGCCTACAGTCATTTCAATGAAGGACCTAAACTGAACACAACAAAAATGAGTATTATCTTTAGGCTTTAAGGCAGATATCAGGAAATATTATCTCTTGGCCTTGGAGCCTGCACCTTAAAAAACCGTGATAATAGCCAACTTTGCACGCAAAATCTTGGATTATTTCAATTCTCCAGGATTGTCGGGACAACAATAAGACTGGAACGGCACTTAATTCAGCCCTTCCTGTTCATATCAGAAGCACAAGAGGACCTGAGGCCATGTTTAATCCCTCTGCATCTATCTATAAAATCCGTACAGATGGCTGTCGTTGAGATTCAGAGGCACCTTCTTGCACAGTAATTTTCCTCTCAGACATTGTCATCTTCTGGTGCTGAAATGTAAGTGCAGATCTCATTCATTGGATTATATTCTGCGTGGCAATAGGAAATGAGTTCCCTGTTGGTATTCTGCATAACTTAACAAGTTGCTGAATTTTTAGCAATCATTAACGCCAACTATTTGAGGCGTTAGTCTTTGTTACTATGCCTCTCACCATATCCTACGCCATCCAAAATCTGGAGCAAGCAGCCTGACTACACGTACTTTCTCACGAACCAAAGGCAGTTTAAAAATATTTCAACAGCACTATTCCCATCCTCTCTCTCACTGAGTGGAAACTGTAACCATGGCAACTTCTTTACAGTGTGCATGGAATTTCAACAATACAAATAAAATGCACTGATGTTGCATAGCTGACCCCAGCAATCTATACAACCCATTCGAATAACCCAGGTGTCATCCACACAACCCAGTGATTGCAATAATTCTCTCCATACATGCACTCACACATGTACATCACGTGCACACTGTACACTCACACATATTTATATACAGACATGACTTGAAATTCATAGAACCTCCAGACTCATGATATTTCTGAGGTGCTCAGCAGGGTATGATGAAATGTTACAAAACGACAATTTTATGGAGGAAGACTGTTAAAGGAATTGAAAACCAGCACAATCTGTTTTTAGTTGAGACCTTGTCATAGTAAATGTTGGTGTATCTTGGGCAAGATGCAAGCACTATATACAGCAGATTTGTATGAGTACACATGCGTATATTCTCACTCAAAGCACACAAAACAAACCTGAATTTGAAAAGCACTAGAGGATGCATATCTGAACGTTCAGAACATGTACACACAGAAAGCACTAAAATGTATATGGCAAGCATACTCAGGCACATGCCGGTGTATGTACACATGCATGTGCATTCATAAATCCGTCCCTTTAAAAATGAATGTATTAGTTTTCATGTCGTTTGGACAGAAGGAAAATTAATAGGCACATGCCCGTGTATGCACACATGCATGTGCATTCATAAATCCGTCACTTTAAAAATGAATGTATTAGTTTTCATGTCGTTTGGACAGAAGGAAAAATAATAGCGATGAGTTCATGGAAGGAGATTGAGCTGGGTGCAGAAAGCCTTCCTCTGGCAGCTGGTTGACTTCCCTCTCTGGCAGACCACCCTCTGCTGATGTTGAAGGCAAGGTACAACTCACAGTGAATATTCCTTTATTATTCCAGTACACTGCAGGAATTAACAGGTTCTACAGTGAACTCAGATCTCATCAGCAGCAGTCAAATAATGCTCATTTGACAATTGTAGATTCTGTGTAAAGTGTCCTCAGCTTGATTGTCTCACACACCAGGTCTCAGTCTAATAAACAGATGAATAAACTAGAAGGTTTAGGTACCTTCAAAATAGTCTGTATTGCTTTCTGGCCTGAAGTTTGCAAAAAAATGAACTGCAAAAATTAAGCTAATGAATTGTTAAAATGCGCGCCCCCAAATATTTAACGATATTACAACTGGAAAGATTCTAAATCCCAAATTCGCCTTGTGATTTATTTATTTATTTCAACTCAGACAGCTATTTAATCATAAAATTAGTTAATCCTATCATCAAATTATATTTAGTGAAAACTTACAATATTACAGTATTTGACCTAACAGTAAAGGCAAGGTTATCATATTGCTGCTTAGCTGTTAACCTGCAGTCTGAATGAAGCTGAGGGGCCAGAATCAGAGGAGTTGTTCGTTTGTATGGTAATCATTTGCTCCATATCTGACATTGAACACCCATGTCAAGTGCTCCTTATTTGTGCATTACTACTCGGTGGCAAAATCAAACCTCCTTATCTTCTGCCACTAGATGGGGCTGCAGAGGCAATAGATGCCAATTCCCAGAACTACAATACAGAAGCTCCAATAATCTGGCAGACACTAGATGTTGGAATCTGCAGCAACAAACAACCTGCTGGAGGAGCTCAAAGCGTCGAACAGCATCAGTGTGCACTCCAACACTCTGCGTTCCTCCAGCAGAGAGTAGCTCCAATAACCTGGCACCCATGGGGTTTTGCTGATGCTGGACTGGCAGATTTGCCAGACTATTGGATGTTATTCCTATTATTAGTTTATTATTATTATTATTATTATTATTATTATTATTATTATTATTATTATTATTGAATGTGTTCTGAGAGACAGAGAACATTTTGCTTTGTGTGCTATCCAAGCAGACCATATCATACATGAGTACATCAGATAGTGCAAAAGAGAAAATAAACTAAGGGCAGAATATGGTTTTACAGCTACGGAGAAAGTGCATATTTTTAAAAAAAACTGCAAGGGCTGCAACGAGGTAGATTGGAAGATCGGGAATTCATCCTTAGCATATGAGGTTAATTTATAAGTGAAAACACCGAGGAAGAAGCTGTTCTTTCAAGCCTTTGCATCTTCCCTTGATGGAACAGAAGAGGGTATGAGCAGAGTGTGAGTAGTCCTTCATCATACAGGCTGCTTTCCTGAGGCAGCGGGCAATGTAGATGAGTCCATGGGAGGGGAAGGGGGCTGGGAGGGGGGGGGACGGGGATGGGGAGGGAAGATTGGTCTCTGTGATGAACTGGGCTGATTCTTGACAGGGAGTTTAATTAGTACGGGTGTCAGGAGGGAGAGATAGATCAGCTATGATTGAATGGCGGAGTAGACTTGATGGGCTGAATGGCCTAATTCTGCTCCTATCATTTATGAACTTGCGATTCCACAACTATTTGCAATTTCTTGTGGTCTTGGGCAGAACAGCATCTCGGTACACGTGACAATAAATAAAATAAACTAAACAGCTGCCATACCAAGGTGTGATCATCCCGATAGGATGCTTTCAATGGTGCATCTGTAGAAATTAGTAAGATTCGCTGGAGACATGCCAAACTTCCTTAATCTTCTGAGGTAAGTGGAGGTGTTTGTGTGTAGTCCATGTACTTGGACTAGGACAAATTGTGGTTAAGGAATTCCTTTTTTTAAATGTCATAGTGCAATAGATTTTCCAACTGGTGAGTTTAAAGGGAGCTTGGGATAAGAACCCTCATGAAGTTAAAGGGAGTGGCTAGTCAGCCAAGTGGTAAACTATCAGCGAACAATGGTCCAGCCGTCCATCAGAGGTTTACTGTGTAATCAATGCACTATACATTTATCTTCTGACACACAGAGATTCCACCAGTTTATTCATTGTGAATCTGGATTTAATATGCCAAGAATAGTATAAACATTGTCATTTTAAAATAATGACAATTTTGACATTGCTGAATCCTAAAACCAATGGAAAGGAAGTGAAATGTAAATAAGGATGTGAGCAACCTGTGTTCCTTACTTGTGGCAGTTCTCCCGTGGCCCTGAACTAACAGCCCACCTGGCCTTGCCCTGCACTGTTTGCACCAGTGTGCATTTGTCCATGTACCTGTCCAAATGTCTTTAAGAGGCTGGTATAGAACCTGACTTAACTACCTCCTCTGGCAGCTAATTCCATTTACCCACTACCCTTAGAGCACAGGTTGGCCGCGTGTGAAAAAGTTGCCCCTCAGGCTCCTATTAAATCTTTCCCCTCTCACCTTAAGTCTATGTCCTCCTGTTCTTGATCCCCCTACTCTGTGTAAAAGACTCTGTGCATTTACTCTATCTATTCCCCCCATGATTTTATGCACCTCTATAAGTTCACCCCCTCAGCCTCCTGCACTCCAGGGAATAAGGTCCTAGCCTGCCCGACCTCTCCCTGTATCTAAGTTGTATCCCATCAGTAAGGAAATGCAAATAGAAGTTGGTAATGGCATTTCAATAGTGAGCTTCTTAACGCTGTGAAAGATAATGATTTTTTTCTTTAAAGGTTCTCATAGGCTCATTGCTGGAGGCTCTAATATTTTCACAATGTGTATCGCTCTCCCTTATAAATCAAAACTAATGAAATCAGGTTCAACAACAACAACCCCCGAAGCAACCTGTTCTGTTTAGCTTCACCAGAGTCATCGGTTCTGGCATGGCTGTTGTTTTTTTGACTTATTAGGATATCTTATTTTTTCCACTTGACAAGAGTCTGGAAACAATGTGGTGGTGTTACACAGGGATGTCCTTAGAAGGGGGTTGCTAGGGAATTCCACCCAAACAAAAACCTACATTGTCCTAGAGACCAGGAGCTGGAGTTTCCCTGGTTTATAATTGCTCTCGTTCATCGGCTTGGCACGCAAAGAAATAGAGATTAAATGGAAGTCACACAGACATGGAATGTTTCAGCCGACAGGGCAGAACAACTGAAAAATCTGCATTGTAGCCACCAGACAACTCTTCCTTGATAATACACAGCTTTCCACCCCTTCAGGTTGGGTGCTTCCTCTGACTTGGGTAATGGTGCTGAAGGTTTCTGCGTACTGTAATGTGGGGTGTCTTTCTGTTGGGTGCACTAAAAATAATTGTTGGCGTTTCAGGTTTAAGACCCTGTGTTATGTCCAAGATTGGAGAGGGAAGATAGTCAGTATAAAGGGGAGAGGGAAGAGGGGGAGTAACGAGGCAGGGGGCAGTAGATGATGGTAGACCAATGGAGGATGATGAGAAGGTGGAGATGGGAGGGTTGGGAAACAGAGGGAGGTGAGTGTGAGGTGGAGACAGCCAAAAGCAAAGGCAGATAAAAGCAGGTGGAGGCAAAGGAGGGTGAAGGGGGGAGGGGAGAGGAGACAGCTAGGAGGGTGATAGTGGGAACATAGAGGCTACCACTCCAGCTCCCACTCAGTACAGAGATTTTTGTGCCTAATATTTCTTTCAAGCCTAACATTTACCTTCTTTTATGATGTCAAAACAGCAGTGACGGAGTAATAATTCAGTAAATTAAGCGATAATTAAGCGATAAGCGACCCGCAATAGGGAGAAGGAAGGGGGAACAATATACACTAGTATGGGCCACACAATATTGACCCAGTCACTAGTGAATCAGACAATAACAGTTTTCCTTGCCCTGAGGGGAAAATTGTTTATTCCTTTTCAAAATTTATTTTCTCACTCGTAATATTGCCAATCATTCCGGATAAAATGTATGTTTGCTCCCGTATAGTGGAACGTGCCGGCAGTAAGCAATGTGGCCCCAGGAGATGCCTGGGATCTCATTGTAAGATGACTAATGAGAGCATATGGATTTCCAGAAACATCCAAAGTGGCCTTAAACCAATAAGCTTACAAACAATGACCTTGATATTTGCCTCTAAAGAGACTTCTTTGTATTTTTATTTTGTTTTTCTGTGTAGCAGAATGGAAATGGAACCAACAGAATGGAAATGGCAGCTGAAGAGGCATCAGGCAGTATTGGAGGCCCTCGCAAGCCACTAACTGAGGAGGTTGTTAAAAGGACTGTGCTAACTACAGAAGCCTCTCTGACCCAGGTAGAACCACTCTAACGTTAAACCTTGCTTTTTGCTCTGTATTGGGTGCAAGACCCATACATACGCGCACTCTTCAAAATGTATGTAGATTATGCAATTATGCATGATTGTATTATTTATATCATTTGATCCTATGTTTGAAATTGCATCTGAGGTATATGGGGAGTCTTAATGAACTACGTGCAGCGTGCCATATCAGAGGTGCAATGTTGGCAATAGTCACAGAAGAAATAATATAATTCCATTTAAAATAAATTTGGAAATATTACATAAACTACAACTTCAAAATTAGTGCAGCTCTCTCCCAGATAGACTGAATCTCCCTATTACCCAAAGTTGCCTCACAGCTTCAGTGACCTGAACTTAATTCCCATCCTCGGGTGCTGTCCTTGAAGAGTTTGCATATTCTCCCTCGTACATTCACTAGTTTCCCCCAGATGCTCGTTTCCTCACACATCCCAAAGATGCATTAGCTGAAGTAAATTACTCCCAGTGTAGATGGATTGTCAAAGGGAATTTCATGGGCATGTGACACAGAAAGTGCTACGGGAAATAAGTGGGGGAATTGCATTGATGCGATTGCTCTGAGAACCAGCATACACTCGAAGTGCTGAATGGTCTCCTATGTCATAAGGAAGCATGTCAGAGAGTCAGAGAGTGATACAGTGTGGAGAGGCTCTTCAGCCCAACTTGCCCACACCGACCAACATGTCCCATCTACACGAGTCCTACTTTCCTGCATCTGGCCCGTATCCCTGTAAACCTGTCCTATCCATGTACCTGTCTAATTGCTTCTTAAACATCGTGATAGTCCTTGCCCCAACTACCTCATCCGGTAGCTCATTCGATACACCCGTCGCCCTTTGCGTGAAAAGGTTACCCCTCAGATTCCTATAAAGCCTTTCCCCCTTCACCTATAACCTATGCCCTCTGGTTCTCGACTCACCCACTCTGGGCAAGAGTCTCTATGCGAGACTCTATTCCTCTCATGGTTTTATACACCTCACCTTATTACAGAACCCAGGAAGAGGTTCTGTTATATATATTGAATCATTCTATCAAAAGGAGATGTGCTGCCAGAGCAGATAACAAACTTCACATTCATTGTTTTGGTGGGGGATACATTCTAAACAACTTTGCACCCATGGAGTAACGTCACAGTGCAAATGTAATGGAATCTCTACTATGCAAGAGAATAGAAAGCAGAATGTGAGTATAACCATGAATTGTCAGCTTGGAATTCAAAGAGGCTAGTCGCACTTGACCAAAGACTGAATTGTGTAAAGAGGGAACAGTGAGTGCAGTCAAGGAATATGTGGTGATTTCCGCAAGGTACGGTATAATAGAACAAGGAACAACATGAGTGTATGTGCACTTAGTGAACAAGCAGCATAACTGGATTAAAAATGGAAGATATGGAAAGACTCAGTTGGTCGGGCAGCATCTGTGGAAAGAGGAACAGTGTCAATATTTCAGTCAAAGAACCTTCCCCTGAACCCACTGTCACAGTGCTGTGGACTGAACTATTAGATGTTTCTTTGCCAAAGGATGCTGCTTGACTTGTTGAATGCTCCCAATATTGTTTTTTTTTAAATTCTAGATTTCCAGCATCTACAGATTTTTGATTTTTTGCATGGCTGGATATTTGAGAGGCTGTTTGAACGAGAGAGGGTCGATTGTGGATGTAATGGTAGCGCATCAGGAGGGCCAGTGGTGAATGGCGCCACACATGAATCAGTGCTAAAACCACACCTTCTGAAACTTATGTGTAGGAAGGAACTGCAGATACTGGTTTAAAGCAAAGATAGACACAAAAAGCTCGAGTAACTCAGCAGGATTAGCAGCATCTCTGGAGAGAAGGGGTAACGTTTCGGGTCGAGACCCTTAAGAAGGGTCTCGACCCGAAACGTCACCCATTCCTTCTCTCCAGAGATGCTGCCTGTCCTTTCCGAAACTTATACTGACGTCTTAGAGTCTACTACAAGCTAGAAATTATCAAAATAAGATTGTTACCAAGAAATCAAAGATGAGATTTTAGAATAAACATCTCTGTCTAAAGCACGTCAAGAATATTTTGACAGGGTGTGCTTTCTCAAGTGGTAGTGATTCAAGGAAAGCTGGATAAAACATAGTAAAGGGCAATGGCAGTGGGGTCAGGGGCAGGAGAGTGGGAATGGTTTGAATGTTGCTTTGGACATTTAGGTCTGAATGTGTAATGTCTGAACTATATTGTAGTTGACTCCTAGTGATAACTCAGGGTGTGTCACATATCATTTGATGATTTATACAAGGTGGCTACAGGCTTGTTATGAATTATATATGGACTGCTGCATACCTGATTGAATTATACAGGAAGTGCTGCCTAATGTTACTAGGGCATGCTGTATACCGTTTGCCGTGTTGTTCAGAGTTTGCTCCATAACCTTTAATGGATTTTGGAGGATTTGCCGCTTAGCACACCTTTCTCCATGCAGGGCATATTTCATATGTCACACTGGAAAGCAGAGAGGTTACACATCTCACTGAATTAGAAGAGACACTAATAGTGTTGATGACATACTAATTCTGGCAGCAGACTGATTGCGATGTTTTAATTTGCAAATGTTGTTTTCATTGTCATTGAAAAGCTGCTTATCAGGAGCTGGTTACTCTGTTGCTAATCAAGTGATTACAGACCATGAACAACAAGCAATCTGTATGTCACTTTGGAATAATGTTTAGGGGAAATATATTTCTTTGGAAGGAGGCAAGACAAATGATTTGTATTTTTAACCGTAAGTCTGCAATTCATTTGATGGGCTCCAAAAGTATTATAAGCTGTGAGAATAAAACACAAAGTGCTGGAGTAATTCAGCAGATCAGACAGCATCTCTGGAGGATACGGATAGGTGACGTCTGGGGTCGGGATCCTTCTTCACACTCCAGAGATGTCTGACCCACTGAGTTACTCTTGCACTTTGTGTTTTATACGAGATTCCAGCTTCTGCAGTTCCTTGTCTCCCCATAAGCTGTGAGAATTCTGTCTTTTACTGTATTTGTAATATATTGTAATTTTGGAAAACTTTTTCTTAAGTTGAATAGCACTGTAGTTTTGGTGGCCTTGTCAGCAACGGTCAGCAATGTATTTCTATATCACCGACGCAAATTTTATCTAAAGCCTACATTTGTAGATTTTTAATAGACACAAAAAGCTTGAGTAATGCTCCTATCCCACATGGGCAATTTTATAGATGAGTACAGGCAACTAGGCTGTCGCCACATGGTCGCTGGGGTGTCGCCTGTATGGTCGTGAGTAGTCTCCTCAGTCGCCCAAAGAATCGTAGCGTTTTTCTGATCACCGCTGGAATTTGAAATGTTCAAAACTTTTTGGCAACCGTGGGCTTGTGGTAGCTTGTCTTCTCCTGACGTAGGCGCTGTAGTAGGTTGTAGTTTTTTCGGCGACCTGCTACGACTATGACAGTCGCCGAAAAAATCGCCTAAGTGGGCAGGCCCATAACTGAGCGGGACGGGCAGCATTTCTGGAGAGAAGGATGGGGTGATGTTTCAGGTTGAGACCC
Organism: Malacoraja senta; assembly: GCA_038087875.1. Classification (NCBI taxonomy): domain Eukaryota; kingdom Metazoa; phylum Chordata; class Chondrichthyes; order Rajiformes; family Rajidae; genus Malacoraja; species Malacoraja senta. Next base: position 28,532,105 of record CM075985.1, read on the forward strand.
TTCTACAGACCCGATCTAGCTCTTCTTCAGGCCGGGTCTGAAGAAGGGTCTCGACCCGAAACGTCACCCATTCCTTCCCTCCAGAGAGTTATTCCAGATTTTTTTGTCTATCTTCGGTTTAAACTAGCATCTGCAGTTCCTTCCTACACTTGTAGATTTTTGATGAGGTTTCTCTGGCCATTTTGCAGACATTGAGCTACAAAACCAAATTGAGTCCACTTGCAAAGTTCTTGTGTATAATTGGAGGTTGTGAAGTGAGTGAGCTTTGACCAGTGGCTTGGTCTTAACCAGAGGCCCACCCAAGTATTATTAAAGGGCCCAACTTCAGTTGGATCACTGCCAGTGAGTACAAGGTATCAATCTATCTCAAGATAAGTTCTCATTCTTAGGGTTGCCCCCAGTTCATGATCTCCTTGCACCATCTCCACAATCATCTTCTCACTGCAACCTCCAGCCCCCCATCCGTTCATCTGACTAGCTTACTTTGTCATTAGGGAAGCTCACTCTGCTGTCTACCCCCCCCCCCCCATTCCACCCCAACACCCAATTTAGGTTAGAGATACTGCATGGAAACAGGCCCTTCAGCCCATCAAGTCCACACAGACCATCAAGTCCACACAGACCATAGATCACCCGATCACATTAGTTCTATGTTATCCCACTTTCTCATCAAATCCCTATACAATTTTATAGAGGCCAATTAACCTACAAACTTGCACATCTTTGGGATGTGGAAGGAAACTGGAGCACCCTGAGGAAACCCACATGGTCACAGGGAGAACATGCAAACTTCACACGGACAGCACCGAAGGTCAGAATCAAACCCGGGTCTCTGTGGCTGTGACTCTACCAGCTGCGCCACTGTTACTGATTAGCTCTCTTTCTGAGTTATCTGCTCTCTGTAAAGGGGATATATAGGTGGAGATTTTTTTTCATGTACTGAAGAATTTCCTACCTGGTGTGATCAATATTTCAGGTTAATAGAAAGATTAAACGAGAACTTACCGTTTGAAATTTGATCTTTATTTTATGAGAAGTTGGAGTGAGAGACTACGTGACAAACCCGCCAGCCCGCATGCGCGTCAATCTTCAAAGCAACTGTATGAAACCTTAGACCACTTACTCCAAATTAAACTATAGAAAGATTAATAACTCTTGATTTACCGAATGATCTTTATGAGATTCGGGGTTGGGAGTGGAGGGCACGTAGTCTCTCACTCCAACTTCTCATAAAATAAAGATCAAACTTCAAACGATAAGTTCTCGTTTAATCTTTCTATTTTATATCGAAGTCTCGTGATGAGACTACGTGAAGTCTTCGGAGCTCTGTGGTTTCATGCAGTAAACCAATCTGTATGTGAACACACTACACAGATAAACCATAAACGGTTGAAAGAAAAAACATAGGCCATTCAAACATGATGTTAAATTTACATTCATGTATATCGCTCTTTAACAGAAACAAATTCCCTTACCTTGGGGTTAGACAATTGTCTTAATTAACACAACTCAGAATTCTATCTGCAAATTGTCCAGCCCTGTTAATCGGCTTATTATAAAACTTCCAAAACGTGAGTTCATCTGACCATCCTGCTGTTGCAAGAATGTGATCAAGAGGAACCTGCATTCTATTTGCTGCCGATGTGGCTGCAGCCCTGGTAGAGTGAGGCTTGAAAATATCTGTATTTACTCTGTATTTACAGCTTTCAACAGCGTACTTTATCCACCTAGAAATGGTCTGCACCGTCACTCTCTTGTGTGGCTTTTTATAACTTATAAAGAAAGCTTGTTCGTCATCTCGAAGATTTTTAGTAACCTCAATGTATTTGTTCACATAAGTAACAACACACAATCTCCGATCCGGTGGGTACACTGCCAGCTCTAATTTGTACCCCACCGCACCTGGCCTGCGCTGCTTTATCAAATCATTCACATAAAATACCACTTTCTTGTCTGATACAACAGAGTTATCCAGCCGGAGTTTATGCAAAGTCTCTATGCGCTGAAATAAGTGCCATAAGCATCACTAATTTATGAGTGAGCTGTACCAACGACAGAGATGCAGCTGGTGTCAGACTGCGGAGCAGCCTTAAAACTACTTTCACATTCCATATAGGCCTTGGAGGGTTCATGTTAAAGACACCTTTCATGAACTTAGACACCAATGGATAAGTGCCAATAGTTTGATGTCCGAACCCAAGCACTTGGTACGATGATAAAGCACTGCGAGCAGTGTTAATAGCGCTATAACTTAAATGTTTCTCAAAATATAAAACTGAAAGAAATTCCAAAACATCAGCTACTTCTGCCTTAAAGTAGTTCAGGTGTGCCTCCTCACAAAACGTTTTCCATTGTTTTATGTATGTAGAATACTGCCTTCTTGTGCCATCTTGCCAAGCTGCAGTGATCACCTCAACTGTCCTGTTGGTTAGTCCTATTCGCTTGAAAGGTCTCCTTAAATCCTGCAAATTAATAAATCAATGCGATCATGCAATGGATGAGGTGCCCGAGTGACAAGCTGAAATAACAATTGTTCATGTTTGTGAGCAACCAAACGAGCTTCCTTCAGTAGTCCTTTCAATACTGGAAACCATGGTTGAGTAGGCCAATTTGGTACTACTATAATTCCTGATGCCTCGTCCTGAATTATCTTTTGCAAGCATCTCCCGATAAGGCAGAATGGAGGAAAAGCATAAAATGATATTCCACCCCAATCCATACAAAACGCATCTACTGCTTCTGCCCCTGGGTCTGGTTGCCAGGCTACATATCTTGGAACTTGGTTGTTAAGTCTTGAAGCAAACAGATCAATCTCAGGTGTTCCATATCGAGATATTATCTTCTTGAATATAAGTGGGAACGGTCACAGACATACCCGCCGAATTGCTGACAAACCCTAGATATGTAATAGATTTTGTCGGCTCCAACCTGGATTTTTCTGGATGCATAACAAACCCCAATTTTTAAAGGAGTACCTTGGTTGATGAAATAGCTAGCTCTGTGAGACATAATGTCTTCCCGACAATGAGCATGTCATCTATAAACCCCATGACAATATGCCCTTCAGATCTGAGTAGGGCAAGCACTGGTTTAAGAATCTTAGTAAATAGCCTAGGGGCTGAACTCAATCCATTAGGTAAAGCCTTAAATTGCCATAACTGGCCTTGCCAGATAAACTTCAGATATTTCCTGAGACTCTCATGGATAGGAACTGAGTAGTATGCATCTTTCAGATCTAAAGAGGCCATAAAACAATCCTCTGTAATCAGCTGTTTTGCTGAATGAAAATCTTCCATCTTAAAGTGGTTATACACTAAACAAGTGTTCAGACTAGCCAAATCAAGAATGATACGGCATCGTCCACTTTTCTTCTCCCTTAAGAAGATGTTAGAAATATATTCCTCTTTTTCATGGACAGACTGCTCAATCACACCCTTGTTGCGTAATACCTCTATCTCCACTTGGATAGCCAAAGTTTCCTTTTTGGACCGTATATACGGGAATCTTGGCTTGTCTTGTCGCGGAGGAAACTTGTCAGCCAGAAACTCAATTTTGTAACCCTTTGTGCTTTGTAGACTGAAAGGATCCGAGGTTATCTGTTCCCACCTGTTTAAGAACAGCCTCAATTTGCCTCCGACTTGAATATCATCAGCACACCTCATGCGACTGATGGAATAACATTCACCTACCTCAACAGCCGTAGGCGGTTGATCACTAGAGTCAGCTGACCCTAGATTTTGTTCTGTCTCCTCCCTTTCGCTCCAGCATCGTGGCCTGCTGGGGAATGAGACTGAATATGTGGAGTGCGCTTCCTCCATGGTGGGCGCGATGGGCCTGTGCCTAAAAAAGGCCTCTGGCTTGGTCTTAATTGAGTAGGCCTGGTGCTCCAACCAGCCTCAGAGTAGCAATTCCTGCTGCTAGCTATATAGGGATTATATGCCCATCGGTAGACTGGAGTCTTACCCATAAAGGGTGTTTTTACCACACCCGCAGCCGCCTTAAATTCCTCCTGCAAGTCTTTAACTTGTTTACTTAATTCTTCTCCAAAGAGATACTTTGCCAACTGCACGTTACTGGCCTTGCATAAATGAGCATATTTAGGATTTATCTCAGGCCTTATAGCATCTTTGCGAATGCAATTATGCTCAAAATGCGTATTACATAGAAGTGCTAATGCGTCTTGCTGCACTTCCGACAGCTGAGTTGCATCTACCGACCTTGCAAAAGCCGTAATGCCTCTTGTGAGCAGTCTTTGGACTCGCTGTAATTTTAAGTCTTTTGACTTCGTTTTACCATTTAGATTATCCCAAATGGTGGCATTAACATCCAAAGTCTGGCAGTTATCAGGACTGCATATTTCCCAGCCGTAACCTGCATGTTTTTCTCATTTAGCTGATGAGAAGTCAAATAACTGATGCTCTTGCCAGTTCTTCCTCCAGTGGTTCTCCTATCCCCGAGGGGATGGGAAATTTTGTCATAAGAGCCGGTAGCTCCTTCTTAGTCTTGAACTGCAGCATATCATCCACTAGTTCAGGGGATTCGAATTCCTTATCGATATCCCCACAGGCGGAGTCATCCATGTAATAATCTCCAACACTCCCCTCCTCTGAGCGGGAGATATTATAATGCAACCCTGAACCAGGTGTTGCTTCCACAGTTTCTGACTGGAGCTGCCTGTAAGTGCCTCCTGTGTATGGAGCACATTTCCTTCCACCAGTCTCTTAATCAGATTTTCTAATTTTGAGAGCCGGCAAATGACATCCTTCATGGATGTTGGGACAGTGCCTTCCTGCCCAGAGTTGTCCTTTTGAAAAAATGTTGCCGATTTGGCCTTGGCCTTTCCCGAACTTCGGGTTGCCAAACTGCTCCCTTTCAGAACTGAAGCGGAGGTTGCTGTGCAGGTTGCGCCTGCCAGCGTCTCTGAGATAGATACCGACGGCCACCGACCTCTCCAGTCACTGCGGTTTTCTTTTTTTTTTTTTTTTTTTAATTTTTATTTATTAGAAGTACATTACATTACAACCACATACATTAATACTCGTCATTTGTATCTTCTTACAATTAATGTACTCCCTTTATTTTTTTTTTTTTTACACTAAAAAAGGAAAAGATTGAAAGAGAGAAGAAAGTGAAGGAAAAAGTGAAAGTGTAGAAAAGTGTAGAAAATGTAACAACAAAAAAGGACGAAGACCCTATGAGAGCGAAATTAAAAACAAAAGAAAAAGAGTTAAGAAATAGGCCCTAGGAAAAAAAAAGAGAAAAAGAGAGAGGAAAAAAAAAGAAAAACAAATATTTTTTTGAGCATTACGTAAATAGGACATACCAACTCTTCAACTATCATCCCCCCTTACCCGACCTCAATTTTTTTATTTTTTTTAAAGTACTTTTGCACCCTATGTTTGTAATAATTCTATAAATGCAGACCACGTCAGGTGGAAGTGATCTGGTTTACCTGCTAGGAGGAGTCTTATCTCTTCTAGGTGTAGTGTTTCAAACATATTTGAAATCCACATATTTATAGTTGGTATTGGAGCCTTCTTCCAAAATTTTAGAATTAGCTTTTTTCCAGTTATTAACCCATAGTCCATTAATTTCTTTTGAAACACATTTAGTTCTGGATCATCTTCCGTTATTCCGAAGATAATCCATTCTGCTTTGGGTATCAGTCTTGTTTTAAATAACTTTGTAAAGATTTCAAAAATTTCATTCCAAAATTTTTGAATTTTTGTACAGAAGACGAATGAGTGCGCTATAGTAGCTTCTTGGGATTGACATTTATCACAAATAGATGATACGTTTGGGAAAATTTTATGAATTTTAGTTTTCGAATAATATAATCTATGTAAAATTTTAAATTGTATTAAAGTGTGTCTTACATTAATCGAGCATTTATGCACATTTAATAAGTATTCATTCCAACTTTCCTTTGAAATTTTAATAGCTAACTCTTGTTCCCAGTCTTTTCTGATACCCTCCGTAGGTGGTATTTGTACATTTAAAATAATATTATACAAATATGATATTAAGTTTGCTGATTCCGCTTTTATCTGCATTGCCTCGTCCAATACATCTACTGGGTTATTATAATGATCTTTTGTATATTTTTTCAAATAGTCGCATATTTGAAAATATTTAAAATATTGATTATTTCCGAGTTTATATTTTATTTGTAATTGTTGAAATGAAAGTAATTTTCCAGTTTCATACAAGTCACCAAGCGTTTTAATTCCTAGTCTATCCCATTGTGTATAAGCTTTATCTATAATAGAAGGACTAAACGAAGGGTTATTGACTATAGGTAATAAAAGTGATAAATTTCTTAATTTTAAATTTTGTTTTATTTGTTTCCAAATACGGATTGTACTATGAATAATTGGGTTCTTATTATAATTTATGTTATTCAGTTTCATTGGAGAGAGGAGGATCGCTCCAATGTTTCTAGAGGAGCAATCCTCTTTCTCCATTACAATCCAGTCTACTTGCTGGGCGGAGTTATCCATCAGTTGAATCATGTTTTTAATATTTACTGACCAATAATAATACATAAAATTAGGTAGTGCTAAACCCCCCAATACTTTAGGTTTATTCAGATGAGTTTTTTGTATTCTATGTGATTTATAGTCCCATATAAAATTAGTGATATCTGAGTCAAGTTTTTTAAAAAACTTCTTAGATAAGTATATAGGAATTGATTGAAATAGGTATAAAATTTGTGGTAAAAAGATCATTTTTATTGCGTTTATTCGGCCTATTAAAGACATCGGGAGCGTTTTCCAGAATTTAATTAGTGTATTTAATTTATTAAGTAGGGGGTCAAAATTTGCCCTGAACATACCTTGATATGTTCTGGTAATTTCGATTCCCAAATATTTAAATTTTTCTGTAGCTATTTTAAAAGGGAATTTTAAAAGATGTGTTGAATCTTTCGGTTTTATTGACATAATTTCACTTTTATTCCAATTTATTCTATATCCAGAAAAAGATCCAAAGTCTTCAATTAAATTTAATATATTTGGTATAGTGATTTGAGGTTTTGTTATATACAGTAATATATCATCCGCGTATAAAGATATTTTATTATATGAGTCTTTAGTATTATATCCATGAATATCAGGGTGTATTCTAATTTTTTCTGCTAGCGGTTCAATAATGAGAGCAAACAGCTGTGGTGATAATGAGCATCCTTGTCTATTTCCCCTTGATAGTTGAAATTTCGAGGATAATATGTTATTAGTTAGTATTCTAGCTGTAGGTTTGTTATATAGTAACTTAATCCATAAAATAAAATTCTCTCCCAGTTGAAATTTTTGTAATACTTTATCCATATAATTCCATTCTACTTGATCAAATGCTTTTTCAGCATCCAGCGAAATAATTGATAATTCTTGATCTTCAGATTTGTGTGAGTGCATTATGTTGAGTAGACGTCTCATATTATTAGAAGAGTATCTCTTAGGGATAAACCCTGTCTGATCTGGGTTTATTAATTTACTAATGTATTTACTTAATCTTCTAGCTAATGTTTTCGCTAATATTTTTTGATCTGTGTTTAACAATGCTATAGCTCTATATGAACCAGGTTCTTCTAAATCTTTATTTTTCTTAGGTATAAATGTAATCGTTGATTCCGCTAATGTATCAGGTAGTATTCGTTTTTTAAAAGCGTATTGGTACATTTTTTGTAATCTTGGTATTAATTTATCATAAAAGCTTTTATAAAATTCATTAGTAAATCCATCAGGGCCTGGTGTTTTTCCATTCTTTAATGAGTTTATTGTATCTTCTAATTCCTTAATTGAGATTTGTGCACCCAGTTCCTCTTGTTCCTTCAGCTCTAACTTTGGAAGATTACAGGTATCCAAGAACTTTGTGATATTATCGGAATCAATTATCGTTTTAGATGTATACAAATTCTCGTAAAATTGCGCAAATCTTTTATTAATATCCTTCGGTGTTGTTAATAATTCCCCTTTATCTGATTTGATCTTTGGTATAGTATGTTCCTTTTCTCGTTTTTTTAGCTGGCGAGCCAAAAGTTTATGCGGTTTATCCCCAAATTCAAAGTGCTCTTGTTTTGTAATTTGAAAAAGTCTTATAAGTTTGGCAGATAATAATTTATTTAATTTAAATTTTAAAATTATTATTTTATTATGTTTATCTATTGATGGATCTTTAGCATTATCTATATCCATTTGTCTAATAAGTTCTTCTAACTGTCTTTGTTCATTCTTATTCTTTTTATTTTGAAAAGCTTGATATGAAATTATAATACCCCTAATGTATGCTTTAAAAGATTCCCAAAATAAAGTAGGCGATATATCTGAAGTATCATTTGTTTGAAAAAAGACCTCCATTTGTTCTTTTAAATATATACTCGCTTGTGGATCTTTTAAAATTTGAGAATTAAATCTCCAGAACGATTTATTCTTAGACAATCCTTCCAGTTTTAAAAAGAAAGTTAGTGGGGAATGGTCTGAAATTGAATTTGTATGGTATATTGCATTAGATGTTTGGGGGATTAATTTTGTATCCAGCAGAAAGTAGTCTATACGTGAGTATGTCTTATGTACCATTGAGTAAAACGAATATTCCCTGCCAGTTGGATTAACAATTCTCCAAACATCTGCTATATTAGTGTTATTTATATAGGTATTGAGGAGTTCCCCAGTTTTCGATTTCATATTCCCTCTCTGTTTTTGACTTGATTTATCTAAGTACGGGTCTAAAACACAGTTAAAGTCTCCTCCTATTATAACATTTTGATAGTTTGACTCTGCAATTATGTTGAAAATTTTATTGAAAAAGTGGGGGTTATCAAAGTTAGGGGCATATATATTTACCAAAGTAAGTGGAGTGTCATGGATTTCTCCATTAACTATTAGGTATCTCCCTTCTATATCTGTTATAATATTCTTTGCTTTAAATGGTATACCTTTTCTTATGATGATTGACGTGCCTCTAGATTTTGAAGTAAATGAAGAATGGTATGTTTGACCTATCCATTTCGCCCTCAGTCTAACTTGGTCCTGAGGTTTTAGGTGTGTTTCTTGTAGGAAGGTAATGTCAGAGTTGTACAGTTTCAGCTGAGATAGTATCTTACCCCTTTTAATAGGTTCGTTAATACCTCTTATATTCCAACTACAAAATGAGATTCCTCCTAGGTTCTTTTGTGTGGTGTCATGCATTTTGAATAATTATAGTACCTTTGAATCTTGTGGTGCGTCCATATCCCAGGTCTTTAGGTATTGGGGGAGTTTTTGAATTATTAAATTTTGCTGGTATGTCCATTTTACGCTTATCACTAAACATAAAACACAAACAAGTGGTTTTATGTGGTAAAAAAAAAACTAAAAAAGTGAGGCTACAGTGTCTAATATAGTCGGCACTGTAGCGAGTGTCCCACCTGTAGGTGGGAAAAAACCTTGTTTTGACTTCCATTGCGTTGTTACACAAATAGCTCCGCTCTCTTAGTTAATCATAACATATTAAAATATTAAAACGAGGCCTCACATTCAGATATATAATACAATTTTACCCTGATATTTCCTTATAACATATATATATATCGGAGTTTAATTATTAAACCAATATTTTTGACTTCAATAAGAATCAACTGTTGGTTGAAGGGGTTAACGAGACGTGCCCCTGGACATAAGCCAGGTGCTCGTTTCTCATCCCCTCCTCCCACTTATAGATAAGGTTACAATTTATTAAAAATTCATATTAGTATGTTAGTTCATTATTTTTTCTTTTTGTTTTGTTAGTATTCTAATCTAACCTACATAACTTGTTAAGTTGTTAATAGGATAAGTTCTTACAATTGGTTATAATATTTTAATCAATAATCAATTATTTTCTGGTTTATATTCCAACTGTTCAGTTGTTTACACGTTTTGAACAGAAAATGTCCTTGATTCAACATTCCAAAGATAACAGTGTAACTATCGCCAGACAAAGCATTGCTTAGAATTGTACAGATCTGCCAAAACTCCCTTTCATTTCTGTTTTTCAACGATAGTTTGGGCATATTTGAATGCGTCTTCAGGCTTAACAAATGACTTTTCAAGACCATTAAAGGAAATACGCATTTTCGCGGGGTAAAAAAACCCAAATCTGATCCCTTCTCTCCCTCTTAAAAGATCTTTAACCTTATCAAATTTGTTTCTTTTTTGCACAATTTCATACGGGTAGTCCCTGAATATCTTAATAGTGTCCTTGTCCATCCGCAGTTGTACACCGTATTTGATTTTGCTCATAACATATTCCAGTTCTACAGTATCCCGAAATTTCACAATAATATGTCGTGGATAAGCTTTTCCCGCACCAGATCTTTGTTTAAATCTTGGGACACGATGAGCCACTTCGATTTTCGGTTCCTTGGAAAGATTCAACAGTTGTTTCAACAAGCCCATGGCAAATTCACGTACCTGCTCCCCTTCTACCCCCTCTGAAACACCAAGAATTCTCAAATTCTGGCGTCTAGAGCGAGCTTCCAGGTCCAGGCATTTGGCTGAGTCTTTCTCCAGTTGAGTCACCATCTGTAGTGAAGCTTGTTCGTTTTCTCGCCTCATTTGCTTATATTCTTGCCTCAGTTTCGCCATGTCTTCAACCACTCGAGCTGTGTTTTTCTCCAATTCCGTAATTGTGTGCATACTTGCAGCTACTGTTTCAAGCACAACCGTGAACTTATCCGTAGTAGTTACATCCATCTTATCCATTTTCTCTGATAGTCCATCTTTCACCTCATCAATTCGTTTATTCATAATGTCCAGTAAATCCATCATATTCTTCTGGTTACCAGCGTTTAAATCCTTCATCATCTTCTCCATTCCTTCCATCATTTTTGCCGTATTTTCCCTCATTTCCTTCTTATCTTCCATCCTATTTTCCTTCATTTCCTTCTTATCTTCCTTCATATTATCCGAAATCTCATCTTTCAAATTTTTCATTGATTTCTTCAAGTCATCAAAGTCTTTCTTAGATCTTGTATCCATTTCTGCAGCCACTTCACAGACTTCAGAGGTAACTTCAGAAGTAACTTCTGCTTCAGACTTATTCTGGTCTTTCAGCAGCTTTTTCACTGCTCTCTGAGGGCTCACAGCTGGAGACAGTTTACTCATTTAAAGGGCTTCAAACCACCGTTTAAAACATCGCGTTTAACGATGACGTCATCAGCGCGATAACCAGAAGCTCCGGTAAGGTTTTTAAAAACAATCCCGATTTCTGGACCCGTTTTACACGATAAATCGTGAAGTTTTTCGGGAGAGGAGCTAGGTGCACGTCTGTTAGTCTAACATGACGCCACCGGAAGTCCGTCACTGCGGTTTTCTGCCGCTGATTTTTCAGCTGCCCGTTTTCCTTTGGTTTAAGGTTTCTCCATTCTGGAACCTAAACCAACGTCGAAATTCAACCATTCTCCTTGTACTTACCTCCCGGCTTTTAAAGCCGTATCGCTGGGGAGTCCCGACGTCCATCCCCATCCGAATCTCACGCCATGCGTCGACGTACTGAAGCGCATGCGGGCTGGCGCGTTCTTCACGTAGTCTCATCACGAGACTTCGATATAAAATCAGAAGTTTAATTATGTCACAGACAATTAAAAATAATAATATAATTCCCAGTTACAAAACTATGGACAATTTAGATGAATTTCAAATGGTAGGATATTTATTGTGAGGCAGTTTGTTCCAAGTTAGTTCTACTGTAGAACACTCCTCTACTATTTCAGAGACTTATTCAGAATGCTGAATAAGATATAAGGTCACACAGAAGCACACTCATTTGGTAAAAGTTCAGATACCAGATAATATGATACTACCCAATAAGTTTATAACCAGAGCTATATTGTGATGGTATGCACAGGTACAGCATACCAGCATCTCTAAAAAGTAAAAAAAAAGATTTTCAAATATTTCGTATTTTTTATATTGCAAATGATTAGTGAAGTTTAAAAAATAGAATTAGGCAGTCAGGCCCTCACACAGCTTGCTAAACAACAATCTGCCATAGACACTGATTACAACAATCCTTTACTTCTGGATCTAGCAGATAACAGTTTACAAAAGTTAGTAAGAGACAGAATAACAAATGTACACAAGGGGACACAGAATGCTGGAATATCTCATCGGGTCAGGCAGCATCTTTGGAGAACATGGATAGGTGACGTTTCGGGTGAGGACCTTCCCTGACCTGAAAGGTCACCTATCCATGTTCTCCAGAGATCCTGCCTGACCTGCTCAGCTACTCCAGCACTTTGTGCCATTTTGTGTAAAATGTAAATAGATGCAGGAAAATGAATCCAGGTCAGAAGTCCTTTATCGTCTCTCTATTATGCATTCAACATTCCTACTCAGTGGCTAGAATAATAAGCAATGGACAGATTCATCATTCCCATGCACCTATCTTTAGACAAGTAAGGGTTGAATAACTACTCAGTAAGAAACTCCCATCGAGCTAAACATTTTATAATCTAGTCTATGTTTTCACGTTTCCAGTCACAGATGGCAGTCACTAATCTGGTTTTTAACTCCAAGCAGCAAAGTCTACTGCTTCAAACTGATGCTCATTAAAGGAAGCTCAGGATAAAACAAATTGCTGATATTTGCAATATGTTTTAATATGTAAAACCATAGAATTCAGATTAGCAACACACTTTTTCAATATTTTATAAATGAATATTCAAATAAATTATTCTAATTCAAATCCATAAAATCCTGTTGGAAGCAAAATAAAAATTGTGGTGCAGCGGCCTGTTTCTGCGCTGTATCTTTAAACAAAACTAAACTAAAAAGTGCATATACTGTAAACTTGGAAAAAAGATTTGGGAATACAGAGAGTAAGATGTCATAATCATAATAATACCTTATTAGCCAAGTATGTTTTGCAACATACGAGGAGTTGCATTTGTCACACAGTCATACCGATAAAAAGCAACAGAACACACAAAATACATTTTAACATAAACATCCACCACAGTGACCCCTCCACAATCCTCACTGTGATGGAAGGCGAAACAAAGTTCAATCTCTTCCCTTCTTTGTTCTCCCGCGGTCGGGGGCCTCGAGCCTTCCGTTGACGCGGCGATCTTGCAGCGTTTGGGCTCTTGCGTCCGGGTGAACAAGCTCCTGCATCGGGGGGAATCTCAGCTCCCCCACGCCGGGCGATTTAACCCCGGGTCGGGGCTGGTTGAAACCTTCTGCATCGTTTCGAGCTTCCCGACATCGGTCTCAACCCGAGACTGTGAGCTCCTCGATGGTGAAATCCACAGGTCGGGGTTGGAGCATCGATCCCAGGCAACGGATTGGTTCTGATGGTAAGTCCACGTCCCCGCGGTGGGGCTCAAAGTCAGTCCCGAGCAAGGCCGCCAGCTCCACAATGTTAGGCCGCAGAGTGACTGGAGATACGATCCGGAAAACAATCACATCTCCGGCAAAGTAAGAGATTGAAAATAAGTTTCCCCTGACTCCCTTCCCCACCCGCCACATAAAACAAACCAGAGAACATTAATACAAACTTTTAAAAGACACAAAAAAACCAACAAAAAAGACGAATAGATAGAAAGATTGTTGGCGAGGCTGCCATCGTGCGGCGCCCCCTGGTGTAGCACATGTATTGAGAGAAACAAGAAACAATTCAGTACTCTGAGGAAGGGTCGTAGACCTGACCTGATGTTTTGACCTGTTGATGTGAAATTTTGTCTTGAAACATTAATTTTCTGTCTCCATATAAACCTGTCTTTGTTTAGTCGTTCTTTGGCGAACACACATTTCAAACAGCACAAAGCACAAAGCACAATTCACAATTAGAGTCTCGCCAATTAGAGTCATACAACATGGAAACAGGACCTATGCCAACGTCAAACAATCCCCGTTCCAGGCGTACACCTATCCCCGAACTCTACCTCAATGTTCCAGGTGTACATTGGCCCTATCCCCGAACTCTACCTCCGCTACATTGACGACTGCATCGGTGCTACCTCCTGCACCCATGCAGAACTCACTGACTTCATCAACCACCACTAATTTCCATCCTGCACTCAAATATACTTGGACCATCTATGACATCTCCCTACCGTTGCTAGATCTCACCATCTCCATCACAGGAAACAGACTATTGACCGACATCTACTACAAGCCTACTGACTCCCATAGCTATCTTGACTGCACTTCTTCTCAACCTGCTTCCTGTAAAGCCTCTATCCCCTACTCGCAATTCCTCTTGTCCTCACCTTCCACCCCATCACCCGTCGCATACAGCATATAATCCTCCAACTTTTTCGCCACCTCCGACGGGATCCCACTACTGGCCACATCTTCCCATCTCCACCCCTTTCTGCTTTCTGCAGAGACCGTTCCCTCTGAAACTCCCTGGTCAACTCATCCCTTCCCACCCAAACCAGGTACTTTCCCTTGCAACCGCAGGAAATGCAACTCCTGTCCCTTTACCTCCCCCCTCGACTCCATCCAAGGACCCAAACAGTCTTTCCAGGTGAGGCAGAGGTTCACTTGCACCTCGTCCAACCTCATCTACTGTATCCTCTGTTCCAGGTGGCAATTTCTCTACATCGGCGAGACCAAGCGCAGGCTCGGTGATCGTTTCGTGGAACACCTCCGCTCAGTCCGTCTTAACCTACCTGATTTCCCGGTGGCTCAGCACTTCAACTCATCCTCCCATTCGCAATCTGACCTTTCTGTCCTGGGCCTCCTCCATTGTCAGAGTGAGGCCCAGTGCAAATTGGAGGAACAGCACCTCATATTTCGCTTGGGCAGTTTACACCCCAGCAGTATGAACATTGACTTCAGATAGTCCTTGCTTTCCCTCTCTATCCCCTCCCCCTTCCCAGTTCTCACACTAGTCTTACTGTCTCCGACTACATTCTATCTTTGTCCCACCCTCTCCCCTGACATCAGTCTGAAGAAGGCTCGACTGGAAATGTCACCCATTCCTTCTCTCCAGAGATGCTGCCTGACCCGCTGAGTTATTCCAGTATTTTGTGTTTACCTATGCCAACTAAGAAGCCCGATCTACACTAGTCCCACCTGCCTGCATTTGGCCCATATCACTCTAAATCCTTCTTTTCCATGTACCTGTGCAAATGTCTTTTAAATGTTGTTATTGTACCTGTCTCAACCACCTCTACTGGCATCTTATTCCATATACCCACCACCCTCAGTGTGAAAAAGTTGCCTCTCAGGTTCCTATTAAATCTTTCCCCTCCCACCTTCAACCTATGTCGTCTGGTTCTTGATTTCCAGATAAAAGATAAAAGAATAAAAAGGATTAAAGAATCACCCATCACTGATCTGCGCTCCAAGGAATAAAGTCCTTACCTTCCCAATGTTTCCCTATAGCTCAGGCCCTCAAGTCCTGGCAACACGCTTGTAAATCTTCTCTGCACTCTAGTTTGTGTCTATAAACAGTCATAAACCTCTGTCCCACGGTACGAGTTCATTCCAAGAGTTCTCCCGAATTTGCCCTGATTCGAACTCGGAGATTTACGGTAATGTCGGTACTCGGGGCTCTCGTGGACATTTTTCATCATGTTGAAAAATCTTCACGAGTCTTCCCGCGCTTACCTGCCGTTAGCGAGTCTTCCCTAGTACCTGCCGTTAGCGCTAAGAGACATCCCCGAGCTCCGACGTACCCGCTACGTTCATTCTCCGTGCTTACCATGAGTTTGATTTTTTTTAAACTCGGGAGAGCTCTTGGAATGAACTTGTACCGTGGGACAGGGCTTTAACACTGCAGATCAAGAGTTAAGAGTGTTTTATTGTCATATGTCCCGCTATGGAACAATGAAATTCTTACTAGCAGTAGCACAACAGATTTGTAAACATAGTACTCTGTAGACACCATAATAAACAACAAAATAGTTTTATATATATATATATATACTGAATGCGCCCAAGTCTATGTAGTTCAGAGCTTATTGGAAGTTGTGGTGTTTAATAGCCTGATGGTTGTAGGGAAGAGGCTGCTCCTGAACCTGGAGCAATTTTCAGTTTCTATACATTCTTCCTGATGACAGGAGTGAAATGAGATCATAGGAAGGGTGACAATTATTCCAAAGACCTCTTCAAAAATGTAACTCTAAACCATTGCTGGAGGAACTCAGCCGGTCAAGCATCATCTGTGGAGGCAAAAGGCGTAGGTGGAGATCCGATATCAGGACTGAACAGGACAGATTGCCTGTTTTTGCCAGTTTATAGCAGTATAAAGGAGGATGAGATAGAGGCTACAGGTTACAGGTGGAACCAGATGGGGAGGGGGTACTGGGCAGATGGAATGAGGGAGGGAGGGGATGGGAAAAGTGAACAAAGGGAGAAGAAAACTGGGCGGTCAGTTGAGTGTGTGTGGGAGGAGAGCACTGGAGGTGAAATTGGAAAATTAAATATTCATATTTACGTTATGGGCTATAAAGCAGAATATGAGGCGTTCTTCCAATTTGCATTTGGCTTTCCAATAAAAACGATGAAGGTTGAGGAGAGACAGGTTGGTATGGGAGTGGGAAGACAGTTAAAATGATATGCAGCTGGTCAAGCTAGGTGGTCTTTGTGGACAGAGCACAAGTCCTCTGCGTTATATAGTCTGTGCCTGGTCTTGCTAATGTCGAGTAGGCTACACTGTGAGAACCAAATGCATGTAGACCAGGTTGGAAAAAATACAGGTCAACTACTGGCTGACCTGGAAAGGCTGCATGGGTCCACGGAAGATAGTGAGGGATAGACATGACACCTCTTACAGTTACAGAGGGAGGCATTGGGATGGGTGGGAAAAGGTGAATGGAATAAAGAGTCCCAAAGAGAGCAGAAAGCGGAGAAGAGGGGAAGATGTAACTGATGGTGGGATTGATTGGAGCTGGTGGAAATGATGGCAGATAAGTGTTGCATGCGGAGGCAAGTGGGTTGAAAGGCAAACACCAAGGAATGTCTATTGCTATTATGTCAGTGGAAGGGGTTGGGGTGTGGTCAGAGCAGAGCTGCAGATTATGGAGGACATGTGTGTGATGGAGCCATCAAGCAGAGGGGGGGGGGGGGGTCCATGTTCCGGAAGGGGGAAAGCATTTCAGAAGCTCCAGAGCTGAAGGCCTGGTCTTGAGAGCAGATGTAGTGGAGATGGGGAATTTGAGTGAAAAGCAGCCTTAAAGGAGGCAGAATGGAGGCAGATTTCGTCAAAGTAGTTGTGGGTTTATAGAAAATGTCAGTGGCAAGTCTGTCTCCTGGGATGAGCCAGAGAGGTCCAGAAGAGGAAGATAAGTGTACATGTATCCAGTATACAGGTATATTTCCGTATCCAGAAATTGTGACAGAGCATCAGAGAAACGGTGATCTACATCCAGACTTTAGAAAAGTAGAATAGTTTAGTTCAAAAAACACGAACACAAACTAAAATATGAAATGCAAAGAAATTTTTACCTTTTTGGGTCAATTTCTTTACTTTGAGTTCCCTGGTGGCTGTTCTGAGAGAACATGAGGCCACATACCACGTGGCCTGGGAGTTTACCATTAATAGCCCACTGCCCATTAGCCACAGCTGTTTATAACTGCAAGCTGTCCCATGAGAATGGTAACATTTACCATAAGAAGCTGCCTTCTCCAGGTTAACACTGTCTCAGGTCGGCTCCAATGTCGAGAGACGTTTTCGGAGTTCAGCGGGGACAGATGAGCTTGCAGTGGAAGCATCATTCAATTAATAACACCAGCTGATCTCTGATTCTTACAGCCAACAAAACTAACGACAAGAAATGGACACATTTAACTTTTGATGTTAGATTACAGACAGAAAACTGAAGGTGCCTTGCTTTGCTAAAATGGTTCTTTTACTATCACGTGTACCAAGGTGAAATTGGTCAATTTCATTTGTTCAATTAATTAAATTCCTTTTTTTGCATACAGATCAGTAAGATCATTGCTATACACAAGGACAATCTCACATTAAGTACCAAATGCAACGAAACAGCTCGCTTAGTCCATATGCAAGAGTCGCCAGCTTTTGCTGCCATCTTCATAATGGCTGGCCATAATGGCTTGCAGCTGTTGTCTCCATCCAGATCGCCAGCGAACCATCGTTGACCTTAGGGTTATTATTGTCACGTGCACCGAGGTGCAGTGAAAAGCTTTGTTTTGCATGTTATCCAAACAGATCAGATATACCACACATTGATAAAATCTGTTCAAACTCAAGTACAGTAGGTAGAGCAAAGTGGAAGATACAGAGGTCAGAATATAATTCTCAGCATTGTAGCGCATCAGTTCCTTAGACAAAGTTCAATGTTCTCAATGGGGTATAAGTGAACCTAGCTAATGGAAGGACCATTCAGAAGCCTAAAAACGGAGGGGAAGAAGCTGTTCCTCAGTCCGTTGGTGCGCACTTTCTAGCTTCTGTACCTTCCGCAAGATGGGAGAAGGGAGATGACGGAATGATTGTTGTGGGACAAGTCTTTGATTATGTTGGCTGCTTATCCTAGGCAGCATGAAGTGTAGATGGAGACAATGGTGCGAAGTCTCGTCTGTGTAATGGACTTGGCCACATCCACAATTCTCAGCTATTTTTTAGTCTTGGCCAAAGATATTCCCAAATTAAGTTGTGATGCAACCTGACGGACCTGTGCTGCAACCTGCAGAAGTCTGTAAGATATGTTGCTCAAAGGTTTCCCTCCGTTGTGTCTACTTTGCTAGTAAGCAGAAAATTAAAAGATGAAACAGTTGCAAAAATAAGAACTATAAAATAACAGAAACAAAATAGAAAAATAGAAAGCAAGTCTACAAACCAATCACGATTCAGATTTTACAATAGAGAAACTATTAGGATATAAAATGTGATCTTTAGCTTCTCATGAATATCCAGGCTCCCTAATAACTGGGACATAAATTAATTTTGAGTGATAATTTGCTGACATCATAGCAGACTTCCCCTCAGAATTGGACCATATCACTCCAAACCTGTCCCATCCATGTACCTGTCTATCTGTCCCTTAAATATTGCGATAGTTACTGCCTCAACCATCTCCTCCGGCAGCTTGTTCCATACACCAACCACCCTTTGTGTGAAGAAGCTACCCCTCAGATTCCTATTAAATCTTTACCCCTTCACATTAAACCTATGTCGTCTGGTCCTTGATTCACCTATTCTGTGCATGAGATAATTTTAGCCCTATTATGCGAGAAATGGGGAGGAGAACATAGGGAACTACGGAGATACAAGAAATTGCGGATGCTGGAATCATGAGCAAAATACAAAATGCTTGAGGAGCTCAGTGGGTCAGGCAGCAATATCTCCAATGAGGTAGATGGGAGATCAGGACCATATTTCAGCTGATAAGAGGATGGTGCAATTACCTGATACTGCTGAGAAGAAATTGTCCCTGGAGGTATGCATTTTCAAACTTCTGTACTTCTAGCCTAATGGGATAGGGGAAAAGGGGGAGTGACTGAGTGAGACTGGTCCTTGATTATGCTGGTAGCCTTGCCGAGGCAGTGGGAAGTGTAGATGGAGTCAATGTAAGGGAGGTTGGTTTGCATGATGGACTGGGCTACGTCCACAACTCTCTGTAATTTCTCGTGGCCTTGGATGGAGCTGTTCCCAAATCAGGCTATGATGCATCTCGATAAAATACTTTCTACGGTGCATCCGTAGAAGTCGGTGAGGGTTGTTGGGGACAGACCGAATTTTCTAAGCCTGCTAAGGAAGTAGAGGCATTAGTGTGCTTTCTTGGCCATAGCTTCAAAGTAGCTGGACCAGGATAAATCGCTGCTGATATTTATTCCCAGGAACTTGAAGCTTTTAACCATCTTTACTTCAGCACCAACAAAGTCTTCCGGCGATGTATACTGCTTCGCCCCCTGACATCAATCATAATCTCTTTTGTCTTGCAGACATTGAGGGAGAGGTTGTAGCCTTGGCACCAGGTTACCAGGATCTCAATCTCCTTTCTGTATTCCGTCTCGTAATTGTTACAGTATTTGAAATCCAGCACTCTACGGTGGTGTCATCTGTGAACTTATAAATTGAGTCGGATTAGTATTTGGAGTTATGAAAAGAAAATCATATTTGGAAAATCCATTTGAAGTATATGTGGTGTATCTAGTTTATCTGAACATTCAGAAGGTCTTTGATAAGGTGCTACACAAGACATTGGGGGGCAATACCTTACTTGAACTGCGGTTCGATTAGCAGATGAATATAGAATAAGAATAAATAGACCAGGAATCTGCAAAAAGTCGTCACTGCTGGGAATGGTGTTGGACCCCGGCTGTTTACATTCCATATCAACATATTCAATGAGAGCATCAAGTGTAATATATCCAAGTTTACTCATTTTACAAAGCTGTGTAGCAGGATTGGCTGGGAGGAGGGTGCAGAGAGGCTGCAAGGGAATATAGACTAGAATAGGTGAACAGGTGAGGACATGGCAGATGGTGTATAATGGCAAACAAAGCAAAGTACTTTTTAAATGGTGAGAGATTCAAAGTTGTTGGTGTTCAGGGAGACATGGGTGTCCTTGTACTTGTAGGATCAACAAACAATTAGGAATGCAAAGTTAGGTTAACTTTTATTGGAAGGGGATTCGAACACAAGACAGACAAAGTCTTTCTGAAATTATATTGGGCGCTGTTGGGACCACATCAAGAATATTATGTACTTCTGGTCACCCCATTTAAGGAAGAAGATGCTTATGATAGAAGGAAAGGAATAACGAGTCACTAGATTTATTGCTTGGATGAGGAAAGGTAAAGGAGTTGCAAAGAATGGGAAATTATCTCATTCAAACATATAGAATTCTTCATAGAATAGATGCATGGATGATGCTTTGCCTGGCTGGGCTATCTGGGACCTGGGATTACACTTTCAAAATAAGGGGTGACCCGTGAGAAGGAAGTTCTTCATCGAAAGAGTAAGTGAAATTTTGGGATTCACTAAAGATATATTGAGATGCTTGGACACTCAATATATTTAAGACAGATATGGGTGGATTTTTGGATGTTAAGGGAATTAAAACAGAAGATCAGTGCAGTAAATGATTATTCAGATTCTTATTGAATAGTGGAGCCAGCATGAAGAGCCAAATTACCTTCTCTTGTTTCTATATCTTGTGTTCCTTTGTAGTAAGGCAAGGTGTGCGGATTTACACATTCCGTGCTGGTAGTTCACAGCTTGCCACACTGGTTTCCATAAGTAAGTCAGAAGACTACTATGGAAACAGGCATTGGTTCCTTTGCTGGGTCCAGTAGGAAGCTGGCTGTTTGGATCTTCTTTCCCAATATTGTTTGTGACTGATTGAATGTGAAATAAATGCTGCTTATAGCAGACCAGCTAACAAACCCAGTAGCTGCTCAAAGCCACCTCATCTAAGATTATTATGTTTTGTATAACTTGTCTTATTAGTCTCTGCGAGTACTACCCATCCGTGCTCTGTTCACTGTCTCAGCCAGAATCCTACTTCTCTTCATTCACTTTTAAGTGATGAGGTACCTCTAGGCTGTAGCATGTTCAGCTCACTGATAGCAAGAATGATGCAGTGGACAAGGACAGTTCTGCTGATGTAGACACAAGGAATTGCAGATGCTGGTTTACCAAAGAAGACACAAAGTTCCGGAGGAACTCAGCCGCATCTTTGGAGAACATAGAGAAGCGACCATTTGGTCCGGACCCTTCTTCAGACTGATTGCTTTGGTATAGAGAAAGGAGGAAGAGAGGTGGGGGAAGGACATTGCCCAGCGGGTGACAGATGGATACAGGTGAGGGGGGTATATGTTTGGCAGATGGTTGGACAAAGGCCATAGACGAAAAGACAATAAGTGTGATGTATAGAATATGCATGATGTGCAAAGCCAGAAGAAGGAATATAGGTGGAAGGGGATGGGAGGTGGGTGGGGGAGCGTAGGTGAATTAGAAAAATGGGTCACGTCCAGGTGAGGCACAGGGAAGAGAGAGAAAGAAGGGTGAGGGGGGGAAGACAGCGGATGTTCACCTAATGTTCACACCATTGGGTGGTAAGCTACCCGAGTAAAATATAAGGAATCTAGGCCTCACCTAGGTGAGACCACACCTGGAGTATTGCATACAGTTTTGGTCTCCTAATCTGAGGAAAGACATTCTTGCCATAGAGGGAGTACAGAGAAGGTTCACCAGACTGATTCCTGGGATGGCAGCACTTTCATATGAAGAAAGACTGGATAGACTCGGCTTGTACTCGCTAGAATTTAGAAGATTGAGGGGGGATCTTATAGAAACTTACAAAATTCTTAAGGGGTTGGACAGGCTAGATGCAGGAAGATTGTTCCCGATGTTGGGGAAGTCCAGAACAAGGGGTCACAGTTTAAGGATAAGGGGGAAATCTTTTAGGACTGAGCTGAGAAATTTCACACAGAGAGTGGTGAATCTGTGGAAATTTCTGCCACAGAAAGTAGTTGAGGCCAGTTCATTGGCTATATTTAAGAGGGAGTTAGATGTGGCCCTTGTGGCTAAATGGATCAGGGGGTATAGACTGAAGGCAGGTACGGGATACTGAGTTTGATGATCAGCCATGATCATATTGAATGGCGGTGCAGGCTCGAAGGGCCGAATGGCCTACTCCTGCACCTATTTACTTTGTTTCTATGTCTATATTTCTATAAGGAGCTGCCTGCTATTATGGGTCTCACCAGTGATGTGTGTATGAAGAAGGACAAAGGAGCAGGATGATGGGGGGGGAGTGGGAGGAGGGGGTTGAAATGTGTGTGCACTGAGTGGGAGGAGCATGGGAAACAAAGGGTGCATAGGGGGTGGTATTACTTGAAATTGGAGACTTTGATTATACCACGGGTTGTAAGTTACCCAGGTGGAATATGAGGTGCTGTTCATCCAGTTTGTGTGTGGCCTCACTCTATCATTGTTGAGATGCCAGACAATGGGCATGGGTATGAGAATGGGAAACAGTTAAAATGGCTAGCATCCAGGAGATCCAGTTGCAGGAGAGAGGTGACATGAAAACAGGAGGAACAGCTCTTCATCTCCTGCTTGGGTAGCTTACAACCTCTTTTCCAACTCCCCCCACCACATCCTACCAACCTAGTCCAGTCCTGAAACATCATTAGTCTATTCCCTCTGCAGGTGCAGCCTGACCTATTGTGTTCCTCCAGCACTTTGCATTTCTGCTCAATATTCCAGCATCTGCAGTTTCTTGTGTCTTCCCTTCCCCATGTTGATCCTTGGTATCCTCATCGTTATAAGGTATCCCTATACCTCCATCTCAGGTGGTACGTAGTCAACATCCATTATAAGTTCACAAACTCCCATGGTTCACCTGGAAACACCTTCTCACACCTTGCTTCCTGAAAGGATTCCATTCCATTCTCTTTGACTCCGTTCTGGTAATAACATCCTTCTATTTCAAAGTGGTTCTTGTTCCCTATGGATGGTTTCTCAGCCACCAACAATGACAGCTCTCACTCATAACTGTTCCAAATCCACTCCTCAGTTGCACTCTGTACTTGTTGGGAGAAGTCCTCCGTTGGAAAAAGCATTAAAATCTGTCCATAATTTCCGGGTTATTTACTCTCGACTGGAAACGCGATGTTTACGAAATTGTCTCTTTATTCCACGGATACATGAATGTCCTCAGTCTGATACGTTAATATTATTCATGCGATTGGTCGGTTTAGGAGGCCGGTACATGTTGTCTCGCAATCTTCTGAAAATAATGCACGGCGTCCGTGCACTACAGAATAGAGAATGGAGGATCATTGGGTAACAATGTCCAAAACACACTGTGTGCGGATCTGGAGCGTGTCAGATAGCCTTTGAAGAATCTTTGCTGAGCCGGGAATGTAAACAGGAATTTACTCTGCAAAGCGAAGCCTGCAGCTTGTCGGAATCTCATGCCACCATAGATTCTTCTTTCTAAAGCTCCCAGGCTTAAAAGCTGTCAACTATGTAATCTTACCAGGAAGTAGCCGTGTTTATCTGTTTTCTGCAGAGTGGAAAGCTGGTTTGAACTGAACTGGTCTAGCGACAGTGTGCTTAGAAACACCGAGTGAAATTATAAATAGCAGTGGATCAGGGAATTGAGCATTTTGCTCCAGCTTTGGATAGTTCTGTTTCAGGAATCATCAAGAGACGGTGGCACATTAATAACAATCTACCCCCTACCCCCCCCCTCCCTCCCCCCCCCCAATTTGTGGAAAGTCCTTCAATCAGTGTGCTAAGCAAACAAAATCATAGTTTGATGCGCAGGAAGGAACTGCAGATGCTGGCTTAAACAGAAGATAGACACAAAAAGCTGGAGTAACTCAGCGGGACAGGCAGCATCTCTGGAGTAAAGGAATGGGTGATATTTCGGGTCGAGGCCCTTCAGTCTCGACCTCGACCTGAAACGTCACTCAGTCCCTCTCTCCAGAGATGCTGTCTGACCCGCTGAGTTACTCCAGCGTTTTGTGTCTGACACAGTTTGATTCCTGGGTATTGCACTCGGGCTGTTCGTGTTGTCATTTAAATCATTCCACTGACAAGTAGCAGGAAGGTTGGCTTCTGGAAATGCAACGCTGCTGATTTTGCTCGTTGCTATTTAGCAGGGTCCGGGATTTGGATCTCTGTTCCTTGGACAAGGGATGCGAGGAGATTGGGGAGCTGGTGGGCTGATTGAAGTCGGGGTTAAGAGCGGAGGTAGGGTTCGGGAGGAACGGGCTACAAGAACCGGGGTGGCTTCAGGGAGCAGTGCTGTGAGTGAGTTCAAGCTGCGGGAAGGGGGAGGGAGGCGGCACCTTGTGGGACTGGGGCAGGTTTTGTGTCGAGGAGAGATCGTGGACGTGGGGTCGAGGATTGGCCGGGAGACAGTGAGGGAACTGGACCAGGTTTCTGTTAAACTCATCTCGTGTATTTACATTTGGCTCTGGGATAGTCCGTGAGTTTGTCTCGTCCTGGCTGGGAGCCGGTTCTCAAATCTCTCTCTGTCTCTCTCTCTCTCTCTCTCTCTCTCTCGCATCTCTCCACCTGTCGCCATCCCCTCTCTCTCTCTCTCCATCCCCTCCCTCTCTCCACCTCCCTCTCCCTCCCACCCTCTCCCTCTCTCCCACTCCCCCACCTCTCTCCTGCCTCCCGCCGACGATTCGCTGCGGCGGGCTGAGCGAGGCGGCGCCGCCGATGAATATTTAATGGGTCGAGCATGGAGATCGCCTTGCTGAGGTTGGAGGAGGGCGAGGCGGCGGCGGCGGCGGCGGGCGGCAGGTGTGCGGGCAGCGGCGGCGGAGGAGGGATCTGGTGGGAGCAGGAGGGCAGCATGGACGAGCCGGCGGCGGGGGCTGGTGCGGGGGCTGGGGGGCGGCCGGACGAGTGCGGCGAGCGGGTGGTCATTAACGTGGCGGGGCTGCGCTACGAGACCCTGCTCGCCACCCTCAGCCAGTTCCCGGACAGCCTCCTGGGCGACCCGCTGCAGCGGCTGCGCTACTTCGACCCGCTGCGCAACGAGTACTTCTTCGACCGCAGCCGCCCCTGCTTCGACGGCATCCTGTACTTCTACCAGTCGGGCGGCCGAGTCCGCAGACCCGTCAACGTCTCCATCGACATGTTCGCCAACGAGATCCGCTTCTACCGCCTGGGACCCGAGGCCATGGAGCGGTTCGGGGAGGACGAGGGCTTCGTCAAGGAGAAGGAGAGGCAGCTTCCGCGCCGCGAGTTCCAGAAGCAGTTGTGGCTCCTGTTCGAGTACCCCGAGAGCTCCAACCCGGCCCGGTGCATCGCCATCGTGTCCGTGCTGGTCATCGTCATCTCCATCATCATCTTCTGCCTGGAGACCCTGCCCGAGTTCCGCGACGACAGGTACAACAGCTACAACCGCTCGGCCAACGGCACCAGGGACTCGACGGGAAACAGCCTCAGCGACCCCTTCTTCATCGTGGAGACCACCTGCGTGGTGTGGTTCACGCTGGAGCTGCTGGTGCGCTTCTTCTCCTGCCCCAGCAAGCCGGTCTTCGTCAGGGACATCATGAACATCATTGACATCGTGGCCATCATCCCCTACTTCATCACCCTGGGCACTGAGATGGCCGAGCAACAGTCCAACGGGCAACAAGCCATGTCCTTGGCCATCCTCAGGGTCATCCGGCTGGTCCGCGTCTTCCGCATCTTCAAGCTCTCCAGGCACTCCAAGGGTCTCCAAATCCTGGGCCAGACCCTCAAGGCCAGCATGAGGGAGCTGGGTCTTCTAATCTTCTTCCTCTTCATCGGGGTCATCCTCTTCTCCAGCGCCGTGTACTTCGCCGAGGCCGATGACCCCAGGTCCCATTTCTCCAGCATCCCCGACGCCTTCTGGTGGGCAGTGGTCACCATGACCACCGTGGGCTACGGGGACATGAAGCCCATCACCGTGGCGGGCAAAATCGTGGGGTCCATGTGCGCCATCGCCGGGGTGTTGACCATCGCGCTGCCCGTGCCAGTCATCGTGTCCAACTTCAACTACTTCTACCACCGGGAGAACGACAACGAAGAACAAGCCAAGTACCTTATCGACAAAGTCGATGTTGAGAGCAGCATCTCAGAAGATCTGAAGAAGAGCAGAAACTCCATTGGGAACCATTTAGAGAACAGCGATGGGGTGAATCATGGCCCAGGGACACACTGCAAAGCCAACAGCACCCCGGACATCAGGAAGTCATTGTACGCACTTTGTATGGTTCCCAACACTGAAACAGACTTGTAGTCACAGCAGATTGTTTGAACATTACAGATTAGTTTTATCCATAGAAGGACTTATTTTGAACTAAAGACATATCATTTGTACAAACTACAAAGGTTAGGTTAGTTGGGTGGGAAGAGAAACTAATTTTATACAACATACTTTATTCTACAAAAGAAAATATCAAGAAGATTGGGTGTATGTCTTGGCACTACAGCCTTAACTTGGGGGGAAGAGATTGATGGCCAGCTATTTTCTCCAGGAGCCCATCAATATTTGCATATTTAACAGTTCTGTGTTGCATTTGCTGTGTCTTCAAATAATAGAAAGCAAACGTGGTCTTCAAATTCCATAAGTATTTTTTGATTTGTTATTACAGGAGGGAAGTGCGTGAAGTAGTCCAGTTTAACTTTGCAGTGAAGACAGAGGCTGTGGACTGTTTGTACTTGGGTTTTCTGCTTTATGTCCTCAAAGTATTCAAAACAATGTAGCAGGTGAAAGGGGAAGCTAGAAGATGGTGAAATGCAGGATGATACATGCAGTGAAAGGTTTTTGCAGTAGTGTTTCTATTATTTCTTTGTGAGCAAGCATTCTAGAATTGAGCAGGGAAACAATCTAGGTGTTCTTTTTATGAATCTGTTGGTAACGAAAACAAAAACGGGTTACGGATTTGGTCGATGTTACAGCATATACATCTATTTACAATATATTTTTTCAAACAAAGCATAAAATATTCATGCATTAATCACTGAACAATATATTTAGATAATCAAAGCTTTCTCGTTTTGCTCCAGTGTACTGGAAACTGAGACCAGCAAATTTAGCTTTTTGTACAGAATATACTTAATCGGCGAAGCGCTGGACTGTCTTGTTCCTGGTAGAGTTGGAAAACAGTTTGTGGAAATGCGCACCCATTTTATGTGCTGCCCCCACGGAATTCAATGGACGATGTCCGTCCTACACATTCGTACAAAGACCTAAATGAACGCATTATTTTACATTACTGCTGTAAGAAACTGATTTTAAGTCCGTCTATTCATCCTGAACAGCAAATCAGAAAACTGGTCACAACAAATGAAGATTGAGATAAAGTACCACTAACTGTTGAATGATAACAGTTGTCACAAAAAATGCATTAAATAAAGAAAAAAACGAAAAATTACCATTTCATCTTTGAACTGGAAAGCTCCTTTTAGATAATCTCAGCAAAATATTCTGGATTGGTATTTACTGGGACTCCTCATTTACCTTTTGAAAATGCATTGAGAAAGTAGATTTTTGGACCACATTGTAAATCAGGGACTTCAGACTACCATTAAACAAAAAGTCCTGATATGGGAATGATTCTGAATCGATTACAAGAACATCTGTATCTTCAAATGGACAACATCCTAGACTTGTGCAAGTGATACAGTAACAAGCGAAGGATCAAAGGTTAGTCTTTCACATTGTTTTTTGCTGGAGAGCTTACCTTTGTTTTAAGCATATAAGTAGATAAAGCAATACAACTGATTCTGTTTAACAGATAACCCTAAAAGTGAATAGATCCGTTGAGCTACAGAATTTAGAAACTAATTTTATACAACATACTTTATTGTAACATACAAAGTTAAAACATTTCTCACTACACTATTTACATGCATGACATGTATTGTATGCACAACCTTGCATTCTAATGCAGCTGTTTTCTTGACATTTAAAGTGCAGATGATCACTGGATTTGTCATGAGAATCAGCAAAGAGCTACTGTATAATGCTGACTTCACTGTGATCTCAATGTAGAGGGTATTCTTTTACTGAATGATATTCCTTTGATTTGCATGTAGCCCTCTGTTGATAAAAAGGCATTGCATTGGGCCTGAAACACCTTTTTGTTATTTTCCAGTTTTGGTTACATGGTATGAATGGTTTTTCATGTCAAGTTCATAAATGGTTCATAATGCCTTTGAGTCTGATATTAACTTTTGAAATTTTCTGCAGCCTTATGTACAGAAATTATGGGCCTGATGATTTTTGTTAACTGGTCCGTGACAACATCTTAAAACCTATTTGGGAATGACTTACAAACACATGTGTGATATAGAATGAACATCTAATTACTACCAGTAATAACTTGCTTAGTGTTCAAACTTTGGAACATCGTCTTAACCTGAACTGAAATTCACCCAGCATCAAAGCTCCTCGTTATTGGAGTTTCTTTCTAATTATTTGAGCCAAATACATGGTTCATAACAAAGATTTTCTCTGGATTCCACCAACTTCCACTCCCTGTATGTGCCCTTAAATCCCATTTGGCTTGTAGCAATATATTAATATAAATGTCCACTCTGCACCAAGCTCAGATCCGTTACCTCAGCTTTCATATGGATCCAGGTTACTTAAACATTGCAGGACAAAGCTGCTTTGAACCTGATGAGATTGTAATATCATTGTCACAGCATGAACAGATATTCTGTCCTTCACTGAAACATACATCGACCTTACAATAACGTACCTCACATTTTGTTTGGAATATTAATCAAAAGAAACTTACAATGTTGTAATTTTTTTAATGATTTGGAAGTTATACCCCTGATTTCCAGTCAATCTAGATTGTAAGTTTGTGTTCCACTGTTACATATCCCAGACACATTTATAAAATATACCTTTCATTACTGATGTGCTGAATTCAACTGGATTTCATTATTTGTCAATATTTGTCTTTAAAATGTTGCTGATGGTTTATTAATTGATACAATTTATTTATTTAGAACAATTGATGTGTTTTATCCTCTGAATTAAATTTTAATTTAAAACAAAATTATATGTAGAATGTTCCATGTCAACATATAGCTTCAAAATATTTGTTAACAAGTAGATCAAGTGGCTAGATGGTGTTAGAAACATAGAAAAATAAGTGCAGGTGTAGGCCATTCTGCCCTTCGAGCCAGCATCGCCATTCAGTATGATCATGGCTGATCGTGTAAAATCGGTACCCCGTTCCTGCTTTTTCCCCATATCCCTTAATTCCTTTAGCCCTAAGAGCTAAATCTAACTCTCCCTTGAAAACATCCAGTGAATTGGTCTCCACTGCCTTCTGTGGCAGAGAATTCCACTGATTCACAACTCTTTGGGTGAAGAAGTTTTTCCCCATTTCAGTCCATCAGATCAAGTGGCTAGATGGTTTTGTTGCCCGTTCGATTCATGCACCCTCTTTGGAGTGATACTTTGATCCAAACCCAGCTCAGACGTCTTTGGCTACAAGGGTCACAATTTTGGACTTTTTTAATGCAACTTATGAATTTTCAGATTTTCCGTTAATCATGGGGAGTTTATGAATGAACAATCTGTAATACCACACTCAAATCTCTGTTATCATTAAACAGAAACAGTTCGAGCCAATCTCTTACCTACCTTCCCCCAATGCACCCCCAAGGTTAAAGTCCGCAGCACAAAACAGTCTGAGTATGTTACTAAACTTGCATTTGCTCTGCAGTAGATGGAGAAATATACTGTGTGAGATATTAACAGAAAGTATGTAATAACACAAAGCATACTGATGTTAAGGCCTGCTCAGGAAGTAGGCTAAATAGGCTAATGTATGCACTAGTGAATCATATTGGTAACTTTGGGAATGTTCGATGATGCTTTTGGATACCTAAACTGGAAAATGTGTTCCATTTTCCAGCACTGAAACCTTTGACAGTCAAAGCTTCTTTAAAATAACATTTAATCAGACTCACAGGAAAATGCCACAATCTCGCAGCAGGGTGGTCCATTGAAAAAGCTATACTTGCAATGCCTACCATATTAACGACCAGTACTGATCATGTAAAGTTGTCCATTGTAATCTGGACAACACTTTCCTTGTTTGCTTTTGCTTTTATACTTATCTCTAAGGCATAAAGATTATAGCATTTAATAATGCAATTGACATTCTGCTAGTTTGCTGCTAAGGTGAAAATATGGTATTAAAAGATAACAATGGTAGATTATTATTAAGTAAACATTGGGTTCAATATATTGGCTAAGATCAGACTATACATAGTATTCAGAGTACATTTCATTACTTTAACTCTTGTTTTGGTAAACCCAGTGGGAGCTTATTAAGATTCTGGCTTCTTTATTTGGTAAACAACCAACTCTGTTTTTGGATTATGCTTTTTGTATTTTTTAAAGAGATTGTCTTTTTATAGGCTTACAAAAAAAGCAATCAAGATGTTCAGATGTGTAGGGGATATGAATTCTACGGGGGATGTGTAGCACTGTTTCAGATGGCAGAATGTACTATGACGAAGTTATTCTGGCCGGAAAGTAATTGCCGAATGAAACCATTTGGCATGCTAAAATTCTGTGTAAAAAAAAAACTGATTACTGATCAGAGGAATAAAAAGCCCAATACCAGTGAACAAGACAGAAAGACTGCAGATTATACCTAAAATTCTGAGGCTGTAATTGTTCAGGTGAAGCATGCTACACTCACTGCTCTCTAGCCACTGATTCTAAGCCTCCTCTAGTTGCTGCCTGAAGTTGAATCAGACTATTTACAACTTTAGTATTATACTTGATTTTGAGGTGAACATCTAACTGTGTGTTTTCACAATCAGTACAACTGCTTATTTTCTCCTTCAATGTATGCCAGGCTCCAACCTACTTTTTATCATTAAGGCCCTGTCCCACTTTCCCGAGTTACTCACAAACTCTCCTGAGTTTTCCCCTTGATTCGAACTCGGGGAATGTCGGTAGTGAGCTCGTAGGAGTCCGTAGATGTTTCGTAGCGGCTCGTAATGCCAGCCGTAGGAACTCGGGGCATCAGGTAAGTCGGGACGTTTTTTTCAACATGTTAAAAAAATAGCCCCGAGTACTTATGAACGGCTATTACCGTAATTCTCCGAGTTCGAATCAAGGGGAAAACTCGGGAGAGTTTGTGAGTAACTCGGGAAAGTGGGACAGGGCCTTTAGCTGGTGAAACCCTAGTCCGCATGTTATCTCCAGACCTGATCTTGGTAAAACCCTCCTGGCTGGTCTTGCTGACTTACTCTGTGTGAGTGTTTCGGATTGGGACCCTTCAGACTGTTTCGCTAGTCTAAAGAAGGGTACTGACCCAAAGCATCACCTATCCATATCTTGCAGAGATGCTGCCTGACCTGCTGAGTTACTTCAATGCTTTGTATCTTCTTTTGTAAACCTGCATCTGCAGTTCCTTGTTTCTACTTCTTCTTCAATTGTTCTATCTTTGGCAGTCGTGTCTTTAGCTGCCGCGGCGAATACACTGGAATTACCTCCCTAAACTTCTTGTTTTTAGAGGTTTACCTCTTTGACTAATGTGTGACCATCTGCTCTAATGTGACTGGTTGTTAAAGTTTGTTTGATAAACACACTTTGTGGGTGCCTTGGGGTCATTATAAATAAAGGTGTCATAGAACAATTTTTTTAAATTTTTTGTTGTAAAATGTGAAAGCCAAACAAAACGTTAGCTCCACATGCAGCTGAAGTCTCACCACAGGAGCAATCTCATTCTTCTAAACTAAAGACAGTTTGGGCCAGTATTCACAGACTGTTGGAATTTGCTGTAATTGATCCCACTAACAAACCCTTTGGGCTTCTGGACTTTGTTTTATCGACTCTGCAATCTTCTCTGTAACACCTGCTGATGGTCAATGCCTGTTTCAAAGTAGCCAAGTAAGGTTGCAAGCTATGATTTATGTTTTTTTCCACATCTCGCTCCCAGGAATTTTAGCCTTACTCGTCGCGTGGAGCAAATGGCCAGCAGAATTCCTACTGTGAATTCCCCTTCCAGCAACCTCCACAGTAGGCTGGTATAATTCTTGAGCTTAGATAAATGTGGGCCGGCCTCATTTAAACATACAAAATTCTTCTTAGATTGAGACAGTGTTTCACCTGGCTGGGCTCTCAAGTACCAGGAGTGAGAATCTCACAATAAGTGATTCAGGACTAAAACAAAAACAAATTTCCTCACTCAGAGGGTGGTGAATCTTTGAAACTTTTGTACAAAGAAAGAGCTGTCAGCAGAGGTAGTTGAGGCAGGTATAATAAATAACAACATTTATATGACATTAGGCCAGGTGCATGGATAGGAAAGGTTTCAAGGGATATTGGAAAATGCTGGCAAATGGGTCTTGTATAGATGGGGCATCTTGGTTGGCTTGGATGAGTTGGGGCTGAATGGTCTGTTTCCGGGCTGTGTGACTCTATGACTATGAAAAGGGATTTGTTTAGCAGGTGCAGAACTGTAGTTCATTTACCATTCTCAGATCAAACGTTGTTTTCAAGTACTTTAAATTCCTACATCTGCCTACATCTCTAATTGAAATTGCCATTATAAATGTGTAATTTGATGCAACCACTGCTTTGGCAAGATGATTTATTTGAAGATTTTACCAACTTGATAGGAAAAGGAGCAAGCTGAACTCTGCTCCAATGCCTAGACTGAGGATTAAAACAGAAGTCAAAGACGTGAGCTGAAGCAGTGGGCAGAAATAGGTAAAAGATGAAAAGTTGAAAGTGAAATGGAGATAGCTCTCCAAAGAACTGATATTTGTCCTCGCAAGGATTAGGAGATTGTTAGACACAAAAAGCTGGAGTAACTCAGTGGGTCAGGCAGCATCTCAGGCGAAAAGGAATAGGTGACGTTTCGGGTCTCCAGAGATGCTGCCTGACCCGCTGAGTTACTCCAGCTTTTTGTATCTATCTTCGGTATAAATCTGCAGTCCGTTCCTACACGTTTTGGGAGATTGGTACATGCCTCCGTCTTTGCCATCGCTTTTACCACCATGATTATTCTTCCAACATTAGTGTACTGTAGCACATCCAATGGGAGTTGTTAGTTGCACTGCAAAAATTATAAACAGGCTATCTTCATTGAAAACACATGTACATATTTAGAACAAAAAGGTGTTGAGCATGAATGAGCATGCAAGTTTCAAATATCAGATTTTCATTTTGTTTCATTTTTCCCTCATCTATTTATAATATACTATTTCTTTTTCTTCCTTTCCTATTTTTCTTAAGTTTGACAATTACATTCTTGCATTTGTTTTGCTAAATATTTTTATCATTTTGTTTTTCGCCCGGATGGTTCCTGTATTTGCTCATATTCTCCACTCCTCTCCCTTCCTGCTTTCTCAGCCCCTGACATCTGGTCATTGCCATCACAAGGAGATGTCCCATGAGTGTTAATGCTGTATATTTATACAGTGAGTGCTTCTGGTTATATTGAAGGATGAAGTCATGTTTGTATTATCCTCGGCTGAGTTCACAACTCATGTAAATTATAAACCACATTGTGTTCTTTATTTACAACTTTGAATTGATGAACATTTTTAAA
Source organism: Malacoraja senta (assembly GCA_038087875.1). Lineage (NCBI taxonomy): Eukaryota > Metazoa > Chordata > Chondrichthyes > Rajiformes > Rajidae > Malacoraja > Malacoraja senta. The sequence goes on from CM075985.1 coordinate 28,566,082, forward strand.
TGAAGTGAATACATTTAAATTTTGATCATCTACTCTATATGCAAAAAGATATATTGAAATATAATATGAGTGCTTTATGTATATGTGAGCTGTTCAGAATATGAAGGGAATCATGAGCTAACAAATGCAATCAGAATTCACAGGAACTTCACCATTGATAAGTTGATAAGTCTCTGAAGGACAATATTAGGTCAGTACTTACGGTCAGAACCCGAATGGAACTTTACTTTATTTACTTTAGGTTTCCAACACTATTTTTTTGTGCCAACAAGTAGCTGTAACCAGGAGTTGTAGCTGATTGTTCTCTTGCACGGATGCAGGCAAGCAGCATCTGAGCTCTCCTTGGGGAATATGGTGCATGATGTTGGAAAGTCTGGGTGATGTGTAAGGCAATATAAGGCTTTGATCAGTGGAACATTCTTCTTTTGGCTTTTATTGTTTTTAAGATAACTAGACTAGAAAGTGTTAATAGTTTATTGTCTTAGTTTTTAGAGATACAGCACGGAAACAGGCCCTTCGGCCCACCGGTCCGCTCCAACCCACGATCCCCGCACATTAATACTATCTTACAACCACTAGGGACAGTTTTTACATTTACCAAGCCAATTAACCTACAAACCTGTACGTCTTCAGAGAAAACCCACGCAGGTCACGGGGAGAACGTACAAAATCCGTACAGACAGCACCTGTAATCGGGATCGAACCCGGGTGTCCAGCGCTGCTTTAGCTGTAAGGCAGCAACTCTACCACTGCGCCACCATGACTTTAGTCTTGTTGAATACTAAATTAGGTAAAGCCTTGCAATTCTAAGCAAGATAAATTAATAAATAAACCTACTTATGCACTATTTTATCAGGCGTTATAGTAGCGAATAAAGGAATATCATTCAATCTGATCTGGTTGCCTCTACATCCTCATCGATATAATGAACAGTTTAAACCATCACAGTAAATGTGGAGCCCCCTTGTAATAATCACTAAAATAAAGAATTGAAAAATAGAAATATAATATTCTTCATCAAGTTTTAATTGAATGGTAGGTATTGGCTTGCATATTGTGGTCATTGGCAATGTAAACTGCTCAGGTACTTGCGCCACTGACCTTGAAGATAACTGACCATGATCTCTGTGGCATGGACTCTCGTATTATTGTTGTCAGGAGCTTTCAGCCAAGGGTTCAAAGGGATCCTGCATTCTGCTATTGCGTGGAAGAATTCCAACAGAAAAATAGGATGGAAAAAACAACAACTTTTAATTGAACCTTAAAGTACAAATCATAGATTGAAACGCATGCAAATAATTGTGTTCGAAGTGTCACAATTTAAATTTATAAAGTCTGAGCTAAATCATTATATATTTCAAGATCTATTATATTTTGAAATATCTATCAGAGATATTTATAATCTTAATATAATACCTATATATAGGTTTAGTATTATGGGGTCTGAGCAAGAGTTAAGCAGTAATCCTGACAAAGCATTAACAAGGAAATGCAGATGCTTGTTTACCAAGGAAAGACACAAAATGCTGGAGTATGTCAGCGGCTCAGGCAGCATCCCTGGAGAACACGGATAGGTGGCGTTTCTGGTCGTCACCCTTCTTCAGAATGATGCTGGGGTGGGAGGAATTCCTCAAGCTTTCTTTCCCCCCACCCCTGCCTGACCCGCTGAGTTACTGCAGCACCATGTGCCTGTCCATTCTAATTTTGTACTTCATTGTAAACTCGCTTGCTGCTGCAAATATGCATAACATTTTCAGTCGATCTTGCAGTGAAAGTAGTTTCCAAATACCTACATGTCTTGTTAGATCACTGAATTCTTTTGATTACACTGGGAAAGATGCAGAGAGACACTGAATTGCTTGCCGAGTCTTTGGGAATTGCCCGGATCCAAAATCCAAAGTCTTTATCGTTTCTTGATGTAACATTGACGGAGGCGGGCAGTTCGAAGGTCATTAACAAGCATATAATGAGGCCCCGATTAAACAGTAAAATCCTTGGCTAAGTGGCCTCAAGTGAGTGTGGAAAATGATCTACCATACTGAGATACCATTCCAGAGTAATGGAATGGAATATTCCTTCAGGACCTGGGGACATGGAACATGCATTTCTGATAGTATGCTCAGCACCACTTCCTTGTTGAATCTCTCCACCCCTTCCAATTTTTAATTTACAATTATTTATGGGATGCCACATATATCCTCTGAGGTGAGGACTGATGTGAAATACCTGATTAATTTATCTACCATCTCCTTCCCTTCCAGCATTAATTCCCCAGAACTCACTGTCTACCACAACCCACTTTGCTGTCTCCAGAAACTGTTACTCTCTGTTTAACATTCCAGGCTGGTTTTGTCTTGTGCTCTGATTTTTACATCCATATTAATCATATATTCAGCTTTACTTTTAGATTTTAATTTTAATTTGATTTGAAACAGCAATCAAACAAATGAAAGGATGTTGATTTTGGTTATTGTTGAGGATCTTATAATTTGTTCACTAGAATATTCAAATAGTTCATTTTAATTGGGGTGTTTCGAATGAGATAATAACTGTACAAGAAATGTTAATTTAACAATTTCATGTTCACTCTATACTTTGCTTTCGTTCTGTTGTTAACTCCTGGATTGGTTTGGGTGCTAAACATAAGGAGTAAGCTGAGGTTAGTTTAGTCCAGGCTGTGGTAGCACACGGACCTGAATACCTTTGGCTTTTCAATGTTGCTCTAGGATAAGCAAGTTTAGGGAAATTAGGTTATTGGGTTGAAAGTTCTAAAAGTTGGATGCTTCCAAAATCAAATATTCATTTCTTATGTTTTAAGATATCATTTGTGCATATCAAAAATCATTGGTGCAGGATGCTGGTTTAAATCGAAGATAGACACAAAATGCTGGAGTAACTCAGCGGGCCAGGCAGCATCTCTGGAGAGAAGGAATGGGTGACGTTTCGGGTCGAGACCCTTCAGACTGAAGAAGGGTCTCGACCTGAAACGTCACCCATTCCTTCTCTCCAGAGATGCTGCCTGTCCCACTGAGTTACTCCAGCATTTTGCATCTTATCTTCAAAAATCATTGGTATCCTTTTGAGTTTTCACCTTGTTTACTGATGCCTTTAATTGTAAAATTCCTTTGATAGAATGATCTGACTACACCCAATGTCCTGCTCTTTCTCTAAAGCCTTGCTTTGTTTCCCCCTACAAATGCTAGTTCTCTTTTGAAAATTATAATGACTTCTGCCCCACACCCAATTAAAGGAGTTAAATGGAATGAAATGAACACTCTCATAAAGTAGAACAGTAGTTTCCTCATTTCTCTCAGATTCTTTTAATGTTATCCTTAAATGTGATTCCTTTGGTGGTGACCAATCTGATCTTAAAAATTATTTTGCTTTACGTCCGAGGAAGGGTCCCCTTCCTAAAATGTCACCTGTCCATGTTCTCTGGAGATGCTCCCTGATCCATTGAGTTACTCCAGGACTGTGTCATTTCTTTGTAAACCAGCATCTGCAATTCCTTATTTCTTAATTCTGCTTTATGTACCCTCTCAAAGATGTTCATGGTTTTGAATCAAATTCTTACACCATCTGGGTGGCACAGTGGCGCAGCAGTAGAGCTGCTGCCTTACAGCACTAGAGATGCAGGTTCGATCCTGACTACAGGTGCTGTCTTTTCAGAGTTTAGATGGTCTCCCTGTGACCGTGTGGGTTTTCTCTGGGTGCTCCGGTTTCCTCCAAACTCCAAAGATGTACAGGTTTGTCGGTTATTGATACTGGTAAAAATTGTAAATTGTCCCTCATGTGTAGGATTGTATTAGTGTATGGGATGATTGCTGGTCGGCGCAGACTCTGTGGGCCGAAGGGCCTGTTTCCACGCTGTATTTCTAACGTTTAAGGTCCAAAGCCTAATCTGAGGTCTAACTAGAACAAAAACAGTCTCTCTGATTGTTCCACATAACCAGTTTTTCATTCTTAGTACTGCTGCAATGTGTCTTGAAACATGTAATATTGCAGTATACAATATACCTATTCAGTCCTTTAAAAACTCTGAACCTGAGTGTGAGCAACTGGAGGTACTCCTGCTTATTTGGTCATTCAGATGCAGGAAGGATCTTGGAGCAACTACACAACACAGGCTGTAGGTCTCAGTGGTCCCATCATTATATTTGATTTACTTATATATGTTTTAGTATGGCCTTCTATCTGTTGCTCAATTAGTTATCAAGATAATATTATAATACAAGCACCCCCTTTTCATCAATGTTAAATTCCCACCGTCACCAATTTCAGTCACCACTGTTGCTAACAGTATCTCCCTGCTCTGTCTTTTCAGCACAGTCCATTAAATGTAGACCTCGCACTGAAGGACAAACTTCAGCTGCCCATTATACATAAGTACCATGAAAGCAGCCAAGGTTTTGCCCTACTTAAATTATCATTTAAATGAACACATAAGTGGCCCTTTTCATGAAGGCACAGTCAGTAAAAAAATTAAACGCATGATTCATGTAGATACATTGAAAGGGAATATATAAAATAACTCTCATTGCTTGTTATTTTGGTTGTTTTTGAGATATTGGTGTGGATCTATGCTAAACTCCATGAGTACATTCAGTCCCAATGGCTTCAAAAGACTAAATATGAACCTGGTTGTTTGACAGGTGACTGCTGCAATAATGGTTACTGTATTTGGTGCTGTCACCATGGGCACATTTCTTTCTCTTTTTATTCTTTATGGTGCAGTGAGGGTTAGACCTTCTCTTGCTGTCGCCAACCTTAGTGATGGTGAGTTACAGAACAAAGCAACCTGCACCTTAACCCAGGCAGATTTCCAGGACCCATTCTCAGGAGCAGAGTTTTACATAATCTGCCATAATTTTACATCATGAATCATTCTTAAAATTGAGTTATAAGCATCGTTTGATAGACTAAACGTGCATGTTCATTATCCATCAGAGAATGCATGGTGTATCTCATCTAAGTGCTCAATCTTACTCTTTGTACCTTTAACGTATGTAAATCTTTCTAGAACTTTGGGCCAATGTAGACCTATTCTGAATGGGTTGTTAGTCATATTTTATGATTTTTTCCCTCCCGTGTTACAAATGATCAAATGTAGATACAAATCCCCCAATTTTGTGCTTTGAGGACCTTGACAAAAGCACAAGGTACAACACTTGTATCTCACCCATTGTAGAAAGATGTTTGCCTGAAATATTTGGAATTGTCTGGTAGTCATAACAAGCATCAGTGCTCACTGTTGCTTATTCTTCAGTTAATACTCATAGTTTCTTTGTGAAACATCAACATTCACTGATTTTGACTCATGCTTTAGTAGTGAGATCAAGCGTAAAAATTCTTTGTTAATGTTTTTGTATTTATTGCACCTTCTTAATGTATTACTTTCACTGCAAAAGCATTATATTCATTCTCCTGTGCCTGCTTGCTATTGTTCACACTCAGTCTAGTAATCAATTCTCATTGCTATTGTGCTATGCTCAACATCTTGGTGCTTTATCCTCCTTACTAATTTATTGCATTTGTATAATTGGTTTTAGTGTCCATCGTACCCGCATAATAATAGCAATTATAATTCTCAAACGGTGCATGATTTTACCAGATGATACAAATGATAATACTTCAATATAAACACGTCATTTATCATTGACATTTGCGAATGACTGAACCAATGCTTAAGGTTATGACTTTTAAACAAATGTTGAATAATAATTATGCAGCAGTTGTCTTCATGTCTAAATCCAATTCTCACACATTAGGAAATGAGAAAATTATTTCTGGAAATGAAACCTGAAGTCTAAATTGTGGTAACTTTAAAGATTACTCATTCCAAGGTCACTGTATCATCTCCATAGCAACCAAATAAAAGTAATGGAAAATCATGATACAAGTTAATTATGCTTTCTTTTGATAAATGTATTCACATATTTAGTACTGCCCAATTAAATTTAATTGAAAACATCTAGTTACTTAGGCATTAATTATTACAAATGTTAATTCTCCCATTTATTACAATTTTAGTTTGTCAATTATTAATTTGAAATTCCTGGAAATCCATTACTATAGGCTATCCCAGATTTGAATGTTAATATTTTTCTAATGGGGATATCTCTTCTGTAATTTGGTGCGATGCAGAAATGAATGCCATCATTTTACCCATGTAAAGTAGACCACATGAGCGGAATTTGGTACAATAGTGTAAAACAGATTGACCAACCGATGGCCCCTTTTATATCTGCTCAACTCACGTCAGAGGAAACAAAGATCCACAAAGATCTTAAACTAGCGGCTGGTCTTTCTGCACGCTATCATCAAAAGTCAAAAGCCAGCCCCGACTCATAATACAAAACATTTTGAATCCGTTTCATACCTAAGCTTTGCCTCTTGCCTGAATAATAGATACTATTTAAAGAGTTAAAAGGTCTCTTCACAAGGCTTGTCGACTGGCCAACATGCTGGGGCCAATCATAGGATGATTGTTCACATCTGTTCATCATGGGAAATAATACAACCATTCATGTCTATATAGAGGAATTAAGTGATGTTTCAGCAAGCTCCCTGGCAAGGGGTGGCGTGATGGCACACCGGTAGAGTTGCTGCCTTACAGCGCTTGCAACGCCGGAGACGGAGTTTGTACGTTCTTCCCGTGACCTGCGTGGATTTTTCCGAGATCTGCGGTTTCCTCCCACACTCCAAAGATGTACAGGTTTGCAGGTTAATTGGCTTGGGAAATGTAAAAATTGTCCCTCGTGTGTGTAGGATATTTGCTAATGTGCGGAGATCGCTGGTCGGCAAGGACCCGGTGGGCCGAAGGGGCTGTTTCTGCGCTATATCTCTAAACTAAACTAAACTAAAATATGCAGTCCTGAAATGCCATACATAACCTTGCAACAAGAGATATGGCTCAGTGTTCATCAGGTGAGAAATGACCAAGAACCAGTAGAACGATATCTGGTAAAAGCAGTGGTTCTAAAACCCTTCTTCACCCCGGTTTCACAGGGAGCCACACTCCAATCAAGTGTTCCTGTAGAAGAAATAACTATGTGAGCTATCCTGAGATAATTGCAAAGCTCAAGTAGAAGCCAAAATAATGACTGTGCTGCCCTCAAACTCAGTACCACCCGCTCCCTCAGAACCCTGCCCTCAAACTCAGTACCATTCTTGCCCTCTGAACTCTGCTCTCAAGCTCAGTACCAACCGCACCCTCACCCTCTGATCTCTTGCTTCAATGTCCCTGCAGACTGTATTTACAGATATATGAAGCAAGGCCTGGGATTTGCCAGCCATCGTCTTACTGAATGATGGGACAGACCAAGTGACCTTCTCCTGCTGCTATTATCTTATGTCTGTAAGCTGCAATCCTCAGGAAGTATTGTGATCAAACTGCTGTTGTTCCATAGCAATGGAGAATTAAATATAGAAAAGAATGTTTCAACTGATTTAAAATTTATCCTACAATTTCCTTTAGCAAATAATTGGTGGCAAACTATGACATGTTGCAAATACCACCAGGTTCATGCTAGAATTCCTGTAGTAGGACACATATATCCAAATGTTATTTCTCATTAAGGTTCCAGAAGCTAGAATTGTTTCTTGAACATCTGTATCTATCGTATCTGTATCTGTATCTGCATTATATCTAAATTACTTGCCAGGCTTTGTCCCGCTCCACACCTTTCTTCTGGGTTCCTCCCCCCCTGCTACAGTCAGTCCGAAGAAGTGTCCAAACCCAAAACATCACCTATCCATGTATAGGAAGGAACTGCAGATGCTGGTTTACACCGAAGCTAGACACAAAAGCTGGGGTAACTCAGCACGTCAGGCAGAAACTGTAGAAAAAAGGAATAGATTCTTCAAACTCATGAAGTAGGGTCTCGACCCATAAACATCACCTAACCATGTTCTCCAGCGATGGTGGACCCGCTGGTACTCCATCTCTTTGTGTCCTCTTGAACTCGCTGGGATGAGTGTGGCATCCTCCCCACTACTTCTGCCCAGTGGTCCCATCTGTGACCCGTTTCCTGGGGCTACTGCTCTGCCTTCCTTCTCCTCATTTTCCCAGTCAAGTGATTGTCCTCTTACACACTCATGTCTAGAAGCAACTGGTCTGTGCAGTAACCTGGACGATGGATGTCTTACAGTATCTGACACATGGTTCCCTGTAAAGAAGCAATTTCAAAGAGCTTCAGAAAACATCTTGTCGCATTGCTACCCTTTTTCACACAAAGGGTGGTGGATGTATGGAATAAGCTGCCAGAGGAGGTAGTTGAGGCATGGACTATCCCAACATTTAAGAAGCAGTTGGACAGGTATATGTATAAGAAAGATTTGGAGGGATATGGACCAAATGCTAGTGTAGCTGGCACGTGTGGGCGTTGGGCCGAAGAGCCTGTTTCCACACTGTATCATTCTATGACTCTAATAGCCGCTAGAAATTTATCAAGAACTATCCTGAAAATAGCTGATGATCACCCTACTTGCTGTTAAGAGTTCTTCATGCAGCTAAGTGCAAATTCAGCTGTACAAATGTATCGGATAGTGTCGGCTATAGCAGGGAGCCTTACTTTAGCACCATTGAACTTAATACCACACTGGATAGTGAATGTCAAAATTATCTGCTTACTTTAGGGGTGCATAAGTGCTGCATGCATAAATATCCTTCACAATATGTTGCCAGAACACCTCAGGCTGTATATGTGCTTCAGTCGAGCATTGTTTGGCTCCCAGATGGAGTGATTTCCTCATGAACTGATGAATGATTTTAAAGTAAAGCAGTTTTTTTTTAAAGGGCAGCTGATGCGGCCTATATTCACAGATTGACTATTCCATGATTGTAAGTTATTTAGGAATTTCTTGATCTTCTTGATTAGTACAGGTGTCAGGGGCTATGTGGAGAAGGCAGGAGAATGGCGTTGGGAGGGCGTTAGATCAGCCATGATTGAATGGCGGAGTAGACTTGATGGGCCGAATGGCCTAATTCTACTCTTATCTCTTATGATTTTATGAAGGTAGCATATTTGGTTATTTTTAAATAGAAAGTTATTAGGAACTAAAGGTTGCTGAGGTAAGATCTGTAACATCATTTCACAACCAATTATTTCACTATATGAAGCTGAGAAGTGCAGGGGACAGTACAGGAGTGAATGAACATTTCCGACTCGAGCTGATGCTGGCACTGGTTCAAAGCCCAGTGGCCTACTTGGATGCTCTAATTTTATGATCCAGTAAGCAAAAAAGGAATTACACCAAAGTTCCTATTTCTATTCCTATAAATAGATTCATGGTCGCATCATTCCATGGTGCAGAATCGTGACATTATTAGAAATATCCTCTTTTTTAATCCTGTTCCTTCCTGGTTTTCCTGCTTTTTCCTCTGCCGTCTTGTTTGTGGTTACATTCCCCCGTCCTATCCAGAGGTTGATGAATCTGGGTGTGGGTACCAGCTGTCCTGCACCATCATCACAGTGGCCATTTCGCTCACTCTAGCCCTGAAGAAGGGCATCAACGAGTTGTTCGGATGTGGAGGGTGTTACAGGCCAGCTCGGTCCTGCTCTCATTGGAGGTCAAATTTCACCATTTGTTAGCAGCCACTTTCCAAGATTAGGGTTGAATGGCTGACTTTCCCATCACCGCAGAGCCAAGGATATTAGTATATTAGTATAACAGGATATCAGTCACTGAAAGTAAGCATGCAGGGACAGCAGGCAGTGAAAAAAGCGAATGGCATGCTGGCCTTCATAACAAGAGGAGTTGAGTATAGGAGCAAAGAGGTCCTTCTGCAGTTGTACAGGGCCCTAGTGAGACCACACCTGGAATATTGTGTGCAGTTTTGGTCTCCAAATTTGAGGAAGGACATTCTTGCTATTGAGGGAGTGCAGCCTACTCCTGCACCTATTGTCTATTGTCTACTGTAAGACCCACATTCTCTCTGTGACCATGTGGGTTTTCCCCGGCTGCTCCAGTTTCCTCATACATTCCAAAGACGCACAGATTTGTAGGTTAATTGGCTTCTGGAAATTATAAACTGTCCCTTGTGTGTAGGATTGTGCTAGTGTACGGGGCGATCGCTGGTCGGCGTGGACTCATTGGGCCAAAGGACCTTTTCCACCACTGTACCTTTAACGTCTAAAGTCTAGCTTCTTTTTCTAGGTGAGATGACCAATTCAGCTATAAACCTTCCATTGAGCATAAACAATTTAGACCATGTACAGAAACATCTATCATTTCTCATCTCCTACTCTTTTCACTCCTCTGTCCTACCTTCTGAGTTCATATGGCTACTAAGGTGATTGCACAGTGAAGAATTAATTATCTTGTCCAGAACATGCTACACGGTACATGTGCCAGGTTTCTGTAGCTTCTTATCATTATCAAATGCTGTTAGATATTTGAGGTGGAATTTATGCCTATATCCTCCAGCTTGCTATGACCTTTTCTTGTCTGTTGAATTGATGGTGATTATATATCCGTAGCAGGCTCCTAATGATGGTTTTATTCAGCAGTGGTGTGCCCACCGGTGATTCTGAGTGTTGGGAGAGATGGGAGCCAAAGATAGTACCCACAGATTCATGCAAAGCTCCATTGCAGGCAACAGCTCAATTGAGGAAGGTAGACAAAAATACTGGAGAAACTCAGCGGGTGCAGCAGCATCTATGGAGCGAAGGAAATAGGCGACCTTTCGGGTCGAGACCCTTAAACAGCTCAATTGAGGAGGTTAGCATTGAAGGGAAGCATTGAGATAAAGCCCCTCAGGGGGCATTGGGTCCTTCCCATTGCTATATGTGGGAGGCTACCAGGTTCAGCCAATGGGAATGTAATTTATTGATTCATGGGGATCTGACAAAGAGGGATTCATTTGACCGCTACCATCCTGCAGGTTTCAGGAAATATGGGAGAGGAGGTTTCAGAAGACATGGGAGAGGATAATGAGGCCCTTATATTAGTCGTTAATTCAACAGCGTTGTGAACTCCAAAGGGCTTGTGCTGGGAGATGAAATATGTGCACCTGATCAGAAGTAGAACGCAGCTCGAACTGCTCTGAACCCAAGTGCATTGCCCTCAAGCTCTGATCTAACAACATCACCGAGAACCTTTCTTCATTTTGCATGTTCTTTTGGATCAGGACCCTTCTTCAAACCGATTGGACTGAATTGATCTGAAGAAAGGTCCCGACTTGAAGAGTTATCGCCAAGTTACCCCAGCACTTTGTGTTTTGCTCAGTTATAAATTGTTTTGTGGTATTCATTAATGACTGGATACAGTATCACGTCCAGTAGTTTTATTACACATAGTTTTAAAGTGAATAATGAATGAAATGGAAAGTTCTAGCAAATGTATGTAGAGTGATACAACATGGATCACAGTAGAAAATAGACATTTGGGAACAGGGGAGAACTAAGCTCATAGACAGCTCTCAGAAACAGTACTTTTCCATAACCTGGGGTCTGTGTATATACTTATGACATTAGGTTAGTTTTAGTTTCATTTAGAGATACTGCGCAAAAACAGGCCGCGCCGACCAACGATGCCCGCACATTAATACTATCCTACACACTAGGGACAATTTACAATTTTTATTGAAGCCAATTAACCTACAAACCGGTATGTCTTTGGAGTGTGGGAGGAATCCGGAGATCCCAGAGAAAACCCATGCAGGTCACGTGGAGAACGTACAAACTCTGTACAGACAGATCCCGTAGTCCAGATTGTACGGTCCCTGCTGCTATAAGGCAGCAACTCTACCGCTGCGCCAGTGTGCTGCCCATACATAAAAGCTCTATCAAAGGATGCAGTGGGGAAGGGTTAAAATTGCATTAATTACATGCCCTGGGAGATTCTATCCTGCATTTGCCTTGGCCATTAATGTTGTCTGTGACCTCCATGCTGTCAGACATGATGGGTGTGCATTTTTTATTTGTTGATGGAACTCCGTTGGTCTATCTGTCCACAAAATGTCTCCCCTAGCTGTGATGTGCTGCCAGTTCTGAAACTCACTTCAGCTGACACCATAACTTGTCAAGGAAGTATTTTGCTAAGCATAAAACACATACCAAACTAAAATTTATTGTTCACACAATGTGGTGTGCTGAAATCTATTTTAGTTTATGGTTTCTTAGAAACTCCGATTTTTTTTTCGTGCCCTAATTTGCAACATTTCTCATCTTAGTTAGCTGTAATTAACTGACGAGACGGTTTTGCAGTGTTAAATTAATGGAATAATATCCATTAAGGAGACAATTTTCCCCTTTTGTCAAAAGTAGATCTAGTCTTACATATACGAGCTGTTTGCATAATGGAAAGTTTCAAATAGGCTGGAGTAATCTGGTCGCAACCCTCAGCTCCAATATCATAGTGTCAACTTCTAGAGTAAAATGGTGGCTGATTTTTCCAGCCTATTTGTTGTCATGAGAAGTTGTTTTGCAGCAATGCTTTTATTCTGTCTGCAGTGGTAACCAGTATTAAAATACTAGTTTCAGTAGTAAACTGCACTACAGCAACACCATCTATTTATTGCCTGTTTCAAATGCCTCTGACCTGGTGCAATGGTAAAAGTTGTTTTGTAGCGGTGACACTGCGTTCATAGAATTATAGAGTCATACAGCACGGAAATAGGCCCTTCGGCCCAACTCGTCCATGCCAACCAAGAAGCCCCATCTAAGCTTGTCATATTTGCCCACATTTAGCCCATATCCCTCTAATCCTTTCCTGTACTGTCCAGGTGTCTTTTAAATGTGGTTATGGTACCACCCCTACCTCCTCAGGCACCTCGTTCCATATACCACCCTCTGAGTGAAAAAGTTGCACCTCAGGTTCATATTTAATCTTACCCCTCTCACCTTAAACCTATGTCCTCTGGTTTTTGATTCCCTTACTCTGGGTAAAAGACACTGTGCATTCACCCTATCTATTCCCCTACAGGCTATTGGAAGCCTGTACTACAGCAGTGGAGATTTTCTATGATGTACGATTTGTATCAGAATTAAAGAATGAGGCCAACAATGTACAGTGTCCTCCATCATTTATTTATTTGCTTCTGTACTCCACAATTTGAGATTTGTAATAGAAAAAAATCACGTGTGGTTAAAGTGCACATTGTCAGATTTTATTAAAGGGTAAATATATACGTTTTGGTTTCACCATGTAGAAATGACAGCTGTGTTTATATATAGTTCCCCCATTTCAGGGCACCATAATGTTTGGGGGACAAGGCTTCACAGGTGTTTGTAATTGCTCAGGTGTGTTTAATTGCCTCCTTAATGCAGGTATAAGAGAGCTCTCAGCACCCAGTCTTTCCATCACCTTTGGAAACTTTTATTGCTGTTTATCAACATGAGGACCAAAGTTGTGCCAATGAAAGTCAAAGAAGCCATTATAAGACTGAGAAACAAGAATAAACTGTTAGAGACATCAGCCAAACCTGAGGCTTACCAAAATCAACAATTTGGAACATCATTAAGAAGAAAGAGAGCACTGGTGAGCTTACTAATCGCAAAGGGACTGGCAGCCCAAGGAAGACCTCCACAGCTGATGACAGAAGAATTCTCTCTATAATAAAGAAAAATCCCCAAGCAGCTGTCTGACAGATCAGAAACACTCTTCAGGAGTCAGGTGTGGATTTGTCAATGATCACTGTCCGCAGAAGACTTCATGAACACAAATACAGAGACTACACTGCAAGATGCAAACCATTGGTTAGCCGCAAAAATAGGATGGCCAGGTTACAGTTTTCCAAGAAGTACTTAAAAGAGCAACCACAGTTCTGGAAAAAGGTCTTGTGGACAGATGAGATGAAGATGAACTTATATCAGAGTGATGGCAAGAGCAAAGTATGGAGGAGAGAAGGAACTGCCCAAGATCCAAAGACCACCACCTCATCTGTGAAACACAGTGGTGGGGGTGTTATGGCCTGGGCATGTATGGCTGCTGAAGTCACCAATTCACACCAGTCATAGTTACAATGGTAAACTGTATCAATGAAAGTGTCACAAAGTGCTGTGTTCCATCGTTAGATGTGATCTTTTTTGCTGTATCATTGATTATTTGAATTGCCAGGTAAGAAGTCTAATTGCTTCACCCATTAGTTTCAGCATAAAGCCATTGATTATATAGCCCGAGAAAAAGAGTTGCATAAAGGCGGTGCTGATATCATGACTTGCTAAACCTACATTCATATTCACCGAAGAAAGAAACAAAATGCTGGAGTAACTCAGCGGGACAGGCAGCATCTCTGGAGAGAAGGAATTCAGATTCCTTCAGATTCATCAGTTTGAAAATGAATATGATGGCTAATTCCAATCTTTATATCAAACTGTGGTAAGAAAGATCAGTAGGATAATTTCCAATATTATTTGTGGAAAAAGTAAGAAATTAGACTTTAGCTTCTATTGCAATGATTTTCGTGCCACTGTTTTTAAATATGCATTATGATGTCAATTTTAGTCAGTGTTGTCTGCCAAGCATCAGAGTGGTTGAAGTTTGAAGTTGCTGAGGTCAATGTGAGTCTTTGTGGCTATTTCTATGGGTTCATAGTAACGTCAAGAGTGTTTAGTTGTCGCATGCACTGGGAACATTGCAATAAAACCCTAACGTGCTACAGCTTTCGAGGCACATGAGTGCAACAACACAACAAATAGATAGGCAATGATCATTAATAAATAATCTGTAATACTAGGTACGCACATCATAACAGTACAAACCAAAGCATGCAGTGCAATCTACATAAAATCCAGAGTAGATCAGTGTGGAGGTATGGGTTGTGGCTAGGGTTGTGCAGTGTGGTTTAAGATCCTGATTGTTGAAGTTCGTGAACCTGGTTATTTGACTAAGAACAGGTTTGAACAGCAGGACGATCAAATCGTGGCCCGGCGTAACATGACATTACTATTACATGTCATGTACAATGTATATTTTTGAGATATTGAGCAAATTGAGTAATTGGAATAAGTAACCATGTTGGTTAAATAATGAGCCTAATTGTACACTTGTTTCACCATCTGTTCCTGCTTCAGCTTCTGATTAGAGCCTGGTGCACCAGTGCTACAAACAATTGTTCACCAAACTCTTGCAGAGAGCAGGAGGGGGATGGAGCAAGGATTACCCATTTATTAACGTGGTTAAAGTCACGCTGTTCTTAAATTATTGAATTATTGTAACTTCAATGTATTGTTTCTGAAAAATTGATTCAACGTTTTTTGGCAGTGAAAAACTCATCTCACCGAGGAACAAGTAAACACAAGGTTCTTGCACTTGCTCTCTACTAAGACAATTAGTTTTTCCTCATTTCCATTCGGCCCATCAAATCTATGCTGGCTCACGGGGCAATCCCATTCCCCTCCCCACCCCCTCACATAATTTTCCATGTAACCCTTCACTTTTCCAATTGTCCCATTCACATTAATTCCCACCATATTCTACCACTGGGGGTAATTTACAGCAGCCAATTAACTTACCAACTTTTGTGTCTTCAGTTTAGTTTAGTTTAGCGACACAGCGTGGAAACAGGCCCTTCGACCCACCAAGTCCACTCTGACCAGCGATCCCTGTACACTAACACTATCCTACACACACTTCGGACAATTTACAATTTTACAAAGCAGATTAACTTATAAACCTGTATGCAGTAACCTTG
Source organism: Malacoraja senta (assembly GCA_038087875.1). Lineage (NCBI taxonomy): Eukaryota > Metazoa > Chordata > Chondrichthyes > Rajiformes > Rajidae > Malacoraja > Malacoraja senta. The sequence continues at coordinate 28,581,719 of CM075985.1, forward strand.
GAGTGTGAGAGCAGACTGTAGAACTCGGAGAAAACCCACGCAGGGGAGAACGTACAAACTCTGCACGGACAGCACCCGTAGACAGAATCGAACCCAGGTCTCTGGCGTTGTAAGGCGGCAACGCTACCGCTACGCCATGCTAATGGGATATTTCACACAGCACATTAGTGGTAGTATTAACATTCATTCTTATTTAATAGCATTTCCCTGACACTAATCACCACATTCCAAACTGACCTGATCGGGATATCGAGGGCAGGTTTTACTGCTCTGAATCCAGAGACAACCTGTGAACAGCTCAGGGACTTGGGTGATGCGAGGAGGCGCCCTGGCCCTGGAAATCCCTGAGTAACGGTGTCAGAAACATTTTAAAAAATTGAAATAAAAAATATAGATCACAACATGTAAAAACAGCCAACAAAGCCGTTTCTCTCCTCCAGTCCCTCCCCCACCTTTATCTGAAATTCTGTAGGAGGTCTCCGTCCTGAAACGTCACCTCCTCCTTTTCTCCAGGGATGCTGCCTGACCCGCTGAGTTACTCCAGCATTTTGTGTCTACCCTCAGAAATGTTTAAAGTGGATTAGATTTGTTTATTGTCATCCACACCAGGGTGCAATGAAATTCCATGTTCACATGATGCTCACGCAGTAAACAGTGTAGGTAGTATAATGATAAGTGTACAAGAATGAATGCAAGACGAGTGCAAGGCAGCAGAATGGTGCAAATCCCAGGAGTGCAAAAAAATATTACAGTGGAATAATGGAATAACCAAACAAGGTAGAGTTAAGAGTATGTGGCAGCACCTTTAGGAGCGGGCTGCAAAAAAGGTGATTGGTTCAGGAATCTGAGAGCTTGGGCAAGAAGTAGCTGTTCTTAAGACTTGACGTCGAGTTATCAAGCTTCTGTATCTTCTCCCCAGAATATAGAAGGGAGAAAAGGGAATGACCAGGGTGGTTGGCATTCTTGACTATACTTGTCTCCCCTCCTTTCCTCTCAATGACCATCTTCCCTGTACACTCAGTCCTGATACAAGGTCTCGACCAAAACGTCAACTATCAACTTTGCCTCCGCAGATGCTGCTTTACCCACTGAGTTTCTCCAGCTGCGCCACCGTGCCATCTGTGTGTTCCGCAGGTGGTAAATCAAATGGAAATTAAAATAGGAAAAGGTTCACAAACTTGGCTTATTTACCATTCTAACCCGGGTTGTTGGGCTGGCCCTTGTGCCTTCAATCGGCTAACTCAGCCACAAAGGACTGTGGAGGTCCTACTGGAAAAACACAGGTATACAGTTGGTCACAAAAAGCTGGAGTAGCTCAGCGGGTCAGACAGCATCTTTGGAGAAAAGGAATAGGTAACATTTCGAGTCGAGACCCTTCCTTTTCTCCAGAAATGCTGTCTGACCCACTGAGTAACTCCAGCTTTTTATGTTTATCTTTGGTTTAAACCAGCATCTGCTGTTCCTTCCGACACACAGTTGGTGCTGAGTAAGGCACGGCACTGTCAAGTCTTTTGGACACTAACTTATATCTTAGTAAAATGCGCATCTTTAGGTATTTCTTATTTTATTAATATTTATTTTTGAAGGGCACGTGTTATTAACAACGCTTTTGGTGATAAATGTAACATTAATCAGTTTCTCTATCTACCTGTTAAATAAGTATGATTACTGTGAAAATGACAGAGAACTTTTTTGTCTATTTCCTCTTTTTTCACTTCTGCCCAAATCATTTTTCATGGATTGAGAATCAGGAGCGGGTTAATGTCAGTCCGCTGGTCATTTGAAGGCAGTACTCTCCAATTCAATTTATGGAAAGTAACCAAACACTGAATTATTTTAATCACAGAAGTGTTTGTGTGAATGATTTTTTTTTTCTGTTTTATAATTTCTGTTTTTCCTTCTCATTATTTTTCCTTCCGTCTCAAAACCAACAGGAGCAGGAGGAACAATGGTTCTCGTCCTCCAAATTAAGCGGGACAAAATGAATCATGAAAACCTTATGACCAGTGAGAATTTAAGCTTTGCTACACTTGTATAATCTGAGCTTTTCCTTACGTGCAGATCAAGGATTTGATGGTAGTCAGTTCCCCCCTAAATCTTTCCCACTAATCATGTTTGATATGTTTGACTTTCAGAAAAGTTGTTGTCAAACTCTGGATTAGAGGGTTTCACCTACAGGGAGAGGTTGGAGATACTTAGATTGTTTTCTCTGGAATGTCAGAGGTTGAGGGGAGACTTAATAGAAGTATCTAAAATTATGGAAGTCATAGATAGACAATCGGAGCCTTTCTCCCAAGATGGAAATGTCCAACATAGCTATAAGGTGAGAGGGCAGACGTTTAATGGAGATGTGCGGGGCAAGTTTTTTTACACAGATGGTGGTGGGGGCTTGGAATGCATTGCAAAATGGCGATACAATAGATACTTAAGTGGCGTTTAAGAGGCATTTAGATAGATACATGGAAGTGCAGGGAATAGAGGGATATGGATCATGTACAGGCAGATGAGATCAGCTTAACTCGGCGCAAGCAATGTGGGCCGAAGGGCCGGTTCCTGTGCTGTTCTGTGTTCTATGCTTAGCCCAGTTCTTTTTTTGGCCAGAGTTTTGTTTCAAATCTTCCCTGAGGAACAAGGTTAAAGTCAACCCAAAAACACAACAGCAACACAACAGTTGATAGTTGCTCTCACAAACATCTCAAATAACGGTCATGTTGTCCAAGTATAGACTGCATACAATAAATGTAAGAGCATAGACTCTTGATGGTCATATTGCCCCAGAGAACACACTACTGATATCATTTAGAGAGGGGAACATGCACCGAGTAATAAATGAAACTATAAAATGAGTCTTGAATTATTTTTCCCTTTTAAGGCTTAAAATGAATAAATTCAGCTTATTGGAATATTTCAGAAATTTGGGCATTCTTTTTACTATCAATATTCATTAAATCCACATGTTTTTTTAAAAAATAAATTGGCAAATTTACGGGACTTGTCACAAGTTTTTGCTGAATGCAAGTTTGCAGCTGCTCATTTTAACAGAGTATTTGGGAGAGGTGAAGACCATTGTTGGTGTTCGTGCAGTTTCGGAGGCATGAGGGGAAGAGGAAATAAATGTACAACACTAAAGAAATATGACTTTGGTATTGATCCAAATGTGTCATTATGATTTTGTTTTAATCTTTATGGAGAGTGTCTGCAATATAATCATAATATTCATCTTAAATCAATGCAATGGACGAGGCGGGCAACTCTTTGCGGACTTTCACCGTCATATCTGGATACACCAAATATATTACTCTGGTGCCTGCCCCTCAGAAACCAATTGCACAGCGCCTTAACCGGAACGAACGAACAAACAAACAAACGCAGATTTATCCCCTGGGCAGAGGATTCTAAAACTAGAGTGCCCCCCTCTCCCCCACACTGGGTCTCCCTTTGTCCACTCCATTGTTCTTCAGGGCGGTCCCCCCACACCGGGTCCCCATTGTCCACACCTTCCACCGCCCCCCCCCACGCTCATCGACTGCCACCGCCGCGGCTCCATCACCGCCGTGGCTCCATTGCCGCTGAGGCCCCATCGCCGCCGTGGCCCCCGTTGTCGCCAAGGCTCCGGCTGCCACAGAGGCCCCACCACCGCCGAGGCCTCATCGCCGGCGAGGCGACAGACACAAAGTGCTGGAGTAACCCAGTGGGTTAGGCAGTATCTGTGGGGATAATGAATAGGTCATTTTGGGTAAACAGCCTTCTTCAGGCACCGGGGAAAGGAATCTCAGAGAAAGGAATTGATCATTTTGAGTTTAGTTTCAGTTTCAGTTTAGTTTATTGTCACGTATACCGAGGTACAGTGAAAAGCTTATGTTATGTGCTACGCAGTCAGCATAAAGACAATACATGATTACAAACGTGAGGAAAAATGACAGAATATTTGGAATTCTCCATCTTGGAGAATCGAGGATGCTCTCTCTATGAATATATTTGAGATGAGCGGATTTGGGGGCTTTAAGGGGCTCAGGGGACCTATAAGTAGGACAGAAACATGTAACCGGTGTAGATGTTTAGCTGTGACATTGAATGGCAGAACAGGCACAAAGGGTTGTGTGCCCTTGTATGTCTTATAGCTTGGCAATTAACATCTGTATGCTTCCTCTGGCGTGGAGATGGAAGCAAATAATTTATAAATATTTTGAAAATAACTGAAGCAAGATCAAACCACTTGAGGGGCTTTGAATTTCTAGCCTTTATTATTACTGATTCCTTGGCATAAGTTTCCCTATTTCACTAGAAACTGACCAATATTTTAGGTCACTGTGCATGATGGTTCAAGACCAAATATAGCCTGGAAGCAAAGTACAGTTATTAGGATGGAAAATAATTAGGCCAGCACATGTGATAAAAATTCTCTCCATTTTTTGAGCCATGTAATATGCATATTATGGATGATTGCTCCAGGTGTGAGTTCTTATCAATGCAGATGCTGGAGATATATCCTCAAACCCCCACATTTTCAGTTGCCGGTTACTGTTGTCCATTTTCCAGATAAGTTGCGGGCAATTTGCTCTTGAACCTTCTTCTGTGACCTCAGTATAGGGCACAGATATATTCGGCCACATTTTGTCAGCAACTTGATTCGGAGACACTTCACCCATGAATTTTATCTGCGGTGCACTAATTTCCTTGCGGCAATTCAGATGAATATGTTTCAGTGGTTGCTTAGTTTCTTCTGCATTTCTAGATTGCCTCTAAACCTCTTCCTTCCAGACTGAGAAGTCCTGTGATGACTAATTACTTGTGATCCGATTCAGAGTTCAGTAGCTGCATCTCATCATTTGTGCTTCAGAATTAAGAAAATATTATTCTTGCCCAGTGGGCCATCTCATCATAAACAATCAATTTTGGGACATATACGCTCAGTCTTTTTTCTTTGAATAATTCTCAGAGGCAGGGATTATCACAACATTTAAGATACAGTTAGACAGGTACATAGATAGGACAGGTATTGAGGGATATAGGTAAAACGCAGGAAGGTGGGACTAGTGTTGGCTGGGTCATGTTGGCCGGTGTAGGGTTGGGCTAAAGATAGCGGAGTCAGGGGATATGGTGAGAAGGCAGGAACGGGGTATTGAATGTGGATGATCAGCCATGATCACAGTGAATGGTGGTGCTGGCTCGAAGACTCCTGCACCTATTATCTATTGTCTATTGTCTAACTCCATTTCAGGAACCTTTGTTGCACAGCTTGTATTGCAAGAACACCTTTACTTCTGTTGGGCGACCCAACCTGCACATAGTGTTCAGTTGCAAAACACATCTTCTACTCTCATCCTCCCGCAATGACGGTCAACTCACTATTGGCCTTCTTAATTCCTTACTCTACCTGCATGTTAACTTCCTGTGTTTTGTGTGGATGTACAGCAAGGTTGATCTGAACACCAACATCTTTCAATGACTTACCATTTAAAACATGTTCATTTCTCTATCCTAATAAATATTCCATCAAACATACAGTTATTCATTCATTTAATCTGCCCACATCCACCTGAGGTCTCTCTGTATCCACCTCACAAGCTGGGCACCTTGGTATCATTAGCCAACTTGGATATATTGTACTTGGTCCTTTCATTCAAACATCTCTAATTCAATCTCGGCAGCATCCACCAAGTGCAGTTTCCCAGCCTAATGTAATGTGTTTATTCCTGCCGCCTGTGGTCTGCCTATGAACCAACCCTCAGTCCATGTCACTGGATTACCCTCAATCCCATGGCTCCAATTTTGTTTACTGGGTGTAGTATATATTGAAGGCCTTCTGGAACTTCAAATATACACATCTGTTATTTCTCTTACATCTAATCTGCCAGCTTCTACTTCCAAAAACTCCACCAGATTACCTGTGGTGGGCCCATCCCGAATCTGCCCCCATCTTATTATTATTTACAGAATGCTCTGATACTATTTCCTTTATCATAGGTCCCAGCATTCTCACTACCGAGGTTGTGCTGACATTTCTATTCTCTAATTTCATTCTCCCTGCTTTCTTAAATAGGAGCCAGTGCACCCTCTTCCCTATAGCCCATTCCCTCTGTAAGCTTGGATGCAGATCACCAGGTCCTGGAGACCGATTGACAGTAAGTCACGTTAATTTATCTCAAGCAATTCCTTTCCCTCACGCTGACTTCTTTCAGCTTTTCATTCACCTGGCCACTTCTCTGCTATTTCCTGGGCTTTGCATTGTCCTCTTCCATGAAGACAGACACGCAACATCTTCCCTTACTCCCCACTCTACTTACCCTGCCTCAGACTGAAGGACATGCATTGGCTTTAGCTGGTGTTTCCCGTTTATGTGTGTTTATAATCTTTTATATTCTGTTTCTATGCTTTTTATAGGATTACTCCCGCATTCTATTTTAGCATCATTATCAATGTTTACGGCCTCATTTACTGAAATCTGAAATCATCCGATCAGATTCACTGCTCTTTCTGGCAACATGATATCATTTTGTTTGATCTAACTTCTCTTATCAGCCATGGGCTTTTAAGAGAAGTTAGATCAAACTTTTCTTGTTGGGTTTTGTACCTATAAAAGGACACTGAACTGTTGGAAACAATGTATTGATTCTTTTAATGTTAACCTTTGCTTGTCCTTGGTATTACCATTTAATGTAATATCCCAGTTCATGCCTCATCATTGTAGTCTACTATGTTTGGACCTTTGGATTAAACTAAATCTTAACATAAAATTCTATCATACTATTTTTGCAATTATTTTTGTACTCTTGTGCAATGAAGAAGGTTTATTAATATCACAATTAAGGGCTTTTATGTGAGAATGATCATTGATCAGTGAACAGTTATCAATGATCATTCTCACATAAAGGTCCCTTAACGGTGATATTATTAATCCTTTCTTATTGCACAATAATGGATCTAAAATAACATCTTGTCTGTTTGGTTCCTCAACGCACTAGAATATAGAACAGTATAGAACAGGAATGGGCCCTTTGACATAAAATGACTGTGCCGAAAATGATGGCAAGTTGAACCGGGCTTATCTGCCTGTACATGATCCACATCCCTCTATTCCCTGCGCTTCCATGTGCCTATCTAAAAGCCTCTTAAACACCACAATCGTATCTGCCTCCACCTCCACCCCTCGTAATGCGTTCCCACCATTCTCTGTTTAAAAAAACTTGCCGTGCACATCTCCATTAACCTTTCCCTCTTTACCTTATCGTCATGCCCTCTAGAGTTGGACATTTCCATTCTGAGAAAAATGTTCTGACTGTCTACCCTGTCTATGCCTCTCATCATTTTACATATCTATTAAGTCTCCAACATTCGACATTCCAAAGAATGACTGATCTAGAAACCCCTTTCTTAGGCACTTCATGAATTTGTTCTGCAGTCTATTACTGTTGATTTGCCAGTTGAGATGTGGATTGGAATCCCTCTTGATTCTTGTATAGCTGTTATTAGGTGAATGTCAAATTTCCTGATTTACATGATGGCCACATTACCAACGACTTGGAAGCTGATGACCAGCTCCCGGCAATGTTTTCTGTCCCTGGCTGTTTCTTAACTCTGCTTAAACTAACTCCACTGCTTAATTTACAAGCTGACTTCCTCTCCTTTTGCCACCCTTATCCTCTCTTTATTACCCGGCCTTTCTCTCATTCCATTTTGCTAATCTCTTCTAAATTTAAAATTACTCGAACATTTAATTCTCGACCTTGATTACTTCACATCCGTTAATAACAATGAGATCGTACCCATTCAGTGCTGCTTGTGTGATTAATTTCTCCATCCTATTCCAATGTTGCCTACATTTAAATAAAGAGTCTTTGATTTGATCTTTTACCATTTTTCTGACTCTAATTGGAGATATTTATAGACATTTTAAGCTCCATTCTTTACTGACACGATGAGTATCACTGCCCAAGTTGCTACCCTGTATTTTGGGAATCTTTATCATTCTCAATGTCCCCTCACCTGAAACCCACACACATCTACGCCAACAACCCACTATTTTGTTTTAAAGCCTTGTTTGTGGGTTTCCTTAATTGATTTTGAGGGCACTGATCCCATCAGAATACTCCTCCTCTCCCCAGTCTGATGCCAGTACTCATCATTTGAGATCAATTTCTCCCATGCCAATCTTTGAGCCTGATTGGCCTTATGCCAGATGAGGATCAGCTAGTGATTCAGAGGTTATTAACTTTGCGGTTTTGATGTTGAGCCTAGCTGCCTGTATTCCTTCAGTAGAATCTGCTTTTTGGTCTGGCTTATGTCATTGCTTTACAAATGGACCATGACAACTGGATATGTCCCTTCAAGTTTCCTTTCCAGTCCTGACACAGCAGGGCAGGCAACTCAGCCTTCAGCTACACAGATCAGTACCTAACTAATCTGTTCACTACTACATTGCTTTAAACACCACTATCTTCAATAACCACATATTGACAGTTTGTCAGTTTGGTTACATCCTCTGGGGTCTCATGCATACAGGATACAAGAAATTCATAGCTGTTGAACAAATGTGAAGACGGGCTCATCCAATGTAAATCACTCCTTGATATTCAATTCATCGTTATATCCTCCCATCACTATGAATTGACAAATTCTGCAGTATTTTAATATTTAAGTCTGCGACTGCATCCCAGAACTAAGTTTCCAATTAACTTTCTTCCTCAGGCCTGTGTCCAAATATCAGACTCAAGCTCCCTTAAAAAAGAAACATGTCCTTTAAAAGTAATGTATTTTTGAAGCGCGGTCTTTTTTAAACACGCCCGCACTAAATCACTCACCATCTGTTGGACACACCTCGGGAATGCCCAGTTCAATGCAACTTTAACAACTCTCAAGGAACTCAATACCAACCACTGATGTAAACGTTAACTTTTACCAAGAGTAGCACATGTTGTGCATTGGGTGTGACACGTAAAAAATGTATTGCAACTCATTTCATTAGTAGACTTGTGTTCTACTGTGGTCATCAGATGCTTGCAATTGTCACCTAAATATACCTCCAACCTTTGGCAATGTTTAATTCATGTCATGCACTATCCTGACTTGGAAATATATTTCTATGATTTAATATTTAGTAGGTCAAAATCTTGCACCTTCTGATCTAGCAGCACCTTGCAGTGGTTCTAGAAGGCAGCTCATCGCTTTCTCTTGGATAGGGGTGATTAATAAATATTGCCCTTGCTTGTGGCACCCAAGAAGGACTAAATTATTTAGCCTTTTGTGGCACTAAGTGTAGGGCTTGCCGAGGAACTGATTTGTATATTATTCTGTTATTTGACACCCTGTTAATAATAGCTGGTGAGCATTGAAATTAATTCACCCTTTAGATATGATCATAGCCACAACAAAATCAATTACTATTTTCCTACTGAGATACTTTTGTTTTGCTTTGGTCATTTAATGTGCTTTCCAGGGTGAATAATGTTTATTCTCAGCAATAAAACTGTATATTCACAAAAGACAAAGCAATAGGAAAATTATACATATTCTCTTCATATAATGAAGGAGTTGCCATGGTTACAACTGTTGTTTAAAGCTTCTCATGTTATTAGTGCACAAGAAGACACCATTCTCTTCTTTTCTCCTGAAAACTGCTGTCAGAAATGATTTCTGCGATTGGTTTCATTGGTTTCAATACCATGGTTTTTACCACTGTCACCATTTTTGATATTCTCCAAACCACTCCAAGTAGAAGAACTAAATCAAGTTTGTAGGTTAATTAGCTTCGGTAAAATTAAAAGGAAAGCGTATAATTTTCCCATTGCCTTGTAAAATGATAAATTGTCCCTAGTATGTAGGGTTGCGTTAGTGTACCAGGTGATTGCTGGTCGGCACAGACTCGGTGGGCTGAAAAGCCTGTTTCCGTGCTGTATCTCTAAAGTCTAAAAGTTGCTACTTGCTGTGTCATTGTACAGATTACAAGGTAGAACCCAGTTTTCCCTGTGCTGAGGGAAATGGTTTCCTTGGGTGTTGAAGAAAGAAAGTGGGTTTGAGTCCCATCATGGCAAGACCACTCTCTCACTACTTGGCTCTGGGATTTCTGGAAGCTTCTCCCAGATGTATTTGGATGCTTGCACTTGGCCATGTGCACAAGATTTAATTAGGCAAAATGGCACATTCTCAAACCTCATGCCCAATGGAACCCAAGGTAGGCAGTAGTGGTGGGGGTGGGTAGATTGTCTCTGCCATCTGTGCCCATTGTACCTCATGGAAAGTTTGTGGCTGCAATGCCCACAAGACCCTGTATCTGTGTGGATCTGTGTAGTTCAACCGTGGGGCTGGCACAGCCTGGAATCACCCAAAACCCAGCACAATACAGTTTTATTTTCACCAGCACCAGCGATAATTCATCTGGCGCGCAAAGATTTTGTCTATCCCAAAATCCTGGGGCGCCACGCGCGACCACGCGTCACTGTCTATGTCACCACGCACCATGTGCGTGCCACGACGCGTGCGTTGTGACGCGTAAATGATTTTGCGTAAATTATGCGCATATGACGGCCAAGTGGGACAGGCCCTTTAGCAATGGAACTTAAAGTGAGGGCTGAATGTAACATCTCTGGTGTTCCCAACAGTTAAAGGTAAAATGAGCTGAAGAATTGGTGATAATGTGTTGTAATGCTGGAGAGTGTACCTCTGCACTGGAAGAGGTTTGATTGATGAATGCTCTGTCTAATTACAGTGTTATTCCAAAGCTATTTATAGTTCCGAGTGTGAGCTAGATAAACATTTGTAGCATTAAGAAAAATGCAAAGAGCTGAGAACATCCGTGCTCTGCTTCCAATCTCTAGTTCATAAAAGCAAGTTGACCATGACTATGTGATCAAATAGTTTGACGTGGTTATAGGTAAATGTTATAATTAAATGTTTTCCACATATGAATCAATGCTGGGTACTTGCTTTAACTTTGCACTAATTTCGCAGCAGAGTAAGAATGCCGGGCTTTGAACGCACCACTTTACGATTTGCAAATCATCATCTAGGTGCATAAAATAAGTAGTTTGGAAAGTAATTTTGTTTTCAGTGACCAAAGAACATGTTTTAAACCTTTATTTAGGTGTTAAACACTTGTTTCCAATGTTGAATTGTACTTAATACTAAGATAGACACAAAATGCTGGAGCATCTCAGCGGGTCAGGCAGCCTCTCTGGAGAAAAAGAATAGATCATGTTTCGGGTCGAGAACCCTTCTTCAGACAGAGGGGTCTGAAGAAGGGTCACGACCCGAAATGTCGTCTATTCCTTTTCTCCAGAGATGCTGTCTGACCCGCTAAGTTACTCTAACATTTTGAGTCTATCTTCGGTGTAAACCAGCATCTGCAGTTCCTACCTATACATTTATTACTAACTTGTGTTGATGGATAAATAGAATATTGCCACAGGAAGTGGTAGAGATGTTCAATTACTATGTTTATAAGACATTTGGAGAGGTACATGGATAAGAAAGGTTTTGAGTGATATGGGGCAAATGCAGGGAAATGGGACCACCTCAGGAAGACCCTTGGGCAGCATAGACTAGTCATAGAGAGTCATTAAGTCTTACAGAGACATAGAGCTGTACAACACTGAATCAGGCCTTCAGCCTACCTTGTTCGTGCCGACCAAGTTGGCTTATTGGGCTAGTCCTATTTGCCTGCATTTGGCCCATATCCCTCAAATTCCTTCCGATAGAGTTGGATCAAAGGGCCTGTTTCTGTGCTGTAAACTCTCTCACTCTAATTGGTGATATTGTTTTGTAATGCCAGATTGTGTACCTCCCGAATGGAAGAGGCTTGATGGATGAATGTTCTGTTGAATAGCGAAAGGACATAAGTTCTAACGAGTTACATGTAACTAAATGCCATATATGTCGTTGTGCGGTAGAGCAGCTTTGGCTCCAGTGACTTGATTCCACTACAATAGTATGAGAGAGCTATAGTGTCAGAGATACACCCTTAAAGCTGAGAAGTTAAACCAAGCTTCTATCTGAGAAGGGTCCCGACCCGAAATGTCACCTAGTCACGTTCTTCAGAGACGTTGTCTGACCCACTGAGTTCCTCCAGCACTTTGTCTTTTTTCTTCAATCCAACCAATTTGATTCACAGCTTTACAGATTTGTATTTGCCTCTTTCCTGATAAATGTATTGAGAGTCGATATCGAAGTAATGACAATCTAACTTCCATGCCTGGAGATCGCAGTCCGATCTTGCAGCACTTCATTATATTACATTTATCCTATATGTAAATACTCGCAAGGACATGGCTTTGCCCACCAGATGGACTAAAGAACCTCAGGTCCCCGTGCAATCTGATCTAGAAATGATGAATAATAAAACCTGCCCTTGTATTTACCATATTTCATTATTTGGTTGAAAGTGATCGCTGTCACCTGATCCTCACTGAAATGGAATCACATCTTGGCCTTGATCTGTTTGTACAGCCTTATGGTGATGCGGCAGGTGTGATCCAGCTGATCAAGTGGCAACAGATTCACAGAGAAGCACATGCTTGGTGCTTGCTGTCTAATTAATATTTCTCCTGTACAGTGCTCCTTGTTTTAGAGATACAGCGCAGAAACAGGCCCTTCGGCCCACCTAGTCTACCCTGACCAATAATCACCCTGTACACTAACACTATCCTACACACTAGGGACAATTTACAATTTTACCAAAGCCAATTAACCTACAAGCCTGTACATTATGGAGTGTGGGAGGAAACAAGAGCATGTAGAGGTAACCCACGAGGTCACAGGGAGAACGTACAAACTCATGAAAAGACAGCGTCCATAGTCAGGATTGAGCCTGGGTCTCTGGCGCTGTAAGGCAACACTACCGCTGCGCAACTGTGCCACCCCACGCTTCCATTGTTGTGTGGAAAGTTAGCACGGTTGTGATAGTGTGTTGAAAGCCTCTGATCACAGCAGAATACCAGAAAGCTTCTACCAGGAACCAGAGCAAACGCTGTACCCTGGCCCACACTTTGTCCACACTGCAACTGGAGTGTGGGAATCATTGAATTCCTCCTCAGGCATGCACCGATTCATAAACCCTTTGTAACTGATTACAATGACATCACTTAGTGTCATCTTACAATGTCAATACTTGTCAATTAATATAGGGGACAAATGGATTGCAGGAGGAAAGATCTGTGGATTAGAAATTAATCTGGGTAGTGGCCATCAAAACAGCAGCATTGTGCAGACAAAAGGGCATTGCCTTGTGAACATTTCTGGGCTGTTAGCAAGTGTGGACTTCTAGCTGTAGAAATTAATTGCCCAGTGCTATTATGCTGGCATCCAGTGCTCCCAGATATTGTCAATGGGAAGGTAGCATCCAAACTGCATTCCTGGTGAGATTTTCAATCACATTGATCTGAAGTATGAATGGTGCTGCTCATTCTCAGTATATTCAACATTTAATAGCACAGAAGACACAGACTGAGCATTGTGTTAAGGCTTGTACACATATGTCTTCTGTCATTGGGTTCACAATGGTCGACCGAACAATCCCCAGGTAGATGCATCCAAACTGAAATCATGCCTGAGGCATTCCCCAGAGAGGAATCTGCTGAAAGGTGTGAGAGTATGGTGACTGAGGCCGAAAATGCCAGAAGAAATACTGTAAAAAGAGGAAGCTGAAGTTGTTCCGTGCTCCTCAGATCAGGAATATTGGAAAAGCTGGAGAAAGACAACCGACAAAACAGACACGATTCAAGACAGAGTTTGCAAAGGCGGTGCCCATCAGGGTGTGATTACCTCTGTGAAGGTCTGCAGCTTGGGAAGCTCAGAAATGCAGCCTAACGCCACCTCCAGGTACAATACTGAAGTTGCTTTTTATCAAAAATTGAAGTTTCTCATCTTGCTTGTACAAAGTGATCAACTTCTTGCAATCCAGTATTGAACAGCACGGCGTTTCTTGTGGATCCTGTCAGCAGAGGCAGCCTGCAAGGACGTTGAGGTAATGCTTCTGAGAATGGTGGTGATGCTCACTTTGACATTGAGAGTGGTGTAGCCACTTTGATCAGGATGCCTTGTGCCCTGCAGAGGATCTCGTAGATGGTGATGCCAAGCACACATCGCCTTCTCCTTCTCAGAGAATGAAGACGTAGGTTTGGAATGCCCTGTCAAAGAAGCCTCAGTGGTAGCAGCATGTATATTCTATATGCCACACACTACACAAATGATGCATCTGCAGTGGAAGGAATGCACATTTATTGTGTGACCAACTCAAACTAATTGTCCAGGGCGATGCCAAGTCTATTTTTAGTTATCTAATCACACATCTGACATGTCTTGTCCATGGTGGAAAGGGTTTGAGAGGGTAAGAGGTGAGTTACTTGGTGCAGGACCCAATCTGTAACTTGCTCTTGTAGCCAAAGTGATTAAATAGCTGGTCCAGTTACATTTCTGGGTTTCTACAGTACATCTGTAGAAGTTGGTAAAAGTTGTAGGGGACATGCCAAACTTCCGAAGCCTTCTAAAGAAGCAGAGGCATGCTTGGCCATTGCTTCAATATAGGTAGTCCAGGCCAAGTGGTGGTGATATTTATTCCTAGGAACTTGAAGCTTTCAACCATCTCTACTTTGGCACAGTCAGTATATACCCGGACATGTGTAGTGCTTCGCTTCCTGAAGTCGATCACTATCTCCTCTGCCTAGCTGATGTTGTCTTGACACCAGGTTATGAGGTTCTAAATCTCCTTCCTTATCATTATTTGATATCCGCCCCACTATGGTGGTGTCGTCCGTAAATTTGTAAATTAAGTTGGCTTTGTACTTGGCTGCATAGTCGTGGGTGTACAAGGTGTATAAATAAGGGGGCTGAGAAATCATCCATGCAGAGCACCAGTGTTATGGATTATTGTGGAGAATGATTTGTCCCCTATACATTTATAAATGATTTATTCATTTGAACACATACTTTCCCAACCCCCAGTGCTGGGGGCAAGTGACAGAAACAAGCAGAGGATTTTGCCATCATCCATCCACTGTCTGCTATTTCAGCACCAAACTGATTCTTCCTGCACTGGTCCATGTGTTGCCCAAGGGAACCCCATCGTGTGACAAAGTGAACTGCAAAGAACCTTCACCTGGCAACTGGGCAAGTTGTGATGTTGGGCTGTGCAATGGTTGGGTGGTTAATAATTAAATATCGAGCCCAAGAAATGTGAATGTGGAGCGTGTCAGGATGCATCACAGCTTGGTTTGGGAACAGCTCCATTCAAAACCGCAAGAAACTGCAGCAAAATGTGGATGCTGCCAAGACCATCACACAAACCAACCTCCCTTCCATTGACACCTCATGCTGCCTTGGCAAGGCCAGCAGCATATTCAACGATGAGTCGCACCCTAACAACTCCTTCTTCTCCCCTCTCCCATCAGGCAAAAGGTGTAGAAGTGTGAAAATGTACACTTCCAGATTCAGGGACAGTTTCTTCCCAGCTGTTATCAGGCAACTGAATCACCCTACCACAACTAGAGAGCAGCCCTGAACTACTATCTACCTCATGGTGACTCTTGGCTATCTTGATAGGACTTTACTGGTTTTACTTTGCACCAAATGTTATTCCCTTATTATGTATCTGTACACTCTGGATGGCTCGAATGTAATCATGTATTGTCTTTCCACTGATTGGTTAGCATGCAACAAAAACGTTTTAACTGTCCCTCGGTACACGTGACAATAAACAAAACTATAAATGTTGTTTCGGGAGAGGAGGCTAGGTCAGATCATTTGAGAAACAGAGGTGCAGTCTGGTGTTTACAGTAACAGCTGTGGAGACTCAGCAGTATGTGACAGACGGGCTTTAATTTTATGAATGTGTTGCATCAAAATTGATCACAAGGTAAAATCAGCTGTGGCCCTTGAGTCCAAGCTGGAGGCTCACAAGAGGATGTTTTCCACTTCAGGGTGAGAGTAGGAAACTACCTACTGACACACCTCCTGTTCTACTGGAGAGAGCGGTGAGGAAAGAAAGGTGAGTAGGACTGGAACAGTGAATATTCCACACATCACGCGGAGGGACTGGCATCGCTAACATCCTAAACAGGCTCCAGCACAGTTCCGCTTATTTTTTGTTTAGTTTAGTTTCGAGATACAGTTGGAAAATTGGCCCTTCGGCCCACCGAGTCAGCACCGACCAGTGATCCCCGCACGCTATCACTATCCTACAGACACGAGGGGGGGAAACTTACCTACAAACCTGTACGTCTTTGAAGTGTGGGAGGAAACCCATGTACGTCACGGGGAGAACATACAAACTCTGTACAGACAAGCACCCCTAGTCAGGATCGAACCCAGGTCTCTGGCGCTGTAAGGCATCAATTCTACCGCTGTGCCACCGTGCCTCCCTAAATGTGGTGGAAGGGAGTGGAATTTTGTAATGTAAGATCAATGTAGGAGGCGTATTGGGAAGGAAGATGGTTTGTCCCCAATCAAGAACCTCACGCTGATTTAATGTAGGATGGACATTTTGCATATAAAATTATGAAAGGCATATATAGGGTAGACATTTGGAATCTTTTTCCCAGGGTGGAAATGTCCAACACCAGTGGTGTTGGACATATATATTCATCTCCTTTAACAATGGCTCAATCACACTCTCTATAAAAATTGCCATAGCACCGATGGCCTTTCTAAATAAATGTCTTTTAATTGCGTATAATTGTTCAGTAAGAATGTATACGTCAGATTCAAGATCCTGTCCCCATTCATTGGTTACTTTTAGGTTGTATTCTGGTCAGTAACTATCCCCTACTGTGAATCTGATTCCACAAAGATCAATAAATCAGGTATTTCAGTTTGGATGAGGAGGCTTCAACAACTCCACTTGTGTCAAGTGCCAGTCTCTTATACATCTCTCATCCTCATCTTCAAGTACTTCCCCTTCACTCGATCTACATACTTGGGTTTGACTTGCCTGTATGTATAATATTATCATATATGATTAGATAGCACGCAAAACAGCTTTGGACTGCACCTCTATGCAGATGACAATAATAAACCTAAACCTAAAAGATTACTAAAGAAAGAAATAAAGTGCTGGAGTCACTCAGCAGGCCAGGCAGCATCAATGGAGAACATGGATAGGTGGCGTTTCAGATCAGGATACTTCTTCAGATTGGTTGTTGGGTGGGGGTGGGTAAAAAAATCCACTGACGTGCCAGGTTACTCCAGTGCTTTGTATCTTTCTTTGATATAAACCAGCATCTGCAGTTTCTTGTTATTACCCATAAGATGATTGTCAGAACTCCTACAGTGTATGTTCATATTGTTGGATTATCACACCAGAAGTAAACCAAAAGACCTCAACCACATTTGGAAAGTTAGGTTTCCAACGAGGTAGAAAGGAGGTCAGGACCGCACTCTAGCTGTTGAGAGGATCGTTAAGTTTCCTTATAACAATGGGAACAAATTGTTCCTGAATCTGGAACTGTGCATTTTCAAACTTCTCTACCTGTTGCCAGCTGGGAAAGGGGAGAAGAGAGAGTGACTGCTCCTTGATTATGCTGGAGACTTTACTGAGGCAGAGTGCACAGTGTAGATGGAGTAATTATTATTATGGAATTATTAATATTGCCAGGAATTATGATGAATATGTGCTTTGGATATCTATCTTACAGCACAAGAAACTAGCTGATAACTGTTGCTCGTATCTCTGGCTGAAAGGAGTTGATGGCCGAGTGATAAGGTGAACTTTGCCCATGAGTTTGATGGTGAATTGTTCCTACAAGTAGTGAGAAGCATGGGGATGGAACTGCTTACTCAGCCTTTGCACTAAAGGTGTGATAGAGTAGCGGAGTACTTGGTTGCTGAAAGTTGGGTTGAAGGTATAGAGTTCAATGCACACCAATGTCTCCACCACACATTTATTTGCAGACAAGCAAGATAAATGTCTACACTGGGGTTCGGTGGGTATGGAACCTGGAGACTAGCTTTGATCTAACCTCTCTGGTAATCAGCGTGGCATGCCCACTGCAGAGTGAAACTGGGCAGTCCACTATCATTGAGAAAGTGACAGAAGGTGTTATCAACATGGTGGCATATCTGAATGACCTGCCACCAGTGCTCCGTCTGGTCTTCACTTCTGAGCTCCACACCTCATCACTGCCTTGGCCCAAGTTTGGAGAAAAGAGGTGATGCCAAATGGGCTGGAGTGATCTCGATATCAGGGTAGCTTGTGACTAAATCGGACATCGAGGCCAGGGAAAATTCTGCACCAATTAACAATGTACATTGTACTGTTGCTGGAGAACAAGCAGCAATTGACCCATATCTTCCAAATTATTTTGTGACTTATTTTATTTAGGTTATACACATTTTGTGGTGGTGTATTATCATATTTAGGCTCAGTTTATACAGAAATCCAAGATACACGGAGGCTCTGTGGCCAACTGAGTTCCCCAGGCAACATAAGTGCTATTCAGATATATAGGCAATGTTCTGGCTTACATATCTGAATAGCAAAGAAAGACAAATACTCTCTTGAACTTCTACAAGTGTACAGTAGAGAGCATGCTGACTGGTTTCATTGCATCCTGGTTCAGCAGCTTGAACACATAGGAACGAAGGAGATTACAAAAAGTGGTAGGCACGAAATGCTGGAGTAACTCAGTGGGACAGGCAGCATCTCTGGATAGAAAGAATGGGTGACATTTTGGATCGAGACACTTCTTCAGAGAAAGAGTCAAGAGTGTTTTATTGTCATATGTCCTGGATGGGACAATGAAATTAGTACGTGCTGCAGCACAACAGAATATGTAAACATTCAAAGGGATCTATAGGAGGCACTGCCTCAAAAAGGCAGCCGGCATCAGAAACCCAGATCAACCTGGCCACACTCTCATTTCACTCTTGCCATCAGCAAGAAGTCTGAAAAATGTAACAGCCAGGTTCAGGAATAGCTACTTCCCAACAGCCATCAGACTATTGAACATCATGAACTCCAACCAAACTCGGAACTACAAACTGTCTTTCTTACACTAGCTGCTTTGGGCTCTATTTTCCTTTTGCATTATATTAGGTATTTTATTTGTTGAACATTATTTTGTTTGATTATTATGTCTATCGAGTAATCTGTTCACAAACCTGTCGTGCTGCTGCAAGTAATAATTTCATTGTTCCAGTACATTGACAATAAAACTCATGACCCTTTTCACAACCAACATATGCAAGTATAGAAGGGAGAGGGAAATTAATTTGGAAAGTAAGGGGCGCATTGCAGTTTATAAACAAACCCCTGGGATGAAGCAACAATGGGATATTAGGAAGAGGAGTGGATATGAAGATGCACTCATCCTCAGCCGGCAGTGGTTTCAGGAGCACCCTGTGTATGGCCTTCACCATATGTTCTGGGCAACAAACTGTTCTGTGCAACAGTCCAGCTCGCTAGCTCTGTAGCATCTGCCGGTGCCACCTGCCCGACAGGTGAGAGGGAGGAGAATTATCCGTGTTAGGCAGCCTTCAGTCAGTGGGTTATCAAATGGAGACACAAGAGACTACAGATGCTTGAATCTTGAGAAATAAAACAAAGTGCCGGAGAAACTCAAAGTTTCACCAGCAGTTTGTGTTTTGCTTAAAGAGGAGTTGATGGTCATAGGTGAAAGGTAATGAACCGCAGGGTAGAGGGAATTAAGGATGCGGCAGTGGGAATAATTGGATAGTTCCTTGGGAACCAGCATTGACCTAATCGACTGAATGGCCTCCTGTGTTCTGACTATAAGTTGAGATAAAACCTGGGAGCAACATTAATGCATTTGATTAATGTGGCTGCTGTACATTCGCAGCAGGCTGTAGGTCATGAGTGTTAAACTTGTACCACTATAACATGTAGGAAGGTAGAGTGAAGCATTTGAAGTTATGAACATGCCCTCATTGATGATGATTGTTGGTGGTTGAGTGATGAGATGTGGTGTACTGAGTGGTGCCGGATAAATGTGCTATCTGCATTGGAAGTATTGGGTTCAGGGTGTGTAGAAAGGAACTGCAGATGCTGGTTTATACTGAAGATGGATGCGAAATGTTGGAGTAACTCAGTGGGTTAGGCAGCATCTCTGGAGACAAAGGAAGGGTGACATTTCGGTTTGGGACCCTTCTTCAGACTGGTTCAGAATGCTGTGCATCGTATTTCCAAAGACCGCTTCTGGCCTTTCCCATTTGGTCCTTCTGGTGTTTTCTGGGGATCCCTGAGAGATGACGACTAGATCTGCCAAATATGGACTGTGAGTGGAGACTGAAAATATGCAGGGAGCAGAATTGTTCAAGCTTGAGGCCCAGTGTAACTCCTGTGGAAAATCTCCTCTTTGATGGGTCTACGCCTTCAGACCAACACCCACAGCCCGGAATAGTGGTTAAATTGAAACATATCCCAAATGTTTGGTGCAGTTTTACAGTAAAGCTCTGAATTAGTGTATTACAGGAGCAACACTTGATTAGTACGGGTGTCAGGGGTTATGGGGAGAAGGCAGGAGAATGGGGTTAAGAGGGAGAGATAGAATGGCGGCTATGATTGAATGGCGGAGAAGACTTGATGGGCCGAATGGCCTAATTCCCCTGCTATCACATGAACGTATCACATTACCCATATATGATAGTATCTATGAGCAGAACGTCGGGGGCATTGGAAACATTAGCTTCGTTGGAGTATTTATGAAATTCATCTTGTTCATTGATTCTGGAAATAGCCCGTTCCATAGAAACATAGAAACATAGAAAATAGGTGCATGAGGAGGCCGTTTGGCCCTTCGAGCCTGCACCGCCATTCATTGTGATCATGGCTGATCATCCCCAATCAATAACCCGTGCCTGCCTTCTCTCCATATCCCTTGATTCCACTAGCCCCTAGAGCTCTATCTAACTCTCTCTTAAATCCATCCAGTGATTTGGCCTCCACTGCCATCTGTGGCAGGGAATTCCACAAATTCACAACTCTCTGGGTGAAAAAGTTTTTTCTCACCTCAGTCTTAAATGGCCTCCCCTTTACTCTAAGACTGTGGCCCCTGGTTCTGGACTCGCCCAACATTGGGAACATTTTTCCTGCATCTAGCTTGTCCAGTCCTTTTATAATTTTATATGTTTCTATAAGATCCCGTCTCATCCTTCTAAACTCCAGTGAATACAAGCCTAGTCTTTTCAATCTTTCCTCATATGACAGTCCCACCATCCCAGGGATCAATCTCGTGCACCTACGCTGCACTGCCTCAATCACAAGGATGTCCTTCCTCAAATTAGGAGACCAAAACTGTATGCAATACTCCAGATGCGGTCTTACCAGAGCCCTATACAACTGCAGAAGAACCTCTCTACTCCTATACTGAAATCCTCTTGTTATGAAGGCCAACATTCCATTAGCTTTCTTCACTGCCTGCTGTACCTGCACGGCAACTTTCAGTGACCAGTGTACAAGGACATCCAGGTCTCGCTGCACCTCCCCCTTACCTAACCTAACCCCATTGAGATAATAATCTGCCCCCTTGTTTTTGCCACCAAAGTGTATAACCTCACATTTACCTATATTATACTGCATCTGCCACGCATCTGCCCACTCACTCAACCTGTCCAGGTCATCCTGCAACCTCCTAACATCCTCTTCACAGTTCAAGTAATCCTAATGTGTAGGAAGGAACTGCAAAAGCTGGTTTAAACCGAAGATAGACACAAGTCTATCCAAGTAATCCTAATATAAGCCTTGCTTGGAATTTATAAAGATTTGAGTTACTTTGACTGGTCATAGTCACAGAGTCAGGACCAAGATGAGGAAAACAGATTGTTGGCAGTGGAAAAGAATTTATTTTTTCAAATTCATTGATCTGACAAATATGTGATGAGGCTGCAGCTGTTTAAAATGGCCATTGATATCTGGAGGGTAAACTGACTACACTTCACGTTGGATGTTTCATAAAAGAATCCATAGGAGAGTTTATATCAACGTTTCAATCAGAATATAAACTTTGACTCTAAAGTGTCATGCCAACCACACACTGCGCATTGCTATGACTGAATGTACCCTAACCATTCATCAAAAGATCTTGAGAAATCTGTGTTACTGGGAAGTTTAGAGTTTTGGAATAGGTGACGTTTCAGTTTGACCTGAAACGTCACGTATTACTTTTCTCCGGAGATGCTGTCTGACCCGCTGAGTTACTCCAGCTTTTTTTGGTCTATCTTCGGTTCAAACCAGCATCTGCCGTTCCTTCCAACACAAATTTAGAGTTTGGTTGCCCCTGAGACTTGTCATGCTTGCGATACTCTCAATGCTTCTTTGTGGACTTTCTCCCCTGTCTGTGCACCCATCTGTGATAGATCTCCGACTGCAACCATTATTTGTACATTCACCATTTATTCTTTCATGTCAGCTCATGGTGATAAATAATGCAAGCTACAACATCCTGTAAATTGTTCATACAGACATGCTATTATAAAATCTGCCGTGCCAATGTCGGTCTATTTTATCCGTAGCTGTGCGCTGTTGTAATTTCTCCTGGGGAGCCAAAGTAGGCTAGTGCTTATGATTGCCTTTGGCCATTGACTGACTATTAAATTAACATAAGCAATTCGGTACTTTCAGCCTCAAATGATTGTTGTCTAATCCTCAATCATCTCTGAGAATATAGTTTAGTGTAGCAATATATTAGGTGTCTGTCAGAAAAGGCCAGGAAAAAGGCAACACAACAGATACGCAAGATTAGTCAAAGCCCTACTACGCCACTGGGCTGCCCAGCAGGAATATTATTCCAGAAACTAACTTTCCCTTGCTCTATATTTACCATTGAGCAGAGGAATGCAAACTTCCAAGATTGTTAATGTTTTCTGTCCACAACGTGCAGTCTGGATGCTATTTTCACACCATTATTAATTTTAATTTCAAAACTGTTAAGTAATCATCTGGGAGATTTTTCACAGAAATGTGCAAGTTATAAGTAAAATAAATTCTTGAGACCAAAATAGCTTTTCCTGAAGGCAGATTGTGAAGCTACAGTAAGTAGTTTGAAGCCTTGTTTTCATCACAACTATCAATTCAGGAAGGTTCCAAGCAAAGTGTTGTTTGAAATGGAAGCACACCATGTAAATGGTGAAATACTTCAGCACTAAAGCTTCCAATTTTGGTTTCCAGTGTCATTTTTGTAAGTAAAATGATATTTTTAGCTTTAAAAATAGACCCTTTAGCTGTCATGCTATCTGCAATAACTATTTTTGCAGTTATGAAAGGCTCATTTAAAGAAGTGTGGAGAAATGGACAGCACCATAAAGTGGGTGCAATTCACCAACCTAACTCCCTCCATTTGTGACTTGCCCTCAGAACTACCAGTCAATGAATTTAACTCGGGTCATCGCAGTCTTGGAAACCATCACTCGCTAAGATTGCCATCCAGCACTAAAATACTGCAAATATTAGCAATCTGATATTGTACAGAAAATGCTGGGAATGTGCAACAGGTCAGACAGCAGATGTATACAGAGAAATAAAGTTCATTATTTTCAGGTTGGGAAAGAAGATAGCTCTGAAAACATTTTGTCTGTTTCTTTCCCCATGGATGCTGCCTGACCTGCTGAGCAGTCCAGTATTTTTTGTTTGACTCTCACTTACAAGTGCAAGCTGGCTGAGCTCCTAATACAGAACCTCTATTGGAGGCAGTGCAGAAGCTGACTCCAGCAAAGTTATACGATGTGGAACTGGTATTGCAGCCTCTGACTTCATCAGCTGGAATAAGCCTCATATCAAGAGATGAGAAGACCCAAGCACAGAGAAGACAAGTAAGTTACTCAAAGAAGCTTTTTACTAGACTCCTGATAAACAAGAGTACAAGGCTCAGCATGGGACAATCCAAGACTGAGCAACGACAGAGGCAAACGTCAGCACTTAAATAGGGAACTAACTCAACAGGTAACACAAATGATAATGACACACAAGTGAAAATACTTGAGCACAACAC
Source organism: Malacoraja senta (assembly GCA_038087875.1). Classification (NCBI taxonomy): domain Eukaryota; kingdom Metazoa; phylum Chordata; class Chondrichthyes; order Rajiformes; family Rajidae; genus Malacoraja; species Malacoraja senta. Next base: position 28,605,649 of record CM075985.1, read on the forward strand.
AACACAGTCGATGCCGCCCTCAGTGGTCCACAGTGGGATCAGCAGGCACTGTGATAGCCGCTGCATGGATTTGCCACTTTTTACCATTTTCATGATCGGGGCCACCCTGGCAATGCTAGCGTTCAGTGTTCACCCCTATCAGTCTCTAGGAATATGGCAGACATTTAATGCCTTTGCATACAGTTCCAGAGATGACACAGAATGGCAACAGATTTCCAAATCAGGATGGTGCGTGACCTGCAGGGCAACCTGTGAGTGGTGGTGTTCCCATCGAACTGCTGCCTTTAGCTCTGTACTTGGTAGCGGTTGTGGGTGGGGAGTTCACAGAGTCATACAGCACGGAAACAGGCCATTCGGTCCAACTCATCCATGCCTGCATTTGGTCCATATCTGACTAAACCTTTCCTATCCATGTACCTGTCCAAATGTCTTTTAAATGTCGTTATAGTTCCTGCCTCAACTACAGGTACATTATTTGGCAGCCCATTCCATATACCCACCACCCTCTTGTGTGAAAAAAGTTACCTCTCAGGTTCCTATTAAATATTTCTCCTCTCACCTTAAACATATTATCAGAGAATGCCTCTGTACACATCCACACAGTTCACACTGCAGGCATGGAGCTGTGGTGGAGAGGAAATGAATGAGGTTACTGATTGGGTGTCCTTCAGGGTAATGCCTGGTTCTGGGAGGTGTTGAACCCTTTCAGTATTGTTTGATCTTCTGTTATCTAGACGAGTGAAGCGTGTTCCCTCATGACTTGTACCTAGTATATCCTCTTGGTCGTGGGGTATCAGGAGGACAGTCACTTGCTTGCACAGCCTCTGACCAGGTCCTTCAGCCACGGCACGGATGTATGGCTAGCTCAGTTGGGATATTGACCAATTGTGAAATCCAGCATGTTTTCTTTCTTTAAAAAGGAGCTTTTATCACAAAGTACTGAAGAGATCAAACTGCTTGTGCAGTCTGCAAACATCAGCCATCAAATGACAACATTGTCAACGTATCCATGATGTACCCGAGTCCCCGTAGTGATCAGTGTTTGTGGAAGGCCTCCAAAGTCCCTGTGGCCACAACATTCTCCCTCTCCAGGGACATGTGGGCATGGATATAGTCATGGAAGAGGGGCAGGCAGTCGACTCGGGCAGAACCCTTGACTGTCCGCTACCTGGACCCGTGAATGGCCATCTTGGCCAATCCCTGGGGCAAACTGACAAGGAGATCCCCCGCCCCCCCCCCCCCCCACAAAACCCCAGGATGTTGATGGAGGGGCAGGCTGTGACTCGACTGTGAAGCCGTGGACATCACGGACATTCGGTTGGACTGTCTCTTGTCAAAAACACTCGTGGCCTGGCACTTGTGTAGCAGGCTGGTTATCCAGACTGCCGGTGCTGTCTGTTCGGCGTTTGTACGTTCTCACCGTGACCGCACGGGATTTCTCCGGGCGCTCCAGTTTTCTCCCACATTCAAAAGATGTGCAGGTTTTTAGGTTAATAGGCTGCTGTCAAAATTTCCCTAGTATGTAGGATAGAACTAAGGTGTGGGTGATCGCTGTTTGGCGTGGACTCAGTGGGCCAAAGTGTAACAATAGGATTGTTTATTTAAGTACTGTTGTAGGGCGGACTGTTTTAGAGGTGACGCCGGGCTCGCGGCCCAGTTGGGATGATGGCTGCACAAAGACAATAAAGTTCAAGTAAGCAAGACTGTTTTAATCGTCCATTATGTATCGTCCAGATAGACCAAGAACATAATGAAACATGGTGGCAGCGGTGGACGTCGAAAATTGTCAGAATTAACTAGAAAAGTGAAAGTTTAGCTAGCTAGCAGCAGGCTAACGTTAGCCTTACAGAAGCCGGCAAAGAAAAACAAAAAACAACAGCTAGCTGACAGCGATGGAAGGGCTAAAACCCCCTGGAACTTTGGTTTTGGACTCCAACAACTTGGCGAAGTCATGGAAAAGTTGGAAGGAGGAGTTCACACTGTACATAGACCTTACCATGCCAGACGCCGAAGAGACCACAAAAGTTAAGCTATTCAACTATCTCATCGGAGAAAAAGGCAGAGAACTTTGGGCGACTTTGTCGAGTGCTAGCCCTTCAGCGAGGACCACAGTGAGTTCAATGATCATACAGTTTGACGAGTACTGCAACCCAAAGATAAACGAGACTGTGGAAAGGTACCGATTCTTCATGAGGAACCAAGGATTGGATGAAAACGTGGACAGCTATGTAACAGACTTGAAAATACTTGCTAGTAGTTGCAATTTTGGGGACATTAGAGATCATTGATTAGAGATCGACTTGTGTGTGGTACAAATAGCTCAACACTGAGGGAGAGATTACTCAGGGAAGAGAAGCTGACTCTTGAGACATGCCTGCACATTTGTAGAGCTACAGAGCTGTCAAGGGAGAATAGCAGAACACTGCAAGGACAGACAGTGGAGGAGGTACATGCACTGAAACAGGCAGAAGAGAGACAAAAAGACAATGAGATACTGTGCAAGTTTTGTGGTAGAACACACGAGAGGAATAAGAAAAAATGCCCAGCTTTTGGGAAAAAGTGTAAGTGTGGAAAGGAAAATCATTTTGCAGCTCAGTGCAGATCGAGACAAGAGAGCAGTAGGAAAACTAAGAAAGTGCATGCAGTTACAGAGCAGACTAGTGACAGTGACTCTTATGAGGATGTCAACTGTATAACTGAAGCAAATAGAGAGGATGGAACTGTAAACCAGGTTAAAAACAGCCACAGTCGGGGCCAGCAACTCTTTGCAAGAATGAAGATAGGGGAAAAGTTAGTTGACTTCCAGATAGACTGTGGGGCCACCTGTAATATCATCCCCATCGATCTACTAAACCCAGACACACAGTTAGAGCACACTGAGAAGGTGCTAGTGATGTATAACAAGACCAAGTTGACTCCTCTGGGTACATGTAAGGTTAAGGTCAGAAACCCTAGAAACAACAAGCTGTACCGACTAGAGTTTCAAGTGGTTGACCAGAGTAGCAGAATCCCTTTACTGGGCAGAAAAGCCAGCGAGGCAATGAAGTTGATAAAAGTACAGTACGAGAATATTCTGGCTATAGACAACATAGTGAAGAAAGAGCCGAGCCCAGTGACAAAGGGAGAAAGTGGCAAACACGTGACCATGGACCATGGAAGAGTTTGAGGATGTGTTCACCGGAGATGGCTGCATGGAGGGTGAATATAGAATAGAGATAGATGACAGAGTACCGCCAGTGAAACTGCCAAAGCGCAGAGTGCCTGTAGCTATGATGACACCTCTACAAGAGGAACTCGAAGATCTAGAGAGAAGAGGGATAATCACACCAGTGGAACGCAGCACTGACTGGATCAGTAGCATGGTCGCAGTGAGAAAACCTAATGGGAAGCTGAGGATCTGTATAGACCCAAAACCTCTGAATCGGGCACTAAAAAGAAGTCACTATCCACTCCCAACTATAGAGGACATCCTGCCGGAGATGTCAAAGGCAAAAGTATTCACAGTCTGCGACATGAAGCAAGGCTTCTGGCACGTCAAACTAGAGGAAGAGTCGAGCTTCCTTACCACATTCGCCACCCCATTTGGTCGCTTCCGTTGGCTAAGGATGCCGATGGGAATAAGCCCAGCACCTGAAGTGTTCCAAAGAAAGCTCATGCAGGCCCTGGAGGGCCTCCCAGGAGTCTGCGTCATAGCAGATGATGTGTTACTCACGGGGGAAGGAGCAACACAAGAGGAGGCAGGAAAGGACCACGACGAGAAAGTCAGACGCTTTCTAACCAGGTGCAGAGAGCGCAACATCAAGCTGAACGCAGACAAATTCAAGCTCAGACAAAAAGAGGTACCCTACATAGGTCATCTGCTCACGGCCGAGGGACTGAGGGTTGATCCGGAGAAAGTAGGGCAATCAGAGAGATGCCAAGGCCAACGGACGTGAAAGGGGTACAGAGATTAGTTGGGATGGTCAACTATCTTTCTAAGTTCTATGACCACCTTTCAGATGACTCTGAGATTCTGAGACAACTCACGCGAAAGGAGAACATGTGGGAATGGACGGACATCCAAGAAGGGGCGTTTCAAAGACTGAAAGACAAAATCGCTAAAGCACCAGTTCTACTGTACTACAACAAGGAAAAGGAGTTGACACTTCAGTGTGATGCATCTGACACGGGACTGGGGGCCGCCCTGACTCAGAAAGGTAAACCGGTAGCATTTGGTAGTAGGGCACTCACACCAACTGAAAGGGGCTATGCCCAAATAGAGAAAGAATGCTTAGCCATAGTGTTTGGGATGGAAAAGTTTCATCAGTATACTTATGGTAGAGAGGTCACAGTACAAAGCGACCACAAGCCTCTAGAAAATATACACAGAAAGCCATTACTTAGTGCACCTAAGAGACTGCAGAGAATGCTACTCAGGCTGCAGCAGTATGATATCAGTGTGACCTATGTTCCAGGCAGGGACATGCTACTTGCAGACACGTTGAGTAGAGCATACTTACCAGAGAGCACTAAGGGAGAGAGTGAGACAGATATAGAGACTGTGAACATGGTCAGCTACCTACCCATTTCAGCAGAGAGGCTGAGTGCCATCAGGGCTGCAACAAAAGATGACACAAAGTTACAGAGTGTGGCAAACAGAATACTGTCAGGGTGGCCCAAGAGAAAAAAAGGACTTACCAAGTGACATCAGGCACTACCACACTTTCCAAGATGAACTGAGTTTCCAGGACGGCATAGCGTTCCGAGGAGACAGAGCCGTGATACCTGACGCACTCAGTGTGGACATCAATCACAGGATCCACTCCTCTCACCTGGGAGTAGAAGGATGTCTGAGGCGAGCGTGGGAGTGTGTGTACTGGCTTGGAATGAACGAGGAGATCAAGACCTTCATCGCCAAATGTGACGTATGTAGGTCAGTGGACCCAAAGCAACAAAGAGAGACACTACATCCACATGACATGGCCAGCAGACCCTGGGCCAAGGTAGGAACAGACCTTTTCTCCTTTCACAATAAAGACTATCTGATAACAGTAGATTATTATTCAAACTTTTGGGAGGTCGATTATCTACCTGACACTAAGAGCAACATAGTGATCAAAAAACTCAAGGCCCACTTTGCCCGACAGGGGATTCCTGACATTGTTATCTCGGATAACGGACCCCAGTATGCATCACAAGAGTTTCAGCACTTCAGCCAGAAGTGGGGCTTTGAACACAGGACATCGTCGCCGGGATACCCGCAGAGTAATGGGAGGGCGGAGTCATCGGTAAAGACAGCCAAGCGCCTGATGCTGAAGGCTGCAGCAGCGAGACAGGATCCGTACTTGGCAATGCTGGATCATCGCAACACACCGAGCCAGGGCCTCAACACAAGCCCGGCACAGAGACTCCTAAGCAGGAGGACCAGGACCCTGCTTCCCACAAAGGACACTCTGCTGAAGCCAGAGGTGACACATGACGAACAGGGACTGAAATACAACAGACAGAGACAGGAAAAGTACTACAACCGCACAGCTGGCGTGGACTCAGTGGGCCAAAGGACCTGTTTCCACACTGTATCTCTAAAACTAAAACTGAAACTGATTGATTAAGAAATATTAAACTTTTAACATTTCATTAAAACAAAGCAACAATGATTACTTTTAAAATAAAGTAATAAAAGGCACCTAATCACATGGAATTTACTTTATAGACTCAGTCATATAGCATAGACACAGGTCTTTCAGCCCAACCCGCCCATGCTGACCAAGGTGCCAGTGTTTGGTCCATATCCCTCTAAACGTTTCCTATCCATATGCCTGTCCAAATGTCTTTTAAATGGTGTGATAATCTGTGAGAGGAAAAAGATTTAATAGGCATCTGAGGTGCAACTTTTTCACACAAAGGGTGGTAAGTATATGGAACGAGTTGCCAGAGGAGGTAGTTGTGGCAGAAACTATCACAACATTTAAAAGACATTTGGGTAGGTATATGGATAGGAAAGGTTTAGAGGGATATGGACCAAACACAGGTAGGTGGAACATGGAAACGGGGTGTATTGGTCGGCATGGGCAAGTTGGGCCAAAGGGCCTATTTCCATGATCTATAACTCTGTGATTATGACTCCATAATTTAAAGATTTAATCAGAAACTACATTTGGAACTCACTCAATTATGAGCACCATGAAGAATGAAGTTTATACAAACTGAACTAATTTTAGGTGACAATACCCTATCCTGAAATATTAGAATGAGTGAGTCACCGTTGCCAGAGAAATACCTCAACTTTGGGTCCATCACACTCTCACTGTGGAGTCACCTCAAGGTGTGGAGCCTAGAACGGAAACCAGGGGTTACTGGGTACACAACATCAGTTTAAAATTTGATTGCACTATTTTAATAATCCAGCGTTGGTTGTTTATTTGCCTGATTGCAGTGTCCAAAGCTGTTCGTTATAAACAGAAAATGGATGACTACAGAAAGGAGGGGATAAAGAAGGCGTGTGGTACTCTGAATTAACTCGAGCTGATGACTTGGTTTAGCTTCTAATTGTCGCATCAGTCGGAGAGCTCAGACCTGGGAGATGTTTGTTAAAATATCTGCAGTGCCTGCAGCTGACAGGTCCATGCAACAACATTGCCATGTATTGGTAACCTTAGCAACTGGAGTGAATTGAATTCAGCAGCTTTGGTCTCTGGAGGCACAGGAGTTTGCAATACTGCCCAACATCGTTTTATATAAAAGGGAATGTTACTTTTTAAAAACAGAAATAGCCTATCGTTGAGTGACTTAATGATAAAGTTCCAAGTGTGCCAAAATCTTAAAGGCCAAAATTCTGTCATTTTTTCAATATCACAAGAATAACATGATACAAGCACTGCTTAATATCACTTACCTACTTCATTATTAAACCTCAGCAGGGTCTCCTCTCTCAGAGTCCCATCCATCAATCCCACTTTCAGGCACCTAATCTACCAACTTCCTTCCTTGGATTCCTCACCAACTCTTCCACGCCCGTCCCTCTGACATTTCCAAAACACTCTGTTCATTATTCCCACCCTCTGACCCACAAGATTCATCACTTAAATGTATTTCGTCATTCAGTAAGACTCCAAACCACAACTCCACCAAATCAATGTGTAGGAAGGAACTGTAGATGCTGGTTTACACCAAAGATAGACACAAAATGCTGGAGTAACTTAGGGGGACTGGCAGCATCGCTGGAGAAAGGGGAATAGGTGATGTTTTAGGTCGAGATCCTTCAGTCTGAAGAAGAGCCTCCACCTGAAACGTCACCTATTCCTTTTCTCCAGAGATACTGCCTGACCCGCTGAGTTACTCAAGCATTTTATGTCTATCTTTTGCAAAATCAATAATGGCTTCATTTAGCATTGTACATAGTGATACATTCAAAACTCAACTTCAGCAATAAGCAACTAATTAGCAATCCACAAACCACTCTGTACAATATTTCATTCGTACCTGGAAAAAGTAGAGAGCCAAGAAATTGGATTGTAGAGCAATTTTCCTTGAAGCACAATACCCTTAAACATTGAATTTACTTAAGACGGCTACATGAGCAGTCACTGCCAGTTGAAAATGTACCAAACGTGAAAATGAACTGAGCAATTCTGTGCCTGGTCCATGCTAGTGCCTGACCATTTCCTGACATCAGATACATGTATAACCGTATCATTATCCAGATATCACACTTTGCCACTTGCACCGACAGAGATTGGAGCTGAGACCTCCACACTAAGCCTGCCATGGAGCAGTCTAACTGCATGCCTCAGTGAAAGGGCTATTCTGCTGACATTGGGACATCTGCCTTGGTAGCTTCAGGACTCAATGAGTAGCTCAGCTCAAAATGATGGGGACAATACCACCCGTTGTAGGACAACCTGTAGTTTGTGGAAGATGTTTGGACAGCAGGCTACAGAATGCCCCACAACTGTGGTTACCCTGTCATTACTCACTTACTGCTGCTTCAGTGGTGATACCTCGGGCAATAATCCTTTCTTGATGATCTGTTAATGATCACGACTTTGTGGCACAAGCCACCGTTTCTGAATTTACTAATGACACACGACATGGCAGCATTGTGAACTGTGAGGAGGATGGTGGTAGATGGTGGCAGGTGCCAGGCTGGTGGAATGGGCAGACGCAGGGCAGATGGAGTTACGTCTGTTGGAAAGTGAGATGTTGCATCTTGATAGAAATATTGAGGACTGATCACCAGTACAAAGAATGTTGTTTACAATGGGATTGGAGCAAGAAGGCACAGGTCATCACTTTTATTTCCTTAACCAGGAGCTTTAATTACAAATTCACAGTTTACAAAATACTGCATTAATCAAAGCTGCCGTCCGTGCAGATTGCAAACATCGACCTTCAGATTACAGCATTCTAATCCATGATGCACTTGAGCCCCTGCAGCGACGTGTTCATGGAAGGCCTCTAAAGTCCCTGTCGACACCGCATGTTCTCTCTCCAGGGATACAGGCATGGACGAAGGCCGGAATAGGGGCAGGCAGTCGACTCGGGCAGATCCCTTGGCTGCCCGCTGCCTGGACTATTGAATGGCCATCTTGGCCAGGTCCAGGGGCAAAATGACAAGGAGATTTCCTGATCTCCAACCCTCCCCCTTCCCACCGGGTGACCAAAGTTCAGGAGCATGGCGCTGAACGGCAGCCAAAACGTGAGGAGCAACCGCTTTAAAGTCATCACATGTGTAGGTGGTGTTTTGTGGGAGGACTTTGTGCCACATTCTTGTGTCTGTGGTGCTAGAAGTAATGATGACTCTTGATTTCCTGGCCATTTGATCAGCAGGGGAGCTGAGTATGGGAGGTCATTCAGAAACACAACTCTATTTTATGTAATTGAGTGGAAGGTAGCACTGGTATTGGCTGGCAGTGTTGGCTTCTCATGAGTACTGTCAGTACCCGAGTCACTTGCCAGTTAGCCATGAATCTGCATTGACCTGGCCGACTACAGTGGGGCTCGAGTTTTAATGGGAATGCATCGCTCACTGTCTTCAGAGATCAAGCTCTTGTCGAACATGACGTGCAGGACAGATGAGGCCAAATCCGGAGAAGTGTCAGGAGATTTACTTTGGTGGAATAAGGAGAAACGGTATAGAGTGTGGCAGAGAAATGAGGGTATGCATGCACTGACCATTGAAAATGGCACAACAGAAAATGCTGGAGGAACTCAGCGGGTCAAGCAGCATTTGTGGAGGGAATGGACAAGTGACATTTTGAGTCTGAACCTTTCTTCAGACTGATCGTAGTAGGGGGGAGTAAGCCACAAGCTACAATCAGACTGAAGGAGGATCCCGACCGGAAGCGTCACCTGTTTATTTCCCTCCACAGATGCTGCCTGACCAACCGTGTTACTCTAGCTATTTGTGTTTTGCTCGAGATTCCAGCATCTGCTGTTCCTTGTGAAAATGGCAAAGCAAATACCATTCTGAGATTGTTCGGTGGATGCATTGGATATCTAAGTAGGGAAGTTATGCTGAGCCTTTATAAATCCCTGGTCTGGCCTCAGATGGAGTATTGTGCTCAATTCTGATCACCATATTATGAAAAATATGCATTGCCATGTGATGGGGACAGATTGCACTGTGGCCCTCAAGAGGAAATTGTATATATATTTGGTGAAGATACATTTGCCAGCTGCAGAGGGGAAGTAGTGAGCCAGAGGTGAAGATCCAGCAGGGATACAATGGGCAGAATGGTCTCCTGTGCTGTGAACATTCCCTAATCACATGACATTTTTTAATGAATGTGCCTGACAAATGTTGTCTAACATTTCTGATGAAGTGATTTGCACAGGTTTTGCTAAACAATGTTTTAACATCTCTGATAATCAGAGTTCAAACAGATTCAATAATCAAAAACAGAATATTATTTAAAATAACGGATCTAAATAGGAGATTAGTGGGCAAAATTAGGGCACATGGTATTGGGGTAGAGTGCTGACATAGATAGAAAATTGGTTGGCAGACAGGAAACAAAGAGTAGGGATTAACGGGTCCCTTTCAGAATGGCAGGCAGTGACTAGTGGGGTACCACAAGGCTCGGTGCTGGGACCGCAGCTATTTACAATATATATCAATGATTTGGATGAAGGGATTCAAAGTAACATTAGCAAATTTGCAGATGACACAAAACTTGGTGGCAGTGTGAACTGTGAGGAGGATGCTATGAGAATGCAGATTGACTTGGACAGGTTGGGGAGTGGGCAGATGCATGGCAGATGAAGTTTAATGTGGATAAATGTGAGGTTATCCACTTGGGTATCAAAAATAGGAAGGCAGATTACTATCTAAATGGCGTCATTGGGAAAAGGGGTAGTACAATGGGATCTGGGGTCCTTGTTCATCAGTCTATGAAAGTAAGCATGCAGGTACAGCAGGCAGTGAAGAAAGCGAATGGCATGTTGGTCTTTATAACAAGGGGAGTCGAGTATAGGAGCAAAGCGGTCCTTCTGCAGTTGTATAGGGCCCTAGTCAGACCACACCTGGAGTATTGTGTGCAGTTTTGATCCCCTAATTTGAGGAAGGACATTCTTGCTATTGAGGGAGTGCAGCGTAGGTTTACAAGGTTAATTCCAGGGATGGCGGGACTGTCATATACTGATAGAATGGAGCGGCTGGGCTTGTACACTCTGGAGTTTAGAAGGATGAGAGGGAATCTTTTTGAAACATAAGATTGTTAAGGGTTTGGACACGCTAGAGGCAGGAAACATGTTCCCGATGTTGGGGGAGTCCAGAACCAGGGGCCACAGTTTAAGAATAAGGGGTAAGCCATATAGAACGGAGACGAGGAAACACTTTTTCTCACAGAGAGTTGTGAGTCTGTGGAATTCTCTGTCTCAGAGGGCGGTGGAGGCCGGTTCTCTGGATACATTCAAGAGAGAGCTAGATAGGACTCTTAAAGATAGCGGAGTCAGGGGACATGGGGAGAAGGCAGGAATGGGGTACTGATTGGGGATGATCAGCCATGATCACATTGAATGGCGGTGCTAATAATAATAATAATAATAATAGATTTTATTTATATAGTGCTTTTCAGGTCTCAAAGTCGCTTGCCTCGAAGGGCCAAATGGCCTACTCCTGCACCTATTGTCTATTGTCTATACATTTATTTAAAATAGATGAAAGTACCAGAAATGAATAACAAATAGAGTAGGGTGCAGTAAAACAAAACACTTGTCTGCATTTGCTTTTTCAAATTTGTCAATTCTATTCAAATGGAAGATCACACCAGGCATCAAGTTGAGGGAACAGCGGTAGAGTTGCTGCCTCACAGCGCCAGAGACCCAGGTTTGATCCTGACTACCGGCACTGTCTGTACGGAGTTTGTACATTCTCCCTGTGACCACGTGGGTTTTCGTCGGGTGCTTTGGTTTCCTCCCAACATTCCAAAGAGTAGTACAGATGTGTAGGTTAATTGGCTTGTTAAATTGTAAGGTGTCCCTAATGTGTGAAGGATAGCGTTAGCGTGTGGGGATCGCTGGTTGGCGCAGACTTGGTGGGCCGAAGGGCCACCTTTCAGCAGTGTATCTCTAAACTAAACTAAACACTGCACAGGCTGCTTCACCTCCATCGACTCACACAGAGAGTAAGAGCACCCGATACCCACCACTACCGGTCCCTTGCTGAGTAAATATTGGATGGCAGTTCCTCCCATTAGTCAGGAGTCCATGGAATGAGGAGTGTCTAATTGTCATATACTGAAGAGGGCAAGTAGGGCTGAATTTAACAACAACAGAACAATGACATTTTAACATGCAGCAACTTCTCAGGTCTGTAACACAGATAAAATGTGATCTTAAAACATCAATAAATTAATAACTATAATACTAGGATGGAAATATCCATCACTAGAGGACACAGTTACAAGGTAAGCGGGGGAATGGTTAAAGAAGAAGTGTGGGGCGTGTTTTACACAGAGGATGGTGGCGGCCCGCAACACATTGCCATGGGTGGTGGTGGAAGCAGATACAATAGTGACTTTGAAGAAGTTTTTACATAGACACATGGATATACAGGGAACGGAGATGTGGATCACACACAGTTAGAGAAGATTAGTTTAATTTGTCATCCTAGTCATTGTGAACTGAAGGGCCTGTTCTTGTGCTGTACTGTTCTATGTTGTGTGTTCTACAAGGTGTGTTTAAACGGAGTTTGTTGCATTGTAAAATGGTCCAATGCATTCAGCAGAAGCATCGTCAAAAAATTGCAAGTTAACTATAGGCCACCAAAAGCCAATTCAAGCAGATGTTTTAGGAAGAGTTGAGAAAGTCGTGCAATTGACTATCCACATACATGCGAAAACCAATGTACAGGCAGATGAGATCAGTTTAACTAGACATCACGTTCGGCACAAACCATGTGGGCAGGAGGGCCCATTCCTGTGTTGTACTGTCCTACGTTCTAGTTCACAAACTTAGGGTGGCAGGGGGTGGCGGTAGAGTTGCTGCCTTACAGCGCCAGAGACCTGGGTTCAATCCTGACCAGGGTTACTTGTCCGTATGGAGTTTGTACGTTCGCCCCATGACCACATGGGTTTTCTTCGGTTTCCTCCCACACTCCAAAGACATACGGGTTTGTAGGTTAATTGGCTTTGGTATAAAAGTAAAAAATTGTCCCTAGTATGTGTAGGGTAGTGTAGGGTAATGTTAATGTGCGGGGATCGCTGGTTGGAGAGGTCTCGGTGGGCTGAAGGGCCTGTTTCCGCACTGTATCTCTAAACTAAACTGAACTAAACTAAACTGCAGTCCTTCATGCAACTATTAGATGGGAATGGGGAATTAATCCAAGGCTGGTGAGGGGTTCAGACAGTTTGGTCTTCAGACTGAAAGTTTGCTTGGCTTCATGATGACCACAATTGCTCGAGAAGAGTAACAGAAGTACATTTCATGCCTCACCATTCCTTCCCATACCTTCAACATTGAATACAGTGGCATCTGCTTGGCACACAGTCGGTGCTACATTTTAAATATTAATCATCTGTGATTATTGCTGTTCACTAATCACTCAGCCGTGTAAAAAGGCATTGCAGAAATCTTGTTCCAGTAATGAGGTCATTTTTTCCATTCTTGCTCGGATACTATACTTCCATTCTTTCATTAACTCTGAACACTATTCCAGTGATGAATGAGAAGACTGTTTTTTATGTCCTGTAGACTGGCGTACAGGTAGACAGCTCCTTTCACCTGCAAAACCTGGTAAATCATTCCAGCTCGGGCAGCTTACAACCCAGCGATATGAATATTGACTTCTCTAACTTCAAGTAACCCTTGCTTTCCCTCTCTCCAATCCTCCCCCATCCCTAGATCTCCGACCAGTCTAACTGTCCTCCTGATTAAATGTTATCTTTATATGCCTTGTTGTCAGCTTCCCCTAGCTAACAATGATCTATTCTACATTGTCCCTTTGATATCTCGTTTTCACACACTTTACCCTTCCATACCTGTGTCTCCCTCTCCCCTGACTCAGTCTGAAATCGGGTCTCGACCCGAAATGTCACCCATTCCTTCTATCCAAAGATGCTGCCTGTCCTGCTGAGTTGCTCCAGCATTTAGTGTCTATCTCCAGTCTTGCTTTCTCTGGTGTACATGCACAGAGGACCTTTGCTCTCCCTTCAACTCTCTGGACATCATTCCACATGGATTATTTCTGACTAAAGACATTTCTCCTCATCGCCTTCTTAAAGGAACGTCCTTTAATTCTGAAGCTATGACCTCTAGTCCAAGACTCTCCCACTAGTGGAAACATCCTCTCCACATCCACTCTATCTAAGCCTTTCACTATTCGGTGAGTTTCAATGAGGTTCCCCCTCATCCTTCTAAACTCCAGCGAGTACAGGCCCAGTGCCATCAAACACTCATCACATGTTAACCCACTCATTCCTGGGATTATTCTCGTAAACTTCCTCGGGATCCTCCAATGCCAACATATCCTTCCTCAGATATGGGGCCCAAAACTGCTCAAAGTACTCTAAATACGGTCTGATCAGTGCCTTATAAAGCCTCAGCATTACATCCCTGTTTTTATATTCTAGTCCTTTCAAAATAAATGCTATATTGCATTTGCCTTCCTTACGATCAATTCAACTTGCAAATTAACCTATTGGGAATCGTGCACCAGCACTCCTAAGTCCCCTTGCACCTCCGATTTCAGAATCCTCGCCGCAATTTCTGAATCCTCTCCCCAATTGACGCCTTAATTGGCACAATCAGCATATCGTATTGCTGTGGGTTAATTACCAAATTAGGGTCTTCACTCTGAGTCTATTCCTGGTGGAAATGTAGAGCAGTAAGACCACTTACTGAGAAATTAAATGTTAGTCCCGTCTTCCTCTTGGTCACTTGCTACCTAAAACGTGCCTATTAATACCCATGTATAATTTAACAGTGTTTGGCTGTTGCACAGTGTTGAAAATTAGTCACCTTGGCACAGGGCTTGACATGAAGGGAGGTCATATTGGGGCCGGGCTGCCTTGGGCACAGCACCTGATGCAGCCCAGGGATGTTGTGGTCACTGCATGTACGGCTCGCCTCGAGGTCTCTTCATCATTGCGATATGACAACATTGGGGAAGTTCTGCATAGAAACATAGAAACATAAATAGGTGCAGGAGTAGGCCATTCGGCCCTTCGAGCCAGCACCGCCATTCAATATGATCATGGCTGATCATCTAACATCAGTTCCCCGTTCCTGCTTTCTCCCCATATCCTTGCATTCCGTTAGCCCTAAGAGCTAAATCTAACTTGAAAACATCCAGTGAATTGGCCTCCACTGCCTCCTGTGGCAGAGAATTCCACAGATTCACGACTCCCTGGGTGAAAAACACAGATTCACAACTCTGGGTCTTTGGGCATACGAGTAATTCATTATTAAGATACATTTTCCTAGATATTTTAAGGACGAGATTTCAAATCAAGACAATTAAGATTAAGACAAGAGATTAATGTCTATTTCTCACGTTTTGTAATCTTTCAGAATTTAAGACGATGTGAAAAGTTGGGAGGAAGATTGCACCATGAATTTAAAGATTTGCTGCCTTATCCGCCTCATCCTCATCCACACGGGAGAATGAAGATCAGTGAGTCACAGCAAGCAGCCACACTCAGGTAATGCAAGAGGGGGCATGGCTTGACATTTAATCACGGGTTTATGTTACAGGGATATTCCTGGAAGGATAGATTGCAGCCCTGCAAAATTAACTAGAAACAGGGCCAGGGGAAGTTCGTGCTTGGGAAAGGAGTCAAAACTTCCTTTGAAAACAATTTTCACTGCTCTAGACAAGAAGTAGATTTGACTATGTTATTGATCAAACAAAGTGGAAGGTGTAGGTGTGAAATGCAGTAAATGTTGAATGATGCCACTCCTAAAGCATTTGAATCAATGTTATTGTTTCTGGAAGAGGGTATGTCTCTGTGGAGTGCATGCACAATCCTCTCCCTGGGATGAACCATATGGGCATGGTAGGTGCTGATTGTATCAAGGCTGTTTGCTGCCTCGGGAACCTTTGAAAGAACGTTCTGAAGCTGCTCTTGGCAACAAACGTTAAAGACAGAGGAAACTAACACTTAGGAGCACTGAAGGGGAGCTCGTGATACAGCGCAGATACAGAACCTTCGGCCCACCGAGTCCGCACCGACCAGCAATCCCCGCACATCAACACTATCCTACACACACTCGGGACAATTTACACTTATACCAAGCCAATTAACCTACAAACCTGTTCGTCTTGGGAGTGTGGGAGGAAATCAAGGATCTCTGAGAAAACCCTCGTGGCCACTGGGGAGAACATACACACTCTGTATAGACAGGATCGTAGTCGGGATCGAACCCGGGTCTCTGGCGCTGCGCAACCATGCCGCCCATAAATCTCTGTTCCAAGCAGACGATGGTGTTGCCAGGGCTTTTCACATCGGGGTACAGATGAAGGGCACTGAGCACGACGGGGATTGAAGTAGTGTCTCAGCTTTGGGAAATAAATGTGTTTGCTGAAGGGAAAGAGAGACAGATAGTGAGCCGTTCAGGACCTGTGGTCACCTTATTGAGACACATCATGAGTTTTATATTGAATGGGCATTGATATCTTAAAGATCATAAGAATTAAGAATGTAAGAAATTAAAGCAGGAGTAGAATTTTGGTCCATTGAACCTGCTGCTTCATTGGACATAAACACAAAATGCTGGAGTAACTCAGCGGGACAGGCAGCATCTCTGGAGAGAAGGAATGGGTGACGCTCGGGTCAAGACCCTTCTTCAGACCCGAAACGTCACCCATTCTTTCTCTCCAGAGATGTTGCCTGTCCCGCTGAGTTACTCCAGCATAGTGTCTACCTTTGAATTAAACCAGCATCTACATTTCTTTCTTACACTTGCTTCATTGGACATAGTGGCCAATCTCCAACCTCCTTGTTCTAGTCGGTCTCAGAGTCTGTAGTGGATGCAGAGTTATCCGTTAAAGAACGAGGCGGACACGAAGTTTGTCTGAAAATACTGTCCTTTATTGCTGCACAAATTCTCCTCACTCACCAACCCCGTGCGCGAGGGATTAACCCCTTAAATACTCCCCAGGGGCACCCGTGACCACACCGTGACCCCTACCTCTCGTCACCGGGACACGTGACCCTCCCAAGAGCTGAAGGTTATGTAAAGTGCGTGACCCACCACCCAGTGCCGCCACAAGTCCACTGATTCTCTTAATGCCCCAAAATCCATCATTATTAGTAACTGAGCATGCATAGAATTCTGGACTAGTGGCTTGTGAGGAGTTACCACTTTGCACTCGATCCACTACTAATATATTACTAATATATAACTAATATATTACTTTTATCAGCGCATATGGCCTGTCCCTATGGACAAATAATTATTTTCCAACCTAGAGCTATCAATGACCTGAGGCCCAAGAGGAGATAAACAGTTTCTTTGGCAACATCAAAGCCAAGGTTAAAAAGGACTTTGACCCCTAGACAGGGGTGATGTGGGATGGACAAGTACAAGGGCTCATGGCAACTCCCTCGGTCCAGGCGTTACACGTGCTGGATTACACAATCATTTGAACGAGGGCACACAAGGTGCCAGCATCAACACCAGCATCCACTGTGCCGTGATGGGACAACAGCTGGACTGATCATTGTCCAATCCATCTAGTTGTCTCCATCAACCTGCCCTCAATATAACAATATCAGTTATATTGATTCTTTGTCAACACTACTGATGAAGAATCAATATAAAGACCCAGCAAAGAAACACTGCTTTGCCTTAGCCTCAGAGCAAACTGTGTGAGCATGTTCTCATAATAGTTATTGATTAAACACCTGTATGTCTAGTTGTGCCATTGATTGGCCACTTTGTGCATTCAGATTAAGTCTAAATTTAAGGTAGCTCTTTCTTCCCAAAAACCCTTTCTGGCTTAAGTCCTCCCTCCACCACCTCCAGTTTAAATTCCATTTGGAATATTTTGGAGGACCAAGAAACCAAGAACCAAGTCACTTTTATCATTGACCTTTATCATTTTCCCTGATTTGAACGTTCACTGAGAGACTTCCACCATTGTTCCCCCCTGCTACAAACCTGCAGCCCTGCTATTACAAATACTTCTTTGCTCCATAGCTTTCACTTGACACCTCATACAGAAACCTCCCTTCTCATTTACTTTAAAGTCTTAGCTCCAGCCAGCTAACAGCTAAATGTTATCAGAACTTTTATGAATAGAGTCCTAGCCTGCCCAACCTCTCCCTATAGCTCAGGCCCTCAAGTCGTGGCAGCGTCCTCGTAAATCTTCCCTGCACTTTTTTCCAGCTTAATTTCATCTTCTGCTCTCACTGTTGTTTCTTGCTCCCCTTCCCTCCAGATGGAACAATATCCTTCCGGCCCCCTCCCCCCGCCACCCCGCCCCCACGCCTCCCCCCCCCCCCCCCCCGGTCCTTACCATTCACCCCACCAGCCACATCCAACACCTTATTCTCTGACATTTCCACAGTAATTGCAGCATCTGCCGGTCCGTGTGCCTCCAGCCCCCTCCTCAGGTCCCTGTAATCTGATGTCTCTCACAGCAATGGCTTGCTATTGATCTTGCCCCCCCCCCCTCCAACATTAGAGTCAATTAATTTACCTCCTTAGGGAGGGGGGAGAAAATGTTACACCCCAGGGGAGTCCAAGGTCATGCGGATAACATGCAAACTCCCCACAGGCAGCACTGGACATCCACACCAAACCCAGATTGTGGAGCTGTGAAACAGCAGCACGAAGTACTAAAACACATAATGTTTGCATCCAAACTATTGGGAAGGATCATCGCATTACAGCATTTTAGGTGGCACGGTGGCACAGCGGTAATGTTGCTGCCTCACAGTGCTAGAGACCCGGGTTTGTTCCTGACTACGGGTGCTGTCTGTACAGAGTTTGCACATTCTCCCTATGACCACGTGGGTCTTCTCTGGGTGCTCCAGTTTTCTCCCACACTCCAAAGACATACAGATTTGTCACTTAATTGGCTTCGGTAAAGATGATAAATTGTCTCTACCTAGTGTGTAAGATAGTGCTTGTTTTATGGGGATCGCTGGTCGACGCAGACTAGGTGGGCCGAAGAGCCAGTTTCCAAACTGTATCTATAAACTAAACTAAACTAAACTAAATTTCCTTTCCTCCCCTTGCATTAGTTTGAATTATTAGTTTGATTATTTTGAAATGCAGAGATTTAGTGGTGTGGTTTTGGTCAATGCCGATCGACTGTAGGTGAGATTGATATTGAAACCAGGAATTCAGCCCCCTTTAGACATTTGCATTATTTGTTTTCTGATATGTATCGATATAATCCGCCAGTTGTATCTCGAGTGAATACCTTAATACAAGATTCCTCCAGGAGTTAATTTAAAGAAGTGTTTTACACCATCTCAACTAAACTTTTATTCACAAAAGACTGCAGATGCTGAAACTTGAGTAAAGGACCTGTCCCACTCTACGAGGTAATTCAAGAGTTCTCCCGAGTTTCTCCTGATTCGAACTTGGAGAATTACAGTAATAGCCGCTCGTAGGTACTCGGGGCTCTCGTGGACATTTTTCAACATGTTGAAAAATCTTCACGAGCTTACCGCATTTCCCGAGTACCTGCCGTTAGCGTTACGAGCGTGTCGGTGGGCGGCGCGACTCTCGTTTGCAGCGGCCTCTGCAGTCCGTCTGTCTTTTTATTATTTTTGTCTCGTTTTTATGTAGTTTTTTATTTTTATTTTTGTCGGGGTATGTGTGTGTGGGGGGGGGGGGGACTTTAAAATCTTTCCCCTGCACAGGAGACCCGACCTTTTCTTTGTCGGGTCTCCGTTGTCGTTGGGGCTGGGCAAAGTGGAGCGGCCTCCAGCAGGAACGACCTGGGGCTCCAGTTGCGGAGCTGCGGACTACTCACCGTCGCGGGGCTGGCCGAGTCCGGAGCAGGTGGAGCTGTGGTGGAAATAATCGCTGCTGCTACCCGACCCTCGGAGATTCGGAGGCTACAACCGCGGGTCTGGCGGACAGCAATACCGGAAGCCCGCGGGTCCCTGGGGGGGAGACCGCTTTTCGGGGCTTCCGCAGCGGCGACTTCTCCCGCCCGAGTTGCGGGGTTGAAGAGCACCTGGAGCGGGGCTTTACATCACCGCCCCGCGCGGCTTGGAATGGCCGCCGGACTTTGCGAGCGCGCGCCGGGGCTCTAACACCAAGACCCGGTGCGCGACCTTGCATCACCCGGCGTGGCTTTAATGGCCGCGGGATAATCACCATCGGCCGCCGGGGGCTTTGACTTTGACTCTGACATTGGGGGGGGGGGGGGGGTGCAGTGGAGAGATATGTTTTTTTGCCTTCCATCACAGCGCTGTGATGGATGGATGTGTAAATTGTGTTGTGTCTTGGGTCTTCTTCGTTTTGTAACGTATGGCTGCAGAAACGACATTTCGTTTGGACCTCAACGGGGTCCAAATGACAAATTTGTCCAAAAAGACAAATAAATTGTATTGTAATTAAGAGAGGTCGCGAGCTCCGACGTACCCGCTACGTACATTCTACGTAGGTACCATGAGTTTGTTTTTTTTTAAACTTGGGAGAGCTCTTGAATTACCTCGTACAGTGGGACAGGGCCTTAAAACACAAACTGCTGACGGAGCTCAGTGGGTCAGGCAGTATGTGGGGGGTAAATGGACAGATGACGTTTGGGTCAGCACCCTTCTTCAGACTGATGAGTATACAATTTATTTTGGACGAGTTCACCTTTCAGCCCTGTTGATTACTGTTAGCTGAAGAGTGAGCTGATGTATAGCCTCAGAGAAAAGGAACAGATTTGCATGATGTCTGAATGTCCCAAAGCACTTAATCATCTTTTTAGTGATTTTGGAATGTTATTACTGTTTCAGTGTAGGAAGTTTTAGTTTTGGAGATACAGCCCGGAAACAGGCCCACCGAGTCCGCACCGACCAGCGATCCCCGCACATTAACACGACCCTACAAGGGACAATTTATACCGAGCCAATTAACCTATAAATCTGTACGTCTTTGGAGTGTGGGAGGAAACCGTAGATCTAGGAGAAAACCCATGGGTCACGGGAAAACGTATAAACGCGGTACAGACAGCACCCGTAGTCAGGATCAAACCCGCGTCTCTGGCGCTGAAAGAGCTGTAAGGCAGCAACTCTACTGCTGTGCCGCCCTGCAGTCTGGCAGTACAGTCTTAAAAACAGTGTGATCACGAACAGATAGATAGATAGATAGATAAACATTTATTGTCACATACACCAATTGGTGCAGTGAAATTTGACTTGCCAATGCAGCACACAAATAAAGATTACATCCAAGAATTTAACAACATAAAAACATGCCCCCACAATGGTTCCCACTGTGGGGAAAGGCAGGAAAGTCCAGTCCCATCCCCAGTTCACCCATAGTCGGGGCCTATTGAGGCCTCTGCAGTCGCCGCCACGGCAGCACGATGCCTCAGGCCCTCTCGCCGGATGATGGAATTCTGGCGTCGGGTGAACACTCTCAGCGGCCCGGAGTGTCTGGAGCGGCCGCTCCCTCCCAGTAGACCACGGCTCCCGAAGTCCACGAGCCGCGAGCCGCGCCGGTCGATGCTCCGACTCTGGCGACCCCGTCGTCAGATCCCAGGCTCCGCGGTGTTTAGAGCTCAGCGCCGCCCGCGGCTGGAAGCTCCACTGACCGCAGACCGCAGCTTCACGATGTTGGTGCCGGCTGTCACAGCACTCCGGAGCTTACTGCACGGCGACCCGGGTTAGGCATCGCCCGCTACGCGATGGTACTTCAGCGCTGTGCCGCCGCCGAAGCTGAAGTCCTGGCCGGTCCCGGCAGGAAAACGCCGCTCCAGTCTGCCTGTAGGCCGCGAGGAAGGGGCGAAGATACAGCTCGGAGAAAAGCCGCATCTCCGACCAGGTAGGGACTGCGAAAATAGTTTCCCCCTTTCCCCCCCCCCCAACCCCCCACATAAAAAGACTAAAGACCTCCAAAAACAAACACTTTTAACTAACTAAAAATTAAAAAAAGGGTGAAAAAACTAACAGCTGCTGGCAGGGCAGCCATACTCGACGGCGCCCCAGGTGATCCTTTCTCATAGTGTAAATGGCAGGGAACGTTGGGCACAGGAATCTCCCTCTTGGCTGTTGAAAGGAAACCCTCGATGTTATTTTACACCTTGAGAAGACAGACTGAATCTATGATCAATGTCTGTTCTGAAAGATGACATTTCCAATAGAACTGAATTTTGTTTCATATTGAGTATTCAAGTCTATGGGGTATCAAAAACCATGATCCTCTGATTCAAGGCTAACATTGTGACAAAGTTGATCCCATTATTGTTTGGCAACAGTCTTCCAACTGGATAATTTTCAGGCTGCATCAAAACATTGTAAAAATTGCAGTGAGTTCATATTCTTGATGTTTAGTGTAATGTTGGCAAAATTACTTTTAGAATGACCAGGCATCAGAGAACAGAGAAACTGGGGAAAAAGGGAAAGAGGATCCAGAGTAGGTTTATGAGAATATTCCCAGGGATGATTGGGTTAACAAATGACGAGCGTTTGACGGCACTAGACCTGTACTCGCTGTAGTTTAGAAGAATGAGAGGGGGGGGACCTCATGGAAACTTGCCGAATGGTGAAAGACCTGGATAGAGTAGATGTGGAGAGGATGTTTCCACTAGTGGGAGAGTCTGGGACCAGAGGCCATAGCCTCAGAATAAAAGGACGTACCTTTAGAAAGGATATAAGGAGGAATTTCCTTAGAGGATTGTGAATCTGTGGAATTCATTGCCACAGAAGGTGTAGAGGCCAAGTCAGTGGATATTTTAAAAGCGGAGATTGATAGATTGTTGATTAGTATGGGGTTATTGGGAGAAGGCAGGAGAATGAGGTTGGGAGGGAAAGATAGATGATTGAGTGGTGAAGACTTGATGGGCCAAATGGCTTCATTCTGCTCATCAATTATGAGCTTATGAAACTGTGCCTAAGGTGATGCTGAGGGATCAGTACCCACACCACTGATTTGGGGATTGTCACAAAACGCAGACAGCTTTGCCACAATGTTAACATGTGTCTATGAACACAACTCGAGCTAAGATTTGGTTTCACATTCAAACCAAGAAAGCAGAACGGTAAAAGAGATGATTTAAACACAGGAGAAGATTGATTTGTTCCGGAGTTAAGGCGGAAGCAGTTGGCATTACCAGTCGGTGACCAGATCTTCCAGCATTTTCTGTTTTACTTTAAATTATCAACATCTGCAGGATGTTGCTTATAGAAAAGAGACGTTTGATCAATTGCCACAAATGAGGGAAATCAGTAGTTTTCAGGATCTAGAATCATGCAGTGTAGAGGTTTACTCAGGCCACCTTGCCTGCGTCCGGTGAAAAAACTGGTCGTGGTCATCGGAGGCAAATAATCCCAGCCGCAGAAACCCCATGAGATTTGCTCCTTCACCCCAGCCATTGCCAGCAAGCAGCAAATAAAGCTTTTCACTGTACCTCAGTACACAGGACAATAAACCAAACCAAACCAAACCAAACCAAGCTAAACCAAACCAAACTAAACTGAACTAAGCTGAAGTAAACTAAACTGTCACATCCATCTTGTCAGTTACAGAAATATTCGCTGATGATTGCACATGTCCAGTAGGTTGGTAGTCCCTCAAGTAATGCAGCAATTCATGTCTGCAGGCAACAAACCTGGTCAAAACATTCAAGAATTAATAGATTTATGAAGTCACTATCATGCACACCCATGTCAGGCCATGACAGTCTCCAACAAGAGACAATCTAAACACTTCTTGACACACAGACAATCAAATCCTGCATCAAGGACAGACCCTAAAATGCTGGAGTAACTCGGTGGGACAGGCAGCATCTCTGGAAAGAAAGAATGGGTGGCGTTTCAGGGTGAGACCCTTCTTCAGACCAATGGGTGATGTTTCGGGTTGAGACCGTTCTTCAGACCTGATATGTCACCCATTCCTACTCTGCAGAGATGCTGCCTGCCCGCTGAGTTACTCCAACATTTAGTGTCTATCTTCAGTGTAGTCATAGAGTGATACAGTGTTGCAACAGGCCCATGGGCAGGCGGTTACTGGCGGTGTAGCAGGAAGTTGGGACCGCTTGTGGACCGCCAGAGACCGCGCATGGCCCGCGGGGTCGGTCCCACGCACACCGCCAGGACCGTATGTAGTTGGTCCCAACACCGCACGGTGCTCACAAAAACCGACACTGTTCAAAAATGTTGGCCTACCACACAGCCGCCGCCAATGCGATGCTAGCACCGCCAGTGCGCCGCGAGCACCGCCTGTATGCCGCGAGCCGTCTCAACGTCATTGCGTAGCGCGTTGCGTTGTGCGATGATGTCATCACCCGACGCCGCGCGACGTCCATTCCAGTCGGCCCGTGGGACAGGCTGTGCGGTGACCACCTGGCATACGCGCGGCAACAGCTTCCGGTCAGATTGAACTTACCGCAAGCTCGTGGGACCGGCTGTATGGTGATCACTCAGTCCCAGCGCGGCATCCGTGCGGCGCTCCCACGGCATACGCGCGCCGCTCTCGCGGTAGCCGCGCGGTCCCCGCTTCCGGGGACGCCGCGCTTCACCGCCAGTAACCGCCTGCCCATGGGACAGGGGCATCAGGCCCAACTTGTCCCAGCTACACTCATCCCACCTCCCTGCATTTGGTCCATATCCCTCCAAACCTGTACTATCCATGTACTGTCTAACTGTTAATTAAACATTGGGATAGTCCCAGCCTGAACTACCTCATCTGGCAGCTCGTTCCATACACCCACCGCCACTCTTTGTGCAAAAAAGTTACCCATCTTATTCCTATTAAATCTTTTCCCCTTCACCTTAAACCAATGTCCTCTGCTCCTCGATTCACCTACTCTGGGCAAGAGACTCTATGCATCTATTCCTCTCTTTAATCCTCCCTCCAAATCACACGCATCTTTACCTGGACATTTATCGGCAAATCTTCACAGCTACTCAGTTAAAATCCTGGATCTCAGCCACATTGCAGGCATAAATATACCATGTGAACTAGGGAGATTCTAAAAGGAAGCCCATCATTAAGATCATAAGAGATAGGAGTAGAATTAGGCAATTCGGCCCATCAAGTCTACTCTGCCATTCAATCATGGCTGATCTATCTCTCTCCTCCTAACACCATTCTCCTGCCTTCTCCCCATAACCTCTGACACCCATACTAATCAAGCTTCGGGAGGACACTCAGGGATGGCATCAAATGTTGATCTTGCCTCTCACACCCCTATTCCACAATCAGTTGTCTAATTAGTCCCTTACCTCTTTGTAGTCTTTCAAATATCTCCTTCCGAACCAGCACTCTGTTGCTGAGAACACAAAGTGCTGGAGTAATGGGTCAGGCAGCATCTCTGGAGGACAAGGAAAGGCAATGTCACCTCGCCATGCCCTCCAGAGATGCTCCAAGATTCCAGCATCTGCAGTTTCTTGTGTCCCCATTCTGTTGCTGACACCGATAGCTTGTTTTGTTCCCTAGCTCGTACACTGACGGCTTGGCTTCATGTTCACAGTATATTATTTTAATCATTGGAATACCAATCTCAGTAACGAGAGAAATCTCTTCTGCAAAAACTTGTGAACACTTTCGACATTAATGTAAAACATTAAATAGGCAATTATTGTTGCAGAAAGTTGCTGTGATGAGATTTTATGTTGATGTTATGTTGATGCCTATTCCGTTTCATTAGAATCAGCTTTAGACGTACGCCCCAATCCCAGCATTGACAAAGAGTAGCTGTGATGACGCTTAAAGTTGTTTCTGTGGAGGCTCACTGCTGATGCCTGGCTGAGGGATGGGCCATCACCCATCAAAGTCTGTCTGTCATTGTTGGTGATTGTCTTGTCTGCAGCATCGATTGTTAACGACATCCATTCACATCCAAATCTGAACGTGTGCACTCTTGTCACATATCATCTTGGTTGACAGTTCTGTGCTATTATAAGGGAGTGCTGAATTGTTAGACAAACTGCTTCTGATGTGCAACATTTAACTGTCAACCCCATAGAGTCACTCAGCACGGAAACTGGTCCTTCATCCCAATTCATCCATGCCGATGAAGATGCCCCATCTACACTAGTCCCACCAGTCTGGATTTGGCCCATATTCTTCTAAACTTTCCTATCCATGAACCTGTCCAGATGTCTTTTAAATGTTGTTATTGCACCAGCCTCAACTACTTTGGCAGCTCAATCCATATGCCCACCACCCTCCGTGTGAAAAAGCTGCCTTTCAGGTTCCTATTAAATCTTTCCCCTCTCACCTTAAACCTATGTCCTCTGATTCATGACTCCACTACCTTGGGAAAAAGACTGTGCATTCAAGAGTCATGAGACAGTCAAGAATGTTTTATTGTTATATGTACCAAAACGGAACAAATAAATTCTCACTTGCAGCAGCACGACAGGTTTATAAACTCAGTACACAATGGATAATGCAGTAAATACTTGTTATAACAGGCATTAGGGGGGGAATGGTGTCTGCTATTGCCGATTGTCCACTATAACCAAGTAAGGTATTATCATTGTACGTAGTAGAAACAAAGAACTGCAGATGCTGGTTAATACACAAAAGGATAAAAATTGCTGGAGTAACTCAGCAGGTCAGACAGCGTCTCTGGATAACATGGATAGGTGACATTTCTGGTCAGGACCCTTCCTCAGATTGATTCTGTGGGGATTCATTTCAAAACTGGCAGCTGATACTGCTGATCTTGGTCACAGTGGTGTTCCCTCCCCTCTCACCAGCTTCCCCTGCTTCCTGTTGGCCTTTGCTGTTGAAAACGCACACCACCAGATTCAAGGACAGTATCTGCCCAGTTGTTACCAGGCAACTGAATCTTCCTACCACAACCAGAGAATAGTGCTGAACTACTCTCTACCTGTGATGTCCCTTGGACTATCCTTGATCGGGCTTTGCTGGCTTTACCTTGCACTAAATGTTATTCCCTTATCATGTATCTATACACTGTAAATGGATTGATAGTAATCAATTTCTGCTGACTGGTTAGCACGAGACAAAAAGCTTTTCACTGTACCTCGGTACACATGACAATAAACTGAACTGAACTGTGTCCACTCCACTGCTGCCACCTCCTCCTTCTCCCGTGGCTTTGTCCACTCTGCCGCTCCCTCCTCCACTACCGCCTCCTTCTCCCCTGCAGTCACCTACGTCTTCCAAGGTGCAGTATGTCGGCGACTTTGGGGGAGAAGGAGAAGATGGCGGTGGATGTGGATGTGGGGGAGCGGGGGGGAAGGCTGAGTGGACTTAGCGATGGCCAACAAGAAAAGGTTGCAGCTGGTGAGAGGGGAGGGACTCCCATGGTGACCGAACACGTCTCGTCGGTAGCAGCTGTCTGGAGAAAGCGCTGGCCCCAGGGGTAATAATGTGAGCCGCAACAACAGCTAGGTCAACTGGACCGTGCGGTGGGTGAAGAAAGGCTCGCTGGGGTGGAATTGGCATGTCTGTCCGCTATAACCAAAATCTGTTATAAAGGGGTACGTTAAAATGATGGTTTACGGTATTATAAACAAACAACAAATGTTCAATAAATAAAAATCACAATATAGTGCAAAACAAAACAAAGCCCGAAGTCCCCAGTGCACCAAGATAGTTCATTTACATTATTTATTCCCCTCATGATTTTATACACCTCTGTAAGATCACCCCTCAGTCTCCTGCGCTCCATGGAATAAAGTCCGAGGCTGCCCCACCTCTCCCTGTAGCTGAAGCTTGGCAAAGCTGTTGAATGTGCCTGATCCCATGGGTGTACAGTGGGTGGGGTTGGTCTGGTATATAGGACACCAGCTATGCCTCAACCCTGCTACCGGCCCTATCCAGTGATTGCATGAAGTGATAATGCACACCTTGCATTCTTCATACCTTCCATCTCGCAAATGATTGACATTCTCGGTAATGTATTACTTGGATCCTAGGGTATCCGAGGGACTTGATAGTGTCTATTTCCTTTCCTATCCAATCTAAACATTGGGCTCAGTTTGATGGCCTCATTAGATAATTACCCTGTTTCCAACTGCACTGACCTTTGTCTCTGACACCTTCATTGAAACAATTCACCCTGAAAATACGTCTGAACAAAGTGCTGTATTCATGGAGGTGAGACAACTAAATCATAGAGATCACTGTAAGTCTATACCTGATGGAAAATTAATTTAGACGGTTGAGGCCATTACTAAGAAATGACATTTTAGTCATGACTCTCTACTGGTCATTTGCTACCTGAAACTGCTTTTGTTAATACCCATCAACATCTCTGATATGTATAATTTAACACTGTTTGGCTCTTATCCACTGTCTTTATAAAACTGAACTTATCGGGCAAGAGGACAAATAACAAATGAGACGTGTCTGCTAAAGTTCATGTGGTATAAAATGGAGCAAGTTTTGTCCTCATTTAGTTCAATGTCACTCAAAAGTCAACATGACCAAGCATTATTTTTTAGAGAATTGACAAGGAAAGTTGATGTGGCTTTTCCCATATTGTTGAAATTTAGCAACCTTGTCATTGAGCTAAACACGCTGCCAATTCATATCGGAATTCTGCTCCAATGGATCCTGCACCTGATTTAAATCTTGCAGATATATTTGGATCATGCCAAGTATTGACTGGAGACAGTCACTGGACCTCTGACTTCCTGATGCGACCATAATGGGGGATGTTTTCACAGGGCTGATGGATTCTGAAGATATATTTTTCAAGGTATTTTAAGAAATGAGTGGACAGATGGGTTCATATTTTTATCATATTTCTCATATTTTATACTTCTCCAGAGCCTATGAAAAATTGTTTGGAAGAAAACACCACGACTTTAAGACATAACTTCAACGAATACCATTCACATCCAGAATGATAAGACAAGTTCTCATTGGGTGCAGGAAAGAACTGCAGATGCTGGTTTAAATCAAAAGTAGACACAAAATGCTGGAGTAACTCAGCGGGACAGGCAGCATCTCTGGAGAGAAGGAATGGGTGACGTTTCGGGTCGAGACCCTTCGTCAGACTGATTGGGGATCTGTTCACCAGGGAATCGCCATCATCAAACGCAAGAGAGAAACCAGTTTGATATTTAGCAACGAGGTATATGTTTCAGCTATCGCATTAGCTCTTCCAGACGTGATTCAATTATAAAGGAGATTTATTTTATCCCTTTACAATGCCACATACTTTAGTTCTTTTTTCAAGAAAACTGATCCCCATCTGATGTTCAGACAGTTGAGTCAAAATATCTACTAAGACGCAGGATACATCAATCCACAGATCCTAACACAGCACGCTGTGTGACATCCAACAGCAAACCTGTTTTGGACAGCAGATTCATCAGATGGTATCCAACACGTTACTGAAGAAGCCATCACACTCAGGGATAGGCTGCTTGTCATGAGGTCAAGATAAACTATTCTTATTTTGATGAAGTGATGAATAGTAAGATTAAATGAGAACTTACCAGTTTGAAGTTTGATCTTTATTTTATGAGGAGTTACGTTGGTGATTACGTGAAGAAGACCCGTCAGGGCGCATGCGCGTCAATCTTCAAAGCAGCGGTATGAAATCACAGACAATACCATAATTGAAGTAACATATTAAGATGATCAACATGAGAACTACCATTATGACCTTTTTTCTATGAGAGAGGGTTGGGCGTGGCGGGCACGTAATCACCAACGTAACTCCTCATAAAATAAAGATCAAACTTCAAACTGGTAAGTTCTCGTTTAATCTTACTATTTTACTTCGGAGTCACGTGAGTGACTACGTGAAGATTTTAAAGCTCTGTGATTTTTATGCCGCAGATCAAAATCCCGGCTTCTCACTGCATCGATTGACTCTGAGTATCATCAATAATGTTGTAAACATGACATTGGATATCATGCAAAAACAAAACAGTTTTATTTTTGGTCATAAAACAACCAATAAACCCTCTTAATGTAGGGGCAACAAACGAAACAGAATTAAACAGTATTGAAAACAGACTTTAAACAATAGCAATAGCACTCAATATTGAGTTGGCAAACAGCCCTCCATCGGCAATCGGCCGATGGTAGTATTGCTGAAACAAGTTCATTTTTCCAACCTGCGGCTTTTAATATATGGTCGATGGGAACGTCCATCGCCCTGGCCGCAGATGTTGCTACTGCGCTAGTGGAATGAGATGTAAACACATAAATGTTAATTCCTGCCTGAACCAACTCTTGCTTTAACCACCTTGAGATAGTCTGAACTGCCATTCTTTTATGTTGGCTTCTTGTAACTGACAAATAATCGTGTTTCTTCTTGTCTTAAAGCCCTTGTGGCTTCAATGTAATGTAAGAAATGTGTCCTTACACATAAACATGGAGCTGTAGGATATGCTGAGAACACAATCTTAAATCCTGTCACACCTGGCCTGCTTTGTTTGAGCAGGTCATAAATATAAAACAGAACATTCTCTGTAGTCACTTCCATTCCATCTAACTGAAGTTTTTGCAAAGTCTGCACTCTCTGTACTGACACCAATGCCATTAGCATAGCCAATTTCATGGTTAATTTTAACAAAGTTATAGACTTGACAGGGACCCAATGATGAAGCATGTTAAGAACAACGCTTACATCGCAGATTACCATATACCTAGGCTTAGGCGGTTTGGAATTAAAGATTCCTTTCATCAACCTAGACATGAGAGGGTGAGAACCTATACTTTGTGTCCGTGTACCTATTACAAGATATGCCGACAAAGCACTTCTAGCTGTATTGATAGCACTATAGCTAAGACCCTCATCATAATAAAGTGTAGATAAAACTCTAACACATTTTCAATAACTACAGTATCATATTGAATAGTCTTTTGAACACAATATTGTTCCCATTTTTTTTACATAAGTCATATACTGCTTTTGAGTACTCTTTCTCCAGGCTGCAGTGAGTATATCCACCGTTGGCCTAGAAAGTCCTCGACCAATGTAAGGCATTCTTAAAAACCTGCAAATTAACAGATCAATACGATCACATAACAGGTGAACTTAACGCGTTACTGGATGCTTCAGCAAATTCCTACTGTTTGGAATCAGCAAAAGGAGGTTGGATCGCTATCTGTAACATCAAAGGGAACCATGGTTGAATCGGGCAATTTGGTATCACCAAAACCCCTGAAGCGGCATCCTGCTTGAATTTCTCAAACACCAACCTATGAGGCAGAATGGTGGGAAAATATACACAAACATATCCCAATTTAGTGAAGAAGCATCAATTGCCACTGCCCCTGGATCTGGTGCCCATGAAACATATTTTGCCCTTCCATATAGAAGTACTATGTTCTTGAATACATCCTGGTTCAACATCCACTCTGTATTATCACGGAATTTTCGTGAGCTGCCATCTGGTACTACATTAAGTTTCCCTGGCAGATAGATAGCTCCAATCCAAATATCTCTATCCATACTCCAGGTCCAATTTTATTTGCCAACCTGTCACATGATAACGATTTGATTCCACCCATGTGATTCATATACGCAACTGCTGCAGTGTCTATTTTGCACTGCACATGCAAACTAGTTTTGTTAGTGCCATAAGCCTTGAGTCCATAAAATACTCTTGGTTAATTCCCCATGTTTGCAGAAGCAATGTCCATCTGTCTCCACAGCTGGATCTTGTATCAGTAGCACCCTACCCAAGTGCTCTGACATCTGTCTGCAAAATCATGGAAGCTTGGTCCAATAACACTTTGGAACTACTAGTGGACACATGCTGAATCCACCATTGTACATCAGCAACAGCCTCTATTGATAGAAGCATAGGTCTATTATAATGACCCTAATGTATCCTCAGTGCTTGTTCCTTTGACCTTTTTAATTGTAGATAATAAAGTGGCCACTATTGAACTGCTGGAAATGCTGCCAGCAATTTCCCCAGCAGACTCGTCACCTGGCTAATTGAAGGTCGTGTGTCAGCAATTAACTTGATACAGCTCTTAATTAGCTCTACCCTTTTTTGCCTGGGCAAGGTCACAATCATGTTGATTAAGTCTATTGTGAACCCAACTAGTCAATTTGTGTTACAGGTATTAATTTAGATTTCTCTGGATAGCTTATGAAGCCCAATTCTTTAAAAAGTGTTTTTTACCAACTGCCAATGATGCTTCAGCTGTTTCCTTTGATTGTCCTACAATCAAGATATTATCTAGCTAAGCCATGAGCACATGCCCTTGACTTCTCATCATGCCTAGCATAGGTTTTAACAACTTTGTAATCACTCTAGGAGCTGAAGACAAACCATTAGGCAGTGCATTGTATTGCCATAATTGCCCCATCCAGCTGAATTTTAAATCTTGTATCCTGCAAATGAACAGACACTGAAACCGCATCTTTAAGATCTCCTTCACAAACGTTTCCATCTTAAAATGTCTATACCGTACAAAAGGTTTTTTTTTTTAAATTTTTTATTTTTTAATTTTTATTTATTAGAAGTACATTACATTAGAACCGCATACATTAGTACTCGTCATTTATATCTTCTTACAATTAATGTACTCCATTTATTTTTTACACTAGAAAAGGAAAAGATTGAAAGAAAGAAGAAAGTGAAGGAAAAAGTGAAAGTGTAGAAAATGTGACAACAAAAAAGGACGAAGACCCTATAAGAGCAAAATTAAAAACAAAATAAAAAGAGTTAAGAAATAGGCCCTAGAAAAGAAAGAGAAATAGAAAGAGGAAAAAGAGAGAAACAAATATTTTTTTTTATGAGCATTATGTAAATGGGACATACCAACTCTTCAACTATCATCCCCCCTTACCTGACCTCAATTTTTTTTTTTTTTTTAAAGTACTTTTGCACCCTATATTTGTAATAATTCTATAAATGCAGACCACGTCAGGTGGAAGTGATCTGGTTTACCTGCTAGGAGGAGTCTTATCTCTTCTAGGTGTAATGTTTCAAACATATTTGAAATCCACATATTTATAGTTGGTATTGGAGCCTTCTTCCAAAATTTTAGAATTAGTTTTTTTCCAGTTATTAACCCATAGTCCATTAGTTTATTTTGAAACATTTAGTTCTGGACCATCTTCGGTTATTCCGAAGATAATCCATTCTGCTTTGGGTATCAGTCTTGTTTTAAATAACTTTGTTAAGATTTCAAAAATTTCATTCCAAAATTTTTTAATTTTTGTACAGAAAACGAATGAGTGCGCTATAGTAGCTTCTTGGGATTGACATTTATCACAAATAGATGATACATTTGGGAAAATTTTATGAATTTTTGTTTTCGAATAATATAATCTATGTAAAATTTTAAATTGTATTAAAGTGTGTCTTACATTAATCGAGCATTTATGCACGTTTAATAAGTATTCATTCCAACTTTCCTTTGAAATTTTAATAGCTAACTCTTGTTCCCAGTCTCTTCTGATACCCTCCGTAGATGGTATTTGTACATTTAAGATAATATTATACAAATATGATATTAAGTTTGCTGATTCCGCTTTTATCTGCATTGCCTCGTCCAATACATCTACTGGGTTATTATAATGATCTTTTGTATATTTTTTCAAATAGTCGCATATTTGAAAATATTTAAAATATTGATTATTTCCGAGTTTATATTTTATTTGTAATTGTTGAAATGAAAGTAATTTTCCAGTTTCATACAAGTCACCAAGCGTTTTAATTCCTAGTCTATCCCAATGTGTAAAAGCTTTATCTATAATAGAAGGATTAAACGAAGGGTTATTAACTATAGGTAATAAAAGTGATAAATTTCTTAATTTTAAGTTTTGTTTTATTTGTTTCCAAATTCGGATTGTACTATGAATAATTGGGTTCTTATTATAATTTATGTTATTCAATTTGATTGGAGAAAGGAGGATCGCTCCAATGTTTCTAGAGGAGCAATCCTCTTTCTCCATTACAATCCAGTCCACTTGCTGGGCGGAGTTATCCATCAGTTGAATCATATTTTTAATATTTACTGACCAATAATAATACATAAAATTAGGTAGTACTAAACCCCCTAATACTTTAGGTTTATTCAGATGAGTTTTTTGTATTCTATGTGATTTATAGTCCCATATAAAATTAGTGATATCTGAGTCGAGTTTTTAAAAAAACTTCTTTGGTAAGTATATAGGAATTGATTGAAATAGGTATAAAATTTGTGGTAGAAAGATCATTTTTATTGCGTTTATTCGGCCTATTAAAGACATCGGGAGCGTTTTCCAGAATTTAATTAGTGTGTTTAATTTATTAAGTAGGGGGTCAAAATTTGCCCTAAACATACCTTGATATGTTCTGGTAATTTCGATTCCCAAGTATTTAAATTTTTCTGTAGCTATTTTAAAAGGGAATTTTAAAAGATGTGTTGAATCTTTCGGTTTTATTGACATAATTTCACTTTTATTCCAATTTATTCTATATCCAGAAAAAGATCCAAAGTCTTCAATTAAATTTAATATATTTGGTATAGTGATTTGAGGTTTTGTAATGTACAGTAATATATCATCCGCGTATAAAGATATTTTATTATATGAGTCTTTAGTATTATATCCATGGATATCAGGGTGTATTCTAATTTTTTCTGCTAGCGGTTCAATAATGAGAGCAAACAGCTGTGGTGATAATGAGCATCCTTGTCTATTTCCCCTTGATAGTTGGAATTTCGAGGATAATATGTTATTAGTTAGTATTCTAGCTGTAGGTTTGTTATATAGTAACTTGATCCATAGAATAAAATTCTCCCCCAGTTGAAATTTTTGTAATACTTTGTCCATATAATTCCATTCTACTTGATTAAATGCTTTTTCAGCATCCAGCGAAATAATTGATAATTCTTGATCTTCAGATTTGTGTGAGTGCATTATGTTGAGTAGACGTCTCATATTGTTAGATGAGTATCTCTTAGGGATAAACCCCGTCTGATCTGTGTTTATTAATTTACTAATGTATTTACTTAATCTTCTAGCTAATGTTTTCGCTAATATTTGTTGACCTGTGTTTAACAATGCTATAGCTCTATATGAACCAGGTTCTTCTAAATCTTTGTTTTTCTTAGGTATTAGTGTAATCGTTGATTCCGCTAATGTATCAGGTAGTATTCGTTTTTTAAAAGCATATTGGTACATTTTTTGTAATCTTGGTATTATTTTATCATAAAAGCTTTTATAAAATTCATTAGTAAATCCGTCAGGGCCTGGTGTTTTTCCATTCTTTAGTGAGTTTATTGTATCTTCTAATTCCTTAATTGAGATTTGTGCACCCAGTTCCTCTTGTTCCTTCAGCTCTAACTTTGGAAGATTACAGGTATCCAAAAACTTTGTGATATTATTGGAATCAGTTGTCGTTTTAGATGTATACAAATTCTCATAAAATTGCGCAAATCTTTTATTAATATCCTTCGGTGTTGTTAATAATTCCCCTTTATCTGATTTGATCTTTGGTATAGTATGTTCCTTTTCTCGTTTTTTAGCTGGCGAGCCAAAAGTTTATGCGGTTTATCCCCAAATTCAAAGTGCTCTTGTTTTGTAATTTGAAAAAGTCTTATAAGTTTGGCAGATAATAATTTATTTAATTTAAATTTCAAAATTATTATTTTATTATGTTTATCTATTGATGGATCTTTAGCATTATCTATATCCATTTGTCTAATAAGTTCTTCTAACTGTCTTTGTTCATTCTTATTCTTTTTATTTTGAAAAGCTTGATATGAAATTATAATACCCCTAATGTATGCTTTAAAAGATTCCCATAATACAGTAGGCGATATATCTGGAGTATCATTTATTTGAAAAAAGACCTCCATTTGTTCTTTTAAATATATACTCGCTTGTGGATCTTTTAGAATTTGAGAATTAAATCTCCAAAACGATTTATTCTTAGACAATCCTTCCAGTTTTAAAAAGAAAGTTAGTGGAGAATGGTCTGAAATCGAATTTGTGTGGTATATTGCATTAGATGTTTGGGGGATTAATTTTGTATCCAGCAGAATGTAGTCTATACGTGAGTATGTCTTATGTACCATTGAATAAAACGAGTATTCCCTGCCAGTTGGATTAACAATTCTCCAAACATCTGCTATATTAGTGTTGTTTATATAGGTATTGAGGAGTTCCCCGGTTTTCGATTTCATATTCCCTCTCTGTCTTTGACTTGATTTATCTAAGTACGGATCTAAAACACAGTTAAAGTCTCCTCCTATTATAACATTTTGATAGTTTGACTCTGCAATTATGTTGAAAATTTTACTGAAAAAGTGGGGGTTATCAAAGTTAGGGGCATATATATTTACCAAAGTAAGTGGAGTGTCATGGATTTCTCCATTAACTATTAGGTATCTCCCTTCTATATCTGTTATGATATTCTTTGCTTTAAATGGTATACCTTTTGTTATGATGATTGACGTGCCTCTAGATTTTGAAGTAAATGAAGAATGGTATGTTTGACCTATCCATTTCGCCCTCAACCTAACTTGATCCTGAGATTTTAGGTGTGTTTCTTGTAGGAAGGTAATGTCGGAGTTGTACAGTTTCAGCTGAGCTAGTATCTTACCCCTTTTAATAGGTTCGTTAATACCTCTTATATTCCAACTACAAAATGAGATTCCTCCTAGGTTCTTATGTGTGGTGTCATGCATTTTGAATAATTATAGTACCTTTAAATCTTGTGGTGCATCCATATCCCAGGTCTTTGGGTATTGGGGGAGCTTTTGAGTTTTTAAGTTTTGCTGGTGTGTCCATTTTACGCTTATCACTAAACACAAAACACAAACAAGTGATTTTATGTGATAAAAAAAAAACTAAAAAAGTGAAAATACAGTGTCTAATATAGTCGGCACTGTAGCGAGTGTCCCACCTGTAGGTGGGAAAAAACCTTGTTTTGACTTCCATTGCGTTGTTACACAAATAGCTCCGCTCTCTTGGTTAATCATAACATATTAAAATATTAAAACGGGGCCTCACATTCAGATATATAATACAATTTTACCCTGTATATTTCATTATAACATATATATATATCGGAATTTTAACTACTAATTATTAAACCGATACTTTTGACTTCAATAAGAATCAACTGTTGGTTGAAGGGGTTAACGAGACGTGCCCCTGGGCCTAAGCCAGGTGCTCGTTTCTCATCCCCTCCTCCCACTTATAGATAAGGTTTCAATTTATTAAAAATTCATATTGGTATGTTAGTTCGTTATTTTTTATTTTTGTTTTTGTTAGTATTCTAATCTAACATGCATAACTTATTAAGTTGTTAATAGGATAAGTTCTTACAATTGGTTATAATATTATAATCTAATAAGCAAGTATATGCTTTCTGGTATATACCCTTCCCATCTGTTCAGCTGTTTACTCGTTTTGAACAGAAAGTGTCCTTGATTCAACATTCCAAAGATAACAGTCTAACTATCCCCAGACAAAGCATTGCTTAGAATGGTTCAGTTCTGCCAAACCTCCCTTTCATTTCTATTTTTCAACGATAGTTTGGGCATATTTAAACGCTTCTTCAGGCTTAACAAATGACTTTTCAAGACCCTTAAAGGAAATACGCATTTTCGCGGGATAAAAAATCCCATATCTGATCCCTTCTCTCCCTCTTAAAAGATCCTTAACCTTCTCGAATTTGTTTCTTTTTTGCACAATTTCATACGGGTAGTCCCTGAATATCTTAATAGTGTCATTGTCCAGCCGCAGTTGCACACCGTATTTGATTTTGCCCATAACATCTTCCAGTTCTAAAATATCCCGAAATTTCACAATAATATGTCGTGGATAAGTTTTTCCCGCACCAGATCTTTGTTTAAATCTTGGGACACGATGAGCCACTTCGATTTTCGGTTCTTTGGAAAGATTCAGCAGTTGTTTAAACAAGCCCATGGCAAACTCACGTACATCCTCCCCTTCGGCTCCCTCTGAAACTCCAAGAATTCTCAAATTCTGGCGTCTAGAGCGAGCTTCCAGGTCCAGGCATTTGACTGAGACTTTCTCCAGTTGAGTCACCATCTGTAGTGAAGTTTGTTCATTTTCTCGCCTCATTTGCTCATGTTCTTGCCTCATTTTCGCCATGTCTTCAACCACTCGAGCCGTGTTTTTCTCCAATTCCGTAATTGTGCGCATACTTGCAGCTACTGTTTCAAGCACAGCCGTGAACATGTCCGTAGTAGTTACATCCATCTTGTCCATTCTCTCTGATAGTCCATCTTTCACCTCATCAATTCGTTTATTCATAATGTCCAGTGAATCAATCATATTCTTCTGATTACCAGCATTTAAATCCCTCATCATCTTCTCCATTCCTTCCATCATTTTTGCCATATTTTCCTTCTTTTCCTTCTTATCTTCCTCCAAAAGGGTTAAGCCTATTCAGGTCCTGTATAATTCTGCATCCCCCATCCTTTTTTTGTCTGGGAAAGATATTGGACACAAACTGATGGCTTTGGTAAACTGCCTTAGCAATTACACCTTTATTAGATAAGCTTGCAAGTTCCACCTGAACTTCCAATTGTTCAGTGATACTGGTCAAACTCCTCCTCCAGCTCCTTCACCTGCTTTGCGAAATCCTCGCCAAACAGCTGTGCTGGTTGCACTGTGCCAGGCTGGCAGAGTGAAGCATATTTAGGGTTGATGGTTGGTCTAAACGCAGTCTTGCAGAGGCAGTTAATCTCAAAGTGGGCACTCCACAATAGCGCCACACCTTTTTGTTGTAATTTCATCATGGCCTCTCCATCCACCATCCTGGCAAAGCTCGTTATGCCAGATGCCAGCAACTTTAAAAATATGATGGAGCTTCACCTCCTCCTGGGCTCTCATTTGTATGCCCATCTTGCCCCAAATCTTCCTGTTCCCAACAGGAACTTTTAACAGGCCACAGTTGATTGGGGCTTCATGCTTCCTTACTGTCTCATCCATTGTCAGCTCCTGTAGCTGATGTGAGACTTGGTAATTTATGCTGGTGGCAAGTTCCTCACCCAGAGGCTCACCAGCGTCCGACGACATGGCAAACCGTGCTGCACACGGTTTCAGCTCTGGCCGCTGCATGCCCTCCCTTTGGAAGTCGTCGTCGGACTCGGGGTCAGAGCGTATCTGCCCTTCTGCACTCACCTCTTGCAAAGAGGGTGCTTTCAAGCAGGCCTCTACTAGGCATTGCCGGCGGAGCCTTCCCGACGGCCTCCCGCCCTCACAACTCCTCCTGGAGTGTGGCTTTGTGAAGCAGGCCTCTCCTAGGCACTGCCGGCGGAGCCGTCCCCACGGCCTCCCGCCTGCACTACTCCTCCTGGAGTGTGGCTTTGTGGAGCAGCCCCTGTATGCGCTGCTCCTTTTGGATAACTGCTGGGTCACGGTATCCTGTCCCCGACGGGACTCTCTGCGGAGTCAATGGCCCTGACAGACTTGACGCGCATGCGCCCTGACGGGACTTCTTCACGTAGTCACTCACGTGACTCCGATGTAAAACATATATTAAAACATAGAACAGTACAGCACAGGAACAGGTCTTTCAACCCATAATATCTGTTGTCAACATGATCCTGGTATCTTCTGCCTGCACGTGATCCATATCCCTCCATTCCCTGCACATCCATGTGCTTTTCTAGATGCGTCGTAACTGCCTCCATCACCACTCCTGGCAGCTCGTTCTAGATGCACCCGCCACCCTCTGTGTAAAAAACTTGCCCCACACATCTCCTTTAAATTTTGCCCCTCTCACTTTAAAGCTATGACCTCTAGTCATTGACATTTCCACCCCTGGAAAAAGGTTCTGACTGTCTACCCTATCTATGCCTCTCATAATTTTATTTACTTCTATCAGGTCTTCCCTCAACCTCCATCATTCCAGAGAAAGCTGTCCAAATGTGTCCAACCCGTGGCCTATATATTTGTAGTCATTACTTGGACATCATGCCAGACAAAGTAAACCATTTTGCAGAAAATATTGTTTGCTGCGGAGTCTGTCATTCGTGTCAGAAATTAAAACTCCATTATTCAAACAGTGGCCATCAGATCTCACTGGTGCTTGGCATATAACCCCATGATCACACGACAGGCAGGTGGATGTCGGTGGGCTTCGTGATGTCTACACTGTTGCGTGAAGCAGGACTCGAGGAGGCCTTCAAGGACAGATTCTTGAACTCCATGACCATCTGTGGCTCTACATCCTCGTGACCTGCAGTTTGACTCGTGAGCCATGAGCTAGGGCTCAGGCAGTGGGGGTGGTGTGACAGATACTTACCAAGTGCCATTCATGTCAGGAAAGCAATCTACAGCCACCCTGTAAACAAGGCCGCCTCAGATTTGTAAAAAGGAAATTTCGCATCCAGCTTGGCCAACCTTGTGCACTGTGTCTATCTGTTGGTTGCTTGGTAAGCCTGTCTCAGCAGAGATAGCAACACTAACCGGTAGCTGTGATCATACAAGGAGCTAAGGCACATGAATGTGTTGTGAGTCCATGATTTCCCTTTGTGAATACAATTTAATGAAAAGGAATAGACCATGTAGGCTTAGATAGACACAATATGCTGGAGTAACTCAATGGGTCATGCAGAAGAATCTCTGAAAAAGAAGGGTTCTGACCTGAAATGTCGCCTATTCTTTTTCTCCAGATATGCTACCTGACACACTGAGTTACTCCAGCATTTTGTGCCTATCATTGGTATAAACCAGCATCAGCAGTTCTTTCCTACCACTTACAATCCCTCTATTCATTTCATCTATTTCATCCACCATTTTGTTCCTACTGAACTGCCCACCCAACCACACATGCTATTTGCCTCATTATGTTAAAACATCATATTTCTTAGCACATATGAGATTCTGTTGACTTCTCCAGTGGGTTTATTTGTCAATTATCTAATGTTTAATGGTCTTAGTGCTGAACCTGGTTCTGTTTTTTCACTATTGATGCTCCTAAATATCTGAATAATTGTAAAGATCTCTATTGCATCATCCCTCAGGCCCGTTAATGCTCCTCGGAGCAGAACATAGAACATGTAACATAGTACATGGAACATAGAACATGGAACAGAGAATATTAAACATAGAACGTAGCACGTAAAACACAGAACATCAGACATAGACATGGATAGAAAAGGTTCAGTGAGATATGGGCAGTGGGAAGTGGGACAAGTGTAGATAGGGCTTCTTGGTCGGCATGGGCAGGCTGGGCCGAAGGGCCAGTTCCATGCTGTATGACTCTATGACTAACTATTCTGCACAGGGGCCAGCTATTCAGGTGAGAGCCCCTCCTCGGGGTGCATTGGTATTTCTTTCTTGAGTCGGATCTAATTCTGACTCTAGATTCTTACGGAAACTTTCTATTATAAAGGGGAAGCTGTTCTACAATGTGGATTTTGTAATGCGAATACATTTTAAAACATTATGTAGTTTGGAACATCTGTAATCTTATCAAAGAAAACTCTTAAAAATGTGGTGGATGATCAGTGACAAGTTGCATCGTCACAATGATAAAACACTTGCAGAGGCTGTTCAGCCCATCGTTCCTCTCCTGACCATGAAATGTTAAACAGTTTGACCCACTCCGCTACTCTCTCCACCAAAAGTGTTGGAAACACTCAGCAGGTTCAGCAGCATCTCTGGAAAAGGAAACTGGGTTCATGGTTTCAATCTGATGACAGTCCTTTGACCTGAAGTATTCTTCCTAAATATTTCTCTGCAGATGATGCTTCATCTGCTGAATTTTTCCAGCGTTTTGGTTTCTGTGTGGAAGAGGTGGATTTGATTTCACCTAGTTTCCCGCAGAATGAAGCATAGGAAATGTTATCCCTGTGTCTGCACGGCTCGCATCAGTCTTCCAAGCATACCCGGGAGGGTCATAAGCAATTTAGATGGTGTGTAGGAGGAACTGCAGATACTGGTTTAAGCCAAAGGTAGACACAAAATGCTGGAGTAACTCAGCGGGACAGGCAGCATCTCTGGAGAGAAGGAATGGGTGACTCGACCCGAAATGCTCTCTCCTGAGATGCTGCCTGTCCCATTGAGTTACTCCAGCTTTTTGTGCCTATCTACCGGGTTAAACTAGTTAAGTCTCCGTGCCCATGTTGACCTCGTTTACCACAGTTTCGTTTATTATTGTCGCGTGTGCTGAGCTTACTCCAGCGCTTTGCGTCTTTGTTAGTAACCCAGCATCTGCAGTTCCTTGTGTCTACAACTCCATGGATATTAATGCTGGTGTTTAGTTTAGTTTATTATTGTCCTGTGTACCGAGGTACAGTGAAAAGTCTGTACATGATTACAATCAAGCCGTCCACAGTGTACAGATACAGGATAAAGGCAATAATGTTTAGTGCAAGATTATGTCCATCAAAGTCAA
This sequence comes from Malacoraja senta, assembly GCA_038087875.1. Lineage (NCBI taxonomy): Eukaryota > Metazoa > Chordata > Chondrichthyes > Rajiformes > Rajidae > Malacoraja > Malacoraja senta. The sequence continues at coordinate 28,647,516 of CM075985.1, forward strand.
ATTAAAGATGGTTTGTGGGTCTTTAATGAGATAGATGGGAGATCAGGAGCACACTCTAGTTGGTGAGATGATGGTTCAGTCGCCTGATAACAGCTGGGAAGAAACTGAGCTCATACTGAAGAAAGGATGGTAGAAACGATAGACATGCCTGCCCTCTGTGCCTTCCTCATATTCCCTTTGCTGCCTTAATCTCTGGACACGTACCCATGCATCTCCGATGGAGAGTGACCTTGTGGACAGGGAATAGCTGCTGCTGCCTAGGGCAGAAGTCCCAAATCATCACAAGTACCTGAGCCGTGCAGAGCTGACCACCTCAGGTCCACTGTCAGACCGTACTCCAGTCACTATCCAACAAGCCTTCTGTTAGAAGCACACTACTCATGGAAGGAACTCAGTATAGATTTGCGATTGGAATCCAGAGTGCAGGTACTTGGTTCTCTTTGGTTCTGCTTGCCATCAGGTGACTTGACAAAGTGCACTACCGACGGAGTGTGCAGCCCGGGGAAGAATCAGTTGACACAAATGCAGAGTGCGTTGGGGCTCAGCTGCAGAGGCAGTGCTTCCCTGATAATGAAGCATGCAGTAATTCAACCCTGAGGATCAGTGACAGGAGGAAGTATCAGGCAAGCCATGCAGTCAGCAAAAATAAACCCACCACAGCTTGCATTACAAATAATCAGCAGGCGCCTACTATCTGGGACATGTTCATTCAACTTTTATTTCAGAGAGAGAATTAACAGAAGGGCAGAGGTGTATTATTTATATTGGCTCCATATTTCTGAATATTTTAGTAGCCACTATTCCATTTCCACATGAGTACCCAGATCATAAAATGATCCGTGCGCCACAGTTCTCCTAACTTTTATCGCAGCTTAATTGGATATCAGCAGCGATGCCCTTTTTACAATGGCAGTTCTTTATTTGATTAATTTCCTTTGCATATGTTAATTCTTTCTGTTAATTTTTTTAAATGTTGTAATTTTAAATAGGAAATCTAGTTTAGCTTGGAGATACAGCGAGGAAACCGGCCCTTCGGCCCACCGAGTCTGCACCAACCAGCGATCCACGCGCACTGACACTATCCGACACACACTGGGGACAATTTACAACTATACCAAAGCCAATTAACCTACAAACCTGTATGTTTTTGGAGTGTGGGAGGAAACCGGAGATCTCGGAGAAAACCCACGCGGTCACGGGGAGAATGTACAAACTCCGTACAGACAGCACCCGTGGTCAGGATTGAACCCGGGTCTCTGGCGCTGTAAGGCAGCAACTCTACCGCTGCTCCACTGTGCTGCCTGAATCAATAAAATAGCTAAAAAAGAACGTCAGGTACTTGTACGAATTTCCTCAGTACTATTTGAGCTTTTCTTGTTCGACCTGCCTCTGAAGTCCAGAACCCTTGGCAGACGTCTTCAAGTCCAGATCACTCCATGTTTGCTGCAATATTTGGAACAATGGCCCTTCTTTGAAGAAGTGCAAAATTATTGGCAATTATTCAGAAGCTGAATTAACCACAAGTAGCTTTTAATTTAGCACGCTTTGGTGATTTTGTTTTTTTGACAGTGTTTACTCATTAGTTCAGCTTTCCTGCATCTCAGACTATTTTCCCTGAAGCTACTCCCTTACATGACGTCACTAACTCTCACTGTTCGAACAAATACAATCAAAACAAACTCATGTTTGTAGAGTAAGAAAAATAGAAAAGATGCAAATACTAGCAGTGAAGTTTCATTTTTAAAGCCCAAATAAGTCAAGTACGAGCTATAAAGTGCAAGCGTTAAACACTCTCCAATTTCCCAAGGCCCATGCAGAAGTAACTCTGAGAAAGCACAATGAAAATGAATCATGGCTAGTAATTCCACACTTCAATAGAGAGGAACATCTGTGAGTGAGAGTAGGGGTAAGAATAAAATAAATTGATTTTATTTTATCTGAGTTTTCATCAATAGTTTTAATTGCTTTTAAATCTTTTATTTGTATTTAAACGATTTTTATTTATAATTATTATTAAAACATATTCACACCATTTTTATAAATTAAACCTTTTTAAACAAAATTGAATAGCTTTTAGAAAATGTTTTTGTCATTTGATAGATATTTAAGAATTGTATGTTTCTGACATGTTGTTATGATGACATTGAAAATTATGCTGCTGTAAAAGTAACGTGAGGAGAAAGGTATGACAGGAAATGACTGCCATCTACAGAGATCGTGCAGTGCAATAACAGTAACAGTATCAATAACTTTCAAATAGTTAGGAAAGAGAAAAGTGAGGCCGTGACATTTTTGGAACACCAGCGGACAGTCCATTGCAGTGCACAGTGTCCTTTGCTGTTCTCCTGGTTTCCTGTTCATGCTGCCTGTGCTAATATAGCTCTCATCAGAACATTTATAGATATCTCAAAGTTTGCTTTGGCATATTGTTAAATTGACACACCATAAATATCACAATGGAGACACAGGAGGGTGGTGATGCTGGAATCTGGAGCAAAAAAAACACACTGCTGGAGGAATTGTGCAGCCCGGGACACAAGCTGTGGAGGGAATGGGCAGTCGATGTATCAGGTGGAGATCCTTACACTCGACAGGTCCAGATGAAGAGTCACAACCCAAAATGTTGACCCAAAACCCATTCCCTCCATAGATGTGACCTGGCCTGCACTGCTCCTGCATTTATTTGTTTTGGGATCACTAGTAACACAGCCCTGCAGGCACTGCCTCATTTCAGACTAACAAATGCAATTCTGAAATATTACTAAAGATTAAGAAAATACATGTGCTGTAAATCAGAACTAACAGCTGAAAAAGGTGGAAAGATGTTATGGGTGAGGTGGCATCTATGGGAATGGAAACAGAATTAAAATTTCTTGACAGAACCCTTTCATCACAAGTATTAATTTATTATTTATCAATAAATTGTTTTATTGTAAATTTAATTTCAATTTTGTGGGAAAGTGATATTAATTTCTCTGGAAGTACAGTAATGTGGATAGTCAGTGACTAACCAGTGAGATTACATTGTTTACATTGGCCTTTGGTTTTGAAGTTGGATTTGAAACCCATGTCTGAGATTCACATTTGTTTCCAGCTTATATTCCGTTCCTCCTGACATAAATCATGCTGACCTGGCTCCTGCAGCTGCTTTGTCAAATGATAAAACAACACGAGATCCCCAGCGAGCTGTGAATAATTATGAAGTACTGTAAAGCTGTTGCCACTATTTCTTATAATGTCTCTTTGTAATCACTGTAAAAAAACATCTCATCTTCTAAAGAATGAGCAGAGGGTGAAGGAATGCAAGATATCCATGGGAGACTGGCACAAAATGCTGGAGTAACTCAGCGGGGCAGGCAGCATCTCTGGAGAGACGGAATAGGTGACATTTCGGGTCGAGGCCCTTCTTCAGACTCGTCTGAAGAGCCAAGAGAGCTTAATTGTCATATGTACCGAAATGGAACAATGAAATATAAACCATATTGTAAGCCTCATCTTTCAATTACCCAGGATGGAGAGAGGAGAAGGTTGAAGGAAACTTTGGTGATGGACGGTTAATTGACGAGAAGTTTAGTGGGAAGCCAAAAATGGAACAAGAGGTCAGAGTGAAGATTAAATAAGAGATGTAAAAGATTAGAGGGATAAATCTGAAAAATAAATGAAAGAGGGATGTGGTCGGAGAGCGCAGTGGTGAAGAGGGCAGTGGATGTACAATGGGCTGGGGGCAGGTAGGATGCAGTAGGTTGGAGACCTGGGGATTGAGCAGATGTTGATGGCATTGGAAGGAAGCAGAATCAAATGGAAATGAAGGGAGCAGGGAATGCGCTTGGAAAAAAATATCTTTGGGAATAAACGCAAGCTTCCAAAATCTTCAGTCACATTCCCCTTACATATCTTTGTGTGAATTAGGGCCTCTTTAAGTAACAATAATATAGGTTTTACTCTACTGGGTAAGGGCGGCATGGTGGCGCACCAGTAGAGCTGCTGCCTTACAGCGACAGAGACCAGAGTTTTATCCTGACTACGGGTTTTCTCCGGATGCTCCGATTTCCTCCCACACTCCAAACATGTACAGGTTTGTAGATTAATTGGCTTGGTATAATTGTAAATTGTCCCTAGTGTGTGTACGATAGCGTAAGTGTGAGGGTTACACTGGTCGGTGCGGACTCAGTGGGAAGAGCTTGTTTCTGCGCTGTATCTCGAACCTAAACTGTACTAAACAAAACACAACTAGAATGTTCAAGACCAAGATCATGACAGTGAAGTTCATCTACCCATTGCCATCAATGTGGGTAGTCAGCAGCCTCTGTGAATATGCACACTGTACACATGGAAGGTACCTCATAAAACTACCAGCTCTAGATTTGAAGGTAGGCAAAAATGCTGGAGAAACTCAGCGGGTGAGGCAGCATCTATGGAGCGAAGGAAATAGGCAACGTTTCAGGCCGTGACCCTTCTTCAGACTGAAGAAGGGTCTCGACTGAAGTTGGCAATGTTTCGGGTCGCAGCATCTGCAGTTCCTTCTTAAACAGCTCTAGATTTGAAATCCGCCTCATAATAATTCCTTTCATAGATTGCCCACAAATTGGCTCCTGGGACCTAGCTAATGGGCTTCCTACAGTTATCGCCATGCCAACTATCTACCACCCATAAATAAGCTAAATATAGGACACTACAATTTCTTAGGTACCCCAGAGACATGTGTGCAAGCATTGTATGATTAGAGTTCCCAGAACTTAATCTGCCATTCTTCTAAGTAATGGCGTGTGATGTTTGCAACTTCCCAGTACAAGCACATTGACCAGCAAGATCGGGATATATGAAGCAGGTTGATCCTTGCTTCTTATAATTGTCCTTGCAGTCAATACCCTCACTCCCCCAAACACAGTGTAAACGGGCAATGAGAACATCAGGAGATTCTTTGACAGTATAATGTCAATTGCTGTCTAACCTTGACTGGACTTGGCCCTCATGGCATATCCCATCTTTGATCCTGGTCTGGTGACCCACTCCATGGATGATACCAGAAATACTTTGAGCACCAATGAGGCATCATTTGTTCCATCATTCTCAGTGCCAAATATCAGAACTATTTGACTGCTCTACCCCTGTAGGGACTGGCAGAAGAGGGTAGAGGAAAGGCATTGGGTAGGTAACTGAAAGCTGAGGATAGGGACACAGTTGGGAAAGTACAACTTTTCAATAATTTGCCGTCCTGTGCACAGTTCTGCTCATCACTCGATAAGAAGGATGTGATTGGAGAGGGTGCAGAGCAGATTTATCACAATGTTGCCTTGGCTGGAAGTTTCAATCAGGAGGTGGGATTAGGCAGGCTGGGTTTGTTGTCCTTGGTTTGAGGAAATTGAGGAGGGATCTGATTGAGAAATACAAAATTATGAGGGGGTTCATCAGCTGGATAATTAGATATGTTTCCCCTTAACATTTCCTCCTGAAATATGTCCCTTTCGAGACATCGAAAGTCAAAGGCCGGTGGTTTAAAATGAGGCGTGGGAGGTTCAGAGGAGAGCAACCAGATGATGGTTCCAATTGGGAATGGACTGCCTGAGAAAGTGGAGGAGGTCAGAATTTTTAACAATTTTCTGGACAAGAACATTTGATTGCCAGGGCATGGAAGGCCTCATGGCAAATGCTGGATATGAATAGATGGTTGATTAAGGGTTGACATGGACATTGTGGGCTGAATAACCTGTTTCTGTGCTCTGTGCATTCAGGACAGGAGGTTGCACCTTTCCTTTCTCCTTTGGTCTCCCCTTACATCAACCAGCTGTTCTGCTCCATGTATTCAGAAGGTATTTGCCTGCACAGTTCCTGGCTGGGCTATTTTTAATCAGTGCAATTGAAGAGGTACAAGTATTTAGGACAAAGACCAAAAATGTGCTAATCCCCATGTAGTGAGTCTCCCATTCCAACCGCTCCAATGTGGGAGTGATGAGTGGGGAGTTTAAGCATCTTGTCCATGTGAAGCTAATAATCCAATATAATCCTTGGCAGATTGACGAGGAACTGATTGAAGGGTTCTGGGAAGGATGTTACATGTCCACAATCTGATGGTGTGACTCAGACAGTGTGAAGTTCAGAAATAGAGGTTAACGTTTGCAAAACCAAAAATAGCAAATGACTCCTCTGAAGAGAACACTAAATGCTGGAGTAACTCAGCGGGTCAGGCAGCATCTCTGGAGGACATCGGCTGCTCTGTGAAATCACACTGCTGTAATGTTGGGTCCATGGCATCCAAGGGGAGGAGTGATGGCTGCCAGTGGAGTTGAGATCAGTACAGGTCCTCCCCAGATCGCGGAGAGTTCTGTTCCTGACAACGGTCCGTAATCCAAATAGTTTTGCAAGTCGGAAATGCGGCCGCAAACCGAGTTCCCACATGGCACGAGATGGCTGCAGCCCCACAGCAGCCAGCAAATCCCTCCCGCCCAGCTCCCAAACACTCATCTGTATGTGCAGGCTGTACACAGGTCGGGCTTTCAGAAGCTGGAGAATACCTGTAGGTACATAAAGTCGGACAGTTTTGATCATAGTATGTTGAGTTGCACTGAATGGGCCTGTTTCCGTGCTGCATAACTCTAGGTCTTTATGACTGTATGTATCAAACCCTCGGCCTAGGTGATTTTGTAACGTTAGAAGATTATGGAAGATAAATATTTTGTATGCATCCTGGAGCTTTAAACTAGACCATTCCTGTCCCTTGTTGCTGCCCTCTCCCAGTATTATATACATCATACATTATAAATACATCATAGTTGATTTTCATTTCCTTTGAAGGAAACTATGAGAGGTGTATATTGGGAAGCCAGTTTAAAATTTCATGCAATGCAATCTGACTGAGACATAGTGTAGCTGGCTCACACACACTTTTATTTATGTGCATCCAAATTAATGTGTGTCTTACGTGCAGCATGATGTATCCCTTTATATTTATAATGGTAATTTAACACAGGCCAGGCAACGATCAAAAGACTAAGGGAAATCTAGAAACAAAGAACTGAAGATGTTGGTTTATACCAACTCCATGACTTGCTTGCTGGGCATTGTGGGCACTTGATCTCGGACAATGTAGGACTTGTTTACAGGGCAGTGTACCTCGGACAATGTAGGACCTGTTTGCTGGTCGCTACCTAGGAGAGTGTCGGACTTGTTTACAGGGCAGTGTATTGGCATTGGTCATGAGTCAATACCAGGCGTATTCAAGTGAGAACACAGCAAGTTTACCTTGGCAATGGGAGTCAGGGATTGGCATCAGACTTTGGCCATATGTAGGAAGAAACACAGTGCAGGTTTAAATCACACTCAGAACATTTTGTTGACTGGCACAAATCTAACTTATTCCAGATTTTCAATCGGCGACAGCAACAAGCCAGCAAGACAACAGCCTTGATCCTAAATCTGTTGGCTGATCAGCTAAATCATGGCTTTCTGAACATGGGTTAACAGTTCACCCTACATTCTGTGGATTACTTATTCCATTTGGGGGGGGGGCACAGTGGCGCAGCGGCAGAGTTGCTGCCTTACAGTGCCAGAGGCCCGGGTTTGATCCTGACTACGGGTGCTGTCTATACGTACAGCCCCTTGACCATGTGGGTTTTCTCCGGGTGCTCCTGTTTCCTCCCACACTCCAAAGACATACAAGTTTGTAGGTTAATTGGTGTGGTAAAATTGTAAATTGTTCCTAGTGTATGTAGGATTGTGTTAGTCTGCGGGGATCGCTGGTGGGCCGGAAGGCCTGTTTCCGTGATGTATCTCTAAACTAAACGAAACTAAACTGAAATAAACTAAATCAGAACAAATATTCTAGTGCGGTAGTGCATCTTTTCACTTCATAAACAGCGTCCCGTTCCACATGTGTTTGTTGTATGCACAGCAGGTTTCAGTACATCCCCATCAGCATGTCTACATTATGGGACCGGAAAAATATTTAACATAGAAAAGCACAGCACAGGAACAGGCCCTTTGGCCCATAATGTCCGTGCCGAACATGATGGCGAGTTAAACTAATCTCTTCTGCCTGCACGTGATCCATACCCCTCCATCCCCTGCATATCCATCACCAAATCAATACGTTGAGAGGAAGACTGACTGTCGATGAGTAATATGAAATAAATAAAATCCTTAAAATTTAACAACATTCTTTATTCATTGTTCACAGCATGTGTCTGTGCTGTCTAAGCTGGTGTGTATCATTCACCATACCTGCTTTTGAGAAGGAGTTGGTGAGCCTCAATCCTCTACAAAAGCAGATGCTTAGGGCATTGTTTAACAAGGGATTCTCAGTTTTGAACCATTGATGTTGTTGAGGAAAGGGAAAGTGCTACTGCGTTACATATAGTAAATTTCACTCTCTGCACTGATGGTATCTGGGGAGAGATTGACCATGTAAGGAAGTGAATGCAATGTGAATCAAGTGGGCTACATGGTTCTGAATGGTGTCAACTTTATAGATTGTTTTTGGAGCTGTACTCATTTAAACAAGTGGGTGGTGTTCTGTTGCACTCTTACTTGTGACATGTGTGATGGAAAAAGCTTTGCAGAATTAAGGCATAAATCACATGGTGCCTAAGTGCAGGCCAAATATTTAATGTACTTGGTTCAGCTAAATTTGAAGATTATTGCAACCACATGGGGAAAAAAGGACACAAAGTGCTGGAGTAACTCAGCAGGTCAGGCAACGTCTCTGGAGAAGATGGATAGCTAACATTTCGGGTCAGAAACTTCACCTATGCTGTTGACCCACTGAGTTACTACAGCACTTTGTGTATTTTTTAGTAAACCAGCATCTGCAGTTCCTTGTGTCTGTAACCCCATGGAATTTGATGGCGGGAGTTCTACTTATTATTCTCATGTGTACCGAGGTACAATGAAAAGCTTTTCATTGCGTGCTTACCTGTTAGTGAAAAAACGATATATAATTACATTCAAGCCATCCACAATGTACATTAGGAATAAAAGGTATATTGTTTAGTGCAAGATAAAGCCTAATAAAGTTCGATTAAAGATATTTTAAAGGTCTCCAATGAGGTAGATGGGAGGTCAGGACCCTCTCTAGTTGGTGAGAGGATGGTTCAGTTGCCTGATAACAGCTGGGAAGAAACTGTCCCTGAACTTGGTGGGATGCATTTTCAACTTCTGTACTTCTTGCCTCATGGGAGAGGGGAGAAGAGGGAGTGACTGGGACGAGACTGGTCCTTCATTATGCTGGTGGCCTTGCTGAGGCAGGAAGTGTAGATGGAGTCCATGGAAGGGAGGTTTGTTTGATTCATGGTTTGGGCTACGTCCAGAACACTCTGCAATTTCTTGTGGTCTTGGATGGAGTTGTTCCCAAACCATACCGTGATGCATCCCATTAAAATGCTCTCTACGACGCATCGGCAGAAGTGGGTGTGGGTTGTTGGGGACATGCCGAGCTTCCTCAGCCATCTAAGGATGTAGAGGCATTGGTGTGCTTTCTTAGCCTTTGCTTCAATGTGGTTGATCCAGGACACATTTATGGACATATTTATTCTTAAGAACTCAAAGCTTTTGACCATATCTACATCGGCGCCGCCAATGCATACTGGGATGTGTGTACCGCTTCGCTTCCTGTAGTCTGAATATTACTGCTACTGTTCGATAATAATCCCTACTATTTGATAACTGTAATGTTATTGAATGTCGAGGAAGTGGTTCATCTCCCTTGTTTGAGATGGTCATTATCTGGCACTTGTATCGACCCTTGCACATACTGTCCAAACCAGGAGAAGGGATAGGCCACAAGACTGATTTGCAGTTCAACATGATTATGGCTGATCTGCTTGTAGCCTCAGTCCATATTCTCGCCAACCACCAACCCCCCCCCCCCCCCACCCCACCTCACCTCACACTCTAATCATTTACATTTTTTATCTACCTCTGCCTTGAAAACACCGAAGACTGAATCCACTGCCCTTTGAGGCAGAGTGTTACAAAAAATTGCCTTGTCACTGCTTTAGGTGGGAGACCGCTGTTTCCCGACTCTTCCACAAGCGAAAACATTCCTTTCCTGATCGAGACCAGATCAAGACTGCAAGAACCTTACTTTCAATCAACTCACCCCTCACTTTCCTGTGGTCCAGTGCAGACAAAGCTAGCCATGGCCTCTCCTCCGGGGCATCCCACCCATTCTGGGTACCAGTTTTGTGAACTCGCTCCAAGCTGCTTATCTCTATACTTCCCCTATACTGTGGAATTCATTGCCACAGGCAGCGGTGGAGGCCAAAATGGCTATTTTTAAGGTGGAGATTGACATATTTTTGATTAGCAAGGGTGTCACGGGTTATGGGGAGAAGGCAGGAGAATGGGGTTGAGAAAGATAGATTAGCCATGATTGAATGGTGGAGTAGACTTGATAGGCCGAATGGCCTAATTCTGCTCCTAGAACCTATGAATTTATGAATTTCCACTCCTTCAGGCCCTACTCCCGCACCACTCAATTATTCCTCATTACTCGAGGAATAATCTTGTTAGATATTACCATTTCCACGTGGTACTGACATACAACATGGCCCCAAGGTTTGACCATATCTCCACCAAGAATATTTGTGGAAAAATTCAAATAACTTGAAAAATAAAAATTGTTGGCATTAAATCTCATAGGTTCATCCAACTCATTAAAACAAACGGGCTGTAGAAGCAAAGAACTGCAGATGCTGGTTTATACCAAAGATAGACACAAAGTGCTGGAGTAACTTAGTGGGTCGGGCAGCATCTCTCGAGAAAAAGGATGGGTGACATTTTGGATCGGGACTGTTCGCAAGTCACAGGTGGTCTCAAGAAGGGCCCCCACTCGAAACGTCACCCATCCTTTTTCTCCAGTGATGCTGCCTGAACTGCTGAGTTACTCCAGCATCTTGTGTCTAAAACAAATGTACTATTTATAATATTATCAATTAAGATTTCTCCCAGTGACTTTGAAGTATGAAAAGTGTAAGAAAACAGCTGGGAGATGTGCATGGAATAAGAACAGACACTGCAGACCGTTGCAACGCTACACACCTGCACCTACTACAGAACACTGCAGCACTGCACATCCTCACACAATGTAACCCTTTGGTTGTGGCTGTGTGATACATTCCATCTCCCCAAATAGGTGGGTGGATGCAATTCCAAGCTCCAAGGAGCAAGATGCCATTATAGTGTGTGGTGGTCTAATAGTGGCTCTGGAGTGGTTAGAATATAACACTGGAGATGTCTCATTGGGAAAGTGATGCTACTCTCAGGGACTGTACAAAGGAGAAGTTCTCAGCCTCTACAAGTGAAAATGCCGCACAAAACCCTCACGTGAAAGAGGTTAAAAATGTCAGCATGAAATTCAGACTGAACACAAAAATCTTGATGTTGCCACAGTTAATTTCCATCACTGGTCTCATGTGAGTGGATGGGTTCCTCACAGAGAGTTAAACTGGCAGGATGCTTCCTAAGCCTTTTTTGAAAAAAGTTTTGCAAAGAATGCAAAATAATACAAATAGAGTGAGTTACGTTTGCTGATAATTCGCATCTCCAAGTTTTTTCACATTAATTGTGATTTTTCATAGCAATTGTACATATATTTAATACAATACAATAATACTTTATTAGCCAAGTATGTTTTGCAACATACGAGGATTTTCATTTGTCAAGTCAGTCATACAAATAAAAAGCAACTGAACACACAAAATACATTTTAACACAAACATCCATCACAGTGACTCCTCCACATTCCTCACTGTGATGGAAGGCGAAAAAAAAAAGTTCAATCTCTTCCCTTCTTTGTTCTCCCGCGGTCGGGAGCCTCGAGCCTTCCGTTGACGGGACGATCTTACTCCCATAGCTGGCAGCATTCGGGCCCTCCAGGTTGGGGCAATCACTCCTGCATCGGGGGAGAATTTCAGCACCCCACGCTGAGCGATCAGACACTGGGTCGGGGCTGGTCGAACCTCTGCGTCGTTGGAGTTCCCGACATCCACGGTTTCTCCCGAGACTGCGAGCTTTCGATGGTAAAGTCCGCAGGCCGCGGTTGGAGCGATCCCAGGCAAGGGATCGGCTCCAATGGTAAGTCCACGCCCCGTGGTAGGGCTCAAAGTCAGTCCCGAGAGGCCTCCAGCTCCATGATGTTAGGCCGCAGAGCGACTGGAGATACGACCTGGAAAGTAATCGCATCTCCGGCAAGGTAAGAGATTGAAAAAAAAAGTTTCCCCCGACCCCCCTCCCACTCCCCCACATAAAACAAACCAGAGAACATTAAAACACTTCCAAAACACACTAAAAATAAAAAAATAAACCCGAAAAAAACAGACAGACTGTTGGCGAGGTTGCCAATCGTACGTTGCCCCTGGTGGTATATTGTCAGAAACTTGCACTTGTTCTGATTTACTGTAGCTTCTTGAGGACTGTTTATGTTGTGGTATGTGTTAGAAACACAATAAACAGCTATAATTTTCTACGACAATCCTTTACTTCATTTGAAATAGTCCCAACAATATATTTATGGTACTGAAAGCCTCTAATTGCTGATAATTTGAAATTCCAATAAAAACAGTCAGCGGAGTTCAGGTTTGCAATCTGAATTCATTTCTGCAGGATTGACTTGAACCTTCCCTTCACACCAAATTCTATCACTTGTTTCGTGTGAGCGGTTGAGTTCCTCACAGCGAATTAAACTGGCAGGATGCTCCCTAAGCCATTTTTTAATAAAGAGATCATGCACACTTTGCAAAGAATGCAAAATAACACAAATAAAGTGAGTTCCCTTCACACTGTTGTTGCCCAGTCTTCCATAAGCCCAGTGGCATTGCAGCAAGCGTCACCTGATGAACCTCCGCAGATCAGATTGCACACAGCTACCCTAGCCTAACAGACTCACTCTGAGGCTGGCAAATGATTCATATTAAGATTGCACATTACTTTTAAGGTACATGAAAGGATAGAAGATTCTGTCCTGTAAATGTTACCAGATAGACATAGAAACATAGAAAATAGGTGCAGGAGTAGGCCATTTGGCTCTTCGAACCAACACTGCCATTCAATATGATCATGGCTGATCATCCAAAATCAGTACTCCGTTCCTGCTTTCTCCCCATAACCCTTGATTCCGTTAGCCCTAAGAGCTATATCTTACTTTCTCTTGAAAACATCCAGTGAATTGGCCTCCACTGCCTTCTGTGGCAGAGAATTCCCCAGATTCACAACTGTCTGGGTGAAAATCTACAGATTCACAACTCTCTAGGTGGACATGGTAGAACTCATAAGCCATGTTGCATTTTAAATATTTTCATAGATCTTAAACTGAATTAAGAATGATGTATTGTGTTGCTGGTGAATGTCCATGCAACGTGCAATTGCAGTCACGTTAAACAATAATGAATGATAAAATAATTACTGGAAATTAGCAGTTATCAGATGATAATGGGAACAATATGAATGTCAGACTATGATAAAACAGTACAGACTTCATACCAGCACTGCCAGTGTTGTTCGTTCCAGTCATCTGTGTAACACCTTACTGTATGTATTAAAAGAATTTAAGTAAAATTAATGTCAAAAGTGTAGGTGGCAATTGGTAACTCCTTCTCGAGTCTTAAGTGTATTCAATTATGTTTTGGACCAACCAGACATGTTTCCCATAGTGATAGCTCTTCACAGCAGGTCTCTCTGATATCACCATGGCGACTGTGGAGAGTTTACAGCAAAAGGGTTTGATAACATATAGTTAATGAATATGCTTCAGTGTGAGCACTCCTGTTGTACTTATGAGGCAATCTGAAATGTTTCAACACTTGGACAGCGTTAGTTACAATTGCTGGTAACAGGGAAGAGAGCTTGTCAAGGTTTCTTCCACCCAAACCACCCCTCCCTGCCAAAGGTCGGATAAAGTGAGCAGGTGTGAATACCACCAGCTCAGGCCCCTCTGAGTTATGCAACGTCCTGGCTGTTCCCTCATCACTGCTGAGAATGAATCCTGAACTGCTTCCTAAAGCACCGCATACTTTCCTTCACCCACAGCTTACAGCAGTTCATGAAGGTGGCATCTCACAACATTCTCAAAGGTCATGGTTAATTTAGTTTAGTTTAGAATTGTCACGTGTACAGTGAAAATGATTTTATTGCAATTCTATCCAGTCAACAAAAAGACTGGTCCGAAGAAGGGTCTCATCCGGAAATGTCACCTATTCCTTTAATTCCATTAATTGTCCTCAGGATTTGAGATCCTCATAGCCTGGTACCATCTCTCTCCAGAGATGCTGCCTGACCTGCTGAGCTACTCCAGCATTTGTGTCTATCTTCAACTAAAAGACTATACATGATTACAACCAAGCCGTCCACAGTGTACAGATGCAGGATAAAGGGAATATCATTTAGTGCAAGATAAAATCCAATAAAGTTCGATTAAAGATAGTTCAAAGGTCTCTGGAAACCTGAGGGAGAGTTTGGTGTTTTGGCATCAGGCTATGAGGTTCGCAAATTACGAGGTCAAATAATGTTGACCTTGCTGGTGACGTCCACATCCTGGGAGCGAAGGAGAAAAACAAATGTAGTACCTAAACATTACTGAAGTTCCAAAACATCGACCGAATCCTGGTCCACTTGATCTCACACTAATTTCACCTCTCTTTACAGGACATCTTTGACCTATCTACAATCTTCCTTCTTTCAGTCTAAAAATTTGAGTTTTCTGATAATGCTTATGATATTTGCCTGAAATGAGGATAACATAAAGTGCTGGAGGAACTCATCTAGCCAGGCAGCATCTGTGGAGGGAAATAAACAATTTATATTTTGTGTCGGGATCCTTCTTCAGACGAATATAAATTTCCCATAAATTAGCCATCTCTTTTCTTCAGATGGCTCGACCTGCCTGAGCTGCTGAGTTACTCCAGCGCTTTGTGTCTAACTTCGGTATAAACCAGCATCTACAGTTCTTTCCTGCACATAAATCTGCCTGATCTGAGTATGAATTCCATAAATATACCAGTGCCGTCTAATGTGCTATAGAAAAGGCACTCGATGGGCAGAGTAAGCAATGAATGTTGATATGCAACCACATCAAAGTTAGTTTCTCGGTATTAAATCATTATTTATATGCAATACTCATAATGGATTTGTTAATTTTATGTAGATTAGCACACAAGTCCTGAGGACGTGATTTTTCTTCTCACTTGACCAGTTTCGTCGGGCCTGGGCACATGTTCATGACCTAAAGGCATCCTGGAGCATACCCTGTGTGGATATGTTACTCAGTCGTATAGATCAGCAACGGCCAACCCTGCTGTCATTTGCATTCCACACATCCAGGCTTAAAACAAGAACCTACTAATTAAAAACTCTTGAAGGATTCTTCCTTCATATTCCACAGCTGTTTTAACAAACGATTGGGAAATTGAACTATTTTATTCTTTCTCTTTAATTCAAATATTTCTCTGCCAACGAGTGCCTGTGAATTTAAAACATTCTTGGGCAGCAATTGTCCACTTGTTTGTGAACACAGAACATAAAGTCAAACTTCTGGGCACTATATGGAGTATGTGAATCATGTACATCTCAGAACAGTGATGTGCATTTCAACACAGTGTAACAACATACACCCAACATATCTCAGGAGAGCGAGTGCACCAATGTATTCCTGAACACAGTGATAGGTATCTGAACACATATCTTACACTTCAACACTTTCATACATGGGACATAATTCAACATAGTGATCATACATGCATTTCAACACAAGTTTTAGGTGTCAAGATAGTGATACGTAAGTTAATAATGGCATATGCATTTTGTCGGAGAGGTGGATCTGAACACATGAGTACACTGATGCATCTTTTAATGACAAGATAATGCACTCCAGATATATCAAGTTGGGGGTCTTCATTTCTCAGCTAATATTCATCTTGAATCAGATTCAGATTCAGGGATTCTTCCCAGCTGTTATCAGGCAACTGAACCATCCTACCAACAACCTGAGCTACTATGTACTTCATTGGAAATTCTTGGACTATCTTTGATCGGACTTTACCTCACTTTATCTTGTACTAAATGTTATTTACGTTATTCCCTTTATCCTGTATCTGTACACTGTGGATGGCTCGATTGTAATCATGTATTGTCTTTCCACTGACTGGTTAGAACGCAACAAAAGCTTTTCACTGTACCGCAGTATAATTGACAATAAACTAAATTCAAACTCATATTGAGCACCTGTAATATGAAGGGCTTTATGGTTGGAGATACCTTTTAGATGTTTCTTTGGGATCATTTCATATTTTGAGCAAATTGTTCCCACTTGTGAATTACCATGTTGCATGACTGGTATGCTTTAAACAGCTTTATCTTTCTTTTGATGTTCATCGTTAGGTGACCTCCAACTCATCAAGGCATCCAAGATGGTCTTCAGGATTCATTCACATCATGTTACCAGACAGGTACAGCTGTGCTTTCAAGAATCAATAATTGGCATGTCAGCGATTTAAGAATTTCAGCATCAAAAATCTTGCCCTGCCATCTGGCTTTGTTAATTGTGTTAAGCAAGAGTAGGTGAAAATGAATCAGGTGGTTCACCGATGTTCTCATTATGCAGGGCACTGTGCCAGTTTAACCATTCCACCTACGCCAGGGGATGAGATCAGATGACTCCTTTTGGACCACGAGGAGCAATTTATTAAATCAGTGCCGTTCAAACACATCTATTTCTTTGGTAGGTGTTAATAGTTATAGAAATACTGATAAAAAAATCTTAACTGGAACTGAGGAGAAGTTTCCTATGGCTGCTATTTCAAGTCAAGTGTAATTGTTTTCTCGTTTGCTTGTGATACAATTTGCTGGGAATAGGAAATGTGTTAAACTCCCTCAGCACCTTTACTGCAGATTAATAGGAGAGACTGCAGTGATCTGACACGTAGTTATTTAAGGCAAGACACTAAATATCTGGTGAGTTTATGACAAGTGTTTGTTTACCCTGTCCACACAGAGTCAAGTGTCAACATAATGTTATTTTTCATTTCGCCAACAAAGACATCTGGAATAAATACCATAATAGAATTTAACAAGACTTTTGAGACTAATCACTGCTTCCGAAGATCCATCTCAGAGATGATTTACATGGGCCGATGGATGTTTAGTTCAAGGGCCCATCAATAGGGCCCATAACAAAGGCAGGTAAACATGATCAGTCCCAGAACTGGGTTGGTCCAGCAGCTGGTGGAAAAGTTGAAGCTGTAGAAGGTGGACACTGGCACCTGCAATTGTGTCCTTAACCTTTTGACGAAGCGGCAGCAGGCAGTCAGGGTGGGCAGCCGTACATCAAGAACCATCGCAGTGAGCACTGGCTTACCCCAAGGCTGTGTCCTAAGCCCCCTGCTGTTCAGTCTGCTTACTCATGACTGCACTGCCAGACTCTGCAACAATTATATCAATAAGTTCGCTGATGACACAACAGTGGTGGGTCTCATCAGTGACAACAATGAGTCGGCATACAGGATGGAGGTGGAGCTGCTTACAGAGTGGTGCAGATCTCACAACCTCACCCTCAACGTGGAAAAGACAAAGGAGATGGTGATTGACTTCAGGAGGGCTGGCAAACACCATCATACACCGCTGCATATTGACGGTGCTGCTGTGGAGAGGGTCAGCAGCGTGAAGTTCCTGGGACTTCACCTGGCGGACGACCTGACCTCAACGACCAACACAACAGCAGTCATCAAAAGAGCACAGCAGCGGCTCCACCCCCTCCGTAGACTAAGAAAAGCAGGTCTCCCCACTGTTCACCTAAGGACCTTCTACAGGGGCACAATCGAGAGCATACTGACCTACGGCATCACTTCCTGGTTTGGGAGCTGCAAGGCTTACGAACAGAGACAGCTAAACAGGATAGTGAAGACAGCCGGTAGGATCATTGGTGCTCCACTCCCTTTCCTGTTGGAGATCTATCAGAAGCGCTGCATCCGCAGAGCCATTTCCATCATCAAGGACCCTTATCACCCATCCCACCACATCTTCTCCATTCTGCCATCTGGGAAGAGGTACAGGAGCATCAGCTGCAGAACCAGCAGGATGCTGCACAGCTTCTTCCCACAAGCAATAAAAATGGTTAACGGACTGTGTCCCCTCCCCATACATCATACACCAACACATCTAACCTCGCCCAAACTTTTGACAGCTAGACACCTGTCAAGGTAAAGTCACTGTTCGGTCTGAATGTCTGTTTTTAGTTCATATTTAGGTCTATTTTAGATATGTTAATTTTAAAGTTGTATGTATTCTATTTTTATTAATTGCACTGACAGGAACTGATGAGAAACAATTTTTCGTTTCTTCTGTGTATGTAAGTACTCAGTGAAACGACAATAAAGTTAATACTGAATGAAGGAGGGATAAGGGAGGGTCACAGATCAGAAGGAATCGGCAGAGTCGATGGGGGGGGGGGTGGATCAAGGGGTTTCTGAGGTCTGTGGTGTGTAGGAAGATGAGCTTGTTTTGGATGTTGGTGGAGCGGGATTGGTTTGGTAGTTTGGAGTCTGTTTAATGGGCACAGGGTAGATGTGGACATAAGGAGAGTGATTGGAGAATGCCAGGAGTGTTGGTGCTCAGTGTTTGGAAGGTCAACGTCACGGGCATGAGGGCTTGGAATGGAGGCTGGTGACATGGGTGAGGTTAGACACAAAATGCCGACGTAACTCAGCAGGACAGGCAGCATCTCTGGACAGAAGGAATGGGTGATGTTTCGGGTCGAGACCCTTCTTCAGACTGTGCGTCGAGGGAGAGGGAGTTACAGAGATAAGGAAGTGTAAGGTTCCTGGTGGAGACAGGAGATTGTAAGATGGAGGGGTGAAGGGATGTTGACATGTCAGGTGGGTATCAAGAGATTGGGGTGATGGTGCCAGTCATTCTAGGATTGGGTGGAGGTGGGGGTGAGGAGGCTGGTGTTTGCTGAAGGGCAGCATGGAAACCGTACCCATTAAGTCACACTGGGAGCCTGCTTCTCTATAAATGGGCACCATCAAAGTTTAGATGGAAATGACATTCAGAGTGTATTGCATGCATTTGGAAGTCCCTGTGTGGGCTGCAATAGTCACAACTCTTTTCCAGACACATTAGGGCATTTGTGCTACCCATCTGAACATCAATATTGAAGAAGGGTCCCAACCTGAAACTTGGTTTATTCCATGCCCCTCAGAGATGCTGCCTGACCTTCTGAGTTAATCCAGTACTTTGTGACCATCAGTACTGATAGTGCAGGGAGCAGCAGGAAGAAAAATTACATCCTTTTATGTAACTTTCACCAAGTTCCTCATTTTCAGTTATGGTTTATTTTCATAGAAATTATCCTTCATGTCTCACAATACTATCAGAATTCTTGGACATATCTAAATATGTTGTACGCACAACATGATGGGTCAACATTTTTCATATGCTGAATATGAATATGAGGCCATGAAAGCTACATGGATTAGCTTCTATGGAATAATGAAACATCTATTAGAACCTATCCATAAAAACGTATAGTCTTCTCTTAGAGATACAGCTATACAGCACAGAAACTGGCCCTTCAGCCCACCTTGTCCATGCTGGCCACGTTGGCATTCTAGACTGTTCTCATTTACCTGCATTTGGCCCATAGCCTTCTCAACCCTTCCTCTTCATACATCTGTCCAAATGTCTTTTGGAAATCGTAATAGTGCCCACTTCTCCAGTTCTTCTATAATGGCCAGGGTTAACATTTGATCCGGTTACTTTACATTACATTACTGAAGTTCAAGTTGTTGTTGCTATCTCCATGTTTAAGTGCAGATAAACTCAAACCCTTGCTTGTGTTGATAACCATCAAATCATTAATTACTAATCAAGCCAAGATGTGTTACGTTGAGAGCAGCACTTAAAACGTTTAAATAACTCAATACATCAAACAAAGTGAAGATGTTGCCAGGATTTGAGGACTTGAGCCATAGGGAGAATTTGGGCGGTGTGGGATTTTATTCCTTGGAGCACAGGACGATAAGGGGTGGTCTTATAGGGGTGTATAAAATAATGAGGGGAATAGGTAGGGTAAATGCACAGAGTCTATTACCCAGGGTAGAGAAATCAAGAACTAGAGGAAATAGGTTTAAGGTGAGAAGGGAAAGATTTAATAGGAACCTGAGGGGCAACTTTTTCACAAAGAGGAAGGTGGGTATATAGAACTAGCTGTCAGAAGAAGTAGTTGAGACAGGTACTATAACAACATTTAAAAGACATTTGGACAGGTACGTGGATAGGAAAGGTTTAGAGGGATATGGGCCAAACACAGGCAAGTGGGACTAGTGTAAATGAAGCATCTTGGTTGGCATGAGCAAGTAGGGCCAAAGGGCCTGTTTCTGCACTGTATATGACTCTATGACTCTAATTGCTTCAGGAACTTAACGGATCAGGCAGTGGAGGGAATAGATAGATACTATTTCGGGTCGGGATCCTTCTTCGGTCTGAAGAACCTCATTAAAATGGAGCACCTTGGCCCAAGTCCTGGGACCCAGAGACGGGAGATCTGGTGCCAATGGTGGCACCCAAGGGCAAGGTCTGCACTGACACTCTGGCCTCCAGCGAGCGGAAATCCAAAACTTGGCAGCAGCTGACAGGGTAGAAGTTTTGTTTAGAATTGAAGAAATTTGCCAGAAAATCCAAGCAATTGCTCCTTAAAATAGTTATTTGTTATTCTTTGAAATATTTTCAGCCCAGACCATCACACAAACTCCATTCCATCGACTCCACCTACACTTCACACTGCCTCGGAAGGGCCAGCAGCATAATCAAGGACAAGTTGCACCCCGGCCACTCCCTCTTCTTCCCTCTCCCATCGGTAAAGGGTTCAGGGATAGTTTCTTCCAAACTGTTATCAGGAACTGAACCATCCTACGATCAACTAGAGAGTGGTCCTGAATTACTATCTCCTTCATTGGTGCTCTTTGATCAGACTTTACTGGTTTTATCTTGCACTAAACATTATTCATGTTATTCCCTTTATTCTGTATCTGTGGATGACTCGATTGTAATCATCTATTGTCTTTTCACTGACTGGTTAGCATGCAAGAAAAGCTTTTCACTGTACCTTGGTACATGTGACAATAAACTAAACACAATATTCTGTTACTATTCCTGTTATCATCCATTGCACCCTGTAAGTGGTGCTAAACTTTTCCACCCTGAAATGTCTGCGGTACATTCACACCCATCATCCATGGGCTTTGACAAATCAGCTGATATGTTGCGGCTGGCAGTGGGCGACATTCCATCTCAGTGTTCCGTGCACTTTGATTCTAGTTCAAATCCCAACCTCATTGCTGTGCTCCCAAAGCATGCCGTCTCTGAACACTGGAAGCTGATCAAACCTGATGTGTGCAGTCTGCTTTCTGAACTGGTCCTGTACACTGTGTTCTTGCACTTAATTAATTCACCAGAACACCCTGTGAATGAATGGGGACTCTGGTTCAGGTGAGGGTGCTTCTTCCAGCCAGTTCATTATGCGCTTGCTGGGGCAGATTATGTAGTTGTGTTGTTTTGGAGAGAACATTTTTGTGGTCCACACTGAATCGGTGTTTTGTGTGATGCAAGGCTGAGAGGCAGCACATTGCGGTCATCAGATGTAACTGCACGACCTAAAACAGTGCCGAGAGTTGTACTCGCAGCCCCGTCCATCACTCCCATAAACCAATACCAATTAACATTTGTGGAACCATTTTGTTGGTTCACAAAATATTAACATTTGGATGTGATAAATAGTTAGATTTTTATGTAGCAGCTAACACAATTCCTGAAGATATCTTGAACTTGTTTAAGTATAATTTGAAGGTAGACACAAAATGCTGGAGTAACTCAGCGGGACAGGCAGCATCTCTGGATAGAAGGAATGGGTGACGTTTCGGGTCGAGACCCTTCTTCAGTTTAATTTGTGATATTAAAATTCTTCACCTTGACCTCAGCCATTTAAAATTCGGACAGTTTGAGGATTCTTCCAACAGTCCAACCTTTATCTGATCAAGTGCAGTCCTGTTCCCAAGTGCCCCCATCTGGTTAGACGAGGAACTGTTATCAGACAAGAACTTGAGCACATATGAAATATTGGGACAAATCTGACAACACAATCTGTTGGACTTGCCTGGTTCTATGTTTTCCATGTTTTCTATGTTTTTCTTCATGGGAATTTCACAGCATTCTTACTTTGTAGGTGATTATGAGAACTCTATTGTAATTCCATGATGTCAGTATTATTTATTAATGAGATTATATGCACGATGGAAAGACACTCAGATACAGCCCCAGTGAGCAGCAACACTGATTTTCAGCTCAATACTGAATATTGAAATCCATTTAAAATGAAGCGTTTGTTAACACCAGTGCGATTAGTGGCTAATTGCATCAGTAATTGCTAATATCATTCAAAGTGAACTTTCACCAGAGATGGTCCGTTTGACCTCTTCCCACCCATCCAATCTTTCAATTATTCCATATTCTGTGAGAGTCTCAAGATTAATGTTCTCCTCACACCCCCCATTTTTGTGATTCCCAAATTACAGCTTGACTTTACTTTATGTTATGGAAGTGTAAGGGAGTCTTTTCTTCATTTTTTAGTTTTAGTTTTAATTTTATACAGCGCGGAAACAGGTCATTTTCGACCCACCGGGTGCACGCCGACCAGCGATCCCCGCGCATTAACACTATCCTATACCCATTACGGACAATTTTTTTAACATTTACCAAGCCAATTAACCTACATACCTGTACGTCTTTGGAGTCCAAAGGGATGCAGTCAGAGCTCATCTATATCCAAAGATCCCTATAATGTAGACTTTAGATTATAAACGTTAAACTATAGAGATACAGCATGGAAACTGACCCACCGAGACTGTGCTGACCAGCGATCACCCCATGGACAATTCTATCCTACACACTAGGGACAATTTTACCAAAGCTAATAATAATAATAATAATAATAATAATAATAATAATAAATACTTTATTAATCCCCTTATTCAGGGGAAATTCAGATGTCCTTGCAGCACACTAATAAAAATACAACATAGCATTAAAGAAGTTTAACATTAAAACATAAAAACATCCCCCCACAATAGTTCCCACTGTGGGGGAAGGCACAAAGTCCAGTCCCCATCCCCATGTCCACCCATAGTCGGGCCTATTGAGGCCTCCACAGTCGCCGCTACGGAGGCTCGATGTTCCTGGCCGTTCTCGCCGGGTGATGGTACTCCGGCGTCGGGAGAACCCTCTCAGCGGCTTGGGGTGCCAGGAACGGCCGCCTTCTTACCGGAGACCGCGGCTTCCAAGCCAACAGGCCGCTCTGGACGGAGCTCCACATACTGGCGATCTCGGCGAGAGATCCCAGGCTCCGCGATGTTAAAGTCAGCGCTGCCGCCCGCAGCTGGCCGCTCCACAGACCCGCGGCTCCGCGATGTTTTTATCGGCGGTCCCCGCAGCTGGCCGCTCCACAGACCCACGGCTCCGCGATGTTTTTATCGGCGGTCCCAGTGTTCCAGCGTGGCGACCCAGACTGAATCGCCACTGAATCCTAATTAACCTACAAACCCGCACATCTTTGAAATGTGGGAGGAAACCGGAGCACTGGGAGAAAACCAACGCAAGGAGAATGTGCAATCTCTGCACAAACAATGGCCAAGGTCAGGATCGAACCAGGGTCTCTGGTGCTGTAAGACAGCAACACTACCGCTGCACCACTGTGCCGCCCCCAGATAACAACGTCCTATCTACATTAACATGCCAGTTCAGAACCCAGTTCCTCAACATGTTTGCATCAAAGATATTTTCTGAAAAAACAAGCGACTAATAGGAGCAGGAGAAGGGGGAGGGGTAGACCCCTCGTCTGCCCCCCATTCAATGTCAACACAGCTGATCAACACTGACCCCAACTCATCCTGTGCTCGTTCCCCAAAACCATTATTTCATTGATCTCCCAAATATTTATCCATCTCCATTCAGCTGGATGTGGGGGAGACTGGGGAAGTGGGGGAGCAGGTGGGTGCTAGCCCTGAGCCTTCACCCTGACCGTGTCTTCAATTGAGTACAGCTCGTCAAAGAGCGACGTGGATTCTTTCACCACACTGCCCTCTCATGGCTGTTGTGAGAAATTGCGAATGAAATGAAAGGCTTCACAAATACATCACGGCTTACAAAGATGTACAATTGCTTCCATTTGAAATGCTCCTTTCTGTGGTTGTAGCAGAAGCCATTTAATTTAAACAATTCTGCCTATGCAGTGTAGAGAGTGATTTTAGCCACCACAATAAGCATGTGTGTGTTCATATCTCAATGGCAATATCAGGTGCAGTTGAGATATGAATCTCATTGTTAATTAAATAATACCCTGAATCCATGTAAGATTGGCATTAATAAAAAGTTCAGAGATAAATGGGTTGTGTTAATTAAATTAATTCAGATCTGTCTGGAGATCTAAACAGAGGTTTAATTAAATACAGCAAATCCCATCCAGAGACAGAGGCTGAGCTTTAATTTGTGGTATCGGATATACAGTAGCTCAGATGGGAGCATTCTACTGGGTTGTGAGTTTGATTCATGTTGTAGAGACTTAGACCATTACCTGGGCTGACATATGGATGTAGAACAGAGAGACTGCACCACTGTTGGAGATGCCAATCTTCAAATGCACTGACCTCCTGTATACTGTATACCCCCACGTGTATACCCTCTCACATCACCAGTCAACTAAAGACAGGGAAGTCTACATCTTCCCACCGCTTGTCTTTCAGCTGCTGTCAGTATCTCCTTGCTGTTGCTGGATCTATACCATTTGCAGACTGCCCTGGTGTTCTTGTGTACACGTCCGAACCTGCCTCGTTGGATGTAACTAATTGGGACATCTAGATGACAGGAAAGAAACAAAATGAATTAAAGTTTTTGCCATTTGTAATTATATCACCCACGAACGTGAGCTGCCCTTTCGCAGGTTCACTTTATTTTACAAAATTAGATTAACCTTGTTAATAAGTAAGGGGAAAACTCCTTGCAAGGATAAAGTTTAATTTATTGTCACGTGTACCGAGGTACAGTGAAAAGCTTTTGTTGTGCGCTAACCAGCCAGCGGAAAGACTACATACCACAGTGGTTGGGCGACAGGCAGCGAATTTATATCAATGTTCAGTTCCTGATGCACATTCGAGCTGAGAGATGCTAAACTCTTCAAATAAAAGTGCACATGATATGTGCATATTATACACTGCATGTTATGAAGCCATGCATATTTAAATACTTTTGGAAACAGAATTAAACATTCATGACACATGAAGAAAAAAGGAATAAGCTGTATCACTTTCCATGGCAGTTTTCCGGATTCCACCGCTTGTTTCCCACTTGTATTATGTGTGCGGTCAACACTTTCATTATTTCACCGAGTCCAGTGTTCATTTCTATTGTTAATAAAGAATTGAGGATTTAGGCAAGAGCTTTTTAGATAGAACTGGCAGGAGCACAAGAGGTCAGAGTGCATGTTATGATAACACAGCAAATCAATTAATATTTTCTTCGTCCATTCAATAGAATGTATTCAATTTGTGGTGACTGAGTCGCTGGCTTCATTCATTCACAAAAATAATCTTCAATAAATTCTACACTTTAAAAATATTAATGCTATGAACATGATTTCCAGTCTAATATTCATAACAGTCACAGAATGCATTATAGACACAAAATGCTGTAGTAACTCAGTGGGTCAGGCAGCATCTCTGGAGAAAAGGAATAGGTGACGTTTTGGGTTGGAACCCGTATTGCTTTATTTAAAAAGTTTGAAGAAGTGTTCTGATCCGAAACGGCACCTATTCCTTTTCTCCATAGATGCTGTGTTACTCCAGCATTTTGTGTCTACCTTCAGTATAAACCAGCATCTACAGTTCATTCCCACACAAAATACATGATGTTCCTGTAGTTCTTGATTCAAAATGCAGGTCAAGATATCAGCAACAGCATTTGGCATTTATTGCGGCTTCATGTAGTAAGGTATCCCACTCCTCCTCAGAGAAATGCTATCACACAATATTCGACACATAGAAGCACATCGAATATTAAGATGGTGACCAAAAAACACAGGTTACAGAGGCAAAATTCAAAGATCACATTAAGAGGAAGGAGATAGAGACGGAGGGGAGGGGGCGGGGGGAGAGACGTAATGCTTTATTTAAATAATTCTAGTGCTTTTGGGGTTGACAACTGAAACAATGGCTACAATGGAGAGGTGGTCATGGTTACAAAAGAGATGAACACGAGGATGTTGCTGGTCATGTAGGGTGGGGGGGTTCACAGTTGGAGAAGGAGAAGAGTGACCAAAAGATAAGAATTATAAATTCAAGGCTCCGTATGCACAGATATATGTGCTAATAATTCCCAAATATTCCCAGCAACATGTGATTCCAACATTGTCTGGCCCCAGAACGTGATGTCTTTTGATCATCTTTTCCCTCAACTTCCACCATTAATTGGTCCAGCATCTGCCTTTCTGGACTTTCAAATTGCACTCCCTCAAACGTCAGTAAATGAGAAATGGAACAGTGCTTTCCTCATGGTCTACTTCAGCAAGTGGTTTAGACGAAGAGCAGCTTGCCATCGGGAAGAAGGTGCAGGAGCCTGAAAACTGTAACGTCCAGATTCAGGACCAGCTTCTTCCCTACAGCCCTTAGGCCCTTAAACACCACAACCATGTGTATGTATGCGTGTGCATATACACAAACAGTGAACTTGTTTTTTCTCATTTATTATATTGTTTACAGTGTACTATATTTATATATCCTGTTGTGCTGCTACCAGTATGAATTTCATTGTTCTATCTGGGACATATGACAATAATACACTCTTGACTCCTGACTCTTGAGGAGAGACATGGTATCCTGCCCAATATTCAACATGAACAAGACAAATAATAGAGTCATTATCAAATCACTGCCTGTGGGAGCGAATTGTGCACAGGCTGGCTGTGATTCCCATATCATAACTGTGACTACATTTCAAAACTAGTTGCCGGGCTTTAAAGTACCTTGGGATATCGTGAAAGATACTAAATTAATGCAGAATCTTTTTACTTTAATGACTTTGATCTGAGTGTATTTCATTTGAGGGCCTTGGTGAGTAAATTAATTTTCAAAAATGCCACAGCAGAGATTCCATCTGGTGCAGCAGACTGCCCCTTCAGGTCACACTGACTTCCCATGTCAGGCGAGGACAAGCAAGTAATCGTTAAAAAGAAGAATGGGAAAGGGCAACATGTCTCTAATTATAGGTTGGGCTGCAAGCTACAGTATGAACTGCAGAGAGGCTTGATTCTGCTTGTGGGAGGGCAGCTTTACACTGGCAACAATGTTATGGCAATGCTCCATAGTTTAGTTTAGTTTAGAGATACAGCGCAGAAACAGGCCCTTCAGCCCACAGAGTCCGTGCAGACATAGAAACATAGAAACATATAAAATAGGTGCAGGAGGAGGCCATTCGGCCCTTCAAGCCAGCACCGCCATTCATTGCGATCATGGCTGATCGTCCCCTATCAATAACCCGTGCCTGCCTTCTCCCCATATCCCTTGACTCCACTAGCCCCTAGAGCTCTATCTAACTCTCTCTTAAATCCATCCAGTGACTTGGCCTCCACTGCCCTCTGTGGCAGGGAATTCCATAAATTCACAACTCTCTGGGTGAAAATGTTTTTTTCTCACCTCAGTCTTAAATGACCTCCCCTTTATTCTAAGACTGTGGCCCCTGGTTCTGGACTCGCCCCACATTGGGAACATTTTTCCTGCATCTAGCTTGTCCAGTCCTTTTATAATTTTATATGTTTCTATAAGATCCCCCTCATCCTTCTAAACTCCAGTGAATAGAAGCCTAGTCTTTTCAATCTTTCCTCATATGACAGTCCCGCCATCCCAGGGATCAATCTCGTGAACCTACGCTGCACTGCCTCAATCACAGGGATGTCCTTCCTCAAAGGAAGGACCAGCCATGCCTGCAGAGTAATACCATCCTACACACACTAGGGACAATTATACCAATCCAATTTATCTACAGACCTGCATGTTTTGGGAGTATGAAGAAATGGGAGCACTCTGAGTAAACCCACGCCGTCACGGGGAGAAGGAGCAAACTCTGTACAGACAAGCAACTGTTGTCAGGATCTAACCTCGGTCTCTGGCGCTGTAAGGCAGCAACTCCACCGCTGCGCCACTGTGCCACCCCTCAGTAATTTCAGAAAATGTGATGTTCCTACACAATTAGCAAAGCTTATATATAAATAGAAGGTTATGGGGCTTTTCTGCAGTCAGTGAATTTCACCACACAAACACTTCAGTTGTTGTACAATTGTGCATCTTACTTCATTCACAAAGCACTGTACCACTTCCTCACCAGTGGAATGGTGGTCAAAGGGATGAGAAGATCAGTTGACTCACCTCCAGTTCCATCGTGGCACTGTTGGGATCAATGCTCAGAGCTAATTTGTAATGTATCAATCAATATATTGATGCTTAATTTACAAGGTCTTATACGTTATTGGCTTTTTCATTAAATAGCAAAAACAAATTTACGGAAGAGCTTCTACTTCATTATTTGCACAGTTCTCCCAAAGTAATTGCAGTTATTGACAGCTTTTATAGTGCTATATAATCTCTGAGGCACATTATTGTTTCACATGGTCAGTGACACTGGCTGCAATACACAGTGGTCAACAACAATCAACATCGTCACGTAACTTAATACTGTGTTCCAGGCATAAACTCAAACCCATTTTAATTTAATTTTACTCCGGCAATTACTTGTTACCACCGGGTGGCGCTGTACGATGGCAGCCTCGCCAACAGTCTGTCTCGTCCTTTTCTTCTTTTGTTATTTTTAGTCTATTGTTGAATGTATGTTTTAGTGTGACTTTAGCTTTGGATTATGTGGGGGGTGGGGGAAACTTTTTTAAATCTCTTTCCACGACGGAGATGCGACTTTTTCCGTATCGTATCTCCGTCCGCACTGCGGCCTAACATCATGGAGCTGACGGCCCCTTTGCTCGCGACCACGGGGGAAAAGGAGGGAAGAAGATAATATGTTATTGCCTTCTATCACAGTGCGCTGTGGTGGATGTTTATGTTAATTTTTATGTAGTTGTGTGTTGTTGCTTTTTTGGTAGGACTATGGCAAATCAAATTCCTTGTATATTTTTTACATACTTGGCTAATAAATTAATTGCATTTACAATTACAATTATCTGCTGAACTTAGATTGGAGCTGGAAGGATAACGGCTTGAAGAGCAGGGTGACAATTGTCTGGAATGTTTGATGGCACTGTGTCTCAGGGCAAAGGGCGGATGCAGCAGCTGAATTATTATTGACGTGTGCGTAAATCGTGCAGTGCCCTACAGTACAGTTTTCCATTGCTCCTAAGCCATTTTGCTTCACCTTTGGGAGAACCCTTCACGGAATCATGGCCAGAGTACAGAGCAATGTTGATCAGAAGCTGCAGGTTGCAGCCGAGTCCACTGCTACTGGGGCAGGCTGGACGAGAACGTTGTGTAGGAAGGAACTGCAGATGCTGGTTTACACTGAAGATAGGCACAAAATGCTGGATTAACTCAGCGGGTCAAGCAGCATCTCTGGAGAAAGGAATAGGTAACGTTATGTGTCGAGACCCTTCTTCGGCGTCTGAAGAAGGGTCTCGACCCGAAATGTCATCCATTCCTTTTCTCAAGAGAGGCTGCCTGACCCACTGAGTTACTTCAGCATTTTGTGTCTATCCTTGGACGACAACATCGTCAGCTGTGTTAGATATACAATGGCATAGAACATGGACCTGTACAACTCTAGAAAAGGCCATTCGGCACACAATATCTGTGCTGAACATGATGCCAAGCTGAATTCTTATCCGGGTGCACGTAATCCATACCCCTCCATTCTTTGCATATCCATATGCATATCCATAAGTCTTCTAAATGCAACTATTGTATTTGCCTCCATCACCACCCTTGGCAGCACATTCCAGGCACCCACCACCCTCTGTGTATAAAAAACCTGCCTCATGCATCTCCTTTAAACTTTGGCCCTTTTCATCTTAAAGCTGTGCCCTCTAGTCTTTGACATTTCCATCCTTGGGGAAAAAGGTTCTACCCTATCTCTGCCTCTCATAATGTTATAAACATCTATCAGGCCTCCCCTCAACCTCCAGCATTCCAGGGAAAATAATCCAGGTTTGTCCAACCTCTCCCTGAGTTTCATCGTGATGATCCCTGAAATGGCCTTTGTTCCAGGGCAATCCCGGCGTACAATTGGTGAATGGGAATAGATGGGAATTACTCAGGTACATCCCTGCACCATTCCCGTTGCCACGGTAACCTTTTGGGGCCTTGCAGCTTTACTTTAGGCTTTAGAGATACAGCGTGGAGACAGGCCCTTCGGCCCACCTAGTCTGCGTCGACCAGCGATCTCCCCTTACACTAGCACCATCCTACACATTGGGGACAATTTACAATTTACAGAAGCAAATTAACCTACAAACTGCCAACTAAGAAGTTGCCAACACCCTCAAGGTCTCTCTGCAATAGCACAGAGTGTTCCATGTTCTGTGTGAATAAAAATACTGGAAGATTATTCTATTTTAGTTTAAACTTGTTGTGAAGGTCTTTCAGATCAGACTATTATATGAAGTGTATGTATTAGTATTTGTATATAGTATTCCAATCATTCAGATGGAGAAGACACAAAGTGCTAAAGTAACTCAGTGGGTTAGGCCTCATCCATGGAGACATTAGTTGTATCAGAGTAAATGAACAAGAATTTATCCTCAAAATTCACAATCACACAGTGTGTGTTAAGAAAGTTTAAAGTTAAAAGTTTAGAGAATTGTGACAGTCAGATTGGGATTGGCATTAACATAGAGCTGACGTTAAATTCTATGCACATTTTTAAGTAGGAAAGTGGGCTTTAAATGATCACGGAAAAAAAAATCCTATGCAAGATGTCTGTTTTTATGAAGGAAACCGGTAGAGTTCCTGCTGAAACAGACCTTTGATGTCACTCTCCTAACGGTAAACTAATCTCTCTCTTCCTCTCTCGCTGTTTTTCAGTACTCAAGGCTGTGCACAAACCGACTTGTTACCAACATCTGATTTCTTCAACTTCATGGAAGTCATGAGTCCGTTCTGCTGCACTCAGGAAGAAGGGTCCCAATCCGAAATGTCACCTACCTATCCAAGTTCTCCAGAGGTGCTGCCTGATCCGCTGAGTTATTCCAGCACTTTGTGTCCTTCTGCCGCACCCAGTCCTCTCCCTTCCAGAGTTCTGCCTTCTGGGATTGGAATTCATGGAAAAGTAACTGGTCTTTCTTGCAACATCTGGATCTGCGATATATATGCAACCAACATCTGATGGGCATTTCACTGCAGACTGAAACAGAAAAGAGGAAAATTGCAATCTGGACAATTGCTACTCACTCAACCCATCTCATTCACCTGCAATCTGATGTTGACAGCGCTACCAAGCATCCTCCCTACTCACCAATAATTTGTTTCACCAGGGACACTCAGATACAGATCTCATTACAGTCTTTGTCCAACCTTTAGCAAAATAGTTAGATTCGAGAGATGAGGTGAGAGTTACCGTTTCTGATAACAAACCGATACTCAACCAACTGTGGCTTCAAGGACCCCTGGTGAAACAAAAGCCAGTGGGCATTAGAAGCAATGCCAGCAGAAAGGAAAGTTGTTGTTGTTCTTCTTGTCGGGGGTTGATCACCATAACCCAGTGTCAAAGGTTGTGGAATGCTCAGGTCAGCGTTAGGGTCCAGCTTACTCAGCAGCTTCAGCAGTGACTCTCCATCACACCAGAGGTCGGGATATGAGCTGATGGTCATCGGATGTTCAGTTCCATCTTCCTCTGTTGGAACAGTCAGGCCGAAAACATAAATGTGATTGTGAAGTTTCAATATAATTACTTTCTTCATTTTATTCTATGGCTATTTAATTTTAAATTTTTCTGTTCCATGCAGCAGGGGTCTGTCCAGGTTTTCTGTCCTGTACTGTACTAACACAGATCATTTGTGCCTACAAGCCCCATTGAAAGTTATAGTCCCTGTTTTCCTGACTAATGGCAAAGATTTAAAGATGAGCTCCAAAAATTGTTCATCCCTGTCTGGCGAGAAAATAAAACGGGGAAGGCGGCTCAACCGTGGATAATGAGGGAAATCAAGGATAGTGTTAAATCCAAGGAAAAATCATGTAAATTGGCCAAAGGAAACAGCAAACCGGCGGACTGGGAGAAATTTAAAACTCAACAGAGGAGGACAAAGGGGTTAATTAAGAAGGGGAAAAAAGAGCATGAAAGAAGGCTTGAGTGGAATATAAACACTGACCCTAAAACCTCTTTAGATATGTCAAAAGGAAAAGAGTGAAGACAAATGTCGGTCCCTTACAATCAGAGACAAGTGAATATATAATGGGAAACAGAGAAATGGCAGAAGTTAAACGAGTACTTTGGTTCTGTCCTCACTAAGGAACCCCAGTTATTTACAATATATATTAACGATTTAGACGAGGGAATTAAATGTGACATTTCCAAGTTCGCGGATGACACAAAGCTGGGTGGCAGTGTGAGCTGCGATGAGGATGCTATGAGGCTACAGGGTGACTTGGATAGGTTGGGTGTGTGGGCAGATGCATGGCAGATGCAGTATAATGCGGATAAATGTGAGGTTATCCACTTTGGTGGCAAGAACAGGAAGGCAGATTATTGCTGTTAGATAAGGATAATGGGAGTTGCAAAGGGACATGGGTGTGCTTGTACACCAGTCACTGAAAGTAAGCATGCAGGTACAGCAGGCAGCAAAGAAATCCAATGGTATGTTGGCCTTCATTGTGAGAGGATTTGTGTTTAGGAGCAAGGAGGTCGTACTGCAGTTGTACAGTGCCCTGGTGAGACCGCACATGGTCTCACCAGGGCCGGTGCAATTTTGGTCTCGTAATTTGAGGAAGGACATTAGTGCTATTGAGGGAGTGCAGAGTAGTTTCACCAAATTAATTCCCAGAATGGTGGGACTGACATATGATGAAAGAAGGGGTCGACTGGGCTTGTATTCACTGGAATTTAGGATGAGAGGGGATGTTAGAGAAACATGTACAATTCTTAAAGGATTGGACAGGGTAGATGCAGGAAAAAAATTCTCGATGTTGGTCGAGTCCAGAATCAGGGGTCACAGTTTAAGAATAAGGGGTAGACCATTTATGACTAAGAGGAGGAAAAATGTCTTCACCCAGAGAGTTGTGAATTTTTGGAATTCTATGCATGTGGAGGCCAATTCACTGGATGTTTTCAAGAGAGAGTTAGATTTAGCGCTTAGAGATAAAAGAATCAAGGGATATGGGGAAAAGCAGGAACAGGGTACTGATTTTGGATGATCTGCCATGATCATATTAAATGGTGGAGCTGGCTCGAAGGGCCGAATGGCCTACTCCTGCACCTATTTTTCTATGTTTCTAAACGTGAACAGCAGCTCAGTGTCCGTTCAAATGGGAGGGAAATATTGTTATCAAGAAGCTTCAAAGTAATTGCGTTGTCCCTTGTTCACTGTGACATTTATTCAAAAACTTTTCGGTTTGACTCACCACCGATTTTTAGTTTCAGAGTTTGGTTTATTATTGCCATGTATACCAAGCACCATCTTTGTCAATGTAAGTGCATGTTTTATCGTACGGGTGATCTTCAGATACCCTGCACCTTGTCTTCTGCCCAACCACTCCCCATCAATCTTCAGCCTGGTCCCACACCACTAATCATCTTCACAAGAACCTGCCTCAATCCTCCTTCCTATTATTTGCCCAGGCCAGTTCCTCTACATCAGTGGCAGGCAGGCTCTGGGGATGGGCGCCTTCTCTTCAACCACGTCACCTTGGAAGGTGCACCATGTACAGTTGAATATTGGAGACCCTGGGGAGTCACTAGCCATGGTTCGCATGTCCCTGCCTTGCCGAAGCTGTCAGTGTCAGTGGGTCAGAATGTGATACTAAGTTCATATGATTAACACCATATCCATCATTTGATGCACACTCTCTATTTGTAAGCATGCCACCTGAGCAGGTGAGAGTGTCGAAATAAGTCAGATGGAAAACAAACGTCACACTGGTCCAGTGGAAATATTTATTTTAGCTAATGTCTTTTTCATATAGATAAAGTCATAGAGAACCTTAATAAATCCTTCAGCCCAACTCATACATGCTGCCCAATATGCCCCATCTAAACTGGACCCATTTCCCTTCACTTGGCCCATATCCCTCTAAACATTTCCTATCTATGTACCCATGTGTCTTTCAAATGTTATTGGAAAAGTTCTTACTGTTATATTCCTTATTATTTTATTCTCATCATCTCTTTTATCTATTGACTTAACTATCCATTTCTGATTCTCAAATGTTTCCATCTGTCTAGTCAGCCACTGATGCATTTTTTCCTTCAGTTTGATACGATTCAGAGAGAAACCTTCCTGGGACTGTCTTACCGGAAATTTGACCAACCATGGCGCTATTTTAAGACTGGTTTGAAAGGGGTGCCAGGTACAGGTTGTTGGCTGAAGATTGCTTGAAAAGAAATAGCATCCATCTTCTAGCAGAAAATTATGGATACTATATTTAGATATATGCTGTACAGATGTTGGTTACAAAAACAAAACAAATGCTGGAGTAAGTCAGCGGGTCAGGCAGCATCTCTGGAGAACATGGTTGGGTGACGTTTCGGGTTGGGATAGAAAGCTCCTGACCCTAAACGGCACCTGCCCATCCCCTCCATAGTTGCTGCCTGAGTTCCTCCAGCACTTTGTGGTTTTTTACATCCTCCTGCTCCTCCTCTCAGTGGTCAGGTCTCCTATTGTCAGCAGTGGGCACTCCCGGGCACCATTGCTAAAACCCCACAAAATTCTTGCTTAATTGTGTGTAAGTGACAACATTTTCAATTGCCACTATAATTTTCCTATATAGCAATGACATGTATCCCATTTTCCTAATCTGGTTCATGATCCTGTTTTATAAAACATCAGTATTATAATATAAATAATTTATTGAAAATCCAATTCTTATTTTTGTACAGGGAGGAATTTCCCTTTTCAGGCTATGATTCATGATTTATTGACGTTTGAAATGGAAAGTGTAAGGGGTGTTTTTATCAGTCTGGGGGCACGTACTATAAACAACTTTACAATTCAATTAATTCAAAACTGCTGTGTACTTACAATCGTTTTCCTGCTGTTTTGCTGCAAATGTTAGTCCTATCGATAGGATTTTAAAAATAGCTGAGGTGCATCTGATGGAAGGTTGAAATGTCCATGCCAACACAACATGAATTATTTTGCTTCAAGTCTCTGCATTCAGAGATTATAATAAATCCAAAGCAACTGGTTTCCTGCCTGCAGTACAAATACAGTATGTACATAGACAACAATTTTAATAAAAACTAATCCAGTGTTCCAAGTGGGCCCATTGAAATGTTATTACCAACATGTTATTTCCAGCTTGGACAGTGGCTTCAGACCTGTCTCAGTTGAACGCCGTGGTCTGTCACTGTACAAATCTGCACTGTCCACACCTCTCCTGCTACAGACCACTGTCCCCTATAGTGTGGCTATAAACCATTGTGATGAATAACTAAATGAATATGATCAAAGTTTGCTCTGTTCATAACACCTGCCTCAAATAAAGCTAAGTCAACATTGATGCTCTGTTGGGGTGAGTTTCATTACATATATCAAATGTGGCGTTGGTTTGATCAACACTTTCCTTTGCACACTATATCGGCTCAGCTGTTATCTTCCCCAGACTGGTGAATGTGGCAAGTTGGTTGCACTACACCGAGGGGAATTTGCAACCCATTTAGTATTTTTCTTTCTTTCTCTGAACCCAGGTCCACGAACCAAATGCATGTCATGGTAGAGAATAGGGACCTGCGATCTAATGGCACACACAGCTTTTAACACAATTCTCTTCATCCTTCGGTGGTATGTACAAACACTAGAGTACACTAGAGAACAATCTCACGGAGTCTCAGACTTGTAGCTTGCCTGCAAGGGTTCATAAAGTGGAGCACATTTTCTCAAGTTTCTGTGAATTAGACGTCCCCTGGGGACTGACCAGACCGGTACATTGACTGCAACTTGTTTCAATTGCCTCAGGTGCTCCAGCTGAGCAAAGCCATTTACCTCTTAAACATGTCAGTTGCCTTCTTCAGACAAGTGCATGCTGAATTATAGAATGTAGAATGCAGATGCTGGTAATACACAAAAGGAGAACGCTGGATCAAGCATTGGGAAATTGGGAAGGGCAAGTTAATAAAGTGTGTGTGGAGGAGCCTTTTGGGGCCAGTGACCAGAGTTCGATTAGGTTTGAGATAGTTATGGATAGGGATGGAGAGGGTTACACGTGTTAAAATGCTCAACTGGGGTAAGGCCAACTTCGAGGGTATGAGAGAAAGTATCGCTCAATTTGACTGGAGCAGGTTATTAGATGGGAAAGGAACAGCGGCCACGTGGGATGTTTTTAAAAGTGTACTGAAGAAAGCTCAGGATGTGTACATCCCCGTTAGAGTGAAGGGCAAAGCAGGAAAACGTAAGGAAGCTTGGCTGACGAGGGAAATTGAGACGTTAGTCAAAAACAAGAAGGATGTATGGGACAGGTACACAAAAATGCTGGAGAAACTCAGCGGGTGCAGCAGCATCTATGGAGCGAAGGAAATAGATAACGTTTCGGGCCGAAACCCTTCTTCAGTGATAGGGGGTGGGGAGAAGAAAGGAAAAAAGGAAAAAGGCGGAGGAGGAGCCCGAGGGCTGGGGGAGGGGAGGAGACAACCAGATGGCTGATGAAGGGGAGGGGACAGCAAGGGCTAGCAGAATTGGGAGAATTCAATGTTCAAGCCCCCAGGATGTAGACTGCCCAAGCGGAATATGAGGACAGGTATAGGCAGCTGGGATCAAGTGCATCCCTGGAGGAGTTTCTGAAGCAAAGGAGTAAACTAAAAAAGGAAATCGGGGCAAAAAGGGGCCAGGAGATAGCATTAAGGACAATCCCAAAATATTTTATAAATACATTAGGGGGAAAGGGGTAACTGGAGAGAGAGTGGGACCTCTCAGGAATCAAAGCGGTCACCTCTGTGTGTAGCCACAGGAGATGGGCAAGGTCCTAAATGAGTATTTCTCCTCTGTATTTA
The DNA here is from genome assembly GCA_038087875.1 of Malacoraja senta. Lineage (NCBI taxonomy): Eukaryota > Metazoa > Chordata > Chondrichthyes > Rajiformes > Rajidae > Malacoraja > Malacoraja senta. Next base: position 28,684,734 of record CM075985.1, read on the forward strand.
CCGAGGAAAAAGACAGTAGGACGGAATAAATTGGTGCAATCACTGGAAGTATCTTGAGAGCAGTCAGGGTTACTGTTGAAGAAGTACTGAAGGTACTGTCGTGTTTTAAGGTAGACAAATCTCCAGGGCCTGATCTGATATATCCGAGGACATTGTGGGAAACTAGAGAGGAAATTGCGGGAGCCCTGGTTGAAATTTACTAGTCGTCCTTAAATACAGGAGGGCGGCAAATGTTGTACCTCTTTTCAAGAAGGGCTGCAGGAAAAATGCTGGGAACAATAGGCCGGTGAGATTAACATCTGTAGTTGGTAAGTTACTGGAGAGTATTCTGAAGGATAGGATTTGGATTTAGATTTGCATTTGGATGGGCAAGGGTTGATTAGGGATAGTCAGCATGGTTTTGTATGTGGGAGGTCGTGTCACAAATCTGATTGATTTTTTTGAAGATGTGACCAAAAAGGTTGATGAGGGCAGAGCTGCAGATGTTGTGTACATGGACTTCAGTAAGGCGTTCGACAAGGTTCCGCATGGTAGGCTGCTCTGGAAGGTTGGATCGCATGGGATCCAAGGAGAGATAGCTGAATGGATAGCAAATTGGCTCCATGGAAGGAAGCAGAGAGTAATGGTGGAAGGTTGCTTCTCAGACTGGATGCCTGTGACTAGTGGTGTGCCTCAGGGTTCGGTGCTGGGCCTGTTACTGTTTTTCATCTACATCAATGATTTATATGAGAACATATAGGGCAAGATTTGCTGATGATACAACAGTTAGTGGTTTTGCAGATAGTGAAGATGGTTGTGAATGATTGCAGCAGGATCTAGATCGATTGACCAGGTGGGCGGAGGAATGTTTGATGACATTTAATACAGAGAAGTGTGAGGTGTTGAATTTTGGGATGTTGAACAAGGGCAGGACCTACACAGTAAATGGTAGGCCTCTGGGTAGTGTTGTAGAGCAGAGGGTTCTAGGAGTACAGGTGCACGGTTCCTTGAAGGTCGAGTCGCAGGTAGATAAGGTGGTCAAAAAGGCTTTTGGCACTTTGGCCTTCATCAGTCAGAGTATTGAGTAGAGAAGTTGGGAGGTCATGTTGCAGTTGTATAAGATGTTGGTGAGACTGCATTTAGAATATTGTGTTCAGTTCTGGGCACCATGTTATAGAAAAGATATTGTCAAGCTTGAAAGGGTTCAGAAAAGATTTACGAGAATGTCACCAGGACTAGAGGGTGTGAGCTATAGGGAGAGGTTAAGTAGGCTGGGTCTCTATTGCATGGAGTGCAGGAGGATAAGGGGTGATCTTATAGAGGTGTATAAGATCATGAGAGTAATAGATTGGGTAGATGCACAGAGTCTTTTGCCCAGAGTAGGGGAATCGAGGACCAGAGGACATAGGTTCAAGGTGAAGGGGAAAAGATTTAACAGGAATCCGAGGGGTAACTTTTTCACATAAAGGGTGGTGGGTGTATGGAACAAGCTGCCAGAGGGAGTTAGTTGAGGCGGGGACTATCCCATCGTTTAAGAAACAGTTAGACAGGTACATGGATAGAACAGGTTTGGAGGGATATGGACCAGGCGCATGCAGTGGGACTAGTGTAGCTGGGACATTGTTGGCCGGTGTAGGCGTGTTGGGCCGAAGGGCCTATTTCCACACTATCACTCTATGACTCTATGACACAAATTTTGTAGGAAGGAATTGCAGATGCTGGTTTACACCGAAGATAGACACAAAATGCTGGAGTAACTCAGCCGGGACAGCAGCATCTATGGATAGAAGGACTGGGTGACGTTTCAGATCAAGACCCTTTTTCAGGGTGAGAGTCAGGGGCGAGGGAAACGAGATATGGAAAGGTTAGGTGTGAAAATGAGAGATCTAAGGGACGAAGGTCAAGGAAAATGTAGAATAGATCTAAATGAAAGTTTTTTTATCGAGAGAGAGGGTCGTGTAGGTTTGTTAGTGGCAGCAGATCTACCTGGGGTAGATGTAAATTGAGGCAATATGCTGAATTTGTATGATTATGTTGTAATGTAAAACAAGCAACTGCAGATGATGGTTTACAAAAAAAGACAAAGCTCCAGACTGAATTTCTGCTTATTGTTTCATTAAAGGTGCCACTTTTTAATAGCAAGTTTAATTGTATTAATTTTCAAAAGTCTTCACTCCCATTTTATATTAAATAATATGGTCTTGCACAAATCAAAATTCAAGTCTTCTCCCCCTTTGACAGATTGAATGTCTGAAAGGAAGAAAGCAATTTATTTCTGAGACTTGAAATAAGCTGCTCCAGTGATGCAGGACTGAGCGCATCTGACAAACTCTGATAAACGGCTGCCTTTAAGGGGAGACTGGTTCTGTTCTTTCATTGTAATAATCTCACATCTTTGGTGGGGCTGCATTTCAGAAGGTCCAGAGATCACCCTATTAGCAACTTGGTGGTATTCTTGGTGCCCCCGAGCATCATGTGCCGCCACTGTGTTGCAGTAGATACACACCACCTACTGATATGTATTAACGTTAAGCTGAATTATCATGATCCCACATTCATGAGCTAATTGCATTGTTCATACTTACTCGTCCAAGTGATCTTCAGCAGGCAAGTCTGCATAAAGTTAGCAGGAACCCATACTGAGAGTAGTTTAGCTTTTTCCACAATTGTTTGGGCAAGTAAGCTGTCAACAAAGTGTAACGTTTCAGGAGGGCAAACCAACGTTGAAAAGGGGTTTTCTGTTCCCTTGCCATGAAAAGGATTTCAGAAATTAAATGATTAACTGTTGCGGTTTTGATTGAGTTATTTCTTCACAGGATGTTGGTGGGTGTGTGGTATAGGTGTAAGTGTATGCAGTGGGGTGCCTACACATACTCTGGTTTCCTCCCACACTCCAAAGACGTGCAGGTTTGTAGATTAAATTGCTTGGTATAAATGTAAATTGTTCCTAGTATGTGTGCAGGATAGTGTTAATGTGCGGGGATCACTGGTCGATGCGGACTCGGTGGGGTGAAGGGCCTGTTTCCGTGCTGTATCCCTAAACTAAACTAAACTAAACTAAACTAAACTCAATGATCAAACTATAATGCAGAACCTCACAAAGCAGACATTTAATTCTGGAGGTACAGATATTTTACAAATATGCAGCTGATTTTCAGTAAAGGGTTACGAGTTCTAAAAAATAGTCATCTACATAAAGTAAACTGGGATTTCTGCTTAAGAATATTTTCCAATTAAAACTCAGCACCTGGTAGTATAAAAAGCAAAGGTATATTGAGTGTGAACGATCAAATTTAGTTTAGTTTAGTTTAGTTTAGTTTAGAAATACAGCATGCAACTATATTTCAGCCATCACTGTGGAAACTGGCACTTTGGCCCACCGAGTCGCGGCGACCAACCCAGTTTTGCATCGTACACACTCGGGGCAATTTATAGAGGACCAATTAAACCTACAACCCCGCACGTCTTTGAAAGTGGGACATCTGAGCACTCCATGTGGTCACCCAAGGACCCAAACTCCACACAGACAGCAGCCGTAGTCAGGATCAAATCTTCATCAGATTTTTGCAGATTTTTGTTGTTGAAAGCAAAACTAGTTTGAAACAAAGCTTAACATACATTAATTCGGCCCAAGGTAGAAAGTGTGCAACTACACAGTTTGGTATTTATAAATGATTGTTGTCCTCTGCAAAATGTTATTACTATCATGATTTTGCATAATTTTATCAATGTTGGTGATATTCTCTTATCCAGGTGAGTCAAAATCAATGGTTGCCCCTGTTCAATGTTCCCAAATGCTCTCCCATTTGCTTCATGGAGTCTATATTCAAAGCATGGCAAGCAATGCATAATGGATGCATTCATTTAATAATGAATTAAAACGGAAGACGCTGGAAATAATCAGCTGGTCAGGCCATGCAGAAGGAAAACAAAGTTAAAATCTCAGGTCGATGACCTTCCGTTATAACGTTTGAATGTCTGTTCTAATTCCTGCAAAACACTATCCAGAAAGAAAAGCACAAATCTTTGTGGGATTGAGTAGGTCCCTGGCAATCAACGTGATGGCTGAAATATAGACGTACGTTGCACATTAATAGTTTTCAATACCTAATACTAGTAATCTATCTACTAGTAATACTAGTATTAATACTAGTATTCATAACTGTTACGTTGCATATTATTTTCTCGGGCAGCAGTGAAACGATCGTTGTGATCAGAGAGACAAGAAGGTAATAATCATGGTACTACTCACAGAATGAGTCCATTTGTGGAGTGCAGGAAGTAGGGCGGTAATTTGCTGGATGACATTTGAGTTGTAGTTTCTTCATTGGTGGAATCTCGTAAAGTGAAAGCCGACTGTAAACAATTGTCATTTTCTGATGGAACGGTTTGAAACACAGAGGGTCAGGGCAACTAGTGAACCGTTGCAGCAGTTTAGCAGGGATGGAGGTTTGATTACTTCATCATGGAATTAAGTGAGAAAATCAGCCTGTTGCTTATTTTAAGAAAGTCAGCAAAATTACAACCAGCATCGTTCACCTTTCTGATGGTGAGGTATCGGCCCCAACTACATCTTGCTGCACTTACACAGGACAACATTTCAAACTCACGTCAATGTGAATAACATTTATCTAAAGGTTAGGCTCTATCCTACAACATAAATGACTTGGATCTTGTGGAGAAATGTTGAAATCTCCTGAAGATACTGTCAGCTACTTGAGGATCCCCACATGAGCCCCCACTCCCTCATCTTTACTATAGACTTTCAGACATTCCACACCTCCCATCCCCAACCAGGAAGGCCTTAAGGCCCTCCATTTCTTCCTCAACTGCAGAGCCATTCAATTTCCCTCTACTAACACTCTACTCTGCCTAATGGAGCAGGTCCTCATCCTCAACAACTTCTCCTTTGACTCCTCCCACTGCCTCCAAGGCGTAGCAATGGCCACCCACATGGGCCCCAGCTGTGTCTGCCTCTTTGTAAGGTAGTTGAACAATCCCTGTTCCAGACATACACTGGCCCTATCCCCGAACTCTATCTCCGTTTCATTGATGACTGCATCGCTGCTACCTCCTGCACCCATGCAGATCTCATGGACTTCATCAACTACACCACTAATTTTCATCCTGCACTCAAATTTACTTGGACCATCTCCCGACACCTCCCTCCTCTTTCTTGATCTCACAGTCTCCAGCGCAGGAAATAGACTATTGACTGACGTCTATTACAAACCCACTGACTCCCACAACTATCTCGACTATACTTCTTCCCACCCTGCTTCCTGCAAAGACGCTATCCCCAACTCCCAATTCCTCCGTCTAAGCCGCATCTGTGCCCAAGATGAGGTGGTTCCATACTAGAACATCCGAGATGTCCTCATTCTTTAGGGAATGGGGGTTCCCCTCAGTGTGTCAGGGAGCATCTCTAGAGAAAAGCAAGAGGTGAAGTTTCGGGTCGAGACTCTCCTTCAGACTGAGAGTCAGGGGATAGGGGAAATGAGAGATAGATGGTATTTAGGACAAATGAATGGAAGATGTGTAGAAACATGGTCGTAGAGCGAGAGAGCAGGAGGAATCACAGAGGGTCGATGGTTCATGTGGGCTACTCTTAACAGCAGATGTGGAGAGCTGGGTGGTCCTGTCAAAATATTTCTGAGACTGCTGCAATACATGTATGTGGATGAGAAATTGAATTTAGGCTTTGAGTACGTCAGATGGGGTAAGCATCATATTGGAAAGTTTATTGTTCACAGATAGCAGGAAGACCAAATTAAATCCTGACCCTCTCTGTAAGTGAGAAGGAAAGATTTAATACAAACCCAATGGGCAACTAAGCAGAGGGTGGGTGGGTATATGGAACGATATGCCAGAGGAGGTCATTGAGGCAGGTACATTTCACTAGGAAAGGTGTATGGATAGGAAAGGTTTTGAGGGATATGGGTCAAACATGGGCAAATGGGACTAGCTTAGATGGAACATCTTGGGTGGCATGGGCAAGTTGGGCTGAAGGGCCTATTTCTGTGCTGTATGACTCTATGACTCTATGACCCTCTTCTCAGTATTCAACCTTCAGTTCTTTTTCATGTCGTCTCATTAAAACCCTAACTAGGTCCTAAGCCTGCTGAAGTGTAACTGTTCTTCCTATGTGTGAAGAAACATTTTGAGGTGTCTCACACAATGAAGAGCACTCCAGAAATTTAAAAAGGTTCCATTGTCATTCTTCATAAGGGAAACAATATGTTTTTCTTCCACAGTTGACTAAAATAACGGTTTCTTCATCTTCTGCTTCTCTTGACAGCAGAATTATCATGTCGTTCTGTGAATGAAAACCAACACCTCCTCATGACAGTAAACAGCTCATAAACATGTTAACTCACTTAATTAAAAGTGCCACACACGCATTCTATGGCTACCTATCAAGACAAAATGTTGCTAAACTCACTGATTGCTCAAATGAAGTGTTGGAGAGAAATTAAGCAGGAGGAACAGGAAGCAGCCGAGAGCTCAGATTTACAGCAGCCGAACCATTCCGCGAGAAGTAGAATTCTCTCATTCAATTTGTGATCCAGTGTTTGTATTGATCCAAACAACCGACGTTAGTCGTTGATATAGGAAAGGTTTTGAGGGATATGGGTCAAACATGGGCAAATGGGACTAGCTTAGATGGAACATCTTGGGTGGCATGGGCAAGTTGGGCTGAAGGGCCTATTTCTGTGCTGTATGACTATGACTCTATGACCCTCTTCTCAGTATTCAACCTTCAGTTTCTTTTTTCATGTTGTCTCATTAAAACCCTAACTAGGTCTACGCCTGCTGAAGTGTAACTGTTCTTCCTATGTGTGAAGAAACATTTTGAGGTGTCTCACACAATGAAGAGCACTCCAGAAATTTTAAAAGGTTCCATTGGCCAATTCAATTGAGCACCTGGAGCAAATCTGGGACCAATCCATCCCAATTTTTATCCATCGATGTCAGTGTAGTAATGATGCACCCTGGCAATTCCAACATCTCCTCACATGAATGAACCTACAATCTTCATCTTGGACACCCTGTGCGTAGAGGGTAGGGCTGAAGATGTCCTGTTTGGGTTGCTCCTAGGCCTGGCCAAGCTGGCCATTCGTGAGTTATGGCGCCAGGCAGAAGAGGGCTCTGCCCAAGCCGGTTGCCTGTCCCTTTTCCGGGGCGGCGCGGTGGGGGGCAACATGAGTGATGAGGGTGTTTTGTCTGCAGGTAAGTGCAAACACTGCCTACACATTATCCATCTCCCCCCATTCCCTGCATATCCATGTGCCTACTTAGAACATAGAACAGTACAATACAGGAACAGGCCCTTCGACCCACAATGTCTGTGTCGAACATGATGCCAAGACCATCACCTATTTGCCTGTATATAATCCATATCCCTCCATATCCTCCATATCCATGTGTCTATCATAAAGTCTCTTACATGACACCATCGTATCTGGCCGCGCACCACTCCGGGCATGGTTTAAACACCAGAAGTTATTCTGTTTAGGTTGTGATTAAATGGCGGAACAGTAGTACTTCCTTGCAGAATTTGATCCATGATCGGGGCATGATATTTTACAGGATAAAAGGAATGGATGATCTTTTCCGGTTGAGACTCTTGACCCGAAAAGTCACCCATTCATTCCTTCTATCCAGAGATGCTGCTTGTCCCACTGAATTGCTCCAGCATATTGTATCTATCTTCAGTGTAAACCAGCATTTGCAGTTCCTTCACACACACATGATACTTTACTAATGTCACGAACTGCTGAATGTCAGGAGGAGATGCCTGAAGAAAGTGTTAGAAAGCAGTTAAAAGAGCATGAATCTTGCTGCCTGTGAAGGCTAGCAGATCCATTTATCAGGGGTCTGTGGTTTCCCTTGTCTCTGCGTCAAGGGATTAATGTAACCACATGTCACAGGAATTGGGTGCACCCTGCAAGAAATAGTTTCACTCAATCCAAGGATCTAATTTCCTACCGGCAAATTATCACGAGTATTTAAACCGCCTCCCTCCACCCTTTGCTTTAGTCACATGTGTGACGTGGATGGGACAGTCAGTCCATACCTTCTCCAACTGGTGGAGTGGGCTGTCCCATGTTACAGTAATGCACATCAGGAGAACTGTATTTACTGAAGATACAATCCAACAAGAACCATAAAGTCATCTTATTTCAGCATTGATGCTGTTACTCAATCTTAACAATGGGATATTATGTATTTTTAGTGATGTCAGTGAATGTAGTAACAGTCAGTTTGCTAAGCTAATGGGTTTTAAAAATCTTCATGCTGTGATCATTCTGATCCCCACTACAATCAGTGTGAAGAACGGTCCCAACCCAAACGTTACCTATCCATGTCCTCCAGAGAAGCTGCCTGACCAGCTGAGTTACTCCAGCACTCTGTGTTTTACTGTCTTCAATCTTTGTTGCTGCAATTCCTATTGTCATCATTAGATGGAGCCAAGGGAACATGTTTTCTCTTCCTAATTATAGACACAAAATGCTGGAGTAACTCTGCAGGCCAGGCAGCATCTCTGGAGAGAAGGAATGGGTGACGTTTCAGGTCGAGACCCTGTTGGATATGTGTATCAACCTAAGACAGACACAAAGTGCTGGAGTAACTCAGTGGGTCAGGTAGCATCTCTGGAGAAAATGAATAGGTGACTTTTGGGGTCAAGACCATTCTTCAGGTTATGTCAACCATGAATGTAATAGATTGTTGTACAAACCCATTCCCTTCACTTCCCCCAGGTACTCCAGCATTTTGATTTATCAGGTGTATCAACCTGTTGGCTTTCATTCTTTAAATTTGGTTTTATTTATACTCGAAAGAAATCACAAATAGTATAGTGTGAGTTCAGATAAAATTGCGCCACCACATGTGGCCGGAGTTAAGGAAGACTAACTGGGAGGAAAGTTGCAAAAGAAAGAAATAGATGGAAGGTGATCAAGAGATTTTGAGGAAAATGTATTTCCCCTGAAAGCCAGAAGCTGGGAGTGTGGGGCAGAGCAAGAATGGTTCAGGTTTCATGTAAAGAAAGCCAAAGAATATCCATAGATATGGGTATGAGCTTCAAGAGGTTGATGAAGATAGAACAGAAAGATGCAAGCAGCTTACGTTCGACAACACCCCAGGTCTCCATCCCTGGGGAGGAAGTGTGGAAGAGACAACAGGTGCACTCATCCATCTGTAGAGGAGGGGACACCTCATGTTGGCTGTATGGAGTTGCACGTTCTCCCCGTGACCGCATGGGTTTGCTCCAGGTGCTCCCACATTCCAAGGATGTACAGGTTTGTAGGTTAATTGGCTTTGGGATATTAGAAATTCTCCCAAGTGTGTAAAATAGTGCCAATGTACAGGGTGATAGCTGGTCGGCACGGACTCGATGGGACGAAGGGCCCGTTTCCACGCTGTGTCTCTAAAGTCTAAAGTAAAATGACAATTTAAAAACTGTGCAGATAATTAAAGTTTGTGACTGAGATGGACAGCTGATAGTGTAACAGTTCAGGAAAGGGAGTTGGAAAAATATACGTAGGCAGCATGGCAGTGTACAGTCCGTGGGCTCCTTCTGCCCAATGGAATGCATGGTTTCACATGGACAGGTCCACATCTCCCCTCCCCTCCCCTCACTCACCTCCCTACTCTTACACACCACAACCACCCCTCCCACACCACCCCTCCCCTCCCACACCACCCTCCCCTCCCACACCACCCCTCCCAAACCAGACCACACCTCCCAAACCAGACCACCCATCCCTCCCCTCCTCTCACACACCTCCCGACACCTCCCCTCCCCCCTCACACACTTCCCCCCCTCACACACCTCCCTCCCCATTACACACCTTCCCTCCCCATTTACACACCTCCCCTCACACACCTCCCCCCCTCACGCACCTCCCCTCCTCACACACCTCCCCTCCCCTCACACACCTCCCTTCCCCTCACACACCTCCCTTCCCCTCACACACCTCCCTTCCCCTCACACACCTCCCTTACCCTCACACACCTCCCTTCCCCTTACACACCACCCCTCCCGCCCCCACATACCTACCCTTCCCCCTCATGCCCCTCCCCTCACACACCACACTTCCTGGCCCCCATTAACAGCAGTGATAGCTCGGTCTCTGGGAACCTGAACTTCAGGGACCCTCCACAGAGACACCTTCCCCCACTACCCCCTCCCCTCTAACCCCCCCCCCCACTATCCCCCCCCCCCCCCACACACACACACAGGGAGCAGGGTACTCTGTGCAACACAAGTCCTTGTGCTGTGGCAGTGCATTGAGTCACATTCCGGGGTGGAAGATTGCAATCTTCACGTGGTCCGCCCTGTTTCGACAAATGCAATCTACCCGGCATGCACAATCAACTAAGATCAAATAGAACAAGTTGTCCTACAACTTAGACTTAGACTTAGATTCCTTTATTGTCATTCAGACCTTTCGGTCTGAACGAAATTTCGTTGCCTGCAGTCATACATATAATAAATAACAAACACACAATAAACACAAATTAGCATCCACCACAGTGAGTTCACCAGGCACCTCCTCACTGTGATGGAGGCAAAAGTCTTAAAGTCTCTGTCTCTTCCCTCTTTGTTCTCCCTCTGCGCTGAGGCGATCCAGGCTTCTGACGTTGTGACCCCGCCGGGTGATGGTAAGTCAGTCCCGCGGCTGAATCCGTGCTCCGTGCTCCGTCCGCGATGGGCTGGTTCAAACTCCGCGGCCCGGGGTGGCCGAAGCTGCCGCCCTCCAGTCCAGCGGACGCAGCTGTAGTTGCGGAGCCCCAGAAAAACAGGTCACCCACCTGTGACCTGCGAGCTCCCGACGATGTCGTCCACCGGGCCCGTGGCCGAGCCTCCGGACTCAGGTCGCCACCAGCGTCCTCGGTCGCCACCGCCGGAACGCCACCGCAGCCCCGAAGCCGGCCAGCCCCGCGCTGGTAAGTCCTGGCTCTGCCTCCGGAGCCTCGAGGTCGGTCGGTCGCAGTTGGAGTTGGAGGCCGGCAGCTCCGCCATTTTGGCCTCAGTGCAGACGGAGGCAGAGAAGGGGGATACGACAAGAAAAAGTCGCATTCCCCCGAAGGAAGAGACAAAAATCATGTTTCACCCCCCCACCCCCACCCTACACATACACAACCCAATAAACTAAAATTTAACTAAAACAGGACAAAAGAAAACAACAAAAAGTACAAACAGACGGACTGCAGGCGAGCCGCAGCTGTGCAACAGCACCGCCACTTCCGGAGTTGCCACTTTAGGCTGTGCACGCCATACGCAAGAAGAAGAAGAAGAGTCACATTCCCAGCCACGCTTGTGGTAAAATGTGAAAAACCCTGGAAGGTTTGTCAATGTATTTAACATTCCCCTGCATTGAAAACTTAAATTCTTCTCAAGATCACTCATACTTTTAAAGCATATAAAAACATTAACATGTTCAAAGCAACTAAAAATAATTAAAATGTCTAAACATTAAAGAACGCATAAACAGTTAAATGCATGTGTGAGCAATTAAATCCATGTGATTTAGGTTCATGTTACTTGGTGGTCATGTTACTAAGCTATTCCTGCGCAATCGATCCAGTGATATCAGGCCAAATCGTCTGAAATTGAAAATAATTTTACAAACGATGATGGTGATAACCGTGAACCTTAACAGATTGTTGTACAAACCCATCCCATTCGCTTCCCCAGGTACTCCAGCACTTTGTGTCCTTTTCTGCAAACCAGCCCCTGCAGTTCCTTGTATCCACTATCACAATCACAATCACAATCACAATAATACTTTATTAGTCAAGTATGTTTTGCAACATACGAGGAATTTCATTTGCCAAGTCAGTCATATAAATAAAAAGCAACGGAACACACAAAATACATTTTGACATAGACATCCACCACAGTGTCTCCTCCACTTTCCTCACTGTGATGGCAGATGAAAAAACGTTCAAATCTCTTACATAAACCAGAATTGTACATTTTTAAAAAGAAAGTAAAATGTCAGATTTTGATTCCAATTATCTTGTGTTTACTTAAGGGCAGCTTTGTTATAGACAAATGGGTAACAGAGAATAAGGGGAACAGAAAGTTAGAAATACACCTGAGAGAAACTATCCCAGCACTCCAGTATCATATTCACATTATAATCTAGGACATTTTCAAATCATGTCCTTGTTCAGTCCTTTGGTTGTTTATTTTAAGATAATCAATTTAACTTCATGTATGTTACCCATTAAAAATACAATTTTTTTAAAAACATTAATTAAATCTAACTCAGAAAAATCTGGTTCCAACATTGAAAAATTTGCTTTAAATAGACTTCCAAAATTAGGATAATCATTGTTCACAGATTCATAAAAATTTCTGGCATTAGCACATTTGGCCTTTGCATTCAGTTATAATTTAGTCTGAAGAAGGGTCTTGAACCGAAATGTCACCTGTTCCTTCTCTCCAGAGATGCTGCCCGTCCTGCTGAGTTACTCCAGCTTTTTGTGTCTATCTATAATGTAATAGTCACTGAAAGAAAAGTTTCTTGATTATTTCATTCATGCTGTCACTGAATCATGTCCGTTCCTCAGCTTTGGTATATTCCTGAAGTTTCTCTTCAAACACCATCTTCCAGGGTTTTAATGAAGAGACATTACTCATCCTCTTTGGACCCCATTAATAACTCATCTTCACACAGAGCCCATTGCCTATTCCATTGCACTCCATCTTATAAAACGGCCTATTATGTGGTGCTTTGTCAAACAGATTTTGATTCTCTAAACATATGATGCTGAACAGCCAAACTTCATCCAGCAATTCCACCTCTTAAAATATTCAACTCTGTCATTAAAGTTTGACCTCTCCCAGAAGCCAGAGTGAAAGTCTCTAATAATCACTATTCTACCCAAGTGGTTATAAATCTCTCTCAGCGATGCCCCCCAGAAACTTTCCTTTAACCTGAGTCTGGATAATGGGCCTATAATTTCCCATTTGTGACTAGTTCCCCTCTTGGAATATTTTTACAGATGAGTGCCTTTTAGGATGTATTAAAAACATATCTTAACTCCTCACAAGAAAAATAAATGTATAATCATCAAATAGAAAGGGGTTATCTACCAGGAAGTCAAAAAAGCACTCATAACCAAGTAATTAATATATTTTGCTTGGGCAGTTTACACCCAGCGATATGAATATTGATTTCTCTAACCATGTAAAGAGCCTGTCCCACTTGGCGATTTTTTGACCGACTGCCGCTGTCATATCAGTGTCGCCAAAAGATTTTGAATATTTTAAAATCCAGCGGCGACAAAAAAATGTTGCAATACTTGAAAAAACACCGCGCGTCATACATCATCACACCGCGTCACCGCCGCATCACGGCGTGTCATGCCGCATCACGCCACAAATATTTCGGTGACCTGATACGTCAGTCAATGATGCCGGCAGTCGCCGAAAAAATCGCTAAGTGGGACAGGTCCTTAACCCTTGCTTTCCCTCTCTTACCATCCCTCCCCCTTCCCAGTTCTCCAACCAGTCTGACTGTCCCTAATTACATTTACTCTCTATTTGCTTTGTTGTCACCTTCTACCTAGCTAACAATGATCTATTCTACATTTTTCTTGATCTTAATCTCTTTTGATGTCTTGTTTTTACACACATTGCCCTTCCTTATCTCTGTGTCTCCCTCTCCCCTGACTCTCAGTCTGAAGAAAGGTCTCGACCTGAAACGTCACCCATTCCTTCCTTCCAGAGATGCTGCCTGTCCCGCTGAGTTACTCCAGCATTTTGTGTCTATCTTTGGTGTAAACCAGCATCTGCAGTTCCTTCCTACACAACTAACCTTTTCACTGACCTTGAAAGGGCTTTGGAAATCCGGTCGATTTGGTCATTAGCAGAAGAGTGACATGAATAGATCCCCACAGAATGAAACCTTGCACATTGTATGAAGTCTGCCAGGAAATATTTTCTGCCAGCACTTCTAACACTTGGGCAACTCCTTCTTTTCACTTCAGCTGAATAAAACTCTCTCCCTATTTCTGCCACTCTATTTTGTTCCTTTGACACTTCAGCTGAGTTTGAATTGCCTGCAGCCAAGCCTTTCACTTTTCTAGCTCTCCTGGGAGGTATTTCTTTTAGTTTGTAAGAAGTTGACCTTATTCTTGACTGGTTAGCTGTATTGACTGTGTGTCACCTTGTGAACCCTTGAATCTAGAGAGACACACGGCCTAAAACAGTAACACATTCTTCCCCCAGTTTAAACAAAAGATTATGCTCCAGTTGCTTCATAAACCTGAAATTAAAAAAAGATCAGATTCTAGAAAACGTTGAATGTTTCAGATTTTTAGTTTTATTAATTTTGTTGAAGAACTGTAATTTATATATATATGATAGGTTCTTGTGTGGGAAAGAAATGCAGATGCTGCTTGTAAACCGAAGATAGACACAAAATGCTGGAGTAACTAAGTGGGACAGGCAGCATCTCTGGAGAGAAGGACAGGTACGTGGATAGGAAAGGTTTAGAAGGATATGGGCCAAACTCAGGCAAGTGGGGCTGGTGTAGATGGGCAGCTTGGTCAGAGTGGCATGTTGGGCCGAAGGTTCTGTTTCCACGTTGTATGAGTATGACCTGAATCAACAAACATATTGATCTATTTGATTATTTTCTCAAAGAATCCTATTAACATTGGCCCATCTAATTTGCCAATCAATGTTACATTTCATTCTTATTTTCTTGTGATAAAATAAACTAATTTTATCCCACATTATAATCTTCAAATGATTACCAACGACAGTTGACTTGGCTATTAGATCTGAAGAATGGTAATATAATGCAAACTCTCCAGACTGATATAATATAAGAATATCTTAAAATAATATTAAGAATATTAAGAGAATATGAAAATATTTGAGCCCCTGCTGTTTTGTTACTGACACCTCAACTTGTAATACCAACCATCAATACCAGCCCTCAGCCTCAAAGCCTGTGTCATTCCCCCTTTCATAAACATCAGTTTTAGATATGGCCCAACGCTCTATGTTTATCCTATCCTTTGCCTGGCCCTGTGGATCTTCCTCTTCCCAATGCTCCATGCTGCCATTAAATGGAATCATGGAGTCCAGGAGTCAAGTAGTCCAGATGAGGATAGACACACAAAGCTGGAGTAACTCAGCAGGTCAGGCAGCATGCCTGGAGAAAAGGAACAGGTATCGTTTTGGATTGAGACCCTTCTTCAGACTGAGAGTCAGGGGAAAGTCCAGATCAGAGGTCTTGACCCAAAAAATAGTCCAACCCAGCCTTTTTTAATGATATTTCCAGAATATAGCTTACATTTTTTATCCATAGGTCATAAGGAACAGGAATGAAAGCCCAGTGCGCCTTTGCAGCTCATCACCTGGTAATCGATGGGGATTTGGCTACTTGCTGTAGTAATGTTAATTTCTTGAATAAGGAATTTATCATGATGAAGAGCAGCTTTAGGAAGAAATAATACCTGTTTAGGAAAGGAGTTTAAATTCTAACATTAATCTAACATTCACATTCACAGTGGCACAGTGGTAGATGGAGTTGCTGCCTTACAGTGCCAGAGACCCTGGTTCAACCCTGACCACTGGTGCTGTCTGTACAGAGTTTGTACATTCTCCCTGTGACCGTGTGGGTTATATTCGGGTGGTCCGGTTTCCTCCCACGCTCCAAAGACAGTCAGGTTTGTAGGTTAATTGGCTTTGGTAAACATTGTAAATTGTCCCTAATGTTAGTGCTAGTGTACAGGGATCGCTGGTCGGCGCGGACTTGGTGGGCCGACGGGCCTGTTTCCGCGCTGCATCTCTAAACTAAACTAAACTGAACTAAAATGAAATAAAATAAATAAATGAAACTAAACTATCACTGAGGAAATCTTCGGCAAGTTTCACAGAGGCGGAACCTGTCTGTTGATACCTGCCAGCTAATGGTAAACTGTAAGGCAGGAGAGACCTTCGGCTGAGACAGAAAGTAAATCAATGGCATGTGCAGCTGAAATATGCAAGTGCTTGTAATTCAAAGAATGCACCTTTGGTGAATTACCGAATCGAATTACAAACACTGTTCTCACCTCAAACCACTGAGCCATGCCATGATTGTGTCAAAACAGAAAGCCTTAAAACAACTGTCAAAATGGGTGAGTTAAAGTTTGCTATTTAAATGTTAGTTTTCACAAGCTTGCATTTAATTAGTTCTAATCATTTGGCAGATTGTTTATGCCCTGTTGACATTGTGTCATTGGTAACGTTATCTGCAGCAGAAGGTACACAAAAATGCTGGAGAAACTCAGCGGGTGCAGCAGCATCTATGGAGCGAAGGAAATAGGCAATGTTTCGGGCCGAAACCCTTCCTCAGACTGATAGGGGGTGGGGTGAAGAAAGGAAAAAAGGAAAAAGGCGGAGGAGGAGCCCGAGGGCTGGGGGAGGGGAGGAGACAACCAGAGGGCTGATGAAGGGGAGGGGACAGCAAGGGCTAGCAGAATTGGGAGAATTCAATGTTCAAGCCCCCAGGATGTAGACTGCCCAAGCGGAATATGAGGTGCATTTCCTCCAATTTACGGTGTTGCTCGCTGTGGCAGAGAGGTCAGATACGGAATGGGAGGGGGAGTTGAAGTGTTGAGCCACCGGGAGGTCAAGTTGGTTATTGCGGACCGACCGGAGGTGTTCGGCGAAACGATCGCCAAGCCTCCGCTTGGTCTCACCGATGTAGATCAGCTGGCATCTAGAGCAGCGGATGCAATAGATGAGGTTGGAGGAGATGCAGGTGAACCTCTGTCGCACCTGGAACGACTGCTTGGGTCCTTGAATGGAGTCGAGGGGGGAGGTGAAGGGACAAGTGTTGCATCTCTTGTGGTTGCAAGGGAAAGTACCAGGGGAGGGGGTGGTATGGGAGGGAAGGGAAGAATTGACAAGGGAGTTACGGAGGGAGCGGTCTTTGCGGAAGGCAGACATGGGGGGAGATGGGAAGATGTGGCGAGTGGTGGGGTCACGTTATCTGCAGCAGATCTAGTCTGTCATCTGATTTGCTCCTTTTCAATCGACACTTGCTTGTCAGGGGATATACCAGAGAAATGTTTTTTTCATACTGTATGCAAATTCAGTTTTGAATAAATAGTTTATCTTTCCAAAGAAATCTATTGTTCAAGGCAATTGGAAGAGATTCAGTGCCCCTTATGAAGCGTGTCCTCCAGATAATATGAACGTTTCGACCCGAAACGTTGCCTATTTCCTTCCCTCCGTAGATGCTGCCTCACCACCTGAGTGTCTCCAGCAATTTTGTCTACCTTCGATTTTCCAGCATCTGCAGTTCCTTCTTAAACAATATGAACGTACAACCTGTTTCTGTATTTTTAAATGGAGGATGGTGAGGGCCTGGAACCTGCTACTAAGGATGGTGGTGAAGTGAAGATACGATAGTGGTGTTTAAAAGGCTTTGAGATAGGCATATAGAGGTGCAGAGAATGGAGGGATATGGATCACGTACAGGCAGCGATAAGTTAAACCTTGGCAGTATGTTTGGCACGGACGTCGTGGACTATGGGGCCTGTTCCTGTGCTGTCCTGTTCTATGTGTAGGAAGGTGCTGCAGATGCTGGTTTACAATGAAGATGGAAACAAAATGCTGGAGTAACTCAGCAGGTAATGCAGAATCTCAGGAGCACGTGGATAGGTGTCATTTCGGGTCATGACCCTTCTTCAGACTCTCAGTCTGAAGAAGTGTCTCGACCCGAAATGTTACTTATTCCTTTTCTCCAGAAATGCTGCCTGACCCACTCAGTTACTCCAGCATTTTGTGTCTGTACTGTTTTATGTTTTATGTTAAAATAAATTCTGCCAGTTGCTCTAAAACCGATGATCAGAGAGTTAAAGTATGGAGCAATTGACGGCTCTCTTCACAGAAGTTTCCTTGCAGCCTTAATATGCTCTGGTGAGTGGACTAACTGGTGAATACTGAAAGCCTATCTTTAGCTCCAGGACCCTAAATCAATTTAGAGAAGTCTATGGCATTTCCTTTAGAGGCTGGACTTGTAACAAGAGTCACTGAGTTATAGAGTGGTACAGCATGGAAACAGGCCCTTCAGCCCAACTTGACCACGCCAATCAATATGTCCCATCTATGCTGGTCCCACCTGCCTGCTTTAGCCCATATCTTTCTAAACCTTCCCTGTCCATGTAACTGTCCAAGTGTCTTTTAAATGTTGTTATAGTATCTGCCTCAACTACCTCCTCTGGCAGCTCGTTCCTTTTACCCACCACCCTCTGTGTGAAAATGTCTCCCTTCAGGTTGCTATTCAACCTTGTCCCTCTCATCTTAAATGTATGTCTCATGGTTCTTGATTCCCCGACTCTGGGTATCCACCCTATCTATTATCATGATCTTACACACCTCTAGAAACGCTTCTTGACATCTTTCCACCTGTGATGCCACTTTCAAGGGACTATGTACCTGTACTCCTAGATCCCTCTGCTCTACAATACTCCCCCGAGCCCTGCATTGACTGTGTAGATCCTGCCCTGGTTTGACTTCCTGGAATGCAACACCTCACATTTAGCTGTATTAAACTCCATTAAACATTCCTCAGCCCATCTGCCAACTGGTCAAGATCCCGCTTCAATTTGTGATAACCAAGAAGACCTAGTGGAGTCACAGAGAAAGTATTTGTTATTTCATTGTTCAATGTCTCTAAGTAAAATAATGTCTAAATTAAAGTAAATTAAGTCTACTTAAATAAAAATATCCAGTCTAGTGTATATTGTCCCAAAGAGGTACACCAGCGAATCTAAATTGATAGAGAGAAGACTATGCATTCTTCCTCTGCACAAAGCACTGAAACCACTACATTTTATTCTACTCTCTCAACCACCCTAAACATCATTAATTGACATTTCTTCGAAAAGAAAGTCGCTGCCAGGGTGAACTGTGGATGAAGTCCTAGATCAGGACTGGAAGCTGTGGGACCTCCTGCCTGCCAGGGTCAACAGTGGATGAAGATGTTGAGATAAGGAACTGCGGTGGCTGGTTTACAAATACAACAGGAAGTGCTGGGGTAATTCAGCGGGTCTGGCAGCATCTCAGTAGAACAAAGATTGATGACTTGTTGGGTCAGTTTTGGGTTGAAGATGATCCCTTTTTCGAGGGATCACGAGCAATGTCAACTTGATATTTTAAATCAAACTCGATAACAAATCCACTGATATAAAGTGTAAAGGTATCACTTTAATTCAGAGGGCCATTGAGTGACTGATAATGCTATTGATCCCCGAAACTGATAATTTTGTAATTGCTACTGGAAAATGTGTTTTACCCCAAAACAGTTCCTCTTTTTTCTGAAGAAATTACCAAGGTGTTTGTGGAATTTTACTTTCATAGAAACGCGATGTTGCCTCCACAATCCCTAAGAAATACCCTAAGAAATTCATTTGTAATATTAAAAATTCTAAAAATGTGAGAATCGAGTGTTGATTCCTTCAGAGGTGCCGTCACGTGGTATTTTGTGGCATTTCTGATCTTTCCCCCAAACCAACCCACTTATTTTGTTTTGGGTGTTTATTTAAGTTGTGAGTGGGAAGTATATTGGGGTGGGTAGACATCCCATGATGCCAGGAACTTGACTGTATATCTGACAGCTTATACAGCTGAGTGGCTACCATGTTTGAGGAAATTTGAGGTGATTGATCTGTACACAGGCACTTCCTGCCTTATCGCCTGTACAACTTCAGTGCACAGAGCCCCAGGAAAGAAGTTACCTCTATGAGATTGTCCACCTGACTTGGATACAATAAACCAATGCCAACAGTTAGAAAAATGTACCCAAAAATTTACCCAGCGGCAACTAGTTTACTAACTTAATTAATTTACTGGGGGCGGCAAGGTGGCAGAGCTGTAGAGTTGCTGCCTTACAACGCCAGGGATCCGGGTTCAATCCTCACTACGAGTGCTGTCTGTATGGAGTTTGTACATTCTCGCCGTGACCTGCTTGGGTTTTCTCAGAGATCTTTGGTTTCCTCCCGCACTCCAAAGATGTAAAGGTTTGTAGGTTAATTGGCTTGGTTATAATGTAGAAATTGTCCGTATTGCGTGTAGGTTAGTGTGCGGGGATCACTGGTTGGTATAGACTCGGTGGGCTGAAGGGGCCAGTTTCCATGCTGTATCTCTAAACTAAACTAAACTAAACCACTATCCAGGAGCCCCAGTATATATGTGTAGAAAGGAACTGCAGATGATGGTATATACTGAAGATAGACACAAAGTGCTGGAGTAACTCAGCAGGTCAGGCAGCATCCCTGGAGAAAAAGGATGGGTGATGTTTAGGGTCGGGACCCTTTCTTAGTCTGAGACTGACCCTTCCTCAATTTGCCCGAAATGTCACCCATCCTTTTTCAGCAGAGATGCAGCCTGACCCGTTGAGTTAGTCCAGCACTTTGTGTCTATGCTAGTAAATATGAATGTGTCGATGTGTAGAAGGTTAATTTTCTGACAGATTACTTTCCTCTGACAGTCTGGAGAAATACTGTAGATTACTATCTGTGGGTTGAGTGAGCTATGAAAAGCTTTGTCTACACGTGAGAATGGTTATTCGCACCACACGCTGTGCTTAAATTCTGATTTAGTTGGAGCATATTAAAAACGTTCTGTTTAAGTCTGCAGCTGCTTTGAAAGGGAGCCCTTTCCTTGGAAATGAAGTGCAGCTGGTGCACAGAGCAACACTGACACTCCAGATTCTTTCTGCTTCAGTTTACACTTCATTCACTTGGCATATGGACTATTTCACTCCTTAGTTTAATGTGTGTCCGCTGCTCCAGACTAAAGCTCGTTAAAAGTTGCAGCCTGTCCTGCCCATGGCAGTTAACTTTTGTTTAGCCTTCGGCCTCAAACTAAGGTCTTGGTCTCTGCTACACGGAAATACATATTTCCAGCACCAGGAGCAGGTGACGTGGAATCGTTTCATTTCACTCCCTTCAGTGATTGGCACTGATTTGTGTGTGTGTGCTGATTCTCTGTACATACTGTGTATACAAAACCCTGGACCACCGCGGAGGAAGGTGCCTGCCCAAAATGTCGCCTGTCCCTTCTGCCACAGTGGCTGCCTGACCCGCTGCGTTACTCCAACACTCTGTGAAACGTCACCTATCAATGTTCTCCAGGGATGCTGCCTGACCCGCTGTGTTACTCCAACACTTTTTGTTTCACAGAGACATCTGCTCTGTTGGAAGTGGCAATTGAAATTGTAGAGTCGTACAGCACAGAAACAGGCCCTTCGGCCCAACTCATTCATGCCCACCAAGATGTCCCACCTATGCTAGTACCATTTGCCCGTGTTTAGCCCATATCCTGCCAAACGTTTCCTTTTGTAAATCTGAAATTAACTGATCCTCTGTTTGTTGTCTCAGACGAAACTAATTCTGCACTGCTTGGAAGAACAGAGGATTACTCTCTGACAATATTTATTCCTCTGTCAATCAGTGCTTGGAACCCAAGTACATGCAATGATTCTGATGAGGGAAGTGTATGTAATATTTATAAGTTTATCAATAAAATAAGACTCATTGAGATGTGAGGAGGAATCTAAGAGGTTTCAAGGTGAATGAGTAGACAAGTATGTGGCAGAGACAGATAAATGCGAAGCTAATCATAACTTATGTCAAACACATGTGTGTGGGGAGTAGCTGAGAAGGCAAATGGTATGGAAGGAACTGCAGATACTGGTTTACACCGAAGATAGACACAAATTGCTGGACTAATTCAGCGGGTCAGGCAACATCTATGGAGAAAAGAAATAGGCGACGTTTCTGGTTGATACCCTTCTTCAGACTGAGAGTCAGGGGAGAGGGAAAACTAGATGTATGAAAATGGTACATTGGCTTCACAGCTAAGATCTGAATACAGGGACAAGCGTATGTAACTACAAGTGACAAAACATCCAATGTCTTTGGAATAAAATTCCCCGACACAATAATGAACGAAAGAATGGCCATTACTGCCATTTTAGACAATGGACAATAGACAATTCAGCCTACACCTGCACAGGTCATTGTTAGCTGTTTGTTAGGTCATTGTTAGCTGTTTGTTAGGTGAATCTAACAAAAGCTAACCTAACTAACACCTAACACCTATCAAATTGCTGACAATTACCTGTTTCCTGTTTCATTGGTTTTTTTTGCATGTCTTTCATTAATTTGTTCTATATCTCTCTACATCACCATCTATATCTCTCATTTTCTTTCCCCTGACTCAATCTGAAGAAGGATCTCGAACCGAAATGTCACCCATTCCTTTTCTCCAGAGATGTTGCCTGACCCATTGAGCTACTCCAGCTTTTAGTGTCTATGTTCGGTTTAAACCAACATCTGTAGTTCTGTCCTCCACATGCAAAGAGTTATTCAGTAACATAATCAAGCGTGATTTTAAGCCTGCAGTTATAAATATATAACGCAATATTTAATCTGTATTGAAAGACATACTGCATGATACATTGAAAGTTACATTGGCCTACGTGTATACAAGTCGATACACTTCAACAATACACAAATGCCATTGAAATATTTGAGATGGTGCATGGAATGCTTTAAGAAAACTTTAATTCTTGGTTGAACAATAAATCAAGTGTTCAACCTGGCTGGCTTCATTGAGTCTTGTTTTTGCAGGATTGTACCTCCGGGAAGAGGGCATGAATACACTCCTGCACATCTGAGATCCCATGCATATTTGGCTAAATGTGAACAAATATAAAGTGGTCATAAGCAACAAGGAGAAGCTGCAAATGGCCCCACTGTTCTGTTTAACTTCAAAAACAACCACAGGTTATGAAATCAATGAGAGAAATTAAGTGAAATAATATTTCAATCGCAGGTTTCGCTCGTCATTTATCTATTTTTCTTTGAAATGTGGAATTACATGTTAAATTGATTATTAGAAATAACTTTAAGAAGAATTTGCCAGGTAATTATGCTGAGGGATAGATTACATATTTCACAATGGCCTACATGACATCATAGACACATCCGTGGAGTCGCTGAATCACACAGCACGGAAACAGGCTCTTTAGCCCAACTCATCCATGCCGACCATAATGCCCTATCTATTCCAACCCCATTTGCTTGTGCTTTGGCCAATTCCCTCTAAATCTTCACTATCTATGCATTGTCCAAATGTCTTGTTATCATTATAATTGTACTTATCTTGACCACCTCCTCTGGCAGCTCTTTCCATATTCCCATCAGCCTCTGTGAAAAACTTGCCCTCAAATCCCCTTTAAACCTTTTCCCTCCCACCTTAAATCTATGCCCTCTAGTGTTAGAACACTACTCAGGGGGAAATAAGCCTGTTACTCCCCACCCTGTCTATGCTGCTCATAATTTTATAATTTTCTATTGGGTCACCGCTTAGCTTCCGTCGCTCTTAGAAAAATAGTCCTAGCCTATCAAATAACTCCCTATTTGGCTTGGCTTGAGAATCCCCCCAAAGGAATAAGGCATTTTCACCGCTCACAGGTAATGGGGAGAAGGCAGGAGAATGGGGTTGAGTGGGTACGAAATGGAAAGATAGATCAGCCATGATTAAATGGCGGAGTAGACTTGATGGGCTGAATGGCCTAATTCTGCTCCTATAATATGAACTTATGAACAGGATGATTTTGGAAGTTTAAATGTGGCCAAATTAATTCCTGAGGGTCTTCTACTTCTTGCGTATGGCGTGCACAGCCTAAAGTTGCAGGACAACTTGTTCTATTTGATATTATTTGACTGTGCACGCCAGGTTGATTGCATTCGTCAAAACAGGGCGGACCACGTGAAGGTTGCCATCTCCCACCCCATTCCTGAGGGTCAAGGATAGGTGACTTCGTACTCGTCATGTTTTTTTGTGGTAGATTTACCAAAATTCAGATACAAATCCAAGCCTATTCCGTTCATTTCCGAGATAAAACATTTAACAAGCAGATAGAAACTGAGCCAGAACATTAATAATAATAATAATGAATTTTATTTACGGGCGCCTTATACCGAGGACTCAAGGACACCATACAGAGATTTATAGGAAACATATAATCAGAATTAAAAAAATAAGTTATAAAGACCAATACACAAATCAGGGACAGAATTCCTTCCAAAAACACAAAAAATAAAATCAGAAGCACAATTTGAGGAGAGAGCAGCGGCAACGAAACCGCGCCAGCGTCCACTCTCCCCTCCGACCATCGAGGGGAAAAAGACCCCAAATCTCTTACTGTACATGTAAACACTTGAATGAACATTGTGCACCCTAACTGTAGCTGAAACTTTTTTAATACTTTGTTTTTTCCGTGGATCAGCCCAGGTACCTGTACCAGGTCTTCTGCCAATGGAATAAAATTCCAACCCAAATCCTTGTATGTGTAATCTAGACGAGCATCTTCGAACCAGCGCGAGGCTAATTATGCATAGCTGAAGTCATTTATTTCAGCTGAAAATTTAAACCAAGGCCCGATCTGCCGTCTCAGGTTAAAGATCTGAAGCCTTGAAGATGAGCAGATGAAATTTCCCTGTATCCTAGCCAACATTTGCTTTCTGGAAAAATGATCTGGTCATTTATTTCAAAGCTGTTTGCAGGACTTTGATATGCAAAAATTGCCTGCAATTTATTTTGTAAAAGTAATGGTACATCAAGAGTAATTACTTGGCAGTATGCATTTTAGAACATCTTGAGTCTCGAACCATTCTATACAAGTGCAAGCTGTTGCTCATCAGCTGAAGATCACCACCGATGTGATCAATAGGGTAATAGACACATTCCTTCTCTCCAGAGATGCTGTCTGACCCGCTGAGTTACTCCAGCATTTTGTGTCTATCTTCGGTTTAAACCAGCATCTGCAGTTCCTTCCTTCACATCAATAGGGTGATGTTCCGCAAGATCCTATCACACGTTCAATGCACTATGTACTTCTGCTTTTGTAGAGTTTTCTTTATGTTTTTATATAAAGTATAAAAGTATAAAACAATGTAAAAGGGAAAAAAGGGTTAATCCACAGGGGAAAGATTTGCAATTACATCCTTTTCAAATTTTCCATTGCCCTGTTAAAAATATAATCATTGTTGCAATGTGAAAGAATGATAATTAACTTCATTAGTGCAAATCCACATTGGAGTTCATTTTGTGATTTGGCCAGGCTTAATTGCAACCAAATGACCTTGCCTGAGAATAATGAATCATCTGAGTATTTATTCATTCAGGGTATGTAGACATCACTGGAAGTCCATCTCAACAGCTCCTGTTTGGAGGAGCAGGATATAGGTCAACCACATTCATGTATTGGCCACACCACTGAGAACAGCAATTTCCCTTCGTGAAGTGTAATGGTGATCCAGGGAATCTACTTCTGTCTGAAGAACGGTCCTTGCCCGAAACATCGTCTACCCATTTCCCCCACAGATGTTCTCTGACCCACTGAGTTCCTCCAGCACTTTGTGTTTTGCTCCATGAACCAGTCAGATTTTTAAATAATCTTTTCAGTAAGGTTGTTTCTACAAGTTGAGACTAGCTCTTCTTACATTAAAATAGATGTATTTAATTAGTTAACTGATTTATCCCAATGCCTCAGGGCAAAGGCCCAGTATTCGATATGTTAGGTACATGAACCCACATCACATTTCAGCAACTTTGTGGCTGTAGCGATTACTCTGTTCATGGGGGGACATGAAGCAAGGAAAAAACAAAATCATGAGCAAATGTAGGCTGAAAATATTATGCAAATCCTCCATTACCTAATCAGTGGCGAGGTGAGCAAATGCAGATAAACAGGAAATTTTCAATTGCTGCCATTAATATTTATGAAAATATTATCACTTGTTGAGTAATGATACGAAACATGAATTGCAACATTTGATAAATAGTCAGTCGTTGCACAACGCTGTCAGTCTTAGACATGATCGCTGGAAATTGAGTTCATTGTGTACTATGTTGATGGGGACAAGAAAAACGAGAAGAAAGGCTTGTGGTGACTAAGACCAAGACAATGCAGTCTGATACATGAGGGTCGATGGAGTAATCAGAAGTAGACAATATCACCCCCTGAAGCCTGCACCACGGTCACTCAGTTTGTGGCTGATCTGATCATGGTCCCAACTTTCTAATTTCTAATTTTCTAACTTCAGGTAACCCATACACCCAGTGCTCCTTTTCATCTCACCCACCTCCACACAAAAACATTAACCATCTCCTTGCCTCTACAGTTGCTACCTCACCCATTGATTTCCTCCAGAAGTTTGTTTTTCACTTTTTTCAGCTAAACAAATCTGAAAATGTTTTTGGACACTGTTCTGTTACCTAGCCAATCCCCTGTCCATGCTCGTCATGGCTATCCCTCGAGGTTGAGGATGATGGTCTACGTTCTGTTGTTTTTATTGACTCTCAGGTGGCTTATGAGTCAGGTGGCTTATGAATCTTAGCTTTGAAAGTTCTTCGGCATTCAGGACCGTTAATTCCAGATGGCAGATCGGCTTTGGTTGTTACTGCCTCTTTTTCCGTTTTCTTCTCTTTTCTTCTAATTCTGCGCATCTCTTGGCTTCGAAGGTCGCTGTTCCTTCTTGGATGATGGTTCGCCAGAGTTTCCTGTCCTTGGCATTGGTTTCCCAATTGTCGATGTCGATTTCACATTTCTTCATGCTGGCTTTTAAGGTGTCTTTGAATCTCTTCTTTTGTCCGCCTCTTTTACGTTTGCCTTCTTTAAGCTGGGAGTGGTAGGTTTGCTTTGGTAGACGCTTGTCTTCCATCCGAACAACATGACCGACCCATCTTAGTTGGTTCTTGATGACGAAGGCTTCGATACTAGATGTTTTTGCTAACATGTATCCCGATATCAGAGTCTCTGATCTTGTGTTGTAACCTTTTGCGGTTCCTTATTGAACAAAGTACTGTAAATACAAATGCACTAAATTAACAAGTCCCTTGTTATTAACCCAATATGTTAGATAAAGGACTACGCTTGGCCAGGTCAAGCCTGCAATGCAACCATGACAACATGCCTTCATGGTCAGGTCAAATCCTTGCACTTACAACAACTGGGACTTGCAAATATCCACAAACTGGCGACTCTGTATACTGTCTCAGTGTTCTATTGCTATACACTTGTACTGTACCTGAGATGCTTATCTAATATGTATTTGTGCTTATATATAGTGACACTTGTACTGAACTTTAGAAAATAAATGAATTTCACTGTACCAAAGCACATGTGACAAATAAAGTACCATACTTTAAACCTAGTCAACTCTGCTTGACAGTATTGAGTTTCTAGCTGCCCCTGCTACTGCTGCCATAGTGATGCTTACAACTCAGCATCTGTGCTAGATATTGTCTACCACTAGTCACAAACACATCCCTGATGAGACCGAGTGACTGCGAAGTGAATTAACTTGTAAAGTTTACCTCTAAAGCTGGCAATGTTTGTGGTCTACAGCAGCCTTTAATTCTATCCAGGCCATCCACTGCAGCCATGAAACCTTCTCAACATCAGTGAATCCGTGTCCATCCATGATTTAATTATGGAAATGGGTGTCAAACAATTTTGCGTAGCATTAAAAAAAAGCGATAAATACTTGATGAGCATGATGAAAATTACAGTGAATGGTGATGTAAAATAAACGTCATTCCACCGACCACACATTGCACTGCCCGGTTTTCCTTTCCAGTGAACTTTCAACTTCCCACCATTAAATCCTCTGAGCAGTTCCAGACAACAGGACGCAGAGTTTGTTTCCCATGATTTACTTGCCATTAGTTATGCAACACACCAAGCGAATGTCAGGAAGGAAGTATGCGGAGAGGAGGCTCATTCCAGCAAAATAAGCACCTTTGCAAAAGACCAGTCCACTCCACGCAGAATTTACATGACGCCATCGATCAGAACAGATTTCAGAGATGAAGAATCACTGTTTGTGCCAAATAAACTAATTCATTGCAGCTGTGTTTGGTTTAAAGAATCAGGTTTTCCAAGATTTTTTGCTTCAGATGTAATGCATTTGGAGATTAGTCTCTGCACATGGCTGCAAATAGTTACCTTTAAATTAAAGAGAGAATCCACTCTAAAACCAGCTTCATTTTGTTACAGTGTGCAATATGTGTAATTTAGCCCAAACAACATCAGGACAATTAAAAACAGCATCCATGAAACGAGAGCACCTCTGGAATGTCCGCTGGTTATTGCCCAACCTAGGACTAAAATAGTCGACAAAAAACAAAACAAGCTCACATCTTTCTCCTGAAAATTTAGATTGCACCGCGGACACCCGAGAAAGATTTTAGGATCGGCATTGATCACAAAGCTGTCAGTAATATCCATCTGTCACCTCTCCCTACCGTGTCCAATATTTGTTCTCTACATTACGATGAATTGTATACTGTAGAGCAAGGAAACAGGTCCTTTGGCCTAAATTGTCCACACCAACCAAGGTGGCATATTGGGCTAGTCCCAGCTACCTGCATTTGGCCCATAGCCCTCTAAACCTTTCCTACCTCTCCAAATGTGTTTCAAAGCTTAGAATTGTACCTGCCTCTATAACTTCCTCAGGCAGCTCGTTCCAGATATGGACCACCCACTGATGAAGAAATTGTCTCTGAGATCCCTCAAATCTTTTCCCTCTCAACTATGCCCACACATTTTAGTATCCTGGGAAGAAGACTGTGAGCGTTCACTTTATCCACGCCCTTCGTGATCTTGTACACCAAAATAAGGTCACCCTGCAGCTTCCTATGATCCAATGAAATAAAATCCCAGCCTATCCAGCCTCACCCTATAACCCAAGCCCACAAACCTAGGTAAAATCCTGGTGAATCTCTTCTGCACCCGTGCCAAAATATTGACATCCTCCTGCAGCTATTTTATGGGACGTTGCAAGAATTTTGCATTTCATTATGTAATACAAACTTGTTCTCGAGCGATATCTAGGTGTGGAGGATGTGAAGAGATGCTGCCTGACCAGCTGAGTTACTCCAGCACTTTTGGTTCTTTTGTGTATCAACCAGCATCTGCAGCTCCTCGTTTCTACATGAAGGGATATCAGACAGTTTGGTACAAATGCCAACAATGCCAGTAGGTATGTTATAATACTTATCTTCAGCGGCCCTGCAGTTCTGCCACTGGCCGTGTGCGCAATTTTGGCGCCTTTGAGGAGGGGGGGGCGGGGTTAAAACGCGGGTTTCTCCTACCTTGTCCTGGATTATATTTCGTTGGAATGCAAGCTTTTGCTGAAGAATCGTTCCGACGGGCGTTCTGTGTATTTTGTTTTAAAAATCGCCCGACAAGTTCAGCGCTGGAGTAATTTTAAAATCAGCTTCTAAAGCCGTCAACGCCGACAACGGGGCCGGATTTCATGCACGGGACAGGTAAACGAAAGCCGTTTATTTTATGTATAAAAGTGCTCCTTGAAATGCCTTTAATTCACATTTTAAGTTGCGAAACGGTGATTTCTTCCCCCATACGAACCGGCAGTATTTTTCATGCCGATACGGGTTTAAACTCACCACAACCGCAACGTTCCAAATGATCGCGTTCCAGAAAAACCCACTCGCAAGATGATTTAAATGGCCATTAATTTACAGGTATTAAACATTAAATTCCTTCCATTTGGCCTATAAATCCATGACAATGAGATTAAAAAATTATGTTATATTGTGAATTCTTGTGTGAATGTTATTTGGACACTTAGGCTTTTTAAAAATGTTAATCTATTCTTAAGAAATTGATAGATGTTTAGATCTAGTAATTGAATTTTGTAATTAGCTACAATTAGGTAACTAACTAATTATATGCTTTAATTTCATGTTGTCTAAGTAAGATTGTTTCATATTTGTTTCAGAATGCTTCAATCTATAATAACTGAACATTTATTTCAGTTCTCTTAATTTTTAAGAAAATTATGGGCTTTTGACTGTCCTCGATCACAGCTTTTGTGTTAAGTCAATGGAAAAGCAATTGACAAGATGCTAATTTCCGAATATGAAAATGGCCATAACCTTTTTAATACTGAAGATAAGAAAGTGAATTAGGTGTCAAATTAAACTTCTTTTTATGCTTTATCTGATGGGATAAATTACAGACTTGACTTTTAAAATCTCAAAATGTTGTAACATTGCTAATATCAGTGGTGTAGACTTAGTGATATCAGGAAAGCAAGAACAGCTAAGAGTGAAGTAAAGTTGCTGTGGAGTCTGAGAAGGGTCTCGACCCGAAGCTTCACCTATTCCTTTTCTCCAGAGATGCTGAGTTACTCCAGCATTTTGTATCTATCTTTGGTGTAAACTGGCATCTACAGTTCCTTCCCACACAGAGTTGCTGTGGATGCTGAGGGTGGCACAGTTAGTGCAGCGGTAGAGCTGCTGCCTATTACAGTTCCAGAGAACCGATCATGAGGGTTCGATCCTGACTACAGGAGCTGACTGTATGGAGTTTGTACATTCTCCCTGTGACCCGCATGGGTTTGCTCCGGTTTCCACCCACACTCCAAAGACTTACAGGTTTGAAGTTTAATTGGCTTCGGTAAAAATAGTAAATTACCCCAAGTGTGTGTAGGATCGTGTTGGTGTGCGGGATCACTGGCCGGCATGGACTCGGTGGGCCGAATGATCTGTTTCTGCACTATATCGCTAAAACTAGTTGTTACTGTGAATGGCTAAGCGTTATTTAAAATTCAGAAAAATCAGGAAGAGTTCGACATGTGATCATACTCTTTTCTTCCTTGTCTGTATGTTTGATGACACAAACACTCAAATGTTTGATGTCAGACATCATCGCCTGCTTTCATTCCTTTTAGTTCTGGTTAAATGAAGGCAGATTTGAGGTCCATTGGGTTGAATAGACTCGCCGCTTGACATTTTCACCAGTGCGTTTCTCCGGGGCTATTTTCAAGGTTATGCACATGACATTGTGAAGAATTGCTACACTCTTTAAAGCTTGCTCATATCCATAAGCAGTGTGCAGCAGCCCACAGCTATAAATGACGCTGAAGACTCATTAATGACGGTCGCATTGTTGTTTGATAATGTGCGTGACTTTCAGTTCCATTCAGTCTCAACCACTCGAGTGCCTTGGGCAACTTGTTATTGTTAATGATGGAAAATGAAGCAAAAAATGTGACTAATTAGCCTTATGTATATTTCTGTGCCTCTTGACATTGAGCTGTCAATGGGCATGGATGATTTGGAAGAATCTATCCTTTGGCCCAGACAATACAGCTTCTTGTTGGACTTTCACTTGCCATCTTGTCATGGAGCTGGCAACCTTAAAACATAATCTTGTGTTGATTACACTCCAAGATATGCCACAATGATCTTTTGTTCATATCATTAACAGAAGACAATTACATGATTGACAGAAAGCCACCAAAAATATAATTGAATCTCAATGAGAAAAGTAACTGAATGTGCCTTCGGGCAAGGGTGCATATCCTGATAACTTGGTTGTCTCAGCTTCAGAATGGTGAAAGAGTAGCCTTGATCAATGGGTCAAGAAAAAAAGATGAAGGGCAGTTGACTCACTGTGTGGGTGATTAGCAGCGATGGGTATGGGGAAGGAAAATTAGGTAAGTTGGGAAAAAGAGGGATAGAAGGAAGTAAATCAGGGAAAGGGAGGAGAGACACTGAAAGGAATGGATTAGAGGAAAGGGTTCAATTCAATAATTCAGTAATACTTTATTGTCACATGTACCGAGGTACATTGAAATGCTTTGATTTGCATAGAACCCGGTAAAATCATACAGCAGACCTCACCTGGGCAGTACACAAGAATTGGGAGAATGGTGAGGAAGAATTTGGCGATGGCAATGTGATCTTGTTAAGAAGTAGAATGCCCTAGAAGTTCTGAATGCTCCTGGTTCAGTCTTTGGAAATATTTTCAGCTTTCAATCGAGATCACAGTGCGCCTCAGTTTACATTAACAGTAAATGGACAAGGGTTAACAATTGTCAGTGCATGCAACATTACCAGTGAATGACTGAGGATGGTGGGAGGGTGGGGGGAGCAGTGGCAATGGTGATGAGGGTGAGTGATGGGATGGTGTGCCGGTGATGAGATGTTAAATTACAGCACTAACACACAAGCCGCAACAATATCACAATAGGGCGGCATTGTGGGGTAGCGGTAGAGTTGCTGCCTTACAGCGCCAGAGACCCGGGTTCGACCCCGACTACGGATGCTGTCTGTATGGAGTTTGTACATTCTCCCCGTGACCTGCTTGGGTTTTCTCCGAGATCTTCGGTTTCCTCCCACACTCCAAAGACGTACGGGTTTGTAGGTTAATTGGCTTGGTATTAATGTAAAATTGTCCCTAATGTGTGTCGGGTAATGTTAATGAGTGGGGTTCGCTGGTCGGTGCGGACTCAGTGGGCCGAAGGGCCTGTTTCTGTGCTGTATCTCTATAATTAAAACTAAATCACAAACCACAACAATATTACAAACTGTGGTGACTCCCCGTTAAACTACTTTGAGGGGCTGGATGACAAAACAATGTTCTTACCATCTCCCTCCCTCAAATGGAGCATGGAAGGTTGAGTATCTAACTGATCTCAGCTTAACTTCTTATTTAAAAAAGACACATCTCCATCAGGCTAGGACTCTTTCAGTGAGGCACTTGAAGCATTCCCTGCATTTTTTATCACCATTTATAATAAGCTAGTCTTTATAAAGGCATTCCACAATATTGGAACAAGTATGCATTCCAAACAAACCACTTGCTTTTACTGAGCAATTAAACATACCACACCAGGTCCCTACTATTTTTTTAATACTTGTGACAGGAATGTGCCGTGGTAATTTAGCATCTGGTTCATAGTGTCAGGGTCTTACATTGCGTAAACAGGCACTTCAGCCAATCGTCCAAGCTAATCATTAACCAAATCTATCTATCTATACATAACTAAAACTCTTATCTTGTGCTCTTCCAGTTTGCGTGGTTTTTCTATTTGCGCAAAAACGGTACATTATAGCGCTATGATTTTTCGCCACCTTACTCACCACTCTCCTGTGCTGCAACTGCAACAAGTTTTGTTCCGATCTATGGTATATTTTTTAAGTTATTAAAGTTTAAAAATCTTTAAAACCTCACATGCGCAGATTAGTCTCTTCTCCTGTCATACAGCGCCACGCAGATTGGTCTCCTCTCCTGTCAGTCAACGCCATGGCCGGGATGGCGACGCCCCTTCCTGCGCCACGGCCTCTCCCGTCTCACTCACAAACTCCTCTCTCCCCTCCTCACAGTAACTTGTCTACCGTCTCCCCCACTACTGGCAGGGGCCCCGGAGGGGGGAGGGTTCAGTGGAGACCCTGGATCCATCTCTCTCTCTCTCTCTCCCTCACTCACCCCTCTCCCCCACCCACACTCTATGGCGATGGCGGTCCCGTCTAGCCGTCCTCTCGGATGAATGGCTGCGACCGTCCGTCTCCTCCACCGTCGCCGCCGCCTCTTCTGCTGTAACTCACCCTCACGGCCCTCTCGGAGGAGATCTTCTCCACCAGCTCATCGAAACTCATGGTGCCCACCGTGACGAACACTGACTCCATCCTCCCCAGTGGCCGGGCCCGGCGGCAGCAGCAGGCAGGCAGGCAGGTAGGCGGGTGGGCAGGGTGTGGTCGGGCCGAGCGGCAGCAGCTGGCAGGCCAGTAGGGCAGGGACGGGCCGAGTGGCAGCAGTGGGTGGTAGGACAGGACGGGGATGGGCCGAGCAGTGGCTGAGCTGGAGTGGGCAGAGGAAGGGAGGGAGAGTCGGGTTGCAGGGTGGCCGAGCAGTTTGCGTAACTTACACACACACACGATGCAAACTGGTCCAATCATCAAGACAACGGGATCTAAACCACAGCTAACAATGAATGGCCTGTGGAGGAAGGAACTGCAGATGCTGCTTTTTATGAAGGGAGGGAGGGAGTGACTGAGGGTAGGGGAAAGGAGAGGGAGGGAGAGGTGAGGGAGGGATTGGGAGAGGGAAGGAGGACAGGGAAAAGAAGAGGGAGGGTGAAGAGGAGGGGGAGGGTGTGCTGGGGGATGAGGGGAAATGAGCCGCGTCTGCGCAGTTGGGGGCTATGCGTGAGTGGTGGAATATTGCGTTGGGGGAGCAGACCCAACAGATCTGCACTTAGTCTAGTTTATACTAATTGTACGCTGACCCCATGTTATTCTCCACACATTCCCATCACCTCACCCCAGATTGTATCATTCACTACGCACTAGGGTAATCTACAGAAGCCAATTAGTCCGTCAACCCACATGCCTGGGTTGCAGGGCACTCCCACATGGGTATGGAGAGAGTTCTTCCTCGTGTCCGGCCATCTTCTATGTCACGTCTTTCCGGTCGGTCAGTGACGGTTGACGGTCGGACGGTTGGAGAGAGTGTGCAAGCCTCGCACCAGTGGTCAGGATTGAACTGGCGTCACTGGAGCTGGGAGGAAGCAGCTCTATCCCCTCTCCTCCAGAGACATCAGATGTGAGGAGCAAAGACCGGTGGGAGGGTCAACTGGGGTAATGCCTCCAGCGCCTTCAAGGTCGGCTGCAGGAAATCCCCCAGGACACAAAGATGGGCGGATGGGCCGACATGACTTTGGACTTTGAATAATGGCACCAATAATGGCGGCGCCCGCATGTGTAATATATGCAAAAATAATTTCACTGTGCAGTTGCATATGTGACAAATAAAGCAACTCTTGAACTATTGGCATGGGTATTGTCTGCAGTTCTCATGTGGCATGCCAAAATGCTGACTACTTGCTAACTACCATCTAATTACTTAGCAAAGGTTACTGGATCTACATTACCCATTCCATTTGCTATATGTTGTTGCAATGTGCAAACTGAGTT
The DNA here is from genome assembly GCA_038087875.1 of Malacoraja senta. Lineage (NCBI taxonomy): Eukaryota > Metazoa > Chordata > Chondrichthyes > Rajiformes > Rajidae > Malacoraja > Malacoraja senta. Next base: position 28,719,541 of record CM075985.1, read on the forward strand.
TCGTTTTCCAGTTATGGCATGTTCTATCACACCATGTAGTGTAACCTGACCCAACACATTTCACCAACTGATTGCTGACTTATTTTAGGTAATATAAATGTGGTTTGGCTCTTGCCCAGGGCTGATAAATCAGGAGAAAACCCATTTCACCGTACTGTCTGACTTCTTATTATTGAACTCTTCGCATTATTTTATTTAGACTTGCTACTTGCTGCTGATGTGTACGTGAGGGGTGCATTTGTGACCAACACTGTCAATATTGCCAACAAGGGCAGCGCAGTGGCGTAGTGGTAGAGTTGCTGCCTTACTGCAGCGCTAGAGACCCAGGTTTGTTCCTGACCTCGGGTGCTGTCTGTATGGAATTTGTACCTTCTCCCTGTGACCTTGTGGGTTTTCACCAGGTGCTCCGGTCTCCTTCCTTCTGCCAAAGGCATACAAGTTTGCCAGTTAATTGGCACCTGCAAATTGTCCTTCGTGTGTACTGAGTGGATGAGAAAGTGAGATAACATAGAATTAGTGTGAACGGGTGATCACTGGTCAGCACAGACTCGATGGGCCGAAGGGCCTGTTTCCATGTTGTATCTCTAAACTAAATCAAGCTAAACAAAAGGTCAAAGTGAGGGGCTGAGAAATCCTCACCACGGTGTTCTTGTTCTCCTTTGATGAAATAGTCCACTCCAGATGAGGTGAGATCGACCAGCTTTAGGCAGGGGCTTACATTCCACAGAAAACCAGCCTCAGCAGGTCGGGCAGCATCTGTGGAAAGGGAGAAAACAGTTAATGTGTCATTTGGAAGAGCTAGATACATAGACATAGATACATAGACAATAGGTGCAGGAGTGGGCCATTCGGCCCTTCGAGCCTGCACCGCCATTCAATGTGATCATGGCTGATCATCCACAATCAGTACCCCGTTCCGGCATTCCATATCCCTTGATTCTGCTAGCCCTTAGAGCTGAGGTCAGAGAGAGAGAAGAACAAAAGCAAGTTAGTTCATCCTTTTCCCAAATTTGACATAGGGTCTCCGACCTGAGATCATTTCTGCTTCTCTCTCCACAGCTGTCGCCTGACCTGCTGAGTATTTCACTTCCTCTGCTTGTAATTTTAATTTCCAGCATCTGCATTTACTTGTTTACTCTTTTTGTTTCCTGCTATTGCATCCACATCTTTTCCCAGCGGATGTTATAGTAAGAACTGGTCATAGTAGTCATGGTTGCCAGACATTCAACACAGTTGTCTCTGGCCCCTGAGGGCCATTGAAGATCTATCCGACCCACACCCATTGTGTTCAGCTGTTCTACCGCAGTGTCTAAATGGTGAGAGAAGCCAGGCATTCTAATGGCAGAACACTCCACGACTTCCCAGTGGGGTCATATTTTACTTGTTCTCTCCTGCAGTTTAATCAAAACCTTAGTTAGACACAAAATGCTGGAGTAACTCAGCGGGGCAGGCAGCATCTCTGGAGAGAAGAAATGGGCGATGTTTCGGGTCAAGACCCTTCTTCAGACTCAACCCGAAACGGGTCTCCAGAGATGTTGCCTGTCCCGCTGAGTTGCTCCAGCATTTTGTGTCTATCTTCGGTTTTAACCAGCATCTGCAGTTCCTTCCTACACATTAATCAAAACCTTGGTGGGAATAATGGAAGCTGCTTATTATCTCATGTGTTGATGCCCAGTTGGGAAGAGAACCACGATTCCTGCAGTATGTCTACTACCCTGTGACTCTCGAGCACTCCCTCCAGCCTCACCAAATTGTGCCTCACATACAGCTGCATCCTTTGAAACAAATAACATGTGTCTTCATTTGAGAATAGAAAAAGCAACGTTGAAGAACTTCTCTTTTCTGAGAATCCTGATTGCAGTCTCAAATATAATTATTTTGCTTTCATTTTCAGATGTTGGCAGAATCAACAGAGTATGCCAGCTTTGGTCATTGTGTGGAAACAAAGAACAGCAGATGCTGTTTTATACCGAAGATAGACACCAAGTGCTGGAGTAACTCAGTGATTTGGGCAGTATCTTTGGACATGTGTGGTGACGTTAGCGACTTTAGACTTTAGAGACTTTAGACTTTAGAGACACAATGCGGAAGCAGGCTCTTCAGCCCACCAAGTCCGTGACGATCCGCGAACACCCCCGCACTAACACTATCCTCCACATCAGAATTAAAGGGCGCTCTTTTAGAAAGGAGGTGAGGAGGAACCTTTTTTTTTTGCTTTCAGATAACAAATTAAAATGTTATTGCTGATTACATTTATATTAGATTACATATTTGAACTGTATGTAACATACCCATAAGCCACTTATCTCAGAGTTAAATGCTCCATTTTATTTGACAGATGAGGAGGTTCTGAATATACAGGAATTGATTTCTTTAACTTCAAGTAACCCTTGCAACCCCTTTCTCCATCCCTCCCCCATCCTAGTCGACCTGTTGAGTTCCACTTTCTGTATTAACTCATTATCACCTATCCCACAGCCAACAATGAACCATTGTGGGCGGGAAGAACTTCTTCAGTCAGAGGGTAGTTAATTTATGGAACAGAGGGCTGTGGAGGCCAAGTTAGTGGATATTTTTAAGGCAGAGATAGACAAATTCTTGATTAGAATGGGTGTCAAGGGTAATGGGGAGAAGGTAGGAAATGGGATTAGGAGACAGAGATCAGCCTTGATTGAATGGCGGAGTAGACTCGATGGGCTGACTGGCTTAATTCTACTCCTATAACTTGTGAACTTGTGAATTTATTATTTTTTCTGAAGCCAATTAACCTACAAACCTGTATGTCTTTGGAGTGTGGGAGAAAACTGGAGCACCCAGGGAAAACCCACACAGTCACAGGGAGAATGTACAAACTTTGTACAGACAGTACCCGTAGTCAGGATCGAACCCAGGTGTCCACCTAGTGAGCCACCCCTGTGACATTAGGGCCAGGACCCTTCTTCAGTCTTAAAGTAGGATGTGTGACCAGGGAGGGATCAGAATGGCCCGCACCCCCTATTTTCAGTCTGAAGAAGGGTCGCGACCTGAAACGTCAACTATCCATAGTCATTCTGTACACTGACTTCAAGTTTCAGGTGATGTGAAGTAAAACATCTTTGGTGAAAATGTCCAGACACACAGGCTACATGAAATACCTTCGTGTAGGTACTGGTCTTCTGGGTTAACTTCATAAATCATGTGGAAAGGGTTGACTATCTCCTTGCATGATTCCATTGAGTCTCACAGAGGAGTCCACCCCACATCCTGCACATATCTAGAACAGCATCTTTCCCTAGCTCAGTAAATCCATCCTCCATCCATTTATTCTTGTAATTGGCTGTTCATTCTACAACTTTCCGTTCCAATCCAATGCCTTTGGGGGTGTTGACATTTCCCCAACATGCCCATATTCTCTGGCAATGTTCATCTTCCCACTTCCACAACAGTTGCTTGTATTCCGCAGGATCTATGCCAGCATTTTTATGTTTGTCAACTCCATGCTACGTGATGCCATAATTCAAAGAAACAGTTGTAGTTTTGACTAATAAGATTTGGCCCTGTCCCTTCTCTGTTATTCAACAGCCAATGCATGATGAGTAAAACATTCCAGTACATAATTGTGGTGAAGTGAAGTCATTGCATTTGGGCCAACATTCCCAATGCTGGAAACTGTATGAAACCGCAACAAACCCATCACGATGATGTTGTGTTGGACCAGGTTGAACATTTGCCCAGGTTTCATCTCCGTCGTCTCGGGAGACCATTTACGGCCACTACGTACATGTTACTCTACTCAGCACACCTGCTGGATTGCTGGTGGAAGCCTTGGTTCCAGGGCTCCCCCAGCCACCATTCTATCCTCCATCCCTAATAAAGATGTGCTTGTCCAACCTCCTCTGCCATCACTGGAAGTCCATGCCTAAATTGGCTCTCAGAACAGGGGTCTTGGCAAAGGGTTTGTGTAGCAAAGTTTATTATCACATGGTAAAATTTCACCTTGTATATTTGAGTACCCTTAACCACGAAAAAATATTCTGTGCACTCACGCTTTCTATTCCCCTCATGAGTTTAGACGTGATTGAAATTTTGGAGATTCACCTGATTGTTCTCGGTATATGGGGAAAGGGACATGTCTGAAGAGCAGTTTCCTTACCTGCTGGAGCAGTCAGGGGATAGACCCAAAATGCTGGAGTAACTCAGCGGGACAGGTAGCATCTCTGGAGAGAAAGAATGGGTGACGTTTCATGTCGAGACCCTCCTTCAGACCAGGGGGCTTGGCTGGGCATTCATGTGTTCAGAGGGCCATTGCTTTGAATAGCTGGAAATCTTGCTGAGACCTGCCCCTAGGTTTCTGATGTGTCGTTTCAGTGGGTGGGGACTCCCGTCAGATTCACTAACCTCCGCTGTACATAATGAATAGAGTCCTTGACTGGACAAGTCGTTCAACTCATATGTGAAAGAAACAAACCTGACAAGTTAAATGGAATGTTTTGATTGCATAGTTGTGCTATTAAAAATAAGTGATTCAGGTTTGAATAACAATGATTCTTAAGGAAAGATCTATCAGCCTCGGTACCTTCAGTGGAAATAGAAACCAAATTAACCTCAGGTTCATTAATATTGTCCTTCCTACTGCTTGCATTTATGTTGTGAAGACCCGAAACAGATGCAGGCAATTAATTGGTTTTGACAGAATATATACACAGTGTAAATTGATTTAAATTACAAACAGCAGCTTACCAAGCATGTTTAAGTGTGCTAAGGAACTCACTGATTTGAATCTTATTATTGTGTTTCCAGCACTGCCACTCCTGAATGCAGTTCATGTGCAATGTTGTTATGAACAATACAGTAATGTCTCAGCTAATTCTAATCCTCTACATGACCTTCACTTTACCTTTAACTGTAGCGTTTGCATCCACACTGTCTGGGTGTCCCAAAGGCAGTGGTTGGAGAATGTTTACAACTTCTAAAGAAGGGTCCCGACCGGAAATGTTGTCTGTTCATTCCCTCAACAGATGCTGCCTGACCCACTGAGTTCCTCCAGCATCTACTGTCTCTTGTGTCTATAACTTCCCATCCAGTTCCCAGCAAGTTACAATTCACTGGCCCGTGGAGATGCTGTGCTCTGTCCAGATCTGCTTGAATACCAGATGGAAATCACATTATTCTCACTTCCCGACTGAAGAAGGTCTGAAGAAGGGTCCCGACCTTAACGTCACCTACCCATGTTCTCCAGAGATGCTGCCTGACCCGCCGAGGTACTCCAGCACTTGGTGTCCTTTTGTGAATTAACCAGCATCTGCAGTTCTTTGTTTCTATATTCTCACGTTCATTGTGTGCACTTTGCAGGTGGCAGGAGAATGGGGTTGAGAGGGAAATATAGATCAGCCAATAGACTTGATGGGCCGAATGTCCTAATTCTGCTCTTGTAACTTATCAACTTTGGTGCCTATATTTCCTGCACTACAAATCACAGAATAAAGCTTCCTTGGGCTAGATGATTGGGAAAGTTGTTATGGAAATTAAAATTTTCTGTAGATAGACTCCAAATACTGTAACTCAACGGGACAGGCAGCATCTCTGGAGAGAAGGGATGGGTGACGTTTCGTGTCGAGACCTTTCTGTTTTCTGTTATCTTTTCATGGATCCTTTTTTGTGAAAAAAACCTCCGTTGGTCCCTCCCTGTAACATGAGCAATGGGATGATGTTAATAAGTTCCCTCTAACTTTAACATATTCTAAAGGTAAAGATGCCAATGTTCTCCCTTAGCTTTGGAATCATTGCATTGCCTTTGTTCCCTTTACCCTTTGCGTATAAAACTGAGCATCTCACTTCAAAAAACTAAAAACTGCAGTAGCTGGAAATCTGTAATGAAAACAGAAAGTGGTGGAAGCACTTAGTAGGTCAGGCGGCATCTGTGTAAAAAGAAGCAGTGTTAATTCCTCCATGATCTTTAACAATCTGTCCCTCTGAAACCTTCCGTTGTACTGCTCCTTATAATGTCAACTGCAAATATTATTTGCTGCCTGGATTTCCACTAGGTAGGATGCCACATAAACTCTTAAGTTAATTTTATCTGATATCCAGCACTGTAATTTTAAGTAGTATATGACTTCTTGAATTGTCATGCAGTTGTCTGCAAATTATGCCCTCATACTCAAGTTTGTGTCATTTTTATATCAATATTTATTCTGAGAAGGGCAAAGGGTACAAATATTGAGTATTGTAGTTCCAACTGTTTATATCCTTGCAGTCCCAATTAACCAAAACTGTATTTATTGCGTTTAGATAACTTTCTGACTTTGCTTTCAAATTCCCCTTTATTTTTTATCAATAAATATCGTTTAAAATTCCACATAACACACACGATTCATTGAATGTCTTTTATTAAATCACTCCTTTATGGCCTTGAGCAACCTCAATAAAATTATCAGACAGAACCTGCCGTTTGGATTTCTTTAAATAGGTTATATTTTACCCATTGTTAACTTGTCTGATGCTGATTTTAGGAAATAAAGATGTGGTTGAAAGCTCTGTCGACTATGGTGGTGGGAAGGTCACTCTGCCTGCTCTCATTCCTTCTACTCTCAGCTGTGACAATGTTCTATGTCTCTTTATATCACCGTCTTTATCTCTCGTTTCCCTTTCACGTGAATCTCAGTCTGAAGAAGAGTCTCATCACCTATTCCTTTTCTCCAGAGGTAACCCAGCATGACCCGCTGAGTTGCTCCAGCTTTTTGTAACTATCTTCAATATTTAGTTCCCCTCGTCTTTGTCTTCCACACCATTTTTCTTTATTTGGTTCATAATTTGTTTTACTTTCATTGTGTTATATGCATGCGTGGATAACAACTTTAAGTAATGTTGATTTTCTTTGGCTTGTTAGAAACATAGAAACATAGAAAATAGGTGCCGGTGGAGGCCATTCGGCCCTTTGAGCCAGCACCGCCATTCATTGTGATCATGGCTGATCGTCCCCAATCAATAACCTGTGCCTGCCTTCTCCCCATATCCCTTGATTCCACTAGCCCCTAGAGCTCTATCTAACTCTCTCTTAAATCCATCCAGTGATTTGGCCTCCACTGCCCTCTGTGGCAGAGAATTCCACAAAATCACAACTCTCTGGGTGAAAAAGTATTTTCTCACCTCAGTCTTAAATGGCCTCCCCTTTATTCTAAGACTGTGGCCCCTGGATCTGGACTTGCCCAACATTAGGAACATTTTTCCCGCATCCAGCTTGTCCAGTCCTTTTATAATTTTATATGTTTCTATAAGAACCCCCCCCCCCTCCCCCCATCCTTCTAAACACCAGTAAATACAAGCCTAGTCTTTTCAATCTTTTCTCATATGACAGTCCTGCCATCCCAGGGATCAATCTCGTGAACCTACGCTGCACACCATCCTCGAAACCCAGCTGTTGCCACAGAAACCCCTGTTCGTACCTCTCACAATGGAGTCTCCAACTACCACGGCGTTGCCTGACGTCGGCCTCTTTGGTTTTGGCTCAACAGCACTTTTTGCTTCGTAAGACCTCCCTGGTGGAATAAAACTGGGTGAAAAAAAGGTCTTACCTTCCACTACCTGCAACCTCTGGCAACCACCTTCAACTAGCATTGCAACCGGCTTCGATTAAAAAATTACCGATTTTTAAAACGGCAACCTATTTTTACTCGCGGCCGGTTTTGAATTTTTTGAAATAATCGCCGGAACATAGAAGAAGCGGAAACCACTTTCGACCATTAGGGAGACTGACAAAAACCTCCGGGAACCTCCGGGAACCGCACGGAAACCTTGGGTGGGGCGCAAAGTCTCCAGAGGTTTCCGTTCAGGTTTCCTAAGTGGGGCAGGGGCATAACACACTAACACTATCCTGCACACTAACACTATCCTACACACACCAGGGACAATTTACAATTATACCAAGCCAAATAACCTACAAACCTGTACATCTTTTGCGTGTGGGAGGAAATTGGAGATTCCGTAGAAAGCCCACGCAGGTCACAGGGAGAACATACAAACACTGTATAGACAAGCACCCCTGGTCGGGATCGAAACCGGATCTGTGGCTATGTAAGGCAGCGACCGGGTGATCACCTGTAGGTAGCAGTAACTGAAAACGAAGTTACAGATGGTCACTTGCCCACTAGAGATGGACTGAAGACAGCTGAGGCCAGAGACAAGGCTGTAAGGACTAAGCTGAGCCTGACTCACTTTACATCAGTGCCCCATCAGTGTGGGGTGAATGATCCCTAAACCAGCCCACCAAGGAGGTTGTAAATGCTTGACACAAAATGCTGGAGTAACGCAGCAGGTCAGACTGCATCTCTGGAGAGAAGGAATAGGTGACCCTTTCTGAAAGGTCCGAAGAAGGGTCTCGACCCAAGAATGTCACCTATCCCTTTTCTCCAGAAATACTATCTGTCCCGTTGAATTATTCCAACATTTTGTGTCCATCTTCTGTGTAAACCGGCATCTGCAGTTCCCTCCTTCACGCGGTGTAAATGGTGTTGATTAGATCCTTACGAACAAGGAGCCTCATGAACCAAGGAGATAAGTCATGGTAGTGTTTGTATTGGTTCGGTGGTTCATTATTATCACAAGATACAATTTGTAAAGCGGCAATCAGCTTTGCAGAGGGCACATTAAGTTATATCTCCTCTTTAAAAATGACCAAGGTACAGTGAAATTATTTTTGTTTTTTGCATGCAGGTCAGTAAGATTATTGCTGTACATAATAAATACAATCCCTGATTAAGTACAGGATACATAGAGACAGCCAAATGAGTCCATATGCAAAAGTATCTACCATCTACCTCATTGGTCATCCTCGGACTATCTTTAATAGTAAGATTAAACGAGAACTTACCAGTTTGAAATTTGATCTTTATTTTATGAGGAGTTATGATGAGCGATTACGTGAAGAAGGCCGTCAGCCCGCAATCACGTCAATCTTCAAAGCAGCGGTGTGAAATCACAGAACAGAAGTTGAACTGAACATAGTAAGATTGGAGAGAACCAGAAACTACCAGATGACCTTTATAATATGAGGGTTGGGAGCGGAGGGCATGTAATCGCTCATCGTAACTCCTCATAAAATAAAGATCAAACTTCAAACTGGTAAGTTCTCGTTTAATCTTACTATTTTACTTCGGAGTCACGTGAGTGACTACGTGAAGATTTTAAAGCTCTGTGATTTCATGCCGTGGATACGAGTCCATGCGTCACACACTGCATCAGTTGACCAAGGATGAATGAAAATAATTAATGCATTCAGACATGACATAGATTTTAAATATGCTGATCTTTAAATGAGCAAAGAAAAATAATAGTGACCCCTCTCATCCAGGGGAAACTATAAAACAGAATCTAAAATGGAACTGGCAAAAAACCCTGGTCTGGCAATAGGTTTATTATAAAACCTTTGGAATGTTTGTTCATTTGACCATCCTGCAGCCGCTAGGATGTGGTCGAGAGGGACGTCCATTACCCTCGCTGCTGACGTAGATGCAGCCCTGGTGGAGTGAGATTTTAAAATGTCAGTCCACACCTGCACAAGCCAGAACCTGTTTTAACCATCTTGAAATGGTCTGCACTGATACTTTATTATAAGGTTTTTTGTAACTAATGAGTACAGAAAATTCGGAGCCTCTGAGGCTCTTGGTGACCTTAATGTATTGAAGTATGTGTGTAACTACACACAACCGAAGGTCCATGGGGTATGCCATGAAAACTAGTTTAAGCCCTGACACCCCTGGTCTGCTCTGCTTGATTAAATCATAAACAAAATATGTTATATAATTAATAGATGAAACCATGTTATCCAGCCGCAGTTTATGTAACGTCTGGACCCGTTGCGCTGAGACCAGTGCCATGAGCATGACCACCTTGAGGGTGAGTTTGGGCAAAGATAGGGATGAAGCTGGGGCCCACTGTCGAAGCAGCGTGAGCACTACGCTCACATCCCATATCTCCGTGTACCGGGGCCTGGGGGGAATACAGTTAAAAATTATCTTCATGAACCTGGTTATCAAAGGGTGAGACCCAACAGAGTGGTGTCCAGATCCCAGCACTAAGTAAGACGATAATGCACTCCTGGCACTATTTATGGCACTGTAACTCAGATTCTGATAAAAAAATAGTGTTGATAGGAATTTCAACACATCCGCTATGCGTGCTGTGTCATACGATATGTTCGTTAGTGAACAGAACATCTTCCATTTCTTGATATGGGAGATGTACTGTTTCTTGGTGCTATCCCTCCAGGCCACAGTGATGACATCCACCGTACATTCTGATAGTCCCAGCCCCAGGTACGGTCTCCTCAGAATCTGCAAACCAATAAATTAATTTGGTCATGTAGTGGATGGTTCTCCCCAGTCACAGGGTGAACCAGCAGATTTCTGGTTTTGGGGACAGCGATAAAAGGCTGTGTTATCATTCCCAGGAGGAGTGGGAACCAAGGCTGTGTAGGCCAATCAGGTAATACTAAAATGTCAGAGGCGGAGTCTTGCTTGATCTTAGTCAAACATCGATAGATGAGGCAAAATGGGGGAAAAATATACAAAAACATTCCACCCCAGTGAAGTGAGAATGCATCTACCGCCACTGCCCCTGGGTCTGGCTCCCAAGAAACATATCTTGGTAACTGGTGATTTAGTCCAGATGCAAACAAATCAATTTCAGGTACGCCATACCGAGCGACAATGTCGTTAAACACTTCATGATTCAACATCCATTCTGTGTTGTCATTGAATTTCCGTGATCTGGTGTCTGCCACTATGTTGTATCTACCTGGTAAGTAGATGGCTGAAACCCAAATGTTTCTCGTAATACACCAGTGCCAGATGAGGTTAGCCAATTTATCACAAGATACAGACTTGATTCCACCCATGTGATTAACATATGCCACCGCTGTAGTGTTGTCAATCTGAAGTTGAACATGCACATGATGCATATTGGTACAATAAGCCTTCAGCCCATAGAGTGCTCCCAACAATTCTATGTAGTTAATACCATGTGACCGAAGAATTAATGACTCCTTCAGTCACATGGTATTTAAGAGGGAGTTAGATGTGGCCCTTGTGGCTAAGGGGATCAGGGGGTATGGAGAGAAGGCAGGTACGGGATACTGAGTTGGATGATCAGCCATGATCATATTGAATGGCGGTGCAGGCTCGAAGGGCCGAATGGCCTACTCCTGCACCTATTTTCTATGTATCTATGTATCCTGTACATTCCATCTACCACCGCAGCTAGAGGTGGTATTTGTAGCTCCCCATCCTAGAGCTGATGGTGAATCGACCAAATTTGACTGGAGCAATGCCGAATATTCGTTACCCACCATCGTAACTCAGCAATGGCTTCACTTGGCAACCGCATAGGCCTACCGAAGTGACCTGCATGCAGTTTGAGTGCCTGCTCCTTTGCACATTGTAAATTTTGATAGTGCAAAGGCCCGAATTGTGCAGCTGGAAAGGCAGCCACTAGTTTGCCAATTGTGCTAGCTACATGTCTAATTGAATGCTGCTTCTTAACAATGAGATTGTTACAGGCTCCTATTAATTCTAATTGCTTGCCCCAAGGCAGAGTCACAGACATGTGAATTGAGTTAATGATAAATCCCAAATAATCAATTACTCTGGATGGTATCAATTTGGACTTAACTGGATGGATGAGAAACCCCAATCTCTCAAACATGAGTTTAGTAACTGAAACAGATAATTCTGCTAATTTCATAGTTTCCCCCATGATTAGAATGATCCAAATATGCCATCACAATATGATTTTGAGGCCGGAGGAGCCCCAGGACCGGTTTTAATAATTTTGTGAATAATCTGGGGCCTGATGTTAATCCATTAGGCAATGCCTTAAACTGCCACAGTTGTCCCATCCAGGTAAATTTCAAATATCTCCGGTGATCCCTATGAATGGGCACCGAAAAGTATGCATCTTTGAGGTCGATGCATGCCATATAACACCCCTTGGAAACCAGTTGCTTGGAAGTAACAAAGGTTTCCATTTTGAAATGTTTATACTGCACAAAGGAGTTAAGTTCAGACAAGTCAAGGATGATTCGACATCCTCCATCCTTCTTTTGCTTTGTAAATATGTTAGACACAAATTGGTGAGATTCATGACACGACATCTCAATTACCCCTTTTTTGTATAATGCTTTAATTTCAGCTTGTCCACCCAAACTCTCCTGTTGTGAAAGAACAAATGTGCGGTTTGGTGTATGCTGTGTGGGTGGAAGCGAATTGAGAAGGAATTCAATTTGGAAACTTTGTATACTGTGCAGTATAAACGGATCTGATGTTATCCAACGCCATTCATTCAAGAAAAATTGTAATCTCCCCCCAACTTGTAACTGATCCATACACAATGTGTTCCGTAAAGAACCAGAGTTACCTACCTCAGTAGTTACCGGTGGAATTATATTTGTTTCCGCCCCCGAGGTTTGGGGGGTAGGACTGATGGAGGGTGCCAGCCGCGCATCTTGGATGTGGGCCGGCATGGGCCTTGGCCTAATAAAGACCTCTATGCCAATTGTTCGGCTTTGCCACCAGTTTCGGTGAACCGTCTGGTGTTGAAGGGAGCGTAGGGGTGCTGCCGCCGGAAAGATGAGACCTTGGGAGTTGTTGGGATTCTCATTAGCCCAACCGTTTTGGCTTCATCGTCCAGCTCCCTGACCTGCTTCAGCAGATCTTCGCCAAATAGGTAATTCGGTGGTTGAACATTGCTGGCCTTACACAGTGCTACGAATTTGGGGTTCAGAGCAGGACGGATGGCATTTTTTCGCAGGCAATTGATCTCGAAATGTGCATTGCACATTAGTGCCATGGTGTCCTGCTGCACATCAGATAGGGGCCCCCTATCCACTGACCTGGCAAAGGCCGTGATGCCTGAGGCGAGCAATTTTAATATCTTTTGTAGCTTCACCTCCTGGGCTCTGACGCCCCCCCCCAATGTAACCCCAGATGGAGTGATCAACCGCAGGCACATTTAAAGAAGCACAGTTAGAGGGAGTGTTATACCTGTTAGTTGTTTCGTCCATGGCCAGATCTTGGAGCTGGTGTGAGGCCAGGTAATTAATACCCTCATCCAGCGGTTCCCCTGTTTGAGATGGGATAGCTAATTTTGATGCCATTGCTGGCACTTCCGATTCTTGCTCTTCGTGCCTCAGGGTATGCTCCCCAGCTATACCACCGAACTCTGAGTCAGATAGGAACTGACCCCGAATGCTCCCCTCCTCAGAGAGGGAGACACTGTGCAGCCCTGAAACAGGTGCTGCTGCCGCGGGCCCCGAGGAGACCCGCGCTGATATAACTCCCTCCTTTGGAGTATATCATTGTGGAGCAACCTCTCCATCAGGTGCTCCATGTGGGTTATACGTCCACAGACGCTACCCATTGACGGAGGGGAACCCTCCTGGCCCGACTCGTCCCGAGTCAACGGGCCTCGCCGACTTTTTCGTGGTTTTCCATCCAAGCGTGATTGCCAAGGTGCTATCAACCGGCACCAAGTCGGAAGCCGCTGGCTCCACTGCCAGCGACTCGGAAGGCGAAAAAGACGTCCGCCCGCTACCCGCACTCCCGCGGTCTTCAGTAGCTGGTTTCCCCGCGGCCCGTCTCTTCACCTTGGACATTTTTCTCCAAACGGTCCGAACTTGCTCTGTCGACAAGGATTAGTGAACCCAGAGAAACAACCTCAGAGAAAGTTTAAACACTTACCTGAGGATTTGAAACTTACCGCTGGAAGGAGCCACGCGCCTGCCAGTCAGTCAGTCGTTGCGCAATGCGTTAGACGTAATGACGCGCATGCGGGCTGACGGCCTTCTTCACGTAGTCACTCACGTGACTCCGAAGTAAAATCAGACTTTACTAGACTTTATCTCGCACTAAACATTATTCCCTTTATCATGTATCTGTACACTTTGGGTGACTTGATTGTAATCATATAGTGTTTCCACTGAGAGCATGCAAGCTTTTCACTGTAAAAAATGCTTTTCACTGAACCTCAATACATGTGACAATAAACTAAACTAAACATTGCTTAATTTGGAACAGTTTGCTTTTGTGCAGAAAACCACAATGAAGCATGCTGCCCTGCAATAATAAGCTCTTATTCTGTCTCATAAAGTTCCATTGTTATTAGTTTGAATTCTTAATTATCTTCTGGAATCGTAGAGAGAGAGAGAGAGAGATAATGATAGAGTATGAGCTCAATTATCCCAGACTGTAATGGTGTGAAATCTATACCTGTCCCTTTCAAATGCTATCAGCTTTCTTCAGGCTTTCTTGGAACTCGTTATAAATTATTTGTTACAATGCGATCTTGGATTACAGATTGGAAATGTAAGCAAAGTGTCCTGCAAGCTGTGGAATTGCACAGTGTTCTGAGATGCTTGTGCAGAGTGTAAAACCAACGTGGAATTCATTGCCACAGACAGCTGTGGAGGCCAAGTCAATGAATATTTTTAAGGTGGACATTGACAGATTTTTGATTAGGGTATCAGGGGTTATGTGGAGAAGGCAGGAGAATGGGGTTGAGAGGGAAAGATAGATCAGCCATGAATGGCGGAGTAGACTTGATCTGCCGAAAGTCCTAATTCTGCTCCTATAATTTATGAATTTATAAATTTAGACATGGTGTTGAGATAATCCCAATCACCGTGCCTTTCATGGAATTGGAAAAGTCACTTTCCTCAGCGGCTCAGCTGGTAAATACTCTGCGTGCGAATTATCCACACAAACGAGGTGAGGGACAGAACCTGTCCAGAATCTATCATGATTACAGGGTATTAGGTACAAGGAGAGGTTGGACAAACTTACTTTTTTTCTATGGAGTATCAGAGGCTGGTTGAAGTATATAAAATTATGAGAGGCATAGATAGGGTAGACAATGAGAACTTTTTTCGCAGGGTGGAAATGTCAAATACTGGAGGATGTGGCTTTGAAGTGAGAGGGGCAACATTGTTTTACACAGAGAGTGGTGGGGGCTTGGAATGTGCTCCTGGGTTGGTGGTGGAGGCACATACAATAGTGGTGTTTAAGAGGCTTATAGATAGGCACGTATATGCAGGGAATGGAGGGATATGGATTGTGTGCAGGCAGAGGAGATTAGTTTAATTTGGCATCATGTTCAGAACGGACATTGTGGGCTGAAAGGCCTGGTCCTGTGCTGTACTGTTCTATGTTCTAATCTGTGCTGTTTTAGCTAATTGCAACAACATTGAGTTTCAAGGGGAGACAGGTGGGGTTTCCAGACCAGAATGGTGTTGAACGACCTCTCCACAAACACATCACTGTGCAAGCGCAGCTTGAGGTCAGGAGTACACCACTGAAAGAGTTTGTTAAATTCAAATTTTAACTTATTTAAAAGACAGCAACTTTGTAAAATATTTCAGCTCCCATCAGTGCTTCATGATCACAGCCAACGCCACAGCTTTTGGCCAAAAGATGGGTGGTGATGAGCCAGAGTACAGGAGAGTACAGGATCAGACCAAGGCCAACTATATTCAGGTTGAGCCACAGAATGCATTTTCTTTTAATTCCATGACAGTCCAATGTCCCACAAGGAGAAATCCTTTTTCTCCATAACCCTCCTCTACTCCAGTTGCCTCCACATCTATGTGCAAATGCTTGGATGGTAATCCATAAACAGTGCTAACCCCAGTCAGCCAGTGCCTCTACCTGAGGCAAAGACTGTGGCCGGGGTAAGCCTGAGACACCAGTGCCTCTTCCTGCCCAGACTGCGCCCTCACACAGAGTCAAAGACTGAGCCGCCAGGATAATCTTGAGACCATCGGCGCTGCCTCTTCAAGGCCAAAGCTGAGCCACCACAATAAAGCCAGTGCCTCCACTCGAGGTAAGGGTGAACTGCAGGTGATCGCCACACCTCCTGTTTCGAAGACCAGGACTGAGCTACCGAGACAACCCCAAGGTCACCAGCACCACCATACATGTGCCCTGATGGTCCTGGACTTTCTTACCACTATAAATAAAATAAATCATGCGAGTTTGCCCTTCTGCGAGTGCCTGTTTGGTCACTGCCAAACCCGGCATCATCCACTATGCCACTGTACATACACCAATTGAACACTCTTGACTCTTGGCTCTCCTGGGCTTTGAATTCTCTTTGATCATCATACTTGTGTTTCTCGTGTTCATTCTGGGGTGTCGCCAGATGCTGCTGATCTACATCCACCTCTGGGCTCATTGATCTCCAGTCATCTCCAGTCATGTTCCGTTTGAAATCCTCCGCACGATTTCACCACTCACGTCAGGAGGATATTCAATCTCACGATCTTCCTCATCTTTCTCCAGGCTAACTTGCTCACTGATGAAACAGTCAACATGGCTTTTCCAGATCATTCATCCACTCTCTCAACATAATTCTTGGAATTCAATATCCCCTCAATCTCTCCAACAACATTCCTTGTCCTCATTGCTCATTCTGCCACTGTTGTCAGCACATGGACATTATCATGTAATCTGAAACTCTTGCCTTCCTAACATGTGTAGTGAGATTTGCTTTGGCTCTTCAAGTCAGAGAGTCATAATGTCACGTACGACTTTTGGCCCATTGTTTCCCTGTTAGCCATCAAGTACCAAACCTATTTTCCAGTAGCCAGCCTGTAACCTTCTGTTCTTTGATGATTCAAGTGTGCATCTAAATTGCTCCTCAATGTTGTGAGGACCTTCACGGCAGTTGTTTCCTCAACAAACCTCTGGTTGAAAGATTCTCCTCCAAACCTCATACTACTCACCCTAAACCTGTTGCTCTCTGACCATAGACACCTCTGCTAAGGGGAGAGGTTTCTCGTTATCCATGTTATCTATGCCCCTCATAGCTCAATTAGGCCCCTTCTCCACTCCAAGGAAAACAAATCCGGCCCATCCAGTCTCATCTCATGTCTCTCCAATACTATCACATCCTTTCAGAACTGCTGGGACAACCAGAGCTGCTTACATTGTTCCAGTTGTGGCCAAACCACTGTGGTTTCATTGTTTGACAGAATGTTGTTTGACAATAACCTTCCCACTCTTACATTCTATGCCGCAGCTAATGAAGGTAAGAATAGTGTTTGCCTTCTCAAACATTTTATCGACCCGTGCTTCTGCCTGCGAGGATCTTTGAACATCAACACCAATGTTCCTCTACTCCTCAACACTTGCTGGGACCCTACAATTCATTGCGTATATCCTAGCCTTATTGACCTCCCCAAATGCAACTCATTCCATTTTCAGGGTTAAATTCCACCTGCCATTGCTCTGCCCATTATACCAACTTACCAACATCAGCCTGCAGCTAATGTCTGCCTCCCTCATCATCCACAACAGAGTAAGTAAGTTAGTAAGTAAGTAAGTACATTTTATTTATATAGCACGTTTAAATCAACTCGCGTTGAAACCAAAGTGCTTTACATAGAAGAAATAATTAAGTTTCCGTACATCCATAGAAAAATTTTAAAAAAAAGAAAAATGTCACCACACATTATAGAATTCAACATGAACGTCCCCCCACAACAGAATCAACATTTTCCACTGTGGGGAAAGGCATCAGAAAGTTCAGTCCTCTTCCTCTGTGATCACCCGAGGTCGGGGCCTATTTGTGGTCTCCGCAGCCAGTCCGATGTTTTCTGGCCCTCTTGCCTGGAAGATAGAACTCCAGCGTCGGGTGAACACTCCTCAGCGGCTTGGAAATGTCTGGAGCGGCCGCTTCCTCCCCGGAGACCGCGGCACTGTCCTCAGGCCGCACTGGTCGGAGCTCCGACTGGCGATCTCGGATCCCAGGCTCCGCGGTGTTTTAAATCCAGCGCCGCCCGCGGCTGGACGCTTGCAGCCACAGCTCCTCGGATGTTGGAATCGGCGGTCACAGCTTACCGCACGACGACCCGGTAAGGCATCGCCCGCTCCGTGATGGTGTCCCAGCGCTGTGCCGCCGCCGAAGCTGTAATCCCGGCCGATCCCGACAGGAAACGCCACTCCAACGTAGGGGGCGAAGAAGCAGCTCGAAGCCGCCTCTCCGACCAGGTAGGGACCAGGAAATAAAGTTTCCCCCTTCCCCTCCCCCCACCCACCAACCGCCACATAAAAGAAGACCAACAAACATTTTGTTTTAACAGGACTAAAAATAAAAATATAAAAGGGTGAAAGGACGGACTACAGGCAGAGCAGCCATACACAACGGCGCCCCACTCCTGTAGTCCGCCATCTTTTTAGCTTCTTCCACCTTCCATCCCGAGTTCAGCTGCACCAAGCTCAGACCTCTGTGTATCAGTATTTCTGCACCATTTCTGCACCTGCAATGGAGTGTGATGTTGATATGCGGCTGAGAAGAAATTCTCAAGGTTGGCCATTCACTGCAGAACCTGAATGATAGTTCTTGCAGGACCTGGGGTATAGATAGGGTGGTCTTTTACCCAGAGTAGGGGTACCAAGAACAAGAGGACACATGTTTAAGGTGTGATCTTCATTCTTGTGACCACTTTGACCAACTCCTCCGCATCCTTAGTTCTTATCCATGTTTCTTTCAGAGTCAATTTTTGATTAATTACAGTAATTTTCTTTGAAACTTGCGTCTATTCTCAAATTGACAGTAAATTAATCAGGGAGATGGGGGAAGGGAATAGAGTGCTTGTATATTGTTCATCTCCATCAATAACAAAACTAGAGATTGAGTAAAAATAAAGTGAAATTATAGAAGGAAAACAACAGCAGAAGGGAAGGCGTATAGAAGTAAATGCTTTAGTTATTTTTGTCATTGGATGCTGGAATTAATCTTGTTATACATATTCATATTGTTATTCATATTGCAACTCTAAAATACTTTATCTCTAAACTAAACTAAACTTTGGTTAGGCTGCATTTGGAGTATTGCATGCAGTTCTGGTCATCCCATTACAGGAAGGAATGTGAAGGCTTTGGAGAGGGTACAGAGGAGGTTTCCCAGAATACTGCCTGGATTAGAGGGTTTCAGCTCCAAGAAGAGGTTGGATAAAGTTGGATTGTTTTTTCTGGAATGCTAGAGGTTGAGGGGAGACAGTTTATAAAATAATGAGGGGGATAGAAGGGGCTGAGCACGGGAGCACCTCAAGGCTGCGTGCTCAGCCCCCTGCTGTACTCACTCTATACTCATGACTGCGTAGCCGGACATAGTGCGAACTCCATCATCAAGTTCACTGACGACACCACTGTTGTGGGACGTATCACTGATGGGGACGAGTCAGAGTATAGAAGAGAGATCGAGCAACTGTCCCTATGGTGCCAGCACAATAACCTGGCCCTCAACACCAGCAAAACCAAGGAACTGATTGTGGACTTTGGAAGGAGTAGGATGGGGACCCACAGTCCCGTTTATATCAATGGGTCGATGGTTGAAAGGGTCAAGAGCTTCAAATTGCTGGGCGTGCACATCTCTGAAGATCTTTCCTGGTCCGAGAACACTGATGCCATTATTAAGAAAGCACATCAGCGCCTCTACTTCCTGAGAAGATTACGGAGAGTCCGTTTGTCAAGGAGGACTCTCTCTAACTTCTACAGGTGCACAGTAGAGAGCATGCTGACCGGTTGCATCGTGGCTTGGTTCGGCAACTTGAGCGCCCTGGAGAGGAAAAGGCTACAAAAAGTAGTAAACACTGCCCAGTCCATCATCGGCTCTGACCTCCCTTCCATCGAGGGGATCTATCACAGTCGCTGCCTCAAAAAGGCTGGCAGTATCTTCAAGGACCCACACCATCCTGGCCACACACTCATCTCCCTACTACCTTCAGGTAGAACGTACAGGAGCCTGAAGACTGCAACGACCAGGTTCAGGAACAGCTACTTCCCCACAGCCATCAGGCTATTAAACCTGGCTCGGACATAACACTGAACTTTATTAGCCAATACTGTTATTTGCACTTTATCAGTATATTGATTCATGTGTGTATATATTTATAGAATGCCTTGTAGTCAATGCCTACTATGTTCTGTTGTGCTGAAGCAAAGCAAGAATTTCATTGTCCTATCAGGGACACATGACAATAAACTCACTTGACTTGACTTGAGATAGGGTAGACAGTCAGAACCTTTTTACCCGGGGTGGAAATGTCCAACACTACAGGGCATAGTTATAAGGCGAGAGGAGGAAAGTTTAAAGGAGATGTGTGGTGAAAGTTCTTTTAAACAGAGGATGGCGAGTACCTGGAACGTATTTCCAGGGTTGGTCGTGGAAGCCGATACAATAGTGGCATTTAAGAGGTTTTTAGATAGACATATGGAAGTGCAAGGAATTGAACAATATGGATCATGTGCAGGCAGATGAGATTATTTTAACTTGGCATCATGTTCGCCGCAATGTCATGTTAAAATATGTTTTGTGTGTCTTGTTGCTTTTTATTGGTATGACTGTATGCAGAACATACTTGGCTAATAAAGTCTGATTCTGATTCTGATGATTCTGATGATTATGAACATTGTCGGCTGAAGGGCCTGTTCCTGTCCTGCACTGTTCTATGTTTCTACTTTTTATAATGACACCAATTCGGCAAGTACAATCCAACCAGTAACGTCAAAGAGATTATGGGACAAACCTAACCCTACAGTATCCTCACCAGACATCAACTCCCCGTCAAGGAAAGAGCCCTGAATGAAGATTTATTTCCATCTAGCCCAGAGATGCTGAGCTTTCTCAACCGCTCTCCAATGTGTTCAACTGAGCCAGACGAGGACCTTCTTCCCTGTGTGACTAATCGGCACATCCTCACCATCATTACTGGAGTCCCTGGCCCAGCTGGTATGAACACAACCTGCTGGAGGTACTCAGCGTGTCAGGCAGCATCTGTGGAAGGAATGGCAACGTTTCCGGTCGGGACCCTTCTTCAGAGAGGAGTGCGTATCTTGAAGAATTCCAACCGATCAGCTGTGACACAACCTCTCAGAATGCAAAGAGAGAGTGAATCAGAGGGACCCGGATGTTCACAACAATGAATCAATAAAACATCAAGTGATGGTGACGTAGCTTAAGTGGAGATCTTTGCCAATGTGCATCGTATGCATTATTATTCATTTTCACAGTGATGCCACACTCCGTCATTTGATAGCATATCATAGAGTCATGGCGTCACACAGTATGGAAACAGGCCCTTCGGCCCAACTTGCCCACCCCGACCAACATGTCCCATCTACACTAGTTCCACCTGCTTATGTTTGGTCCATATCCGTCTAAACCCATCCATGTACATGTCTAAATGTTTCATAAACATTGCAATAGCCCCATGCAAAGATATCCTTTAAAGTTCAATTGTCATTTGGATTCTGTCAAACTCCTTGGTCAATGAGCCTTGGTAAATTTGTGAGTCAAGTCTCTGATTTCCTGGGATACACTAAAATATTTCTCATCCATATTATTGTGGATTGTAAGAAAAAATTAAGCTAAAGAATCACAAAGAATTATCATCACCCACTAATTTCAAGATTCATTCATGCAATCCAGCCTTTATTTCTCTGGCAGAACATCATGGCTGAGTCACAGATTCCGAGGTTTGGAAAAACCACAGCTGTTATTTTTGGCCTCCTCACAAACACTTCAGCCTCACCCCTGATTCATTCTTCTCCCTGGCAATTTGTTCAGGCTGCATGAATCCATGTGCACCTTTGAAGCTCAGTTGCAATTTGCTAGATTTATTTAATATTCACCCTGTGGGTAAACCCTGCAGGCCACAGGAGTGGAAGGCAACCTCATCTCCATTACACAGCTACATCTCTTCACCAGATAAAAGCTGTCCAGGGTCTGACCACCCCAGAGGAGCATGGGTGAAGCTCAACAGACTTTGTACTGGAGTTGGGCGTTACAATCCCAGCATGTGGAGATGGGGGCTCCGCTAGACCCCAGCCTGTGAATGCGGAGCAGAACAACAGACAGCAAACCATGTCATCTCTGGGTGCCCGCTCTACCACCCACCAAATAGAGCTCAGGGCCTGGAAGACATTGACGCAGAGACAACAACCTGGCTGCTCAACACCCGGCTTGAGATTGAACTATTCCTTTGGTTTATGTTTCATTCACAAGAAGAAGAAGTAGACTCTGTGGACCTCACATTCTTCC
The DNA here is from genome assembly GCA_038087875.1 of Malacoraja senta. Lineage (NCBI taxonomy): Eukaryota > Metazoa > Chordata > Chondrichthyes > Rajiformes > Rajidae > Malacoraja > Malacoraja senta. The sequence continues at coordinate 28,741,612 of CM075985.1, forward strand.
ATCAACAATTGAACAAAAATATAATTGGTCATAACCTGCCTGGTCCTTCTTTCAACTGATGCGCATTTACATCAAACATTTAATAAGTTTTAGGGCGGCATGGTGGCACAATGGTAGAGTTGTTGACTTACAGCGCCAGAGACCCGGGTTCAATCCTGACTGCAGCTGCTGTCTGCATTGAGTTTTCACCCTGTGACCATGAGAGTTTACGCTTTCATCCCACACTCCAAAGACGTGCAGGTTTGTAGGTTAACTGTCCCTCATGTGTGTAGGTTAGTTATGGGGTAATAGCTGGTCTGTTTGGACTTGGTGGGTTGAAGGGCCTGTTTCCGCGCGGTATCTATGAAAAAAAGTTTAAAAAGTCTAAAAGAATTAGTTTTTTGTTTTTTTTTTAATAATATTTTTATTAGAAGCAAAGACATATTATGATTGAAACATTTCATGTATATCAATCATACATTATTAATATTATCAATTGTGGATTGATTCTGCTAGTTTTTTTATAGATAAAAAGTGAGAAAGAAAGAGAGAAGAGAAAAAAAAGAAAAAACAAATGTCAAGATAAAAAAAAAGAGTGGAATAATTTACTAATAATACATCTTTGGAGATAGGTTCGTAGGTTATAAAGTATAACTTTTCATCTAATCCTAGGTTCAAGCTTCAGTTAGGTTCCCGTGCCGAACCAATCTACCCCTTCAAATAATCAATGAATGGAGACCATATTCTAACAAAAAGTTCTTGTTTGTCCATTAAGACAAGTCTGATTCTTTCCAGGTGTAGGGTCTCCGACATTTCCATAATCCACATTTTAATTGTGGGGGTTATAGGACCTTTCCATAATTTTAATATTAATTTTTTCCCAGTTATTATACTGTAGTCTAGGAAGTTTCTTTGGCTTGTTGTGAATGTTGACTTTGTTCTGATATTCCAAGTATTATCAGTTTTGAGTCGGGATCCAATTTAGTATTGACAACTTCAGAAATTATTCTAAAAATATCAATCCAGAAATTTTTAATTTTTATACAATTTGCAAAAGTATGTGTTAAGTTAGCCTCTAGATGCTGACATTTATCACAAATAGGAGAGATATGTGGGAAAATTCTATTTAGTTTTGCTTTAGAATAATGTAATCTGTGTAATACTTTAAATTATATTAAAGCATGTCTGGCATTTAACGAGCATTGATGTATATATTGTAGACTTTCGTCCCAAATATCTTTAGTTATAGGTTGGCCTAATTCATTTTCCCATGTGTGTCTATATGATTCCATCGATGGGACCTCATTATGTAAGGGGGTGTTATAAATATAAGTTATTAATTTTTCTGTATTAGGATGTTTATTCAAACATTCGTCAAGGATTTCTGATTCCCTAGTCCTATAATTTTGTGTATTAGATTTAACATAATCTCTAAGTTGTATAAACCTAAAAAAATTATTTGAGTGTAGTCCGTAGATCTGTTGTAACTCCTGAAATGAAAGAAAAGTGCCTTTCCTATAAAGATGTCCCATCTTTTTAATTCCATAATTTTTCCATTGTGTGAAACCTTTATCCAATATGGAAGGTTTAAATAAAGGATTGTTTACAATGGGAAAATAAAGTGATATATTATCCAATTTTAAAGCCTTTTTTAATTGTTTCCAGATTCGTATACCACTATGTATTATAGGGATTTCCCTATAGGTTTTTTTTGTGCAATTTTGTGGGAGCAAACATAATCGCACCAATTTCAAAAGGCAAACAGTCTTCCTTTTCCATCCTTAGCCAATCTGGTTGCTCATCCATTTCTTCCAGCCAGAAATTCATGTTTTTAATATGGATTGCCCAAAAATAAAACAAAAAAATTGGCAAAGCTAAACCTCCATTTATCTTTGATTTACATAAATGTTTTTTGCTTATTCTATGATTCTTATAATCCCAGATGAAACTTTTAACAATACAATCGACTTTTTTTTTTTAAACCTTTGGGATATATGTCGGAATTGATTGAAATAGGTACAGTAATTGCGGTTAAAAAATCATTTTTATAGCATTAATTCTACCAAACATTGAAATGGGAAGTGTTTTCCAATACTGAATATTCTTATGTAGTTTATTCAGTAAAGGTGGGAAGTGTAATTTAAGTAAAAGGGTATATGTCTTAGTTACATAAATTCCTAAATATTTAAATTTTTCCTTAACTATTTTAAAAGGAAATTGTTGTAGTGTATGTAAATTGAGTTCCGTTATTGGCATGATTTCGCTTTTATTCCAATTAATTCTATATCCCAAAACTGACCAAATTGAGTTATTAAATTGAATACGTTTGGAATGCTAGTTTCTGGCTTTGTAATATATATTAATACATCATCTGCATATAAAGATATTTTATTCATTGTGTCTTTAGTATTATACCCGTATATTCTGGGTGGACTCTAACGCTTTCTGCCAATGGTTTAATTGCAAGAGCGAATAATAATGGGGATAGCAGGCATCCTTGTCTACAACCTCTAGAAAGGTTGAATTTAGTTGATAACATTTGGTTTGTTAATATTCTAGCTGTTGGGTTAGAATATAAACGTTTAACCCATGTACAGTACTTCTCTCCCAATTGAAATGTTTCCATCACCGAAAATAAATATGACCATTCTACCTGATCAAATGCTTTTTCAGCATCTAATGAAATAATTGCTAGATCAGCATTAGTTATTCTATTTGAGTATATAATATTGAATAGTCGTCTCAGATTATAAAATGAGTATCGTTTTGGAATAAAACCTGTTTGGTCGGGGTGTATTAATTTGTTAATCACTAAACTCAATCTATGAGATAGGATTTTAGTTAATATTTTCTGATCAGTATTTAAGAAAGCTATAGCTCTATATGAACCTGGGTCTTCAAGATCATTATCAGTTTTTGGTATAAGTGGTATTGTAGATTCGTTTAAAGTTTCTGGGAGTTTCTGTTGAGTATAAGCATATTTATACAGTGTCTGTAAGCGTGGGGAGATCAGATCTTAAATTTTTAAAATAAAATTTAGAGCTTAGGCCATCAGGACCTGCGGCCTTTCCATTTTTTAGAGATCTAATTGACTCTTCAATATCTTTTACCGTTATTTCAGCCCCTAGTAATTCTCTCTCATTCAGATCTAAACCCGTAAGATTACATTTCTGTAAAAATGCTTCCATTCCTGCTGATTGTTCTGTCACTTTAGTTGAGTAAAGTTGTTGATAGTATTGTAAAAATCTGTCATTGATATCTTTGGGCAGTGTTAATATTTCTCTATTGTCTGATCTAATTTTATAAATTGTTTCTTCCCCGTCCAGTTTACGAAGTTGACGTGCTAATAGTTTTTGTGGTTTATCACCAAATTCAAAATTTAATTGTTTTGTATGTTGATAAAGTTTTATAACTTGTTCTGAGTATATTTTATTTAACTTATATTTCAGTGCTGCAATTTTATTATGTTTTGCCATAGAGGGTGCTACTGCATTTTCTATGTCTAATTGCCTTATTTCCGTTTCCAATGTCTGTTGTTTAGCCCTACTCTCTTTATTAAGAAATGCCTGGGAGGTGATTAATGCTCCTCGTACAAATGCTTTAAATGTTTCCCAAAGAAGGGAAGCAGAAATTTCGGGGCGGTCATTAGCCTCTAAAAACATATTAATCTGTTTTACAAGGTATTCATGACATACCTTTTCATTTAATATTTGGGGGTTAAGTCTCCATTGTGTCTGTTTCTCAGCCCTTCTGTTTAGTTTAATCATAAATGTCAGTGGAGCATGGTCCGAGATTATAATATTATGATATTGCGAGTTATAGGTAAAGGGAATAAGTTTAAAGTCCACCAAGAAATAGTCTATCCTTGAGTAAGTTTATGCACTGGTGAATAAAATGAATATTCTCGTCCGGTTGGATTTTCAATTCTCCAGACATCCTTGATGTTGGTAGTATTAATATATGAGTTTAGAAATTCACTTGACTGAGATTTTAGTTTTCTTTGAGTCGATGATCTGTCTAAATAAGAATCTAGTGTACAATTTAAATCTCCACCAATTATTAAGTTATATTGTGTGCATTCCGTGATAGTATTGAGTATTCTCTTGAAAAACAATGGGCTATCGAAATTTGGTCCATATACGTTAAGAAGAGTCACTCTTTTTGAGTATCTCACCTACAAATACAATATATCTGCCATCAATATCTTCTGTAGTTGATTTATGTTTAAACGGTATACCTTTACGGATTAATATTGCAACCCCTCTAGATTTATGTGAGATTGACGAGTGATATGTTTTAGCAATCCATTTTGCTTTCAATCTGTGCTGCGCTTCCTTTTTAAGATGTGTTTCCTGGAGGAATATTATATCTGCTTTAAGTGATTTTAAATGAGCTAATACTTTACCTCTTTTGATTGGTTCATTAATTCCCTTAACATTCCAACTGCAAAATGTAATTCCTTCACCCCCAATTTTCATATTAACGTCTTGCATCTTATGATTAAGGTGGTCTATGATGGAGCAAAAGGTTCAGCACATTAAACCCTACCTTACACCCGAACATCAGATAGATGAATTTTAGATCTCGTAGATTTTCCTCCCGGACATATCTCCTTGAGTAAGACTTATAATTCCATTCTAAATAAAAATTATGATATAATATAAAATAGAAAAAATAAAAAAGTATTATATTAGTAAAGTGTAAAAGAAAGGGGGGGGACAATAGTTATATTCCATTGGTGGAATAATTATTAGTCTCAAAGTAAAATATTAGTCTCGTATAGCAAAAATATTAGTCAAAGATTAGTCAAAAGTATTAAAAAAAAAGAAAAACCTAAATTTTTATTAATAAATTACCTGAATCACCCATTACTTATGTTCATACTTTTAGCTAATTCTGAGTTGATCCAGTTAACAATAATTAATAATAATTAGTAATCATGATTAGTAGTAATTAGTAATAATTTGTACAGAAATATAAATATTATATATCAATAGCAAGATAACTACTCAATTCGCATTATAAATTTTAAGCAGTCTTTAAGTATAGCAATTTAAAGTTCCATTTCTTCTCTGTGGGGTAACGATATCCGGTACCGTCAGGTGTATGTTGAGTGTTGAGTGTTATTCATCCTCGGACTCAGCCTCGCTCTCGATGTTCTCGGTGTTCTCGATGTTCTGGGCGAATTCAAGAGCTTCTGTGTGTTTGATAAAGAAATATTCCTTCTTGTCGTAGGTGATTCTCAGTATAGCTGGATACATCAGTCCATATCTCAGATTTGTTATATTCTTGAGTATTCTTCTTGTGTCTGTAAACAGTGCTCTTTTCTTGACGACCTCCTCGGGGTAGTCTCGAAATATACTGATCTTATCTCCTTCAAATACGAGATTTCTGCTGCAAACGATTTTCTTCATCATATCCTCCAAAACATGATCATATTGCACCTTCACTATCAGTTGTCTTGGTGGGGCGCCCTCCTTTGGACGGCGTCTCAATGCTCTGTGTGCCCGAGCAAGTAAAGGTACTTGATCCAGATTTATATCTTTTTTCAATAGATCTGCAGCAAATTCACGGGGGTCACGATTCCCCTCTCTGCCTTCCCGAACACCCACAATTCTTAAATTCTGGCGTCTCTGACGTCCCTCAGTACATTTTTCAGTTATTTTATGCAATAAGTATGATAAACGCTTTAAAAGAATTAGGTTTTGAAGCCCTGTTTGCAAATGCCTCTCAGACTTTACTCTGCCCTTTGTCTACAGGCTCCTCCAAACAAACGTGCGCTCTTATCTATCTCAGGATCTGACCTTTGGGCTGTTTTGCCCTCATTTCCTGCCATTACTAGGGCAAAGCCTTCATCGACCCGAGGCATTTTCTGTTCATTAGCACTTAATCCTCCAGTTGTCAACAACGTGACACTCCGACCAAGCTCTGTCTTTCTGCTGGGACTTCCAGTCACTCTTCACACTCCCTTCACTGCCCTCTGTCGTGAACCTGTTTCGAGTTTTTCTCCCCCTATGTAAAACAATAGTTTCTACAATGTCAGTGTTTAATAAATTAAAGTTGACCTCCAAGACCACCTTACCAACTCACCAACCAATTATTTTAGAATTTGATGTAAACTAATCTCTGTTCCAGCAAAAATATCCTTGATATTTGAATATTCTTTATTCCCAATATCTTTCATACCTTAAAACCATAATAACTTTCATGGCTTTGAGGGTATCTTGAAAGATGGGATGGCTGGAACTGAATGGAAAATCCAGCTTCAAATCAACCAATGCCTCCTATAAATCGCAAGTGTATAACCCCAAGTGCTAGCCTTTACCTTCCTCTATCACCAGAATGGTCAAATGCTGGATCTAAATTCACATTTACAACCCCAGTGTCAAATTTCAATTAAAGCAGGAGTCCCATCATGTCACCATCCAAAGGTACTTGCAGAGACTGCAACCAGTTGTTATCTTCAATCTCAGGTCCATGGAAACCAAGCTGCTTTTCAAAGCATTCCTAGTTATGCAGGTGAAGTCATCTGCTTAGCAGAAAATTCACAAGAATACATACATTAACAATGATGTAACAAACCATGGCGATACATATGTGAATATTTGATGAGTGATGAGCATTGTGTTGCAGTTTGACTGCAGATTCTTACCACATTTCTTGGCAGCAACGCAGGCAGATTTTGGATCCACACAACTTTCATCCTCCAAAGATACGCAGACACAAAATGCTGGACTAACTCAGCGAGACAGGCAGTATTCCTGGAGAGAATGAATGGGTGGCGTTTCGGGTCTAGACCCTTCTTATGAAGAAGTCAAAATGGTAAATTGTCCCTATTATTTGTAGGATAGTGTCGGAATGGACTTGGTGAGCTGAAGGGCCTGTTTCCGCGCTGTATTTCTAAACAAAACTAAACTAAATTGGCATCGACCAAATGGCAGGCCCTCAGAGAGCAGGTACATGGCATGTTTATCTGCTAATGCAGCTGGTAATATATTTAGTGCTACCAACCATCAATGAATGTTGTAGACAGATAAGCCCTCTTAAAAGTAGCGCTCACTTTAATTATTTGCTTGCTTTATTCGTTCTGGCCCATTATGTTAACCAACTTAATCCCGTTCTCCTAAAGATTTCTTGTCTCCGCATCCAGGTTGCCCAGATTATGTAAGCAATTGAATTCACATTGAAGATAGGCACAAAAAGCTGGAGTAACTCAGCGGGACAGGCAGCATCTCTGGAAAGAAGGAATGGATGACGTTTCAGGTCGAGGCCCTTCTTCAGAGAAGGGTCTCAACCCGGCTTAACCCATTCCTTCTCTTCAGAGATACTGCCTGTCCTGCTGAGTTACTCCAGCTTTTTGTGTCTATCTTCATTTTAAACAGCATTTGCAGTTCCTTCCTACACAATTGAATTCACACCTTCTGTTGTGATCCTAGTCAATTCCCTTTCTTCCCTGCGTCTCCATGCCCCCATCTTGAAACCCACTGTCCCAACAAGCTGTGAAGGTGGCACCAATACTTGGTCTGTTGTGAACTTTAAACATTGAAAAGGTGGGATGGATAGGAGGAGACTTATTCACTCCCTCTTGCGATGAGATGATGTACAGGAGATCATCTTATCAGGCAAGAAAACTCAGCAGATGCAATGAACTGCAGATGCTGGAATCTCAAGGAATACACAGAGTGCTGGAGGAACTCAGCCGGTCAGGCAGCATCTGTGGTGAATATGGACAGACAATGTTTGGGGTCAGGACCTTTCTTCAGACTGGCAGGAACACTGGCATGCTTTTCTTTTCTTTCTCAATGAAGACAAACAGAAAGATTTAGTTAACGCAAAGAAACCTTTGAAACCTTTGAAAATATATTTTAGAATATCCATGACAAAGGTTGCTCCCAATACAATACAATAATACTTTATTAGCAAGTATGTTTTGCAACATATGAGGAATTTCATTTGCCAAGTCAGTCATACAAATAAAAAACAACAGAACACACAAAATACATTTTAACAGAATCATCCACCACAGTGACTCCTCCACATTCCTCACTGTGATGGAAGGCGAAAAAAAAGTTAAATCTCTTCCCTTCTTTGTTCTCCCGGGGTCGGGGGCCTCGAGCCTTCCGTTGCTGGGACGGTCAGGCCCTCCGCGTCGGGGCGATCCATCTCCTGCATCGGGGGGGGAATCTCAGCTCCCCAGCGCAGGTGTAGATTTTAATTTATACATTTGCAATAGTTCAACATTCTTTAATCCATTGACTTGAAATAATGCGTTTAATATTAGTTCAAGTTAAGTTCATTTATAAAATTTATTAGAATAGACTGTCTATTCTAAATAATTCAAATATTTAAGAAATAAAATAAAAAATGATGATATTATTCACAACTGCCTTGGACACCACAGCAGCCAGTTGCCTTTTGATGCTTCAACCATTAAACAGCAGGGGTCACAGTAATCTCACTTTTTTACGGAACGCTGAAATGAACACAAACCTCTCGTACAAGATTGAGCTCTGCATTGTGTACTTGTCTTTAACCTGTTTGTGTTTACTTAATGCAGAGCTAGCCTGCAGGAGAGCATGCAGTGCCCATACCAGCGCACACATGGTCTGCGCTGCCTGGCAAGGCACTGAGCACGGCATCATGACCTTCACCCAAGCTGAACCATGCACAGATGTGCACTCTTTCAAAGCCCCTTCTGAAACATTTAATACCTGGTAATAAATCACATGAGCACAAAGCACACGTGTAGTTCTGTCAAATAACCCAATTTGTATGTTTTTCAGCTTCTGCGGGGCAGGAGAGGACTACAGGACTGTTGGGAAACTCCACAGTTCCTATTAAACTGCACGGCCTGGAATTCCTGCCATCACAAGATCATTGAAGGTGATAAATTACAACGTGTGTGCTCCAGAGCAGGGGGGGTCAACAGCAGAGGCGGACCCCGAGACCATAATCAGCCACAGAAGGAGCTTTAGTGAAACCAGGCAACATTAGCTCTGCTACAACTTTCCAAAGTTTCTTAGAATCTCATTGATGGCCTAAAAGATATTTCAAGTTATTTCATCTCTTCGCTGAGAGCAATGCAAACACGTACTGACGGGAGAGATATTTCTCCAGCAGATACACCTTCCGCAGATGGGCGGCTTGGTGGCTCAGTGGTAGAGTTGCTGCCTTAAGGGCCTGTCCCACGAGCATGCGACTGCATGCGGCAAGCGCGACCTAACGTGGTCGCTTGAGCCGTACGGCCTCGCGGGGCCGGTCCCACTTCGATCGCCGGAGCCGTATGGAGTTGTGCGGAGCTGGTCCCGACATCGCGCGGGGCTCCAAAAAACTGACACTGTTCAAAATTTCCGCGCGGCAACGGCCTGCCGGCCCGCAGCCGCCTCAACGCCACACGCACCACCTCGACGGGCGTGCGCAGCGTCTCAACGCTGTACGCAGCATCTTGATGCCATACGTAGCGTCTTGACGCCGTACGTCACACGCGAACTTCCCGCGGACTTCACTCGAACTTCACGTCAATCACTCGACCTCCGCGCAGCAGCCGCTTCCGGTTTGGTCGCGCTAGACGCAGGCAGTCACATGCTGGTGGAACCGGCCCTTTACACTGCCAGAAACCCGGAGACAGATGCTGTCTGTACTGAGTTTAAGCATTCTCCCTGTGACCTGCGTGGATTTTCTTTGGGATCTCCGGTTTCCTCCCACACTCCAAAGACCAAAGAGTTTGTAGGCTAATTGGCCTGGTATAATTATAAATTGCCCCTAGTGTGTGTAGAATGATATTAGTGTACGGGGATCGGTGGCTAGCGTGGACTCAGTGGGCCGACGGGCCTGTTTCTACGCTGTATCTCTAAACTAAACTAGAAGATACATCTTGAGCAGATATACCTTTTGCAGATACATCTTGAGCAGATATAGCTTTTGCGGATACATCTTCTGCAGATACATCTGCAGATGCACTTTCCGCAGATACATTTTCAGCACATACACCTTCTGCAGACATAACCTCAGCAGATACAGACATTGATTTAATGTATCAAATGTAAATTTTCCTTCGCAGAGCCGAACTGCAATTTATAAGGCACCTTCAGCAAGCTGATGAGACCTATAGTAAGTCTTTGTTGGGAACAAAATGCTGGAGTAACTCAGCGGGTTAAGCAGCTCTGGGAACATTCATGGGTGATGTTTCCAGTCGGGACCCTTCTTCAGACAGCTCGGTCATCCCAGTTCGATTCGTGGCTTCCAGCTCCGGTTCCAGACCTGCCAGTTTGGACCCAACCCAGATTTCAGGTACCTTCAATCCATCCACCTCTTCTCATAACAGATCTCCTTGCATACCCTACACTGGCTGCCATGAGCAGGTACCAGCAGACCCTCACACTGACTCTCCTGCAGCTCCAGGCTTCGCTCACTCAGACCTGCAATGGACCTCAACTTTACTTCATTCACATCTACAATAAACACTTCCTCACCTACCTGGACCCTGTCTAAAGAAGGGCACCTACCCAAAACATCACCTGTCCATGTTCTCCAGAAATGCTGTCTGATCAACTGAGTTACTCCAGTGCTTTGTGTCTATCTTTGGTATAAACCAGGGTCTGCAGTTCCTTGTTATTACAGTAATTGTTTATTGACTTCACTCCCCCAGAGAATCATTGAGGAGGAACAAACTTTGGAAAACCACGTACTAACAATCATTTGGCACAGGAAGAAAGTGAAACCCAACAGAAACAGCATGAGTTTGTAACAGACAAGCATTGACACATCATGTCAAGTGCTGGTTCAGAATAATGTTGAGAGGTTGTCAGTAGGGTGATTAACTCGTGAATGTTACTTTGTGTTTACACACACCATCCATCTTTTTGCAGAAAACTTTTTGCAATTAAGTAATTAAGTAATTTACTTCCAGGTTAGATTGCTGATCTTCCACCCACCATAGATATCCAGCCCATCCCTGACTTGCTCCTGGTCCCTCTCACTCACTCGTCACTGGGCGACACGGTGATGCAGCGGTCCACAAGTTGCTGCCTTACAGCGCCAGAGACCCTGGTTCGATCCCGACCAAGGGTGCCGTCTATACGACTTTGTACGTTCTCCCATTGACCGTGTGGGATTCCTCCGGGTGCTCCGGTTTCCTCCCACATTCCAAAGACGTGGGGGTTTGCTGGTTAATTGGCTTCTGTGAATTGTCCCTAGTGTGTAGGATAGAACTAGTGTACTGGTGATGGTTGGTCGGCGAGGATTTGGTGGTCCAAAGGGCCTTGTTTACATGCTGTACCTCTAAAGTCTGAAATCTAAAGTCACCATCCCATGTTGGGTCCCAGACCACCCACGGCCTAATTATAGAAATGTTATAACTGTTATAAATTCCCTGCATGTTCAGGCTGCTCCCTCACTCTGTCACCCTGTTGTATGTCCCCTCTACACGCTGTTGTATTTTCCTCTACACCCTGTTGTATGTCCCCTTCCTTTCATCCCACATCTAGGCTTCACATTTCTTCATTCTTCTAACAGCTTGGTTCCATTCGCAAGTGACCGGGGTGCTTAGCTCTGTCCCCAGGATTGTGCACGTGTGAGTTACAGCTTCCATCCATCGATTGTTTCGAGAATGTATGTATACTACAAACATAGAAAATAGGTGCAGGAGTAGGCCATTCGGCCCTTCGAGCCGCCATTCAATATGATCATGGCTGATCATCCAAAATCAGTACCCGTTCCTGCCTTCTCCCCATATCCCCAAGAACTATATCTAACTCTCTTTTGAATACATAATAATAATAATAATAATCATCATCATCATCATCATCATCATCATCATCATCATCATCATCATCATCATCATCATCATCATCATCATCATCATGAATAATAAATAATGTCAAATTTTATTTAACGTAGGAAGCAAAAGTGGTACATGTGAAACCAAGTGTGGGAGAATTGAGGTTGTCTTTGCATATATATTGAACAGCAAATGGAATGGAATTTCAGTGTGCACAATTTTGGAACTGCAAATAATATAAGATGTCAGTGTGTCTGGATGTGCTAGCATGGATGAACTAACCTTCAATTATGTTCATCTTCTGGCCTTGTCATCTAATTATCCATGAAATCCTTCAGAAAACTTTGGTGGTAAAAGAGATGACCTGAAATGAAGGTTATTGGCTTCATAATGCTCAGAGCATTCTTTGAGTTGCTGCCAAAATGTTACAGTAACAGCTACTGTGCTTAGTCAGTGGTAAACGGAACAATGTACCTGTCATTGTGTGACATTATCACCAATAAGAAATGTGCAGGTGGTGTAGAAAGGGGATTAACCAGATGCTTGCCAGGACTGGGGAGCTGCAGGTTTGTGGTGGAGTTATCTTCTATGAAATACGGGAGGCTGAAGGGAGGATGATTAGGGTAGAAAAATGATGGAGGGAATAGACCGAGTATCTAGGATGGACATATTTTCCTTAGCAGAAAGGTCAAAAACATGGGGCATGGTTCAAAGTAATTGGTGGAGGGATTATAAATAAACATTTTTGATTGATATGATTAAATAAAAGATGCAGCTTGGAAACAGGCCCTTCGGCCCACCGAGTCCACACAGACCATTGATCAGCCGTTCACACTCGTTCTATGTTTTCCCAATTTCCCATCCACTAGCTACACGCTAGTGGAAATTTATAGAGGTCAATTAACTTACAAACCCACACAACTTTGGGATGTGTGAGGAGATGGGAGGACCCGGAAACCCAAGCAGTCACAAGGAGAACATGCAAACTCCACACAGTCTGGAAGTCATGAACTGGAAAGGGTGTAAGGGCTGAAGCCCTCAGTTAAATGGTACTTGGATGTGATTGAGTAGCTATGATGCACAGCACTATTGATTAAAGTCAAAGTCAAAGTCAAATTTATTTGTCACATGCACCAACGAAGTCACAGTGAAATGAACTTGCCATGCAGCGATACACTTAAAAAAAGAACACACAATACACAACAGAGTTGAACACAAACATCCACCACAGCATTCCTCACTTTGGTGGAAGGCAACCAAGTTCAGCCAGTCCTCCTCCCCTGTTCATCCATGGTCGGGGTCTTAAACCCTCCATAGTCGCCGCTACGGATGGCCGGATGTACAGGCCCCCTCGCCGGGATGATCAAAACTCCGACGTCGGGACGGTCGAACACATTACGCGGCTAGGAGCGCCCGAATCGGCCACTTTCCTACCGGAGACCGCGGCTTCAAGATGTTATAGGCCACAGGCCGGCGATCGGAGCTCTTCTCCGGCGATCCCCGGCAAGGGGATCCCAGACTCCTGATGGTAAGTCCACGCCACACCCGCGGCTAGATGCTCCGCAGACCACAGCCCCATGATGCAAAAGTCACCAGGCCAGCGATTGGAGCACTACTTTCTGGCGACCCCCGGCAAGGGTTCGCCCCCACTCCGCGATGGAAAAGTCCACGCTGCACCCGCTGCTGAATCTCTTGGCCCGACTCAATCCAATCCAAGCTGTTAGGCCCACGAGGAAGGCGGAGAAGCGACATGAAAAAATCGCCTCTCCATCGAGGAAGTGACTGAAGAACGGTTTCCCCCTTTCCCCCCCCACCACCCCCCACAAGACATACTGAGAGATACTAAAACAAACATTTGGACACACAAAAAAACCCTAAAAAAGTAGAAATAACGAACACGCTGCCGGCAGGGCAGCCGACTCGCAGCGCCCCCAACCGACCTGTACGGGTGAGTATGGATTAGTACGGGTGTTAAGGGTTATGGGGAGAAGGAAGGAGGATAGGAGGATGGAGTTAAGAGGGAAGGATAGATCAGCCATGATTGAATGGCGGAGTAGACTTGATGGGCCGAATGGCCTAATACTGCTCCTATCACTTATGAATTTATGAGCACCACGGACCCAGCGCTAGAAGGTTCTCCACAGCACTTGCTCCTTACACCACAACTGCCATTTACCCAGCCGTGCTCAGTAACCATGAGCAACCATTAACACCGATATAGATCAGTGCCAGAGTCCCGACAACGTTCCTGATCTCTGATAATTCAGGCTTATTCCTGCAACACCTCCCCTCCGCCACCATTCCCAGACCCGCTGCTCTCCCATTGAAGTGCTGTTGTTACGAGCTGAATAATTGGATATTTTCCCTTCACTTTCCAGTGAAACTGATCAAATAACCTGATAACCACACATACAATTGCTGTCTGCCCTTGGCCTGATTTTTCGCCTTGTTAAATTAAATGCATTTTCCACATGAGGAACCTTCATCAAAGCACAGATCTCACTGGGCACAGTGCCCAGAGATTGCACTCAAGCCTGATAATCTATGGCAGTGAAGTGCTGCAGGTATTGGAGCGTGTAACCAAATGGTGCTAACTAGTTCTCTTCTCCAGTTAATTTATTACTTCTTGATGGAGTCAGTTCTTCACAAAGAGGTGGGTGGGTACATGGAACGAGCTGCCAGGAGAAGCAGTTGAGGCAGCTACAACAACATTTAAAAGACACCCATAGAAACAAGGAACTGCAGATGTTAGGTTACAGAAAAAAGGCACAAACTGCTGGAGTAACTTAGCGGGTCAGGCAACGTCTCTGGAGAACATGGTCCGGTGATGTTTCAGGTTTATGCCACTGTCTGGAGAAGGGTCCCGATTTGAAACGTTACCTATTCATGTACCCCTGAAAGACACGTGGACAGGTACATGGATAGAAAAGGTTTACTGTTGTATGGGCCAAATGCAGGCAAATGGGAATAGCTTAGATGGAGCACCTTGGTCAGCATGGACAATTTGGGCTGAAGGGCCTGGTTTCGTGATGCATGACTTTATGAATCCAAGTCCAATGATAGCTGGTACAATCATGAAATCGTAATACAAATTTCTAGTTCGAGATAAATTTTTATGATGCAAAATGCATGATCCAGGCCTTGGTAGCTCATCAGCATTATCCATGGGAAACTGAAAGTTCATGGATTAAGTGAATCACAGAATAAATTTGATTTCCATTTGAACTGCTGCTCAGACTGTGAACTAACATCTGTGAACACCCACGATAGTCTGAAGAAGAGTCTCGACCATAAACGTCACGCATTCCTTCTCTCCAGTGATGCAGCCTGTCCCGCTGAGTTTTTTTGTGTCTATCTTCAATTGTTCATCACCTACAGCTTGGCGTTCAACGCCATCATCTGGTCCAAACTTGTTACTAAGCTTAGGGAACTGCATCTCAGCTCATCACTTTTCCAACTGGATCCTTGTCTTCCTCATCAACAGACCAGAATCGGTATGAATTAGCAACAACATTTCCTCCATGATAACCATCAGCACAGGGGGGCAGCTCAAAGGCTGCTCTCAGTCCCCTGCTCTACTCAGTCTAGACTCACGACTCTAGCCGGAACCATTTCCAACTATATCTTTAAATTTGGTGATGACACCACCCTTGTTGGACGAATTATGGATAATGTTGAGTCAGAGTGTAGGTGGGAGATTGATCAACTGACCAATTGGTGCCAAAACAACAACCCTGCTCTCAACATCGGTAAAACCAAGGAACTGATTGTTGACTTTGGAAGAGGAAGGCCAAGGTGGGACAATAGTGAAGAGAGTCAAAAGCTTCAAATTATTCGGCGTACAAACCTCTGAATATCTGGCGTGGACCCAGCACATTGATGCAATCAGATAGAAAGCCTATCAATGCCTCTACTCCTTAGAAAATTGAGGAGATTCAATAATTCAAAAAATACTTTCTAAAAACTTATGCAGGTGTTCATTAGAGAGTATATTGACTGGTTGCATCACGGCCTTGTTCAGCAACTTGAATGCCCAAGTATGCAAGAAATTGTAAAACATGGCGAACACTGCTAAGTCCAACGCGGGTACTGACTTCCCCACCTCGAAGGGATTTATAAGAGTCACTGCCTCAAAACGTCACCCACCATCATCAAGGACCCACATCACCCTGGCCACACTCACATTTCACTCCTGCCATCAGGCAAGAGTATATACGAGTCTGAAAACTGTACCATCCAGGTTCAGGAACAGCTTCTTCTCAACAACCATCAGGCTATTGAACATTATAAACTCCAACTAAACTCTGAACTACGAACTACCTTGGCTGCAGTAGGGACATTGGGCTTTTGTTTTAATTTGACCTATATTGTTTTTTTTATTTATCGAACTTATTTTTTGTTTGTCTATTATATTATCTAATGAATACTACATTTAGAAACGAGTTGTGCTGCTGCAAGTAAGAATTTCATTGTTCCAATTGGGTCCCAACTGGTTAAAGGGTGGCTGGCTGGAGAGATCAAGACATGAACAATGTGTCTGGTGTCAATGAAAGTGGCTTCAGGGTCACTCTCGCTGTTGGTGTGTCGATTGTATTCACTTAAACTCAGCAGGAGATATTGTCAAACCAGTTTTTGTCAAACGACTGAGGTTTTTTGTTCAATTGAAAACTGACACCGTCAAAAGTCAAGAGTGTTTTATTGTCATATGTACTGAGACGGAACAATTTCATTTAGTAGCAGCAGCACAACTAGTCTGTACACGCAGTGCTCAATAGGTAACATAATAAAACATAATCAAACAAAAACAAAAAAAGTTTGTTAAATTTAAAAAAAAATGCTGAGTGCTAAGCTAGTTAAAGCCCCAAGTCCCGAGTGCAACCAAGGCAGTTGGTAGTTCGAAGTTTAGTTGGTGTTGTGTAGTGTTCAATAGCCTGGTGGTTGTTGGGAAGAAGTTGTTCCTGAATCTAGAGGTCACGGTTTTCAGACTCCTGTACCTTCTTCTCGATGGCAGGAGTGAAATAGAGCTTGGCCAGGGTGGTGTTGGTCCTTGATGATGCTGACTGCCTTTTTGAGGCAGCGACTCCTCTAGATCCCTTCAATAGTGGGGAGGTCAGTCCCCTTCTAGAATCCTTCCACATTCATTCTGATTCCAGTGCTGCTTGCACTATACATGGGGGGGGGGGGGGGGGCAGTGTGGCCTGGCATGGGGTCAAAGAACTATCTGTAAAGGCAGAAAATAGACACAAAATTCTGGAGTAACTCAGCAATTCAGGCAGCATCTCTGGAGAAAAGGAATGGGTTATATTCCGGGTCAGAATCCTTCTTCAGACACTAAAGGCTGGAGTCTGAAGAAGGGTTCCGACACTGAATGTCACCTATTCCTTTTATCTAGAGATGCTGCCTGACCCGTTGTGTTACTCCAGCATGTTGTGTCTATCTTTATCAACCAAAATCTGCAGTACCTTCCCATATAACCTGTAAGGCAGTCAGCAAGGAACCCAATGGGGAGTTCAAAAAGAAGTAATTTTACTCAAGGAGCAGTGAGGATAGGGGAGGTACTCCCAGCTGGAGTGATGGAGGCAAGTGGTGTGGATGTAATTAGGGAGAAGCTGGACCAGAATGTGAGGGGGAACGGGAGCAGATGTGGATGTGGAATGAAGGGAGAAGGTTCAAAAGTAGCTTAGATGCTGGCATAGTTGGCCCAGTGGTTCATTGGCTGAGTGCATCTCAGGGCGGCAGGAGTTTGGGTGAATGTAGGGGTGGGGACTGCTGGAGAGGGGTACGGAGCATGCCTAACTACTGCTGCTCAGAGATAGACACCAGGTGCTGGAGTAACTCAGCGGGTCAGGCAGCATCTCTGGAGAAAAAATATGGGTGATATTTTGTTGCCAGAAACCACCTTCAGACTGAACGTAGAGCGGGGATAACTGGAGGTAGGAAAAGGCCAGAACAATTCCTACTAAGACCATTCCTACTGGTGCTCAGGGTCTAAAGTATGGAAAGGGCAATGATATGCTGAAACAAACAACTGTAGGAGTAACTACCTAGCTGTGCAATTACCACTCCAACAGATCAAATATCCTCTTCTCAATTGATTGTACAATGGCTGAGTTTTGGTGATGACAGGGGCAGGCGTGAAGAAGCTTCTCTGTGGAATAGTGCAGCTCCCGTGCATGGGTGGTGAAGTGTGCATGAAGATCCAGATCCGGTCACCAGGGGGAACTACCGCCACACATTGGTCCCGCTGACACACCAGGCCCCTCCGCAGTGTGTGGGATTGTTGGACTGGACATGCTGCACACACAGTCGTTGCTCTGTGAAGTGACAACAACGTCAGGTTGGTGCCCCAAGGATCTGGATGTGGAAATGCCCGAATTGCTGCCAGTCATTCAGTTCTACAGCTCTTTCCACCACAGTCACAGTTAATGCACTCTCTCACATTGCCCTCTGTAGCTAATGTCTAGTTCTACAGAAAGGAATAAATGTGTGAAAACGCACACCTTCAGATTCAGGGACAGTTTCTTCCCAGCTGTTATCAGGCAACTGAACCATTCTATCATCAACTAGAGAGCAGTCCTGAGCTACTATCTGCCTCATTGGAGACCCTCGGACTATATTTGATCAGACTTTACTAGCTTTATATTGCACTAAATGTAATTCCCTTTATTCCTTTTATCATGTATCTGTACACTGTGAATGGCTCGATTGTAATCATGTATTGTCTTTCCGCTGACTGGTTAGCACACAACAAAAGCTTTTCACTGTACCTCAGTACACGTGACAGTAAACTAAACTCAAGCTAATCTGAACTCAATGTGTGAAGTTGAACACTGTGTACAGAACCGTGGCGACTCTTTGCTACCTTGGGTGTGCAAAACAAAGAATATCACTGTGACTTGTCACATGTGACAATCAAGTAACATCATTCATTCATAGTCTGAGCCAAATGTGACATTAGAAAAATCGGTTAATTCCTAACTGGCCCTCGGTTCAGCACAATGGGCCAATAAATGTGGCTTCTGATGAAAGATCACCTACTTGAAACATTAACGATTTCCCTCTGCACACATCCTTTTGACCTGCTGTGTGTTCCCAGCGTGTTCTGTTGTTGCACGTTCAAACATGGTCATTGCCACTCATGTCCACAGCCTTTGAATGAATAAAACAAAAGCTGTGGCATGTTGTAATTGATACATTAGATTTAGTGGCCTCTGCATGTCTTTTCGTTGCAGAGAACTCTGTGGTTAGTAGTGCAATATAACCTCAACTACTACTGTCGTTTATCATGAAACCAGTAACCAGTGGCGGGGAGAATTCCTCCAGGTATTTAGAATAGAATAGAATGCCTTTTATTGTCCTTCAAACAGACAAGGTTTGAACGAAATTTCATTCCTGCAGACATGACATTACAAAAAAAAACAAGACCCACACTTAACACAATTGACACAAACATCCATCACAGTGAATCTCCAACACCTCCTCACTGTGATGGAAGGCAAAAGTCTTATCTCTTCCCTTTGTTCTTCTCCAGCAGTCCAACTGCAGCGTCGAGGCGACTGGGGCTCACGATTTTTAAGCCGCGCCGGGCGATGTTAGGCCCCGCTCCGAGTTATTTAAACCCCGCGTTTCCGGCGGGAGAGGTTGCCGTTGCGGGAGCTCCGAAAAGCGGTCTCCCACCAGGGACCTGCGGGCTCCCGATGTTCCTGTCCACCAGGCCTGCGGCTGGAGCCTCCGAAGCTCCGAAGTCGGGCTGCAGCAGCACGCCACCACAGCTCTCCCCGCTCCGAAGTCGGCCAACTCCGCGATGGTGAGTCCGCAGGCTCCGCGACTGGAGCCCTCAGGTTGGTTCCGGTTGGAGGCCGCCGCCGGCTCCACGATATTAGGCCCAACGACACCGGAGACCTGACAGAGAAAAAGTCGGGTCCCCGTACAGGGAAGAGATTAAACGGTTCCCCCCCCCCCACCCCCACATATATACAGCTAAAAAATAATAAAAATTGAAACCAAAAACATACGTCTAACGGACAAAAATAAAAAATAGACAGACGGACTGAAGAGGCACAGGTCTAACTGCACCTTAAGCCATCAGTTCCCTACGTCCTGAGACAGATGGTCTCTGATACAATCTGTGCAAACGTAGATTCATTTAGGCACCAGGAAACCCAGATGCTGGTTTACAAGAAAACCACCACAAACTCAGAGGGTCAGGCACCATCTCTGCAGGACATGGATAGGTGACGTTTCAGGTCAGGACCCTTCTTCAGACCTCAAATCAGGAACAGCACCTCAAACTTTGCTTGGGCAGCTTAGACCCTAGTGGCCCCACCGCCAGCCACATTTTCCCATCTCTACCCCTATCCGCCTTCCGCAGAGACCATTGCCTCCGCAATTCCCTGGTTAACTCATCCTTTCCCACCCGAACCACCCCCTCCCCAGGTACCTTCCCCTGCAATTGCAGAAGATACAACACGTGTCGCTATACTTCCTCCTTCGACTCTGTCCAGGGACCATGACAGTCCCTTCAGGATCGGCAGGGGTTCACTTGCACCTCCTCCAACCTCATCTACTGTATCCATTGTTCAAGATGTGGACTCTTATACATCGACGAGACCAAACACAGACTGGGCAATCGTTTCGCGGAACACCTTCGCTCAGCCCACCTGAACCTAGCCGATCTCCGGGTTGCTGGACACTTTAAATCTCTTTCCCATTCATACACAGACCTTTCTGTCCTAGGTCACCTCCATTGTCTGAGTGAGGCTAAATGCAAATTGGAGGAACAGCATCTAATATTTCGCTTGGGCAGCTTACAGCCCAGTGGTATGAATTTGATTTCTCTCACTTCAGGTAGCCCCGGCATTCCCTCTTTATCCCTCCCCCACCCAAGTCGCACTAGATCCTCATTTTCACCCTACAAACAGTTAACAATGGCCTGTTTCCTTTATCATCATAAATTTTGTGCATATCTTTCATTCATTGTTCTTTATCTTCCCACATCACTGTCTGTATCTCTCCTTTCCTTTATCCCTAACCAGTCTAAAGGGTCTCCACCCAAAACGTCACCCATCTCTTCTCTCCAGAGATGCTGCCTGTCCCGCTGAGTTACTCCAGCTTTTTGTGTCTTTTTTCAGTATGAACATTGACTTCTCTAACTTCAAGTAACCCTCGCTTTCCCTCCCTCACCATCCCTCCCCCTTCCCAGTTTTCCAACCAGTCTCGCTGTTCCCCGGTTTACATTTTATCCTTGTTTGCACTGATTGCGTTGCTTCTCCTAGCTAACAATGATATATTCTACATTTTCCTTGATCATCTCTTTTGACCTCTTACACTTCCTTATCTCTGTAACTTCTTCACCCCTGACACTCAGTCTGAAGAAGTGCCTCGACCAGAACGTCACCCATTCCTTCTATTCAGAGATGCTGCCTGTCCCGCTGAGTTACTCCAGCATTTTGCGTCTATCCTCGGTGTAAACCAGCATCTGCAGTTCCTTCCTACTCAATTCAATGCCCGTCTCGGTTCACTGACCTTGCACTGAGGTTGTAGAAGGTAACCAAGAGATCACAAAGATTGTCTCAGGCTACATTTACAAAGGCAATTGTTGGAGTCCTGATTTGAATGTTTCATTTGAATACCTGATTTACATTCTCATGTGTGTACAGAATATCCGGTGACATTACAGGAAGAACGGTGAATGTTTTGGCAAATATTTATCCCAACTCAAACGCTACATTGCCAGTGAATCTAATCATGTTCACATTAGTCTATGTGGCAAACATGCTGCTGGGTTACATCAACAACCAAATGTTAAATCCTTTCCTTTGCCTGTAAAGAGTTTTAGGATAAGCTGTGCTTCTAGGAAGCACTGTGAATAAACCAACTGTTTTTACTTTAGAGATACAGCATGGAAACAGGCACTTGGGCCCACTGAGACCACGATGACCAGTGATCACCCCATACACCAACACTATCCTACACTTTAGGGGCAATTTAAAATTTCACAGAAGCTAATTGGCCTACAAACCTGTACATCTTAGATAGATAGATAGATAGATAGATAGATATGCCTTTATTGTCGTTCAGACCGAAGTCTGGACGAAATTGCAGCAGTCATACATATAATACAATAAAAACAACAATAAACACACATTAACATCCACCACAGTGAGTCCACCCAGCATCTCCTCACTGTGATGGAGGCAAAAGTCTTAGGTCTGCAGTCTCTTCCCTCCTCTTCTCCCTCTGCGCTGAGGCGATACCCCCCGGGCGATGTTAAATCAGTCCCGCGGCTCAAACACCGCGGCCCGGGGTGGTCAAAGCTGCCGCCCACCAGTCCTGCAGACGCAGCCGCTGGCCCGCGGCCGAACCCCGGACTCAGGCCACCACCGCCAGAACACCGTCCCAGCCACCCTCACGTGAGTACCGTGCCGTCTTCAGCCTCGGGCTGGGCCGCCCCGACATGGGCGCCGAACCTCCCCCGAGCCGGGCCGCCCCGACATGGGCGTCGCTTCTTCCCCGGGCCGGGCCGCCCCGACTTGGGCGTAGCTTCTCCCTCTGGCCGGGCTGCCCCGACTTGGGCGTCGCTTCTCCCCCCGGCCGGGCCGCCCCGACTTGGGCGTCGCTTCTCCCTCCGGCCGGGCAGCCCCGACATGGGCGCCGAACCTCCCTCGGGCTGCGAGCGCCGCACCTCCCCGAGCTCGGCCGCTCCAACGGGAGCCTCGTTCCACCCTTGGGCTGGCCGCCCTCACGAGAGCGCCACAACCTCTCACGGAGTGTGGGAGGAAACCGGAGCACCTGGAGAAAAACCCATGCAGTCACAGGGAGAATGTGCAAACTCCGTACCAACAACACCTGTAGTCAGGTTTGAATCTGGGTCTCTGGCGCTGTAAGGCAGCAACTCTACTGTTTCGCCACTGTGTCGCCCTTGTAAGTAAGAGTGTAATGGCGGAAAAGGGGACTGAGTCCTAATGCAATAGGAGTCAGTAATAACTTGTTCTATATTGTAATCTGAATGCAAATCCACACAGATCATGCAGACAAGAATCTAAAACACAAACCTGAAAATAATTTATATTGGCTGATTTTGTTTTCCTACTGTCTGATGTAACAATTTCAACTTTACACAATTCTGAATATTAACATTCCTCCGGAGTTCAGATTGTGCTGTTTAAAGCAGCAGAAGGTGACGTGATACTATTATTGAGGAGACAAGCGCTGATCGGACTGTTCCTGTGTGGGAGATAGTTAACCTTTCGCCTTTAATAACATCTTCTGGCCTGTTTGTTCCTGAGAGTGATAGGTCTAGACTTTACATGTTGGAACCTGTGGGAGATTTAACATGAGGAGTTCCTGGAACACGGTGACACTAATCACGTAAACACACCATAAACACCCCTTGTCCATGGTGAAGGGTGAGACCTGTTCTCCTGAACACCTGACAGAAACACTACCAAGCTGAAGAATTTCTCTGAAAGACCCTGGAATGCACACTGAAGTGGCGCAGCGGTAGAGCTGCTGCCTTACAGGGCCAGAGACCCGGGTTCGATCCTGACTACGGGTGCTGTCTGTCCGGAGTTTGTACGTTCTCCCTGTGACCGCATGGGTTTTCTCCGGGTGCTCTGGTTTCCTCCCACACTCCAAAGACTTACAGGTTTGTAGGTTAATTGGTTTTGGTATAAATTGTAAATCCGCCCTAGTGTGTTCGGACAATGGTAGTGTACAGGAATCGCAGGTTGGCGCAGACTCGGTGGGCCGATGGCCCTGTTTCCACGCTGTATCACTAAACTAAAAAAGCTAAACTAGACTAAATATTAGAGAGAGAAGATTCCAGACAATTGTAAATCATTCTTCAGACAGCCATCGTAAAATATGATGCTTGGATTTAATTGCCTCTATGAATGCACATGGGTTACAAAAATTTAAATAAAAAGTGAAATATTCTCACATGGGAAGAGCTCCCACAGTGCTCTACTGCAAGTAATGAAACAATATTTTACCACGAGCCTCATAAGGAGATGTTAGACCAGCCGGGCTGTAGGCTGAAATGAAGCTGGACACAGGCAGGTTTCAGTAGACACTCCCCGGGGTCACCAGTCACTGACTCACACGCAATTGTGGTACAAACACAGACTGGGTAACTTGAGGCAAGGTATTACTTCCCTCAAAACAATAGCTAACAATAAGATTCAAAAATGCCTTCAGCTGTTCTTCGTGGAAAAACAATTCACAACATGCAATTTCATGCAGGTTTTTGTTCATTGTGTTTGACCGAAACAATGAAGGTGGCAAGGTTTACTTTCAGTTTAAGGGAGCAACTTTGCCTCATGAGTGAAAATAATGAGACATTATTAACGTAAATTTATTGCCGTTAGTTTTAATTTTGGTGCGTGAAAACTATTGGCTTCACTCATTCTTGCCCAGAGTAGGGGAATCGAGAACCAGAGGGCATAGGTTTAAGGTGAGAGGGGAAAGATGTTATAGTGACCTGAGGGGTAACATTTACACACAGGTGTATGGAACGAGCTGCTGTAGGAGGAAGTTGAGGCAGGTACTATTGCAATGTTTAAGAGACATTAAGGTGCATGGATAGGACAGGTTTAGAGGGATATGGGGAAAGGATGGACTAGTGTAGATGGGGTATGGTGGTCGGTGTGGACAAGTTAGGCCAAAGCGCCTGATTCCACCTTGTATGACTCTATTAGGACCACAGAATCAGGAACCTATCTCTTAATACCCTTGGCAAAACAGGATTGGTATTGGATCATGACACATTCTCGTGTAAGTGCACCATCTGCAAATATGAAACATTAGCAACTTATCTTGACCCTGCAATTCCATAGAGCAGTGCTTTTATTGTGACGGTCGGAGTTGGTACCGTACACCGGTCTTTTTGTCAACAATAAAAACACTGACATCAACCACTTCAAATTCTTAAAGGCTGGTTATCTGTATAAGTACAAACACCGGTGGCATGGAAATGATGTCGCAAAGAGATCAGGATCGAAATGTGTAGGAAGGAACTGCAGATGCTAGTTTAAATTGAAGATAGACACAGAATGCTGGAGTAACTTAGCGGGACAGGCAGCATCCCTGGAGAGGAGGAATGGGAAGGGTCTCGACCTGAAACGCCACCCATTCTTTTCTCCAGAGATGCTGCCTGTCCCACTGAGTTACTCCAGCATTTTGTTTCCATATTGTAGATCAGGATCGATATTCCTCTTTAATTGCTGTGGCAATTGGCTGTCAAATGAACACTCTATACAAAGTGGTTTTGAGGAAGGATTGGTTAAACCACGGTCAGTCATAATGCATCGGACAGAATGACCCTTCCATGGTCCCGATCCACTAACAGATGGCATAACCCGTGTGAGTTTGGTGACTGCACCCTGGATGATGCCATGTCCATGCCCAGAGGGGGGGGGGGGGGGGTCAGTTTACAGTAAGACCGTCTGCATTCATTCACAAAATGCTGCAGTAACTCAGCGGGACAGGCAGCTTCTCTGGAGAGAAGGAATGGGTGACGTTTCAGATCGAGACCCTTCTTCAGACCTTGCTGATGTATCCTCAGCAGTCAAATATCACCAATCGTCTCCGTTTCACCTCAATTCTTCTGGAATCATCATCATAGCACATCAGAACCTTGATCTATTTCATACAGTATAAATACTTTATATAAATAACTCATGGCTCTTGAATTCAACAATGAATATCAATGTCATTTATTCATGGTCACCTCAGAGTCAATAAAATCAATAAATTCTGCATTATTTGTCCTCCGGTAATTCCGCATCATCAAATATATAATTAGATCTCTTGTTTCTTTTGGTTGTAACGAATAATTGAATATTTCAATAACTGTCTTTCCTTTACTCCTTGGATTTCAAATCAATCAGTCAAGGAGTAAGATACTCCCATACTTTGATACCAATAAGTGAAATGCTTCTCACTTTCACTAGTGTTTATTTAAACGCCATTGAGTAAAATCAGCTGGACTCCATTGGCTTTTCAACAAATTAAGTTGCAGGAATCTTGGGAATAATGCCAACAATTTCTCAGCTATAACCAGGATTCACACAACCTCTCAGCAGGAGATTGTCCAAGGCTGTAAGGGGCAGAATTCCTGGGAGTTCTTCCCATCCTTCCTATCTCTCCCATGGGAACGTCAACCAGAAGCCAGTTACAAGGGGGAAAAAATTACCTGGAAATTATTCATTTGCAGAGGCTGTACCTGAATCCATCAGGTAACTCTGGTAACGCCGATAAACTGCGAGTGGAAGCAAGAGTGCCAAATACCAATGGTGAACACATGTATCGGTTCTGGGAAATGATGTAAATAGGTTTCATCTGTAAATGCTGGATATACTGTGATGAAAACAAGTTAAGAAGCTTGAATCTATTTTAACAGTAGGTTTAGATTACACTTACTGTAGCTATATTTTATTCCATTCTGCCTCGTCCCTAAATGTCTTTAATTCAGTGAAGGCGCTGAATTATATCAGTATTTACTGTAACCTATTCCCTTCACTTCCAGGAACCAACCCTGAGTGCAGTGTGTGCGTGTTTGCAGCCCTGATTCCACTGAGTTCTGATTATAAGCACTTCCTGAATTCTGTTGTCTATTTACTTTTGTTTAGTTGAGAGATTCAGCATGGAATTGGGCCCTTCGGCCCACCGAGTCCACGCTGACCGTCAATCACCCGTTCACACTAGTTTTACGCAATCCCATTTTATCATCCACTCCCTACACACGAGGGGCCAATTAATCTATAAACCCACATGTCTTTGGAATGAGATACAGGCACAGACACAGGCACATAGGCACAGGCGCACACACACACACACACACACAGACATTGACATAGATACAGACACACACATACACTGACACACTGACACAGAGACACCCACATACACACAGATACAAATGTATACACAGACACAGAAAGACACAGACACACACAGACACAGACCACAGTCAGACATATCAATGTCAATGTTTTCACATATCTCATGTATTTGCTATGCAAATTTCACAAAGGAAAAACAGCATTGGGTTAAAAACCAAAGTTCAAATGCAGTCAGAATCTATTTATCTGCTGTGTTTACCTGTGAGAATATCACCCGGATATACATTGTTTGACTGTGGGCAATGATTCAATTTACTCAGCTGTGAATGAGGGGAAAGATGCAATGAAGAATTTAAATTCTCGCTTATGGTGACTTGAATTTTGACGCTCATAACCCTGGAAATTTTACCCGAGACATATTTGTAACAGAGTTCATGATCTTCAGGCTACATTTGACCCTGGGTCCATAGAAGGACATATTCTGCACTAACTAATCTGAATAAACTTGCTAATAATGTGAAAACAATAATTGATTCAGAGCACAAAATCAGCCACTCTGGGCACAAACAGACACACATCCAGTCTGAAGGGTCTGAAGAAGAGTCTATAAGGGACATATGTCTGAAGAAGGGTCTCGATCCGAAACGTCACCCATTCCTTCTCTCCAGGGATGCTGCCTGTTCCGCTGAGTTACTCCAGCATTTTGTGTCTATTAACCAATATATAATTTCTGTTTTGCTTGAGCTTTCACAGCATGTGTGAACAAGTGTTAAAAGATGATAAATAGATTATTCAGTGATTTTTCACTGGATAAATAGTTAAAATAGGAAAGAATTGCCCAAGGGTAAATATGAATAAATAAACTTTGAAAGATAAGAGAGTTGGCATCACTCCGACCATAATTATAGATTTCAACAGGTGAGCTCAGAGAGCCTAGGGGAACTTATACCTTTACAGTCTACCTTGGAGGAGCCATTGGGCATTGAGCTGCATGTGTACGGGCTTTCTGCACTCACGTGTATGGTGAGCGAGGTCAAGTTATTCTCTCCTGTTAATCAAATCTGGGGAGCTATAGTCACGGAGACATACAGTCATATAGAGTCATAGAGTCATAGAAACATAGTCACAGAGTCATAGTCATACAGCACGGAAACAGGGCCTTTTGGCCCAACTTGCCCATGTCAACCAAGATGCTTCATCTGCACTTGTCCCACCATCCCGTGCATGGCCCATATCCCTATATACCTTTCCTGTTCATGTACCTGTCCAAGTGCTTTATATATGCTGTTATAGTATCTGATTCAACTCCTTCTTCTGACAGTTCGTTCCATTTCCCCACCACCCTCTGTGCGAAAAAGGTTGCCCCTCAGATTCCTATTAAATCTTTCACCTCTCACCTTGAACCCATGTCCTCTCGTATTTGACTCCACTACTCTGGGTACAAGACTGTGTATTCACCTTATCTATTCACCTCATGATTTTATATGCCTCCATAACATCACCCCTCAGCCTCCTGTGCAAACTCTCCCTGGAGCTCAGGCACCTCGTCCAGTAGCTTGAGTATAATGTTTCGCCTCACTGACAGTTACTGTCCGATTTTATCGGTGAACGTTGGGTAGAATAGTTGGGCAGGAACTCAACCATGATATAAAGGAATTTAATCTCTTAAACAATAACCCATAACAATGAAAGTTCACCAAATTGAACATCAACTCACCCTCTCCATAGCTGCTGACTGACATGCCAAGTAGTAAATTCTGCTAAAGTTTTGAAATTCCATTATCATTTTGAGTTAATGTTTGGGGCGGCACAGCGGCACAGCTGGTAGAACCACTTCCTCACAATGCCTCACGAGACCCGGATCGATCCTGACCTTTGGTGCTGTCTGTGTGGAGTTTGCACCTTCTCGCTGTGACCCCATGAGTCTCCTCCGGGTGCTCCCATTTATTCCCACATCCCAAAGACGATGGGTTGGTAAATCAACGTTAGACACAAAATGCTGGGGTAACCCAGCGGGACAGTCAGCATCTCTGGAGAGAAGGAATGGGTGAAGTTTCGGGTCGAGACCCTTCTTCAGACTGATGTCAGGGATTGATAAATCAATTGTAGTTCAGTAAATTGTTCACAGTAGGGAGGTGTGGAGTCGAACATGCATGGACTTGATGGGAATGTGGAGAAGATAAAATGAAAGTAACGTAAATTGGACTCTTGCGAGTCGGCGTGGGCTCAATGGGGTAGAAGCTCTGTTTTTGTGGAGTTTGACTGTGATTCTATCAATGTTTACTTTTGTTTCTTATTATTGTCACATGGTTGAGTTTAGTTTATTGTTAGGTGTATCGCGGTACAGTGAAAAGCTTTGTTGCGTGCTAACCAGTCAGCGGAGAGACAATGTCATGAGCCATTCACAGTGTACAGATACATGATAAAGGGAATAATGTGAGGCACTCCAGTAAAGTCTGATCAAAGATAGTCTGAGAGGTCCATGCGGTGGATAGTAGCTCAGGGCTCCTCTCTAGGTTGGTTCCAAGGTGATGTACCAAGGTACAGTGAAAACCTTTTTGTTTGCATGCTATCCCAGTAGCAATGTTACAAAATTTTGAGATTTTAAAAATCAAGTCTGCAATTTATCCCATCAGATAAAGCATAGAAAGAAGTTTAATTTGACACCTAATTCACTTTCATATCTTCAGTATTAAAAAAGTTATGGCCATTTCATACTCGGAAATTAGCATCTTGTTCCCTATTGCTTTCCATTGACTTAACACAAAAGCTGTGATCGACGTCAGTCAAAAGCCCATAACTTCTTAAAAATTAAGAGAACTGAATGGGATTTTCGGTTATTATAGATTGAAGCATTCTGAAACAAATATGAAACAATCTTACTTGGATGACCTAACATTAAAGCATATAATTAGTTAAGGGCCTGTCCCACGGGCATGCGACTCCATGCAGCAAGCGCGACCTAACCGCAAGCAGGGGCTGCGCGGAGGTCGAGTGAACCCCGTACAGAGCCGGTCCCACCAGCATGCGGCTGCATGTGGCAAGTGCTACCAAATCGGAAGTGGGGGGCCGCGCGGAGGTCGAATGACGTCAAGACGGTGCGTACGGCAGCGAAGCGGTGCGCACGGCCGTTGAGGCGGTGCGCACGGCCTCGATGCGGCTGCGTCTGGCGTCGAGGCGGTGCGCACGGCCTCGATGCGGCTGCGTCTGGTGTCGAGGCGGTGCGCACGGCCTCGATGCGGCTGCGTCCGGTGTCGAGGCTGTGCGCACGGCCGTCGATGCGGCGCGCACGGCCTCGATGCGGCTGCATCCGGTGTCGAGGCTGTGCGCACGGCCGGCGATGCTGCGCGCATGGCCTCAATGCGGCTGCGTCCGGTGTCGAGGCGGTGTGCACAGCCATCGATGCGGCGCGCACCGGCCTCAATGCGGCTGCGGGGCGGCAGGCCGTTGCCGCACGGAAATTTTGAACAGTGTCAGTTTTTCAGAGCCCCGCGCGATGTCAGGACCAGCTCCGCACAACTCCATGCGGCTCCCGCGATTGAAGTGGGACCGGCCCCGCGACCTCCGCGTGGCCCCCGCACGGCACCCACTTGCGGTTAGGTCGCGCTTGCCGCATGGAGTCGCATGCCCGTGGGAAGGCCCTTTAGTTGCCTTATTGTAGCTAATTACAAAATTCAATTACTAGATCTAAACATCTATCCATTTCTTAAGAAAAGGTTAACATTTTTAAATAGCTAAGTGTCCAAATAACATTCACACAATAATTCACAATATAACATGATTTTAAAATCTCATTGTCATGAATTTATAGGCCAAATGGAAGGAATTTAGTGTTTAATTCCCGTAAATTAATGACCATTTTAATCATCTTGCGAGTGGTTTTTGTGGAACGCGATCGATTGGAACGTTGCGGTTTGCAGTGAATTTAAACCCCATATCGGCAGGAAAAACACTGCCGGTTCGTATGGGGCCCAAATCACATTTTCGCAACGTGAAATTTTGATTAAAGTAATCCTAAGAAGCAAGTTTATATGTAAAATAGACGACTTACCTTTTGTCCCGACGTGAGATCCGTTCCGTTGATGGCGTTAGAAGTCGCTTTTTATTTACTCCAACGCTGAAATTGTTTGTTTTTTTAAATTCGAGAATGGCAGTCGGAACGAATTTTCAGCATCAGGTAGAAGCCCGAGAAAATATATCTCGGGCAGGCAGGAGAAAACGGCATTTTGATCCCGCCCCCCCCCCCCCCCCCATCAAAGGCGCCAAAGTCGCGCACACGGCCAGTGACAGAACTGCAGCACCGCTGAAGGTAAGTTTTGTAACATACCTATATCCAATCAAAGAAAGGACAATACATGATTGCAATCAAGTCGTCCACAGTGTACAATGGATAAACGGTACACCATTTATCGCAGGATAAAGTCCGATGAAGTCTGATTAAAGGTAGTTTGATCTCATGATGCAGTAATGTACTTCACACAAGGAACTGTGTGAATCAGAAAGAGACACAGATCACAAATCTGACCCAGATGCTGCCTCGTTTCACATGGATTAGAGATGTTTCAGGGGAATACCAATTAGGGAATATTTTAGTCTTCCCTTAAAACACGTCTAATCCATCCGAAACCTTGCAACAGCTGGATCAGATTTGTGATCTGTGACTCTTATGGTTGCTTACTTCCCTCCATCATTATTGAGATCAGAGGAAGCTATCCTCTACGGAATTAAAAAGTAATGTTATTTATACTCTTGTTTTAATAACTTGATTTAATCAAAGGGGAACTAAATCTCGCATGGAACTTCAACACAGTGTTCTCAATTCTGTGGATAATCTTGGATTTGTCCAGCAATTATGAAGCTATTTTAAAGAAATGATCATCACTCATTGTCTTTCCAACTATGAACTTGAAGCTGATGAACTCCAGGAGGTTTGCATAGTGTCACACCAACTTTCAGCCAGTAGTTTAATAGCTAGCTGGACCGAACATTTAGTCTGACACCTCGGAGCACACCTACTGCATCCTTTCCATTCCGGCAGTGGATGCGTTATTTATCCACCCTGCCTTCATCTCCTTAAGGGCCTGTCCCACCAGCATGCAACTGCATGCGGCTAGCGCGACCTAACATGGTCGCTTGAGCCGTACGGCCTCGCGGGGCCAGTCCCACTTCGATCGCCGGAGCCGTATGTAGTTGTGCAGGGCTGGTCCCGACATCGCGCGGGGCTCCGTAAAACTGACACTGTCCAAAATTTCCGCGTGGCAACGGCCTCTCGGCCCGGATTCCCGGAGTTTCACCTCTCCGGGAATCCGAGAGGTGAAACTCCACCAGGAGGTGTCCTCCAGGAGTCACAATCTTCCCATTTTTCTGCAGCCACGACCAACACAAAACAAACTTTCAGCCTAAAGGTCTGATAAATCTGATTGTCCTTCAGCAGACAGGTTGAACGATTCTTTAATTCCCGTTTCAGTTTTAGGTTTTAGTTTTAGAGATGCAGCTCGGAACCAGACCCTTTGGCCCATCGAGTCCGTGCCGACCAGCGATCCCTGTACACCAACACTATCCTACACACACTAGGGACAATTTACAATTTTACCAAGCCAACGAGGAGGCTTGGTGTGTGAGAGGAGACCGGAGCTCCCAGAGAAAACCCACGCAGGTCACAGGGAGAATGTACAAACTCCGTACAGACAGCAACCATAGTCAGTATCGAACCTGGGTCTCTGGTGCTGCCAGGCTGCAACTCTACCGCTACGCCACCATGCCGTCTAAATTGTAGCGCAGTCAGGTTTATTTCATGAGAATAATAATCAGAGATTGAAACCTGTTGTATTGTTTCTAAACTAAATGGGAAGCTTGAGAACATCAAGGACATGAGTTGGAAAACAGGGATGGATTCAATTAGTCTCCTTTGGAATTCATTTTCTGTTTTTATTTATACAGGAAAGATGTCATGGTGAATCTGGGAATAATCAGGATTCTCAGACTGGGGTTTTGGAGTCCAAACGCCAAGACTGAGGAGCTAATACCTACCATTACATAACAAAGAACAATTGCATAATAGATATAAGTTTATTACTCGACTTGTTATGTTTCCATGGAACTAAAAGTAAGAATTGAAAAGGTTGTAGCCAATAAAAGATTTCAGTCGCAGCAAGAGGGGCCAATAGGAATCCACTTATTAAGGACCTGGGTAAAAAGTTAGCAATGTAATTAAAAGTTAAAGATTATATGCGTAACTGCCAGACGTCACCCATTCCTTCTCTCCAGAGAGTTACTCCAGCATTTTGTGTCTGTCTCGTAGCCCCTCCATTAATGCACGTGTTTGTGCAGTCACACGTGCAACACCTATGCAGTGAAGCAGAATAATGGGCCTGTCCCTCTTAGGTGATTTTTCAGAGGGACTGCTGGCGACTGTCAAGTTGCCGGCAGTCGCCTGAAAAACTGGCAACTGGAACGGCGACTGTCAGAGTGGAACACACACACATCTCTTCCTTCACCAGCCCGTTATGCAGGCAGGAGACAGGGCAAGCGGGGGGAGTGCTGTCTAAAAAATTAACATGGTGCAAAGCCAAGGTGAAACAGACACACAGGAAGGTTGGCACTGAACAGGAAGGTTGGCGCTGTAAAAAGACGGCTAAAGCACAGTGTACGGTAAGTCCATTAAAAGAGGGGAGGAGAGGGGTTGAGGAGAGGGGGGAGAAGTAGTCGAGACAACTTTTAAGAAGCCAGAGATACACGGCTGCGAAGCTCGGCGGACATTAACATTACCGGTCGGTTATCCTTGGTTCTGAAAACTACTGCTTACCTTTTTTTTTCCCAATGAGCCAATGAAATTCACCGGTCAGCACCGGCTACAACCTACGAGAACCTCCAAGAACCTTCGTCCTCCTGGCAATCCATTAGGACCTCCTGGCGACCCACCTACGGCTCGAGAATTCTCGCTACTCTCCATTGCGGCTTCATTCTAGTCGCCGCTAATTTTTCAACACGTGGAAAAATTCACGGCGACCATAATGAGGCCGCGACTAGTTCCCAGAATGCGGGAACTCCTCATGACCATGAAGACAACTCCCCAGCAACCACCCGCGAACATGTGGCGACCATATGGCGACCATGCAGTCGCCTAAAATGTTGCCTAAGTGGGACAGGCCCATAAGACAGTGAAGGTGGAGGTGGAGGGAGTTCGGCTCAGAAACCCACACTCTCAGCGAGGATCGCACTGACAGAAAACTCATTTTATTCAGCATCACCAGCATGGCCCTCGGATGAGCATTCATAGCAAAAGGATTTGAGTATAGGAGCAGGGAGGTGCTACTGCAGTTGTACAGGGTCTTGGTGAGACCACACCTGGAGTATTGCGTGCAGTTTTGGTCTCCTAATCTGAGGAAGGACATTCTTGCCATAGAGGGAGTACAGAGAAGGTTCACCAGACTGATTCCTGGGATGTCAGGACTTTCATATGAGGAAAGACTGGATAGACTCGGCTTGTACTCGCTAGAATTTAGAAGACTGAGGGGGGATCTTATAAAAACTTACAAAATTCTTAAGGGGTTGGACAGGCTAGATGCAGGAAGATTGTTCCTGATGTTGGGGAAGTCCAGAACAAGGGGTCACAGTTTAAGGATAAAGGGGAAATCTTTTAGGACTGAGATGAGAAAAACATTTTTTACACAGAGAGTGGTGAATCTCTGGAATTCTCTGCCACAGAATGTAGTTGAGGCCAGTTCATTGGCTATATTTAAGAGGGAATTAGATGTGGCCCTTGTGGCTAAAGGGATCAGGGGGTATGGAGAGAAAGCAGGTACAGGATACTGAGTTGGATGATCAGCCATAATCATATTGAATGGCCTACTCCTGCACCTATTTTCTATGTTTCTATGTTTCGATGAGGCAGGGGCAGGACTGGGATCAATATTTCACCAACTGCTAGGATTACAATAATCATTGGGATCTTTCATTCTTTCACAATAAGAATTAGAGGTACTAGAGTTACTGTGACAGGGTGAGATGTAAGTGGGAGGAGTGGAGTCGTTAATTGAATCGTCTGAGCTCAGTGATGGTCAGACGACTGCAATGAGCCGAACGGATGCCACCCTCAAGATATTGAGTGAGAAGGATCGGCACTGAATTAAAGTGGCAAGTTTGAGAAGCTGGGGAAATGGTCAGTGTCTGAATAAAGGCATCACAAAGACTGGCAAAAGGTACAGGTGTG
Organism: Malacoraja senta; assembly: GCA_038087875.1. Taxonomy (NCBI): domain Eukaryota; kingdom Metazoa; phylum Chordata; class Chondrichthyes; order Rajiformes; family Rajidae; genus Malacoraja; species Malacoraja senta. The sequence goes on from CM075985.1 coordinate 28,776,425, forward strand.
AAAACACACCACTCCTGATTCAGGGACATTTCTTCCCAGCTGTTATCAGGGAACTGAATCATCGTACCGCAACTAGAGAGCAGTCCTGAAGTACTATCTACCTCGTTGATGAACCTCGGATTATCTTTGATCGGACTTTACAGGCTTTACCTTGCACTAAACGTTATTCCTCTATCATGTATCTATACACAGTAAATGGCTCGATTGTAATCATGGTTTGTCTTTCCGCTGACTGGTTAGCACACAACTAAAGGTTTACACTGTACCTCAGTACACGTGACAATAAACTAACCTGAAACCTAACTGAAACTGATGGAATATTAGCCAGAGCATTGCGGAGAACGCCTTTCTACTTTAGGAAGTGGGCCACCCTAGGTGTCTGTTGATGTCGATGGGATCTCACCAAATTTTGACACCAAATCGGTGAGATTGCATCTCTGACAGTGCAGGCTCCCCTCAGTGTAGGACTGAGATTTCACCCTGGATCGTGAAGTCCAACCGTGAATGTTTATTTTGAAGCCACAGCCTTTCAGCTGAGACATTAGACTACCACTGAGTCAAAACTAACATCACACCACTACAACGGGTTCAAGCTCACACAGTTATGCCTCAAGTGATTCTATTAAATAGTTTATTCCATTTTACATTATTTTTTTCCTGTACGCCACATACAGTAATTATAATGACTTCTAGAGCAAACAATGTTTGCAGATAAACCACATCTGTTCGACATCACTGTGGGGTGCTGCTACTTGCTGTGGCTTATTTAGTTCATGCAATTTGCCAAGCTAGGACTGTGAAAAAGTTTCTACTGTAAACAAATATCATATTGTTGTAATAAAAACGGCATACTCTCTCCAAAAGGAAACGCTTAATTTGATGTCTGCCCTGAAATTAGCTTTCAATTTACTTTGCTTTCATTTTTATCGACCACTTGTCACGCGTTTAAAAGAACCATCCGTTCTCAGGAGTGGCTTGGTCTATCCAGCTTACGGACGAATGAAGGGTTATTTTAAAGGGCGTCTCATAAGATAGCAAGAACATCCCTGCCCCTCTCTGAATAAATTTTATGAAACACCTCATTTACCAGGATGTAATTGGTCAAGTATGTCTCCTGAAACAAAGTGATGTTGATCACTGAGAATGTCGTGATGGAGCCAGGAATTTCTTGCAGTGTGAATACTGGTTCTGGCCAAAATCACGTGCTCTTGAGAATAAGAAGCAGACGCAAGGATAGTCCATCTATGGCTGGGGCTTGCTGAGTGGCAGATGCCAGCACATCTGTCTGTCCACTCCATCACTGGGCTTGGAATGCAGATGTGATGTCCAACTGCGCTGTGATTCTGGGTCACTACACTGCGAGCTTCTCTTCTCACTTCACCAGTCTTAGTTTGGTTTAGTTTACAGACACAGCCCACTGAGTCCGTGCCGACCAACACCCCCCTCCGACACAAGCTAGCAGGCACGGAAATCGCTATCAAAACATGGGGGGGGACACAATTTCTTGGCGGCTGCGTGCGAGCATGCGCACACACACGTGAGGCTTCGGCCGTGGGCCCTGTGGATGGTAACATGGAAAGCTGACCTGGTTGGTGACCGACTCCGAACTCCAGCAACAGCAGCTTCGTCCCCCCCGAATCGTGCGGCTTGAATCGGCCCGTTCGCGGGGGCTTTCATCAGCCGGCGGGGGCTTCAACGTCGGGAGCCTCGATCGCCTCGATGCAGCAGTTTGATTTTAAGCCGCGCCGGGCGCTGAAAGGCCCGCGAACAGGCCGATTCAGCCCTTTTGAAAGCATCTGATAAAGTCTGGATTACAAAAAATGGGGGGGGGGGGGGTGGGGGGAGAATTGTCCACCCATGCAAGCTAGGGACAATTTACAATTTTACTGAAGCCAATTAGATTACAAACCTGTACGTCTTTGGAGTTTGGGAGGGAACCAGAGAAAACCCATGCATGTCAGGGGAGAACGTACAAACTCCATTTAGACAGCACCCGTAGTCAGGATCGAACCCGGGTCTCTGGCGCTGTAAGGCAGCAACACTACCACTGTGCCACCATGCCGTCAGACCGGGCATTGTAACAGAGTCCCCACGACTCACACTTCTGGGGGTCTAATGGGAAAAGTTTTGAGTTGAGTTCAGTTTATTGCCACATGTACCGTGGTACAGTGAAAAGCTTTTGTTGCGTGCTATCCAGTCCAAGAAAAAACTATGCATGATTACAATCAAGCCGTCAACAGTTTACAAATAAAGGATATGTTCATTATTATTTTCATTCTTTTGTTCTTCTTTATTTACAAGCAATAAATATTTTGTAAATATTTTTTATGTTTTTAAAAATTGTACCCTGATGTTGGAGGAAAACATTCCAACATCACAGGAGGGGAAAATGAACTGTTGTCCACGTTCTCTCCAAGGTTAACATCCCAACACTGACCACCACTCTCCCCAACCCCCACACTGACCCCCTTTCTCCCCCCGTCCCCACTCTCCCCCCGTCCCTACTCTCCCCCTGTCCCCACTCTCCCCCAACCCCCACAATGAGCCTACCCCTGGTCACTGCCCCCACACTGAGGCCCCCTCTCTCCCCCAGCTCACTGCCCCCACACTGAGGCCCCACTCACACTGCCTGCTCCGTTGATGAAGTGCAAGGACTAGAGCTGACCCTTCCTTCACAGGAAGACGTTACCAATCCGACGAGAGAAACAAATTGAGGATGCGTTCAAACCCTCCTTGAAAAGACGCAGCCGACTCACTGATTGCATGGATCCGCTCGTCGATGACTGCTCAAAGTTTAGAAGCAGCCTTCAGAATGAACCTTGGAATGAACCTTAAGTTCATTCGCATAGAAGTCACGCTTAAACGCAGAAGGAAAATCAATGCAGTCTTTTTCCCAGAGTAGGGGAATCAAGTACCAGAGGACATAGGTTTCAGGTGAGAGGAGAAATATTTAATAGGTGCTTGAAGGACAACTTTAACACAAATGGGTGACAGGTTGCACAGAACATAAAACAAAGAACAGTACATCACAGGAACAGGCCCTTCGGCCCACAATATTTGTGCTGGTCATGATATCAAGTTAAACTGATCTCATCCATCTTTACATGATCCACATCCCTCGATTCCTTGCTTTTCCATGTGCTTGTCTAAAAGCTTTTTAAAAACCACTATCGTATCTGCCACCACCATCCCTGGCAATGCGTTCCAGTCCCCCACTACTCTCTGTGTCAAAGACTTGCTCCATACATCTCCCTTGAACTTTCTGCCTCTCACCTGATAGCTATGCCCACTAGTGTTGGACATTTCCACCCTGGGAAAAAGGTTCTGACTGTCTACTCAATCTAAGATTTTAAATACTTCTATCGAATCTCCCCTCAACCTCCGATATTGCAGAGAAAACAATCCAAGTTTATCCAACGTCTCCTTGCAGCTGATAAAGGTTGATCCAGGCTCTAATCCAGGCAGCATTCTGGTAAAACTCTGCTGCACCCTCTCCAAAGTCACTTCAAAGGGTATGTGGAATGAGCTGCCAGAGGGGGAGGTTGAGGCAGGTACTATAACAGTATTCAAAATACATTTGGACAGGTACATGGATAGGATGGGTTTAGAGAGATAGGGGGCAAACACAGCCAGGTGGGATTAGTGTGGAAGGGACATCTTGGTCGACATGGACGGGTTGGGCCGAAGGGTCTTTGTCTGTGCAGTATGAATCTATGGCTCTGTGAGCAACCCCAAACTACCTGCTCACCCACCCCATCGGTCTCCTCGTGAACCTTTGGAAGAGTCAGTGGCTCCCCCTGCGACCTCTGCAGCTACGCCAGGTCTTACAGAAACACAGTGCAAGCAAGTCACCCTTGATACCTGCCAAAGAAGAAGTCTGTTGCATAAACATTGGCTGTCGGACCATTGCAAAGTGTGCTGTTTATTGTAACACAAAGTGTCCCCAAACCTCTCCACTTCAGATCCACCACAAACCATCTGTCGGACATGTGTTAATCAGGAGAAAATCAGCCGATCATTGTCCTGCCACCTCTGGGGAAATCCATGTTAACCATTGCGTGGGAGAATGTATCATTCAGGCATACAACCCCACTGAAACGGCAAAGGTTAGGGGAGATATTGGTCTGGGAAAGATGTATTAAGCTGGGAAGTGTGCAGAGAAGATTTACAAGGATGTTATAGAACATAGAACAGTACAGTACACGGACAGACCCTTTGTCACAATGTCTGTGCCAAACATGATCTCCAGACCAACCTTTATCTGCCTGCACATACCATATCTCTCCATTCCCTGCATATCCACATGCCACTCTAAAGCCTCTTAGACGCCACTATTATATCCACCCCAACCACCACCCCTGATAGCGGGTTCCAGGCACCAAACATCCTTCTGTCTTGCTAGAACTAGAGGGCCTGAGCTCCAGGTTGTTCAGGCTAGGACTTTATTCCTTGGAGCACAGGAGGCTGATGGGTGATTTTATAGAGGTGTATAGGATTATGAGGGGAATAGATAGGATGATGGCCCAGAGTTTTTTACCGAAGGTCTGGGAATCAAGAACCAGAGGACATGGATTTACGGCAAGATTGAATAGGAACCTGAGAGGCACATTTTTTCACACAGAGGGTGGTGGGTATATCGATCCAGCTGCCAGAAACATCCCAACATGGTGCTGGCTATACACTTCCATGATTAGTGATGAAGGGCCAGGAATCTACAGTCCCATCCTGAAGCCTGTGATTGGGGAAAAGCAAGATGTTAAGTTGCGGACAACCCATACGTTGCCTTTTCACACCCGTGTCCGGAATTGCTCCAGTGTTCACAAGGATCTGCAGATGCTGGAATCATAAACAAAACACAAAGTGCTGGAGGAACTCAACGGGTCAGGCAGCATCCATGGAGGGAATGAACAGGCGACATTTCAATTCTGGACCCTTCAGCGCTTCCCTTAAAGCCTTGTGTCCATCTTACATTATCTGATCTCTAAGCCTCTTCCTAATCATTGTCAAAAGCCCACAAACCTTCTCTGCTTCAGTAAGTCCTTTTCCTCATTGTGAAGACAAGTTCACCATTACATCTTCCAGATTCAACCATAGGTGAGTCCTAGTTACCACCACATGGCACGAAGATTCGAGGATTTGAAGTTAGAGGTTCTGATTATCATTGACTCTGTGGAGAGAAGTCCTCAAAAAAAATGATAATGGTTAAATTTAACTTTGGCACCAGTACTAAAAAGCTGTCAGCCAGATTTTTTTGCATGTGTTTATATGTCTTGTTTAAACAATGGCAACATTGTGCTCTATCTCTAGATAAACTAAACTATATTAGTTGCAGATTCTTTTTTTTTTTTTAAGTTGATTTTCCTGTTTCTCTTCCCAGGGAGTTTTAACCACTGTGGCACAGCACCCAGAGGACCAGTGAGCTCAATGTGCATGGGTACTAGGGAGGTTTCTTACTAATAACAGGAGCAACACCAATCTCCTCCCCTACACCCTCCTTCATTCGACAGGATTGAAAAGAATAGAGAGTGGAGCAGAAACTGAGTTTGAGTTTGAGTTTATTGTCACGTGTAGCGAAATGCTTTTTGTTGCATGTTGACCAGTCAGCTGAAAGGCAACACATGATTGCAATCGAGCCATCCGCAGTGTACAGGTACATGATAAAGGGAATAATGTGAATAATGTTTAGTGCAAGATAAAGTCCAACAAAGTCCAATCAAAGATAGTCCCGGGATGATCAGCCATGATCATATTGAATGGCGGTGCAGGCTCGAAGGGCCGAATGGCCTACTCCTGCACCTATTTTCTATGTATCTATGTATCTATGATCTCCAATGAGGTAGATATCTCTCTCTAGTTGTTGGTAGCATGGATCAGTTGCCTGATAACAGCTGGGAAGAAATAGTCCCTGAATCTGGACGTGTGTGTTTTCCCATTTCTATATCTCTTACCTGATGGGAGAGGGGGAAGAGGGATTAGCCAGGGTGCAGCTCATCCTTGATTATGCTGGTAGCCTTGCCGAGGCATCATGAGGTGTAGATGGAGTCTATGGAAGGGAGGTTGGTTTGTGTGATGGTTTGAGCTGTTTCCACAATGCTCTGTAATTTCTTGCGGTTTCTTGCGAAGGTTTAGTGGGATGATTGGAATTCTCTTACATCATAGATCCCTTGTGGTAGCATATAGATCTGACCCTTCCCAGATGTAGACTAGATCGCCCAGTCACAGTTCTGATCACCGCTTGGTGTTGGTGAAAAGACACCTCCTGTACAGGCGAGTCTGCTGACGTTCATGTTGCTTGGATGGCAGTGCGCACACTAAGCAAGTCTTTATTTTCACAGGCTAAACTCTGCAAGGGACCATGTGCAGTGATAGCTGCATCAGGTTTCTGAAGAAGGGAACTGCTGCTTTTCACTATTGAGCTGTTTGGGAGAAGAGCCAGTTGAAGTGTTGGAATTAGCCCAAAGGATGGGATGGACCCTTTTTGGAGAATGAGTCATGGGAGCCAGCTGTCAGATGTCCCCTTTGGTGGAGGTCCAGTGGATTTCTCGTAGTGTTTACTTCTGTTATGTAATCCATCTTGCCTCAGGTCACACACACAAAAGAAAAATGGTAGAAACAAAGAACTGCAGATGCTGGTTAATGCACAAAAAGACAAAGTACTGGAGTAAGTGAGCATGATGGGGCTCCGATCCATCCTGGAGTCATTCAATCAAGTGTTCACTTTACATTTATTTCTATTATACCTTTGCATAGATCAATCCATGCATTTGCAGTCGCAGCAGTGAGATTAGATGGAAAACCTTCAGTACATTAACTATTCGGTACATGGAGTCATGGAGTCAAACAGCATCCTTTCGACACAACTTGCCCACACACAACCAACATGTCCAATCTACACTAATCCCATCAGCTTGTGTTAGGCCCATATCCCTCTAAACCCATGTACCTAGGGTCAGGCAGCATCTCTGGTGAAAAGGAATAGATGACGTTTTGGGTCGAGACCCTTCTTCAGACTGAGGGCAGAGGAGATGGAACCTAGAGGTATGAAAAAGCACAGGACAAATCAGAGCCAGCACTGATGACCAAGGAATGGTGGTCCATTGGTCCATTGTTGGCTGAGGAAGAGGCGATAACGAAGGGATACCAACAGTGAAACTGCAGTACATCAGCAGGTACGGATCCTGCTGTGTGGTCCAGGGTGATTTGCCTCCCAATGTCTGTCTGGCTCAAATGGCAGCATTGGATTGAAGACAGAGCAGAGAACAACCCCAAGGGCACAGTCCCATTATGTTCATTCCTCCATTTGGGAACTGTGACATGACATTCATTAATATATCAGAGTCCAGTCCAGGTATAGTGCTGCATCAGATTCATTACCAAATTCTGTACAGAGGATGACACAAAAAGACAAATGCTTTAGTTTGAAAATGACTGTTAACATTCAGGATGGCACGGTGTCGCAGCAGTAGAGTTGCTGCCTTACGGCGCCAGAGACCAGGGTTCGATCCTGACTACGAGTGTCTGTCTGTATGGAGTTTGTATGTTCTCTCTGTGACCGCATGGGTTTTCTCCAGGTGCTCCGGTTTCCTCCCACACTCCAAAGACGTAGAGGTTTGTAGGTTAATTGACTTGGTATAAATGTAAAATTGCCCCTAATATGTGTAAGATAGTGTTAATGTGTGGGGATCGCTGGTCGGTGCGGACTCGGTGGGCCAAAAGGTTTGTTTCCGTGCTGTATCTCTGAACTAAACTAAACTGAACCAAAAGGATGATGGAAAAAGACAAATGCTTTAGTTTGAAAATGTCTGTTAACTTTCAGCTCCTGAGCATCTTTCCAAGTGAACACAAACTCCTCTCAACCTCCTGCTCCCAGATATCAGTCTCCAGTCCTTGGGAGGTTGGGGGAAATCTCAGCAGTTCCTCTTTAATAAATTGCGGGATATTAATATAATTGCTCTGGGATTCCGAACACCTAAGTGTTGTGTAAAAGAGCCTGGGAAAGTTGGCATATAAAACCTGTTAACAACAGTACTCTGCGTATGCTCAAAATGTGCAGGTGGCACCAGACATCAATAAACAACCAGAATTATGGCTCCAAGTGATTAAAGTGCATTTAATATCCCCTTCACCAAGAAAGATAATCCATATCCTTGCTAATTGAGGCAGTGCGCTGTGTGTCGACCAAAGGATGGCAGTGGCATCGGTAACCATGTGGCCCACAGGTGTGTGCAAAGGTTTTCATGTGGGCTAGAGGATGGAGCTGCTCACCCTGGGCATCTTCTCTCAGCTCCTGCCATTCCATACGATACGATAGCACTCTATTTATCCCAGGAGGGAAATTGGTCTGCCAACAGTCATAAAACACAACAAGATCCAGGAAACATGAAATTAAAGTGACGAGTGGAAAGTGGGATGTGCAAAGATTGGGAAGGAGGGAAGGGGGAGGGGAGTGGGGAGGGGAGTCAGTCTACCCCATGACAGAAGGGGGATGAGTTGTACAGTTTGATAGCCACAGGGGAAAAGGATCTCCTGTGGGGTTCTGCACTGCATCTTGGTGCATCCTTGTTGCTGAAGGTACTCCTCAGGTAGACTAGTGTGTCAAGGAGGGGGTGAGCTGCATTGTACAAGATGCTCTGCAGTTTGAGGAGCATCCTCCCCTCCCAGACCTCCTCCCTTGAATCCAACTCCACCTCCAGGATGGAGCCAGCCTTCCTGAAGTTCGGGAAGTTATCCATCCACTGCAATAAATCACGTCATCATCTTCGTTAATATGTCTACTCAGCGCTTTTCTTGTGGATAAAAAGGTGCCGGTATGCATTTCAATTGAAAATTAAGCTACATTTATCAACAACATTTTCCACATCAATATACTCGCCTTCTTTGTTTTGATTGTGTGACCGTTCAACTTCTAATTTAATAAACTGAACTACAAAAGTATAATATCAGTGCATGTTTAAAAATTTAAATTCTAACAATGTTAAAATCTGGTCTTTGGCCATTTAGAGGTGACGGTATGTCATACTGGTATGTTCCGTCACAAAAAATAAATCTTGTGTTCTTTCTTTAAACTAACAATCGGTCAAAGGACTGGATAGAGTGGACAAGGAGAGGATGTTTCCACTATCGGGAGAGTCTAGGACCAGAGGGCGTAGCATCGGAATAAAAGGACGTACCTTTAGAATAGTTATGAGGAGGAATTTCTTTAGCCAGAGGGCAGTGAATCTGTGGAATTCATTGCCACAGACGGCAGTGGAGGCCATCATTGGGTATTTTAAAAGTGTAGATTGATAGATTCTTGATTAGTAAAGGCATCAAAGGTTACAAGGAGAAGGCAGGAGAATGGGGTTGAGAGGGAAAATTAGATCAGCCATGATCGAAAGACAAGCAGACTTAAATGGCCTAAATCTGCTCCCATGTCATGACTTTCTGATCTAATGACCACTGAATCTGGGCTTGAGGAGATGGCCAAAGAGGAGTCTTTGCCACCTCCTATTTTGCCTCAATACATCTAAGTTCTGCTCAATGGATCCATAGTTGATCATTTGTTTGAGGGATGACATTTTTGTTTCTAATCATATTGAGCAAATCAGAGCGAATTCTTAATTTCAACATCTTTAGAGTTAATATTATCACTATGAAATGAATGGGAAATGCAAAGAGTCATACAGCACAGAAACAGGCCCTTCAGCCCATCTTGCCTGTGCTGACCAAGATGCCCCATCTACACTCATCCCACCTGCCTGTGTTTGGCTTAAATCTCTCTAAACCTTTGGTTACCTGTCCAAATGCAGAAGACATTTATTTTCCATTGAGAGGGACAGTTTTAACTAAAGTGTTTATTGAAATAGAGATTAATGGTATCTAAAAGATGTGCATTTTAGAAGGAAAACTATAAACTAGGGGCATCACAGTGGCGCAGCAGTGGATTTGCTGCCTTACAGTGCCAGAGACCCGGGTTGAATCCTGCTGTCAGTATGTTTTCCCTGCGACCATGTGCATATTCTTCAGGTGCTCCAGTTTCCTCTAGTGTGTAGGATAGAACTAGTGTGAATGGATGATCGCTCATTGGCACTGACTTGTTGGGACGAAAGATCCATGCTGCACCTTTAAACTAAACAAAACTAAATGAATCGTTGCAAAGAGTAGGGAAATAGTATTGGAATGAGTAGTTCAAATAGAAGTATAAGAACAAGAAACAGACCAGCTCTGGCAAATGCAAAGGGCAAGAAGATGAGAAGATCATCTGGTCTTTTGCAATCAGCAGAAACTTGGCGGTCACATTGTAGAGACAAAGTAAGGAAGCTCTGGTCGCTTTTGCACATGGTTGCCAATGAACTTCTGCTAATTCTGTGTGGCTAGATCAAAACTTGCTCTTTGAGCCAAAGCTGCATGAAATGTCCAACAGCTTCTGGTACAGTGAGCATCATCCCCAGCATAGATAGACACAAAATGCTGGAGTAACTCAGCGGGACAGGCAGCATCTCTGGATAGAAGGAATGGGTGACGTTTCGGGTCAAGACCCTTCTTCAGACTTCCCCTTCTGCAGAGATTACTTTGATGGATCTAACTGAGAGATGCCACAGTAACATTTATTTTGAGCCTGATGTTTAGGGGAGGGTGCATCTGTGTCACTAGGTGTAAGGTATTGTCTTTCTTTAGGAAATCCAAGATCATTTACCATCCAGAAAATAAGAATCCCAGAGTTGCTTCCCTTTGTGTTCATCCTTGAAGGAGATCGAGAGATCAGGATAATGTGCAGGAAGGAACCGCAGTTGCTGGTTTACACCGAAGATAGAAACTAAGTTCTGGAGTAACTCAGTGGGTCAGGCAGCATCGCTGATGGAACAACACCTATTCCTTTTCTCCATAGACGCGGCCTGACCCACTGAGTTACTCCAGCATTTTGTGTCTATTTGAGAGGTCAGTAGAGATGGCTACCAATTTTACTTCGGAGTCACGTGAGTGACTACGTGAAGAACCCCGCCAGTGCGCCTGTGCGTCATTACATCAGACGCCTCGACGCAAACGGACGTGAGGAGCAGAGCTCCTCCAGTGGTTTGTAGTTTTTCAACTACAAGGTAAGTAAAAACTTTTTTCTTTTTTTCCAGGTCCGTTTACTGTGGGTCTATGGGGATTTTTTCCACAGACGCCATGGGAAAAAATGGACAGGGGGAAGAGGCGAGCGACACAGCCGACAGAAAGTCGGGAAAGTAGGGAGTCCACGGTTAGAGACCAACCGCCTCTAAACCCCGGTACAGTCGCCAGCGTTGAGCATAGCGACTGTGGACCTAGGGCTTGTGAAAACACAGTTAGCGCCTGTCGGGCAAAAGACGAAGTTTAAATCCCAACGGCCCACGGAGGGAGTCCCAGGCAATGGAAGTAGCTCCAGGGCTAGATACTGCTTTTGAGCGTATTGCCCAAATAGAAAGCCTTTTACATAGGCTGTTGGAGCAAAGTTCACTCAGGGAGGAGTGTACTGAAAGCCAAACTGCTGGAAGCAGCTCAAACAGCTCCTGGTACAGGGCTAGATACTGCTTTCGAGCATATTGCCCAAATAGAAAGCCTTTTACATAGGCTGTTGGAGCAAAGTTCACTCAGGAAGGAGTGTACTGAAATCCAAGCTGCTGGAAGCAGCTTAACAGCACCTGGCTCAGGCCTGATGGAATGCACCCTCAGGGATGAGGAGCGTGCTACGGGTCATGAGATTTCAGACCCCGACTCTGACGGTGAGGCTGTACAAGGCGATGAACGGCAGCTGCTAGATGTTCCTCCCCTGGCAGTAGGATTCGCTGCCCCGTCAGGGTCAGGAGAGCCATTAGGAGAAGAACTGGCCTCCTTAATAAATTACTTGGTTTACCATCAGCTGGAACAGCAGGAGATGGATGAGACTGCAAGAAAGCAGGAGACCCCAAGTAACTGTGGGTTGCTGAAAGCAGAAGCAGTGAACCAAATTATCTAGAATCAGTTGCAGAGAATATTAAAGCTGCTGGGTTCTGGAATAACTGCTTTTACCAGAATAGCAGATAACAGCCAAGAGATGACGAAGTTGCATCAGGAAGCACTGGGGTTGCTATGCAGCACCCACTTAGAGATCAATTATCTGAGGAAGGTGCTATACGGCCTATTATGAACCTGAAATTCGCAGCACTCCGCAAACCAAGTAATATACAATTACCCAACTTACTCTTTGGAGAGGATCTCGGGAGACGTATTAAAGAGTTGGAAGATGAAGCGAAAACAGGATTGATAAAAACATCAATGGTTACAAAGTCTGTAAAGAGGAAGTATCCTTTCAGACGTCATACGGATCCTAGACCAGGACCAAGTCGCTCATCAACGCAGGGATGTAGCTGGCGGCCTGCAGCGGGAGTAAGGACCAGTGGTGGTGCTTCCGGGAGAATCCAGGGATCTCAGAATACTCCAATGACTCAAGAGGTAGGTGGACCTGGTACTCATGGGAACATACTAACTGGATTAAGTCCACAAGTTGGAGGCAGATTACGTCTCTTCTATAAACATTGGAAGAAGATTACTTCAGATGTGGTAATTCTGAATAATATACAAGGATTTCGAATTGAATTCAATCCAAATTATGATTTGCCTGTCCAGCATGTTCCTAGCAGAACTCTCCACTTTGCGAAGGAATGGAGGTTCAAGCTGCGCTTCAAAACCCTACATATAAAAGGTGTTTTTGAAGAATCAGTCTACCAAATTCACCAATTTGGGTCAAATATATTCCCTCGATCAAAAAAGGATGGAGGATGTAGGATGATTATAGACTTGACAAGTCTGAATCCTTTTGTTCAGTGTCTGTTCACTTGCAAGATATGAAGTATCTTAAAATTTAAATGGATGAACCAATTAGGGCAGTTCAAAGCTCTGCCTAATGGGTTAACGTTCGCTCCCAGAATATTCATAAAATTGTTAAAATCAATTCTGGGGTTGCTGAGAGCCAGGTGCATGTACTAATGGCATACCTGGATGATGTCCTGATTATAGGAAGGACAAAACAGTCAACAGAAGCATCAGTTGCAGTTATGAAATCAAACTTTTGAAAGTTTGGGGGTTTCTAAATTCATCCAAAGAAATCAAGGTTAAAAACGTGTACCTCAATTGATTATTTGGGGTTCACAATTGATTCAGCCCAAATGCAAATTACTTTGCCCAGTGAAAAAAGGGTGGAGTTGATTAAAAATTGCAGTAATCTGTTAAACGAGCAAAAACCTCTAATCAGACAGGTGGCTCGAGTACTGGGAAAATTAGTAGATTCCCAACAGTCCAGTATGGACCATTACATTATCAACAGCTGCAGAGAAGAACAGGCACTGAGAATAAATGCTGCTCATTTTGATAGAACCATGCAAGTAACAACAAATGCTGTTTCTAATCTGCAGTGGTGGATTCTACATGTCTCAAGCAGTTCAGGCAAAGTGCTGATTGAACAACCTTCCATGATGTTACGAACTGATGCCAGTGCACTAGGATGGGGTGCAACTGACAACATCTAGCTGCGGAGGCAGATGGAATCAGGAAGAGTTATTGTTACTGCAGATATGGGGAATTACCTATTTGGAGCTTTTAGGAGGTTTCTATGGACTCCAAGCTTGTGGTTCTAACACAACTAAAAGGAAGGTTCAAGGTAAAATTAATAAACACAACAGCAGTTGCCTATATTAATGATATGGGTGTCATGTGAGAAAATAATTAAATCAACTTTGGTCTTGGTGTATTGAACAGAACATTTGGATTTCAGCTATCTATCTACCAGGTAGAATGAACATGATAGCAGACACCAGGTCACGAAAGTTCCATGATAATAAAGAATGGATGTTGAATCAAGAGGTATTCAATGATATAGTAATCAGATTTGGAATGCCCGACATCGACTTGAATCATCAGCTATCGAGATATGTCTCATGGAAACCAGATTCAGGAGCAGTGGCGATTGATGCTTTCTCACTACATTGGGGTGGTATGTTTTCATATATATTTCCACCTTTCTTCCTCATAAGCCAATGTTTGCTTAAAATCAGGCAAGATGCTGCTTCAAGGGTATTGGTAGTACCAGATTGGCCTACACAGCCATGGTATCCGTTGATATTAGAATTAACAACACAAATGTTGATGAAAGTCCCAAAAAGGAGTAATTTATTGCTGCACCCTGTAACAGGGTAACAACATCCATTATATGATTATTTGGATTTGTTGATTTGCAGGTTTTAAGAATGCCTTTTCTGGGACGAGGACTGTCTGAGCGTACTGTGGACATGCTTACGGCAGCCTGGAGGAAGAGCACTCAAAAACAGTACCTGTCTTATATTAAGAAATGGGAAGAGTTCTGTGTACAAAAGAATGTGCAATAAAGTACTGCAGATATTTCAAATGTTTAGAATTTCTGTCAAAACTTTATTATGATGAAGGTCTGAGTTGTAGGGCAATTAATTCAGCCAGAAGTGCATTGTCCTCATACTTGGTTCTGGAGTCGGAAAGAAACCCAATTGGGTCATACCCAATTGTTTCCAGACTAATGAAAGGAATCTTTAATTCCAAACCACCGAAACCTAGGTACATGACAATCTGGGATGTAAGTGTGGTACTGAAACTACTTCGTGAATGGTCATCAAGTGTGTCTTTACCTTTGGCTAAGCTCAGTATGAAAGTATTAATGCTTATGGCATGAATGACAGCACAACGAGTGCAAACACTTGGAAAATTACAAATAGACAGTATGGAAGTAACTAAAGATAAGGTTACATTCTATATCTATGACCTACTAAAGCAAATTAGGTCAGGTGTGACAGGATTTAAAATTATACTAGCAGTATATCCAAATGATCCTTGTCTCTGTATTAAGACATATTTGTTACAATACATTGAGGTCACAAAGAATTTGAGAAATACGGAAACTGGGTTGTTGATCACACACAAGAAACCACACAAGAGAGTTTCAATACAGACTATTTCCAGATGGATAAAAGAAGTCTTAAACAGCTGCTGGTATTAACACTTATGTTTTTACGTCTCACTCGACTAGGGCAGCAGAAACGTCGGTGGACAGGGCAAAAGACGTCACCGTCGACCATATCCTCGCAGCCGCCAGGTGGTCCAATGAGTTGATGTTTCAACATTTTTACCATCGGCCTATTGTTAATGCGGGATTGTTTGCAGAAACTATTTTAATTTCTGTGTAAATTCCTCTGGTTTAAAGGTGATCTGATTAATTTCATTATTGAAATGAATTACTGCATTTGTGGTACAAATGTTATTATGAATGCATGATTGATTATTTCTCGTTCCAAGTCAATCAATGCAGTGAGAAGCCGGGATTGATCCATGGCATGAAATCACAAAGCTTTAAAATCTTCACGTAGTCACTCACGTGACTCCGAAGTAAAATAGTAAGATTAAACGAGAACTTACCTAAGTTTGAAGTTTGATCTTTATTTTATGAGTTACGTAGGTGATTACGTGCCCGCCACGACCCTACCCTCTATCATAAAGGTCAGATGGAAGTTCTTGTATTACTCGTTTTATTATGAGACTATATTACTTCGGTTGTTGTTTTTTGTGATTTCACACTGCTGCTTTGAAGATTGACGCGCAGGCGCACTGGCGGGGTTCTTCACGTAATCACCTACGTAACTCCTCATAAAATAAAGATCAAACTTCAAACTTAGGTAAGTTCTCGTTTAATCTTACTATTCATTACCACTTATTTTGGCAAAAGTTTAAAAGTGCTCCTGCACCATCAAGTTCATTCATGTTGTACTGACAGAGTGCAATCCCTTGATTAGTAAATCAAGATTGGTTTTAATCCCAAACAGCATACTTCATTTAAATTTAAACCACCACCTCATAACTCAAACTACCTTTTATGAATAGCATGTAACGACCGTGGTTCTAATAAAAAGTGGAATGGTAATCACTGTTAAATGGCTGTGCATTTAGCCAGTATTCTCAGCAGGTTTGCAGGTGTATTGATTTTAATGCCTTTGGGGAAATCAAATGCAAGAGGGGAATAATGTTTATACAAACGTTTCATTCTTTTGCTGAGACTCTGATGTACATCTGACTGCAGGCACATATACAATCATAAACGCTACACGGGTCAAGAATGAAAGGGCACCGAGCTAAGGGGCTAAACCAAGGGGGAGGAGTGGCTCTACTGTCAGCGACCAAAGAATTGGTGACGGGATATAGGGTGTCGGCAGGGCCGAAGATGTCCTGGTTACGTTGGTCCTAGGCCTGGCCAAGCTGGCCAGCCGCGAGTCACGGTGCCAGGCAGAAGAGGGCTTTGCCCGAGCCAGATGCTTGCTTCTTCACCAGGGTTACATCTGCGCCCGGGTGGTGTTAGAGAGGGACATAGTTGTATACTAGTTTAGTATATTTCCAACATAGTTTCCCAAATGATCTCATTGTCACTGGTCAAGCTGACCATCCACGTGTCACGGCGCCTGGCTGAAGAGGGCTCTGCCCAAGCCGGCAGCCTGCCCCTTTTCAGGGGTTACATCCACGCATGGGTGATATTAGAGAGGGACTACACGTTGTCTGCGGGCACCCTGGGGGATTTCCGGGACCACTGGGCACCGTGGGGTGTGGAATGTATCCTTAATAATGATGGTGATACAGTTGTTTAAGATTGTATTTGACATTTAAGAATATTTGTTTTAGATAATTGGGTGATTTTGTATAAGCGAGTTTGGTATCTCGATAAACACAAGGAATCATGGGATTTGTCAAAAGTCATTCGGGATTTTAAAAAAAGTGAACGCAGCGCTGTATAAACTGTGTATAAATAGTTAACTATTCTGCCAGGGAATTAATCTAGAATTCTATCAACTCAATAGCTTCCTTTCTTATTCTGCTGTTCACACACGACTTACGCAGTCCCAGTTTGAGTTCAGTTCATTAATCTGCAATTATGAGATATTAAAAAAGTTAAAGAATTTATAATTTTCATGTCATCCTTAATGTGTTTGCTACTGGAATAAGAAAATATTATTTTCTCGTGACATATTATTTTCTTGAAACATTTTCTTATCTTTATTCTTAATTTTGTGCAAAAGTATATTTAATCTGAGGCAGGCAGCGACTGTATCAGTGTGATGTGGGCTGATGCTTTACCTACAGGCGGTGTGAATGTACTGTTAAGGCAAATATTAATCTACGAGGAAAAATGAGTACAGGGTTGGCCTGTGAAGGAGCCGCCAATCCGATATAAGACATTTAACTGGAAAATGCCTGCCCTTTAGTATTGGATGGATTGAGTGGAGAGTCTGTGCTCTTCCAAGTTTGCAGTGGTTGCGGTGCGTTTCCCCCAGCCATCTCGCCCAGTGCACGTTGACCAGCACAAACCTTGTTAGCAGAGGTGCTTTTTGCAGGTGTTACCCGAAGCCCAAAGGATTTGTGGAGGTTCTGCGTTAGGATCGGGCACGCAGCGAGCTGGCGAGAGGACTGTCAGATCAAATCTGCCCAGGTTGCCGAGTGGCTGAAGGGTGGATTTTAATGGGTTGTTATCAAACTGATCCGTCTGTGCGGCATCACCATCTCTCTCTCTCTCTCTCTCTCCCAGATCCCCCACCCCAACTGTCGACAAAGTCTGACTGAGAAAATGCTCGCACCCATATTACGGGTTGACTCCGCGTTTGGCCACTCGCTGGGGCGGGCGGCGCCTCCTTCAAAGAGAGCGAGAACAGGTCCCATCAGCTGGGGAGCTGCGACCCACTCCTGAGTGAAGCCTTTATTTTGGCTGTGGTTCAAATGGCTGCAAATTCTCATAATTATCACCGCCCGGTCACCCGGACCCGGCTCCCAACCAGAGGTTAAAGCGACAGCATCTTTATTTAAGCCAACCCACCTCGAATGTTTAACCCGCTTGTTCGAATCCAATCTGAACTTTCCAACCTACCCCCCACGCAGCACATTCTCTTTTCCTTCAATCCAGGAAGGTTGTTTAGATAGGAATGTAAGGACTGTCTCAAATTGGTTGACCACACAACTTGTAATTCGTGCAAATCAATATTGAATTTGAATGCCTGTGACTCGGGCTAATGCCTGGGATTTGATAAATGGCAGGTTCGTTCCAGGCATTCTTGTGTTTTCAAGGCTGGTGCTGTATTGAGTCAATAATTTAAATAGATACAAGTGTGAATTTGTGCAGCCTGCAGTACGCTGTGGCCTACTGCTGACATATTTGACAGACACATTTATTTATAAATCTAATTGAAATGAATGCGCAGGTCCGTAGACGCACAGTAGCTCAGTTGGCGAGAATGTTTATCCTGAATGACCCATGACCTGGGCATGCGCAGTTGAAATTCCAAACTCACTTATTATGGTGGTGGGTTTGTTTGGTATTGTTTTGTATGTATATATTATTATTGTAATAATTGGTTACATTTATATTTGGATTTAAAAAAAGGTCACGGCCACACTTACCCTTCTTTGACTCCGTGTGGATGACATTAAAACATTTGCATTTTGTAGTTGATTTGCATCTTCAGTGAGTTGAGGGGGAGGGGGGGAGTAGGGGACCAAGGTTGGACTAGGGAGAAGCAGGAGTCCTGGGAATGTGTGAGAAACTGCCCAATTCTATGATCAATCTCCATCCTTTGCATAGAACATAGAACAGTGCGGCACAGGAACAGGCCCTTCAATCCACAGTGTCTGTGCCAAACATGATGCCGTTAAACTAATGTAATCTGCCTGTACATAATCCATATTGCTCTATTCCTTGCATTTCTATGCGCTTATCTGAAAGCCTCTTAAACACTCTCCCATCTGCCTCCACCACCAACTCCAACAACACTTTCCTGTCACCCACCACTCTCTGTAAAAAAACTTGCCCCCACACATCTCCAATAAACCTTCCCCCTATGCTCTCTGGTGTTGAACATTTCCACCCAGGGTAAAAGGTTCTGACTGTCTACCTTATTTATGCCTCACATAATTGTATATACTTCTGTCAGGGCGCTCCTCAACCTATGGCGTTCCTGAGAAAACAATCCAAGTCTATCAACCTCTCCCTGGAACTGAGACGGGGAGAATCCCTTCGTTGAATCCATTTTCCGGCCAGCAGTCCGCTGGCCGTGTGCTGGGAGCTTCGGTGGAGTGAAACCTACAGCAGTGGCCCTGTGGGGAGAGTCGTTGGTAACCCTGAAACACTGCTGTCCTGCCAAGTTCGAGGAATGTGACCAAATCTGTATGTATAACTTATAATCATAGCACCTTTAACCCATTGGGCGTAACAGCAGGCTATTTAGAGGACACCAAATATGACCCAGGGAAGGCAGAAGTCGCAGATCGTGAGGCTCTAGTCCCCCTCCCTCCCTCCATTGTGCAGGGGTTAATGTTGTACCGGCTGCAGTAAATACCTATGTAGCAAAGTTAATGTCTATGATCCCCCTCGGGACCATCAAAGCATCCCCCTGAAGTATACAGTTTCTCTTATTTAAACATTCTGGCAATTCAATCAAAAAATAATTCCTTACCTCCACCTTCCTGTTCAAAAATGTATCTGCAGTGAGCTCCTCCGGGCTAACATTTTACAGAACAGACATTTCACCGCAAGTGGAATTGGAATGATGGACATTATTAACGGGAACAGTTTTAAATTACAACTTGGACAATGTGGACAAAACAATGCCTAGTAAGGAACTGCAGATGCTGGTTTACACCTGAGAGAGACACAAAATGCTGGAGTCACTCAGTGTGTCAGGCAGCATCTCTGGCGAAAAAGGAATAGGTGACGTTTCAGGTCTGGGAACCTTCTTCAGACAAAATAGTGTTTGGTATTGCTCTGGAAATTCTGATGAGGTGTCACAATTATTTTTCTTACGACTGAGAGTCAGGGGAAAGGGAAACAAGGGATGTAGATGGTGATGTGCAGGAAGGAACTGCAGATGCTGGTTTACACCAAAGATAAGACACAAAATGTTGGAGTAACTCAGCGAGGCAGGCAGCATCTCTGGAGAGAAGGAATGGGTGACGTTTCAGGTCGAGACCCTTCTTCATACTGACGATGATATAGAACAAATGAATGAAAGATATGTGAAAAAGTTATGATGATCAATGAGCTCCAAGAGATGCTGCATGTCCTGCTGAGTTACTCCAGCTTTGTGACTATCTTCGCTTTACAGCAGCATCTGCAGTTTCTTCCTAAATATTTTTTTAATTCCCTGATTTAGAACCACCGGTGTGCAGGCAAGGTGGGAAATGCATTAAATGAATAACTCTATGTCCATATCCCTCGCAGAGACAGGTAGAACTCTGACCTTCCAACGACCTTGTTCTATTCCAGCATTTGTATGCAGTGCAGCTCAGTCTTAAAGGGCTGTCCCACTGCTGTGACCTAATCTGCGAGTTTAGAAGAGTTTGCCCTCGACTCAAACTCGCAGCATGGTCGACACGTGGTCCTATGAGGTCACTGGAACTCTCCTTCATGCTCGAGGGAAGTTCCCGCATACTCGCTGCCTCAATTTGGTCAAGGAGGATTTTTCAGCATTTTGAAAAAATTTCCGCGAGTAAAAATTGGTAGGCATGGTTCTTTTGAACTCGTAGTGCAGTGGAGTGGGGTCGCTATGTAGTTACAGGCAGTCGAGGGCAGCCTTAGGCAATCTCCTTCGCTGACCGGGCATTTTAATTGGCTCATTGGAGTTTTCAGGACCAAGGAAAACCGACCGGTAATTTAAATGCCCGCTAAATTTGATTTTAAGTTGTCTGACTTCTTAAAAGTGTCTCCACTCCTTCTCCCCCCCTTCTCCCCCCTTCTCCCCCCTTCTCCCCCCTTCTCCCCCCTTCTCCCCCCTTCTCCCCCCTTCTCCCCCCTTCTCCCCCCTTCTCCCCCCTTCTCCCCCCTTCTCCCCCCTTCTCTCCCCTTCTCTCCCCTTCTCTCCCCTTCTCTCCCCTTCTCTCCCCTTCTCTCCCCTTCTCTCCCCTTCTCTCCCCTTCTCTCCCCTTCTCTCCCCTTCTCTCCCCTTCTCTCCCCTTCTCTCCCCTTCTCTCCCCTTCTCTCCCCTTCTCTCCCCTTCTCTCCCCTTCTCTCCCCTTCTCTCCCCTTCTCTCCCCCCCCTCTCTAAAGGACTTACCGTACACTGTCTTTTACCTTCCTGCTCATCGCGGGTGTGAATTTCAGACAGCACTCCCCTGCTTTCCCTACCCCCCACCTTTGCGATGTGTGTGTGTGTGTGTGTGTGTGTATGTGTGTGTGTGCAGTCGGTCGATCCAGCTCACGGTTTCATCGCTGACGGTCGATCCAGCTCGAGGTTTTCCAGGCGAGTGCCCTCGAGCTTGAAGGTCGAAGACAGTCGCTGTAAAGTCGCGTCAGTGGGACAGGCCCTTAAGTCGGTAACTTTCACGGTCTCGACATGTTTTTATCACGAATCTCTGGGCACTATTGCATTTCTTTCCATCTTCTTTCTAAACCCCATGCAAGGCTGCGGGCAATTCTCCATTTAGGATGTGGGCAGAAGATTTAACAAGTTCTTAACCCTGTCATTTAAATGTGATTTAGTGCATTCTTTAATGACAGGACTCCAAATACCACACCTGGATCATGTGAAACCTGCAGGCTACTCCCCCCGCCCCCCCCCCCCCCCCCCCCCCACAACCACCAGCCAGCGGGAGAAATGTGTGAACTCTCAGCAGCCTCATTTGCTTATTCCATCTCAGTCCGATGGGAAACTGCTCGCGTGTGAATCGCTCTGTTTGTGATTTGTGCAATTAGCAATTTTGTGGTCACATTCAGAATAACTCTTCGGTCCGTTCCCACTGCCGTGAAGGACTGCCGAGGCACGTCGCTGATACAGAGACGCTGAATCAGTGGCTGGGAGAGGAAGTGAGGGCACTCCCAAAGTAATTTGTTCTGCATATGTTTAAAGTCAGCCCAATGCTGTGACCCACTTGTCCAGCCAATTTCTCCTATCACGTCAGAACTGATACCTCTGCCTGTGAACTGCTGACTCAAACACACTTACTACAGACTCCTCGCATCCCAAAAACATGCCTCTTGTTCAGGCAAATGACTAATACCTTTCTGAAAGAATGTTTGATTTTTGCTTCAATAGCTTGTGCCAGAGAATTCTGATGTTCCTGTGAGAAAGGGTATTTTCAAAACCCCTCTACATTTTCTTTGTGTAATTTTCTAGTCCACTCCAAGGTGTTTACCAAGCTCACGGAACTGGGTCTCTGAGCATCCCTCTCTGCAACTGGATCCTCGACTTCCTCATCAACAGACCACAAACTGTACGAATTGATGGTCAATATCCGTCAGCATAGGGGCACCTCAAGACTGCCTGCTCAGCCCCCTAATATAGTTCAATAGTGCTTTATACTCATGCTATACACATGACTGTGTGGCCGGACACGGTTTGAACTCCATCTTAAAGTTCGCCGACGAAACCACCGTTGTTGAACCGGGGTTAAACCAGACCATGATGTAGAAGGTGAGAACAGACTCTACGATGGCCATATAGAATTGGACCATCATTGCCTGTGGCAGATTGTGTTTCCTCAGCTGCCGTAGGAACTACATCCTCTGTTGGGCCTTTTTGACTGTGGAGTCGATGGTAGCCCCCCATTTAAGGTCCTTGGAGATGATGGTTCCCAAGAACTTAAAAGACTCCACAGATGTAACTGTGGTGTTGTTGATGGTGCGTGGGGGGAGGGGAGGGGGAGCTCTCCTAAAGTCTACTATCAATTCCACTGTCTTAAGAGCATTGAGCTCCAGGTTGTTACGAAGGCACCAGGATGCCAGCTGTGACACTTCCTGTCTGTAGGCAGATTCCTCCCCATCCTGGATCTGTCCAATCAGGGTTGTGTTGTCCGCAAACTTGAGAAGCTTGACAGAGGAGTCTGTGGAGGTGCAGTCGTTGGTGTAGAGAGTAGAGGAGAAGGGAGAGTACGCAGCCTTGCGGTGCTCCAATGCTGAGGGTCTGCGGGTCCGAGATGTACTTTCCCAGCCTCGCATGCTGCTTCCTGTCTGGCAGGAAGTTGGTGATCCACTGACAGAGGGGTCCAGGCACAGTCAACTGGGAGAGTTTGTAGTGTAGTAGCTCTGGCACAATGGTGTTAAATGCAGAGCTAAAATCCACAAACAAAATCCTTGCATAAGTCCCCTGGCGGTCTAGGTGCTGGAGGATGAAGTGCAGGCCCAGGTTGACTGCGTCATCCACTGATCTATTGGCCCGGTATGCAAACTGCAGAGGGTCCAGCAGGGGGTTCGTGATATTTTTCAGCTGGGCCAGCACAAGTCTTTCAAGGGTCTTCATGACTACAGAGGTCAGTGCGACAGATCTGTCGTCATTAAG
Organism: Malacoraja senta; assembly: GCA_038087875.1. Taxonomy (NCBI): domain Eukaryota; kingdom Metazoa; phylum Chordata; class Chondrichthyes; order Rajiformes; family Rajidae; genus Malacoraja; species Malacoraja senta. Next base: position 28,799,728 of record CM075985.1, read on the forward strand.
ACCAGTAATCCTTGTCTTTTGGGGTACAGAGACAATAGTGGAGACTTTGAAGCAGGTAAGGACAGTACAGGTTTGCAGGGACTGGCTGAAAATGTCTGTGTAGACCGGTGTCAGTTGTTCGGCACAGAGAGCTTGAGGGTAGAGGGGCAAACATTGGTGCCAGAATAATAACCTTGCTCCCAATGTCAGTAAAACCAAGGAACTGATTGTGGACTTTTGAAGAGGAAACATAGAAACATAGAAAAATAGGTGCAGGAGTAGGCCATTCAGTCCTTCGTACCAACACCACCATTCAATAGTTTTCAAGAGAGAGATTTAGCTCTTGGGGCTAAAGGAATCAAGGGATATGGGGAAAAAGCAGGAATGGGGCACTGAATTTAGATTATCAGGCATGATCATATTGAATGGCGGTGCTGGCTCAAAGGGACGAATGGCCTACTCCTGCATCTATTTTTCTATGTTTCTATGTTTCTAATATGATCATGGCTGATCATCCAAAATCAGTACCCCGTTCCTGCTTTTCCCCCAATATCCATTGATCCCTTTAGCCCTAAGAGCTCTAAATCGATCTCTCTCTTGAAAACTGGAAGGATGAGGATCCACAGACCTCTCTGTTCATCGACGGGATGGTGGTGGAGAGTCAAATGCTTCAAATTTGTGGGTGTGCAGATTCTGTCCTGGACCTAGCACATTGATGCAATCATAAAGGAAGCCCTCCCTGGAACCAAGAAAATTGCAAGACGTGGTGAACAATGCTCGGTCTATCATGGATACTAGCTTCCCCAACATGAAAGGGATCTACAGGAGTTTGTCACCATTGTCCTTTGATGTAAATGAAACAAGTCTCATCAGATTAATGGTATATTTTACAAGTTATTCACATTTTAAACTTTACAAAAATCACTTTTCCACTTGCCCTGCCCGTCAGCCGCGTTCAACATCACAATGACGTCACAATGGGATCCTGAATTTCAATTTTAAAAAGTCGCAATTTTTTTTTGCGTGCACTTGCCTGGCCTCACAATTGGGACCCAACGGCTCACAACCATGGGTACGTTTCCTTCTACTTTACAAACGCCTCCACGGATCCTCTATTCACTTTATTATCTTTAACTTTGGTGGAATATTGCGTTGGGGGAGCGGGCCCCACAGGTCTGCACTTGGTCTAGTTTGTTTTAAAAGTGGAATTCAGTGTAGTTGCGATGACTTTGTGTAACTGAGCCAGGTTGTATTCTGTAATTCGGGCCCTGATTTACCGTGGTGTAGGATGAGATGTGGCTGGTGAGGAATGCAGGAATCATCGAGGGGCTGCCCGGATGAGGAGCTCACTTTGATGGAAGAACTGAAGATGATAATTCTGTAGACAGCTCTCGGAGGATCTCCTGCAGTGATGTGCAGGAAACTCATGGTTCCCCACAACCACAAATATTTGACTTTGTGTCATTCATGACTCTGCTCACTGGAGAATTCACCTCAGCATCTTATTTCTTTGATCACCATTTTGATCTCAAAAAGGGGATCATAATTCTCATTTTTTCTCCTCCATCTTTCTGTAAATGTGAAAGCATCTTTCAGCATCTGTAAAGAGTAAGGTATGCCACTAAGCTGTGGACTACGCTGATGAGCATGAGGTACAGTTCCTTGGGCTTGCGTTTAGTCTCACCTTGGCAGTGGAAGAGGCTGAAATACAGATAAGTTGGTGTGGGAATCCAGATCCATGCTTTAGAGAGGGTGGGTGTGAAGGTGGGCCATTCTATAATTGTAAGCAGGCAGGTGACACGGTGGCACCGCAGCAGAGTTGCTCCCTTACTGCACCAGAGACCCAGTTTGAATCCTGACCTTGGGTGCTGTCTGTACGGAGTTTATATGTTCTCCCCGTGACCGCGTGGGTTTTCTCAGGGTGCTCCGGTTTCCTCCCACACTCCAAGACATACAGGTTTGTAGGTTAATTGGCTTTGGTAAAGATTGTAAATGATCCCCAGTGTGTAGGTTGGTGCTGCTGTACGGGGTTCGCTGGTCGGTGCGGACCTGGTGGGCCGAAGGGCCTGTTTCAGTGCTTTATTGCGAAACTAAACTAAACCAGATTAACATGAAGACAACGTCGCGAGTGATGGGAAGATACTGCATGAGTGACGATTAATGAATTATAGCAAGTTGACACAAATCTTCCTTGCAGTCACGAAATGTTCTTCCAATGATCAAGTATCTGTTGCTGAATGCTAAGAATCATCTGGTGGAACCAGGTTGGCCTCAGATGCCTGTTGTTCTGCTGCTCATTCTGCAACAAGTAGAAAACATTTAACTTGATAAAGTCAATTTTAAGCATGAGTTCTGAAGGATGAGAAGGTTCGAACATTGTATGGAAGGTGGCTTGTGTTGCAAGGAGAACCTAGGTTTAGGTGTAGGTCTATTATTATCACGTGTACCAGGGTACAGTGAAAAGCTTTGTTTTGCATGATATCAAATCAGATCATATATACCACATAAATACAAAGGAGCCAAACTCAAGTACAATAGATAGAGCAATGAGGAAGATACAGAGTGCAAAATATAGTCCTCGGCATTGCCACGTATCAGTTCCAGAGACAAAGTGCCAGAACAAGGCACTTTGCATAAAAAATGACAAATCCTCAATGATACAGTGGGGGCTTGCTAATTTGATCTATATTTAAGATAGACACAAAATGTTGGAGTAACTCAGCGGGTCAAGCAGCATCTCTAGAGAAAAGGAATAGGTAATGTTTTGGGTCAAGACCCTCTTCAGACCTATCTTCAGACCTATATTTAATTGGTTTCCATCACTTTTAAATAAAAACCTGCCCATCTGCACTACACACCCAAATAAATTGTATTAGATATCCCTGCCAGCAGAATGCCACATACAGTCAAACTTGACATTAATCCTTTGCGTTTTGTTACAGACACTTGAGCTCCTTGACTCAAAATGGACATGTTGTCAGAAGCCATTTGGCGAGCAGAGTAACCTCTAATAGCACGGAACCACTTTGTGTCAAACACCAATTCCCAGTGCAAATGGCCAAGTGATCTGATTATATAATCAGCAAATGGTGGGCTAATGAAATAATACATTGGATAAATTGACAGGGAAGCGCGTGATTCAATTGTGAGGGATACTTGACAGAGTGAGCATCTGAACGTCAGGTTAGAATCTCTTGTTTTCTTGCTACTGTTCTGGACCTGTGTCTGGCCACGTTTTGTCTGAACTCCGTTAAACTAAGTCAAGTCAAGTCAAGAGAGTTTATTGTCATGTGTCCCAGATAGGACAATGAAATTCTTGCATGCTGCAGCACAACAGAATATTGTAGGCATAAATACAGATCAGATCAGTGTGTGCATATACCTTAGAATATATATATACACACATAAATAAACAGAGAAAGTGCAATAGGCTGTTATAGTTCAGAGTTTGTTTGAAGTTGTGTTTAATAGTCTGATGGGGAAGTAGCTGTTCCTGAACCTGGATGTTGCAGATTTCTGGCTCCTGTACCTCCTACCTGATGGCAGCGGAGAGATAAGTGTGTGGCCAGGATGGTGTGGGTCCTTGATGATGCTGGCAGCCTTTTTGAGGCAGCGACTGCGATAGATCTCCTCGATGGTGGGGAGGACAGAGCCGATGATGGACTGGGCAGAGTTTACAACTTCTTGCAGCCTTTTCCGCTCCTGGATGCTCAGGTTGCCGTACCAAGCCACGATGCAACCAGTCAGCATGCTCTCTACTGTGCACCTGTAGAAGTTCGAGAGAGTCCTCCTTGACATACCGACTCTCCGTAATCTTCTCAGGAAGTAGAGGTGCTGATGTGCTTGCTTTATGATTGCATCAGTGTTCTGGGTCCAGGAGAGATCTTCGAAAATATGCATGCCCAGGAATTTGAAGTTCTTTACCCTTTCTACCATCAACCTGTTGATATAAACGGGACTATGGGTCCCCATCCTACCCCTTCCAAAGTCCACAATCAGTTCCTTGGTTTTGCTGGTGTTGAGAGCCAGGTTATTGTGCTAGCACCATTTGGTCAATCGGTCGATCTCACTTCTATACTCTGACTCGTCCCCATCAGTGATACGTCCCACAACAGTGGTGTCGTGGGACGTATCACTAATACACAAATACAAATGTTCCTGCAATTGCCGCATGAACCTATTCTAGAAATATTCTCAGTTGAAGTGACAGATTATTTGTATCCAAACTCGCACCCTAACTGCTACACATGGACTGATGGATGTGAGGAACCTGATCTTCCACACATCTCCCTGGAGAACTGCCTGAAGTTGCAACTTCTGGCAGATTGTATTACTTCTGGGCTAATTGTATACAATTGTGGTTAATACCACAATTGTATACAATTAGCCCAGAAGTAATACAATTAAACTGTTTGCATTAAGACAATTCATGAAAAGGAGGAAAAAGATTTGAGATTGTTTGATTTGTCCAAGAGGAGGCTGGGAGGCAACTTGCTGAAAATGTGAAGAAAGATTCACTGAAGTGCCGCAGAGCCTGGGAGGGGACTGATTATGGAGTGCGGTTACCACGTGTGGGCAGGAGGGTGCTTTTGAGCTAATATGACATTCTTTCTGAGGAATAAATGTATGAGAGTGGTTTGCCAAAAATATTCTTGAATGCCACCCAGAGAGGACTGGGAGAGCATTTGTTGGGGCCCGTGACGTTGCAGCTCTGGGACATTTGGGTAGCACGGTGGCGCAGCAGTAGAGTTGCTGCCTTACAGTGCCAGAGACCCGGGTTCAATCCTGACTATGGGTGCTGTCTGTGTGGAGTTTGGACGTTCTCCCTGTGACTGCTTGGGTTTTCTCTGAGTGCTCCGGTTTCCTCCCACATCCGAAAGACGTGCAGGATTGTAGGTTAATTGGCTTCAGTAAGATTGTAAATTGTTTCCTAGTGTGTAAGACAGTGCTAGTGTATGGGTCATCGATGGCTGGGATGGACTAACTGAGCCGAAGGGCCTGTTTCCGCACTGTATCTCTAGTCTAACGCATAACATGATTTAGGGTAAATGTGTCAACCAGGGTTGCAAAGAATAGCTTTGAAGCAAATATCACCAACACAATTGCATTGATATGAATGTCCGGGTGCATTGAAACATATGGTGGCACAGTGGCACAGTGGTGGAGCTGCTGCCTTACAGTGCCAGAGATCCGAGTTCGATCCTGACTACGTGTGCTGTCTGTATGGAGTTTATGCATTCTCCGGGTGCTCCGGTTTCCTCCCACATTCCAGAGATGTGCAGGTTTGCAGATTAATTGGCCTCTGTATATTGTCCTTTGTGTAGAATAGAACTAGTTTTGTTTGTCGGCACGGATTCGGTGGGCCTGTTCCCACGCTGTATCTCTAAGCTGAACTAAAGTAAACATGTTGTGCAAGTGAGATCCTTATAATTGGAAAAACGAATAATAATTGAAAGATAATTTGTAAACGGCATAGGAGGAATGTGGCTTTCCTGGTGCTGCTTGCTCTTACTTGCCTGTCAATAATGTGTTATAGAAGGACTTAAAATACACAAAATCAAAGTGCCTGGTCACTAAGCAGCTTGAGAGCACACAGGCAAATACGTGGCGGAATAGTCTTGTGTGTAAACGTCGCATGTCCTAATCGATTAATGGATTTGGTTACATACGCAAAGTGTTTGATGTTGTGGGAAGTCCTGTTTCCAAAGGGCAGCCTTGGCTAAATATTGATCTGGTTTTGTTTTGTTTAATGTACATATGTTTAAAATATACCCCAATCAACAATAGCAGCTTGCGTTCATAAGGTAATTTTATCAGTTAAAATATCCCAGGCCTCCCTGATGTTATTAAGCAGAATTAGACAAGCAGCCACAGAGATTTGAGGATGGCTATACAAAGAAATGAGGTGGCTGGGAGAAAAGTGAGAGAGAGATGTTTTAAAGAGGGAATTCTAGGGTCAGGGACTGAGAAAGTGATGGAACAATAAAACCTCAGGAGGAGGGTCAAGAGGCTCGAGTTGAAGGAATGACAGGAAGCATTAAAAAAAAAACTGTGTAGGAAGGAACTGCAGATGCTGGTTTACACCGAAGATAGACACAAAATGTTGGAGTAACTCAGCGGGACAGTCAGCATCTCTGGAGAAAATAAATGGGTGACGTTTAGGGTTGAGACCCTTCTGCAGACCCTTTTCTTTCTAAAAATCATTAGTTAAATGGTGAGCTCTGTGGATGATTTGCAAAAGTTCACTACACAGTGCCACAAGTGATTGGGAGAGATAACAGAACACTATCATCGATTGTAAAGAGAATAGAGGGATGTTACGTAGGACGATGGTGAGAAAACAGCAGGGGTACTGTGTACAGTACTGGTTCCCTTCTCTAAGGAAGGATGTTAAAATACTGGAGGAACTTCACAGAAGGTTTACTAGATTGATAGTTGGGAATCAATTGGTTGCCATGAGTAAAGATTGGATATGCTGGACACCTTATCTCTTGCAGTTTGGTAGAGTGAGAGGGGAATTTGATTGAAACTGAGGCCTTTGGCAGGGCGGGTGTGGGAAAGGATGTTTTCTCTTGAGGGAAGAATCTAGAACCAACAGTCACATTTAAAAAATAAGTGGCCAACTACAAAGGGAAGGTTAAGGAGAAATCCTCAAAGGGCAGTGGCAATATTTTCTGAGGCAGAATTGAATAGATTCTTGTGGGGGTGAAGGTCACTGTTTGTGGACAGAATCGGAGTTGGGATTACAATCACATTGACTGAGATCTTATGACATGGTTGGTTAGGTGTGAGGACCCCTGTCCCTGTCTGCACATTGTATGTGAGTATGCTCAAAATAACAGTTTCCTCTCCGCCTTTATCAGACTCATGAACGGAAATTTCCGAGGCTAAGGATGTATCCCCGATCGTACAATCAACTCCTCATTTTATTATCAGTCTGAAGAAGGGTTTCGGCCCGAAACGTTACCTATTTCCTTCGCTCCATAGATGCTGCTGCACCCGCTGAGTTTCTCCAGCATTTTTGTGTACCCTCATTTTATTATCTGCACTGTTTCTATAACCATTAGCACATAATGCTGCACTCGGATTATTTTCTCGTTTGCATTACCAGATGTGGTCATGTATGGTACAGTTTGCCTAGATAGCATGCAATGTTTTTCACTGTACCTCGGTATGCGTGACTGGAATAATAAGCCTATGCCAATGCCAAGAATGTTCAACGTGCAAGAACACAACTTTCCTGTGATTAAAACCCCACATGCGCAAAGTTTTTTAAATGACCTACCAATCTTTTTGTTGTTTGAGGAAGAAAAATTAGCCCTTGCCTGAGAAGAATTCCCGCTCTCTTCAGAAATATGCTACAGGCTCTTTAAATCCAGCCAAACAACTTTGGATCTGAAACCTCAGCTGAAAACACTTATCCTGCAGAGAATGCAGTCCTTTCTCAGAACTGATCAGAAGCATTACTTTACTTGGAGAGGAGTTTCATTTTGCAGTCTAGGTATAAATTGCACCCAATGTTGGATTAGCTTTTAAGTGATTGTTTTTCAAATTCTTCTCAAGTTTCTGCACAAACCTGTTTGCATAGGTTTGAATGTAAAATCTGCTGCGAGGCAATGAAAGTGGGCCATACTTTACAGTGCATTTTAAATTTGTTTTTAAGAACAATTTTATTTTTTTAAGGGTCATAACTTGGTGTGGTCTGATTAATTGAGCTGAAAATGAATTTGGCATCAGAGCCATTTGTCTAGATATTTATTTCTGATTGATAGTGCTAACTTCAGTCAGACCAGTTTGTCCTCAGGTTTCTGAAATTCATTCATTTGAAACTCGCATCAGTGACTACCTTGATCTGGGGGAAAGGTCAGTTCAGTGAGCATCTTAAATTAGCAAAGCAGATCCAGAAAGTCCATGCTCTTGAGCATTGGTTTGGCTTATGTTGGATGAACTCTATTAATAAATACAATTCGAACATTGTGAAAGCTTTAAGTTGTATGTTTAGATATTGACCCTGGTTTGAATCCACCCAGTCTAGCTGCCTGGAGTGCTTCTCGTCAGTAACCCGACATTGGCAATGACTGTAAACGAAGTTGCCATCGTTACTCGACAGCACAAATATTGTTTAACCTGAATTAAAATATCTAGAATGTAACTGGACTGTCCAATCCCTTCACAAGTATTATCATTGATTCGATGACACCTGACTTTTTAATATGATCCCAGCTATTTCTAATAGGCTCGCTAAAAATGTTACAAAGTGTTGGAGTAACTCAGTGGGTCGGGCAGCATCTCTGGAGAACATGGACAGGTGATGTTTCAGGTCAGGACCCTTCTGCAGACTGATTGCAGTCTTTAGACAATCAGTATGAAGAAGGGTTCCGAAACGTCAACTGTCCATGGACTTTAGAGATGCTGCCTGACCCGCTAAATTACTCCAGCACTTTGTGTCTTTTATGTGAAAACTATCATCTGCCGTTCCTTGTTTTTAATGATGCTCTGTTGCTCAATGGCTTCCGTGCCTCCCCCCTCCCCCACAGCCCTCTGTTTGCCTCTCTCTTTTACTCAGTTATACACAAGACTGCTGAATGTTTTTAAATCAATTGTCAGAAAGTCGCCGTTGATGGATTCTGCATATGTGTATGTGTATATATGAACAAGGTCTAGGTAAGCTAGTAGAGCCACTGCCTCACAGCACCAGAGACCTGGGTTCAATCCTGACCTCAGGTGCTATCTGTGTAGAGTTTGCACGTTAATCCTTGTGACTGTGTGGGTTTCCTCCAGATGCTTCGGTTTCCTCCCACATCCCTTAAGATGTGTGGGTTTGTAGGTTAATTGGCCTCTGCAAATTGCCCCTAGTCTCTCGGGAGTGGATGGGAAAGTGGGATAACGTAGAAGTAATGTGAACGGATGATCGATAGACTTGGGCCGAAGGGCTTGGTTCTATGCTGTATGTTTCAATTGAATTGAATTTTCACCAGAGCTGAAATGATTGTGAATTCTACTTCAGATACTTTAATGAAGCTTGATGTCAAAGTTCACATATAAATGAACTTTACTTCTCCCTGAACCGAAGTGCACCTCTCCCTGATATTTAGTAACTCTTGGATAACCTAACCTTGTTGCTCTTTTATGGCGTTCCCGCTGCACTTCTTTGTACTGATGCAACTAGCAATAGTGAGCCTGCAATCTCAGAGTAATTAGATACTATTCCTGTCAATTCATGAAAGGAAATATGAGTAAATATGTAAACAAATAATGTGTAGGAAGGGACTGCAGATGCTGGTTTATACCAAAGATAGACACAAACGCTGGAGTAACTTAGCTGGTCTGGCAGCATCTCTAGAGAGAAGGAATAGGTGACATTTTGGGTTGGAGCCCTTCTTCAAATGGAAAGATAGAGAAGGCCAGAACAAACCAGGGTGGCAATAGATGACCCCAGGACCAGACAAGTCCATAATGGCCCATTGCTAACTACAGGAACGAATGCAAAGAATGGAACTAGAAAGACGGCTTCACTCCAGTCCCCCGTAGGCCACGCTAAACAAATAAAATAGAATAGAACTTTGATTCTAAACATTGGGTCAGTGCGGCATGTGGCTCTGATTGCCCGCCAACAGTGAGTATGGCTGCTCTCAGACTGGAGCCAATAACACAGACACTGATGGGAGGCAAAGCATTCCAGGACATCATCTTTATGCAGCGGAAATTAATTAGGAACATTAGCATTACCCTTGAGTCTTAAGGATCGGCAAGCTTTGATTTTTTTTCGACATAAGCAATTAATACAGTTACTTTGGTGCAATAAATTTATATGCAAGTTAAGCACAATTCATTTACTATCCTGGCTAATTCTTTTGGCTGCAGATTTTTCAATGGAATTTTGGAAACTTCAGAAGAGCCAGATAGCCCTGGTAAAGGGGCAGGTTGCTGACTCGGGCAGAGCCCTCTTCCACCTGGCGCCGTGACTCGCGGATGGCCAGCTTGGCCAGGCCTAGGAGCAATCCAACCAGGATATCTTCAGCCCTACCCTCTCCCCTACACATAGGGTGTCCAAAGATGAGGATGGTGGGTGTGAAATGTAGCCAGAAGGCAAGGAGCATCCCCTTTAGAAATTGGAACAGGGGCTGTAACCACACACCCGTCATGTGCATGTGGAACACAGACTCTTCCAGCCCGCAAAAGTAGCAGATGGCTGGTGATTCTGTGAATCGGGATAAAAACAGGTTGCGTGGGACTTCTTGGTGCAGTACACTGCAGCACTACAGCCTCACTGTCTAACTATGCATGCTGAAGACAATAGCTTAGATTCTCCACAAAATTCACATGATCCTATATTCTTGGCCAATTAATTCATGATTATTTTATATAATGCAGTCAAATTGACTTCTTCCTGCAGGTAATAATAAACTAATTTCCCATTTGCAAGCACTGTATTTATTTGCAGTGCCTATTGCCACCAATGCTTGAATTCCCAGCATCATATAAATATTACATGATGGCACGGAATAATTCAGCTTCTGGCTGGGCTCATCCTGCACAAACGGCCAAGGCCAATCTTTCCTATTTTGTCGACAAAAATAAAAACATAATGGAACCTTTCAAAGTACTTTCCAAACAAAAACACGTGTCCCTGAAACAGTTTAGCGGCTCAATGAACAAAGGGAATAATCACAAATTGGCATAACTACATTTGACCTACTCATGATTTAACCAATGTGGATTTTAGTGAAAGAAACCGGCAGCCTATTTTAACACAGGTAACTTTAGACATGACAAGTAGTACAGAATCGCATTGCACATATTACACCAGCTTCCACCTGCAGCTCAAAGAATTCTGGCTTGAGTTGACGTGTTCGAGTCCGAGCTTCGAACGTTGCAGCGGATCGGAGACTGAGAAAGCTCCTTACTTGTGTTGTTCCGGGAAGCAGTCAGGTTCTTTAGGTTAAGTGCTGTAGATTTGGTTCAAGTACAAAGTATATAACTCAGGAGTGAGAGTGGTGAGTAAGGGAGTCACTCGGGAGGCTGGGGCTCATAAAATTGGTTGAGGTTGATTCCTTTATGAGATTTGGTTAAGTTTTGTGTCTCAACTTAAATTTAATTTGTGGTTCACTTCACAGTGTTTGTTGCACATTATTTTTTAATTCATTAACAAGGAATACATTCAATCCTATTCAATTAATCACAAATACAGAGTAGTGAAAAGATCAAGACTGCCACTGGCAATTTGCAAATAATTATCAAACAGTTATCAAATTACGAAGATAGACACAAAAACCTGGAGTAACTCAGCGGGACAGGCAGCATCTCTGGAGAGAAGGAATGGGTGACGTTTCGGGTCGAGACCCTTCTTCAGACTGGTTACACAGTTATCAAAATACAATGTTGTCATCCTTATCCACAATACACTCGACCCCTCACGGTGACCAACATTCATGGAAGATCTCCAGAGTCCCCGTGGACATTGCGTGCTCCCTCTCCAGGGACACGCGGGTGCGGATTTAAGCCCGGAGAAGGGGCAGGCAGTCGACTTGGGCAGAACCCATGACTGCCCGCTGCCTAGACCCATGAATAGCCATCTTGACCAGGCCCAGGAGCAAACAGACAGGGAGATTCCCGCACCCCACCACTAGCCCAGCCTCCTCTGTACCAAATATCAAAATTGTAGGGTTGAAACGCTGCCAAATCTCGAGGACCAGCCCCCTTGGACTGCACACTTTATTGGGTGGCTAGCTGGGACTCGTTACCCAGTAATTACTATCTACAGGGCTGACTCATATCACCTGAATGTAAGCATGTATTAACACACGGGGCTTTTGCTCCAGCAAAGACTGCAGACTGTACAGATCTAGAACCTGCAGAATTTGCTGAGGTGGGAATATGGGGAAATTGGGAAATAAGTGCTGATTATTTCTTTGCTCCAGTGGAAGTGTTGTGAATAAAACATGAAAAAACAAGAATAATAGCAGAGTGAAGGTAGTATACAGTAGCAATGTTACAACATTTTGAGAATTTAAAAATCAAATCTGTAATTTATCCCATCAGATAAAGCATAAAAATAAGTTTAATTTGACACCTAATTCACTTTCATATCTTCAGTATTAAAAAAAGTTATGGCCATTTTCATACTTGGAAATTAGCATCTTGTTCCCTATTGCTTTTTCATTGACTTAACACAAAAGCTGTGATCGAGGACAGTCAAAAGCCCATAACTTTCTTAAAAATTAAGAGAACTGAAAGAAATTTTTAGTTATTATAGTTGAAGCATTCTGAAACAAATATGAAACAATCTTACTTAGACGACATGAAATTAAAGCATATAATTAGTTAGTTACCTAATTGTAGCTAACTACAAAATTCAATTACTAGATCTAAACATCTAGCAATTTCTTAAGAATAGATTAACATTTATAGCGCACTCATTTGTCTTCTGTACAAAAATTCAAAAATTTTGGAATGAAATTTTTGAAATCTTTACAAAGTTATTTAAAACAAGACTGATACCCAAAGCAGAATGGATTATCTTCGGAATAACGGAAGATGATCCAGAACTAAATGTGTTTCAAAAGAAATTAATGGACTATGGGTTAATAACTGGAAAAAAGCTAATTCTAAAATTTTGGAAGAAGGCTCCAATACCAACTATAAATATGTGGATTTCAAATATGTTTGAAACATTACACCTAGAAGAGATAAGACTCCTCCTAGCAGGTAAACCAGATCACTTCCACCTGACGTGGTCTGCATTTATAGAATTATTACAAACATAGGGTGCAAAAGTACTTTAAAAAAATAAAAAATTGAGGTCAGGTAAGGGGGGATGATAGTTGAAGAGTTGGTATGTCCTATTTACGTGATGCTCAAAAAAAACATTTGTTTTTCTTTTTTTCTCTTTCTCTTTTCTTTTCTTAGGGCCTATTTCTTAACTCTTTTTCTTTTTGTTTTTAATTTCGCTCTTATAGGGTCTTCGTCCTTTTTTGTTGTTACATTTTCTACACTTTTCTACACTTGCACTTTTTCCTTCACTTTCTTCTTTCTTTCAATCTTTTCCTTTTCTAGTGTAAAAAAATAAATAAAGGGAGTACATTAATTGTAAGAAGATATAAATGACGAGTATTAATGTATGTGGTTGTAATGTAATGTACTTCTAATAAATAAAAATTTAACAAAATAAAAATAAAAAAAAATTAAAAAAAAACATTTAAAAATAGCCTAAGTGTCCAAATAACATTCACACCAGAATTCACAATATAACATAATTTAAAAATCTCATTGTCATGTATTTATAGGCCAAATGGAAGGAATTTAATGTTTAATACCTGTAAATTAATGGCCATTTAAATCATCTTGCGAGTGGGTTTTTCTGGAACGCGATCATTTGGAACGTTGCATTTGCGGTGAATTTAAACCCGTATCGGCATGCAAAATACTGCCGGTTCGTTCGGGGGGAAAAATCACCGTTTCGCAACTTAAACTGTGAATTAAAGGCATCTTAAGGAGCACTTTTATACATAAAATAAACGGCTTTCGTTTACCTGTCCCGTGCGTGAAATCCGTCCCCGTTGTCGGCGTTGACGGCTTTAGAAGCTGATTTAAAAATAACTCCAGCGCTGAACTTGTTGGGGGATTTTTAAAACAAAATACACAGAACGCCCGTCGGAACGATTCTTCAGCAAAAGGTTGCACTCCAACGAAATATAATCCAGGACAAGGTAGGAGAAATCCGCGTTTTAACCTCCCCCCCCCCTCAAAAGCGCCAAAATCGCGCACACGGCCAGTGGCAGAATTGCAGCACCGCTGAAGGTAAGTATTGTAACATACCTATATACAGAAGGACACAAAGTGATGGAGCAACTCAGCGGGTCAGGGACCTGGAGAACATGGATAGGTGACGTTTTGGGTCCGGATCCTTCTTCAGACTGGACTAATTTATATGGCTGTTGCTTCCGCGGGTTCACACTCATGCAGCTGATGTGACGTCTGCAATTGTGACCATGGGTGCAGAGGGGTTGGGGTGGGTGGGTGACGTCATTCCATGGACCTTCTGTTCAGAGCCAGTCGAGAAGGCATTGAATCTGTCGGGGAGGGGCGAGTTTAGTTTTGGTTAGTTTAGAGATACAGCGCGGAAACAGGCCCTGTGCGCCGACCAGCGATCCCCGTACACTAGCAGTATCCTACACACTAGGGACAAATTACAATTGTTACCAAAGCCAAATAACCGACAAACCTGTACATCTTTGGAGTGTGCGAGGAAACCGGAGCACCTGGAGAAAACCCATGCAGGTCACGGGGAGAACGTACAAACTCTGTACAGAAAGCACCCGGAGTCAGGATTGAACCCGTGTCTCTGGCGCTGTAAGACAGCAACTCTACCGCTGCACCACCAAGCTGTCCTGTGTTGCCATGTTGACACTGCCCAACTTCACGTTGTAGCCCTGGTGTATGTCAGAGCGGTGGCATAATGCCTGTGACAGGGGTGGTGTCTGTGAGAGGGTGAGGGCTCTCCTCACTGTTGACAGGAAGCCCAGTTCATGTTCCATGGCAGCATCGACCAGTGTCCTTGAAAGGACAGGCACCAAGTGACGGGTACTACCTGAACCCATTTCTTAATTTCATTCACTCTTTCATCACTGTAGCTTTGTACTTTTATATTGAGAAAATGGCACAAAATTCATCCTGGTGAAAGTGTAATCTGTGCACAAAATGCACAATAAGATGACAGTATTAGCAGCAGGGGACACAAGGAACTGCAGGTGCTGGAACTTTGAACAAAACACACAGTGCTGGAGGAACTCAACAGGTCAGGCAGCATCTGCGGAGGGAATGGACAGATCCTGTTTTGGGTCGGGACCATTCTTCAGACTTAGTCTTCCTCTGTCTGTATACACATTGTCACCAATCCCACAGTTGACCAGTGTGTGCCGCACACTTCCTTCATTTATTGTTGCTTTTTGCATATCTTCCATTAATTTCTCCTAAGTACCGCCTACAGTGGCTTGCAAAAGTTTTCATACCCCTTGAACTTTTCCACATATTGTCACGTTACAACCACAAACGTAAATGTATTTTATTGGGATTTTATGTGATAGACCAACACAAAGTGGTGCATAATTGTGAAGTGGAAGGAAAATGATACATGGTTTTCAAATCTTTTTACAAATAAAAAAGTGAAAAGTGTCGCGTGTAAAAGTATTCAGCCCCCCTGAGTCAATACTTTGAAGAACCACCTTTCGCCGCAATTACAGCTGCAAGTCTTTTGGGGTATGTCTCTACCAGCTTTGCACATCTAGAGACTGAGATTTTTGCCCATTCTTCTTTGCAAAATAGCTCAAGCTCAGTCAGATTGGATGGAGAGCGTCTGTGAACAGCAATTTTCAAGTCTTGCCAGAGATTCTCAATTGGATTTAGGTCTGGACTTTGACTGGGCCATTCTAACACATGAATATACTTTGATCTAAACCATTCCATTGTAGCTCTGGCTGTATGTTTAGGGTCGTTGTCCTGCTGGAAGGTGAACCTCCGCCCCAGTCTCAAGTCTTTTGCAGACTCTAACAGGTTTTCTTCCAAGATTGCCCTGTATTTGGCTCCATCCATCTTCCCATCAACTCTGACCAGCTTCCCTGTCCCTGCTGAAGAAAAGCATCCCCACAGCATGATGCTGCCACCACCATGTTTCACAGTGTGGATGGTGTGTTCAGGGTGATGTGCAGTGTTAAGTTTCCGCCACACATAGCGTTTTGCATTTAGGCCAAAAACGTCAATTTTGGTCTCATCTGACCAGAGCACCTTCCCCCACATGTTTGCTGTGTCCCCCACATGGCTTGTGGCAAACTGCAAACGGGACTTCTTATGGCTTTTTTTCAACAATGGCTTTCTTCTTGCCACTCTTCCATAAAGGCCCGATTTGTGGAGTGCACGACTAATAGTTGTGCTGTGGACAGATTCTCCCACCTGAGCTGTGGATCTCTGCAGCTCCTCCAGAGTTACCATGGCTGCTTCTCTGATCAATGCTCTCCTTGCCCGGCCTGTCAGTTTAGGTGGACGGCCATGTCTTGGTAGGTTTGCAGTTGTGCCATACTCTTTCCATTTTCGGATGATGGATTGAACAGTGCTCCGTGAGATGTTCAAAGCTTGGGATATTTTTTTATAACCTAACCCTGCTTTAAACTTCTCCACAACTTTATCCCTGACCTGTCTGGTGTGTTCCTTGGGCTTCATGATGCTGTTTGTTCACTAATGTACTCTAACAAACCTCTGAGGCCTTCACAGAACAGCTGTATTTATACTGAGATTAGATTACACACAAGTGGACTCTATTTATTAATTAGGTGACTTCTGAAGGCAATTGGTTGCACTGGATTTTATTTAGGGGTATCAGAGTAAAGGGGGCTGAATACTTTTGCACGCGACACTTTTCAGTTTTATATTTGTAAAAAAAATGTGAAAACCATGTATCATTTTCCTTCCACTTCACAATTATGCGCCACTTTGTGTTGGTCTATCACATAAAATCCCAATAAAATACATTTACGTTTGTGGTTGTAACGTGACAAAATGTGGAAAAGTTCAAGGGGTATGAATACTTTTTCAAGCCACTGTATATCTCTTATTCCCCTTTCCCCTGACTCTCAGTCTGAAGAAGAGTCTCAACCCAAAACATCACCTCCTGTATTCCTTTTCTCCAGAGATGCTGCCTGACCCACTGAGTTGCTCCAGCATTTTGTGTCTGTCTTTAGTCTAAGCAGCTGGATGTATCCAACATGTCACCTCTCCACAACGGCAAATTAAGTCAGAGCTAAAAAGATGAATCTTAGACTAAAAGCATATTCATGGAGAACGTTCTGGAACTGAGCTCCCTATCCCGGACGGTACAGTGGGCTAGTTGCTCCATGATTCCAGCAACCCAGGTTCAGATTGGCCTCTGGGCACTAATGCAGATTGCCCTGTGACTGCATGGGTTTCCTCCAAGTGCTTTGGTTTCCCCCCCCCCCCACTCCCTCCACCCCTCCCCACCCGCTTCCCACCCCACCCCGGCTAGGTGGCCACTGTCAATTGCCCATGGTGTGCAGTAAGGGGTCGAGTCTGGAGGGAGTTGGTGTGTTTGGAGGAGAATGGTTGGCAGGGAACATTACATTAATAAGTTTTAGGAGTAGAATTAGGCCACTCGGCCCATCGAGTCTACTCCGCCATTCAATCAGGGCTGATCTCTGCCTCCTAATCCAATTTTACTGCTTTCTCCCCATAACCCTCGACACCCATTCTAATCAATAATTTGTCTGAATTTGTCTGAAGAAAGGTCTCGACCCGAAACATCACCTATTCCTTTGCTCCATAAATGCTGCCTCACCCGCTGAGTTTCTTTTTGTCTACCTAAGAATGTGTCCATCTCTGCCTTAAAAATATCCACTGACTTGGCCTCCACAACCCTCTATGGCAATGTTCCACAGATTAACTACCTTCTGACTAGTTCCTCCTCACCTTTCTAAAAGAGCATCCTTTAATTCTGAGGCTATGACCCCTGATCCTAGACTCTCCCACCAGTGGAAACATCCTTTCCACGTCCTCTCTATCTATGCCTATAATTATTCTGTAAGTTTCAATGAGGTCCCCTCTCTACCTCCTAAACTCTAGCGAGTAGAGGCCAAATGGTGTCAAACGCTCATCATATGCTAACCCACTCATTCCTGTGAGTGAGATAGTGGCATGGTCAGTGAACCATCCCACAGTGACTTGATGGGCCAAAGTGGCTTCCTTCCATGTCGAAGGG
Source organism: Malacoraja senta (assembly GCA_038087875.1). Lineage (NCBI taxonomy): Eukaryota > Metazoa > Chordata > Chondrichthyes > Rajiformes > Rajidae > Malacoraja > Malacoraja senta. The sequence goes on from CM075985.1 coordinate 28,817,471, forward strand.
ATATGGAAATGCCCCTCCAATGAAGGGACCCCTTGCACCAAAGAACAAAACTGTTAGATGTCATTGCTGGAGATGGCAGCTGGTCTCGGACACATTCGGAAGCAGCCACTATCCCCTCTCACACATGGAAGAGTTCTGTGCAATTAGAGGAAATGAAAGAGGCCCCTTTGCTCTATATTTAATATACCTTGCCCACATCAGCACCTGTGATATTTACAGCATAATAAACTTTAAACTGAAACGTATCATTTATCCCAGTGTTTTGCTGGGGAAATGAGGAAAGCCGCTGTAGATTGAAACAGACTGCAAGACTTCTCAGTCCTTGTTTTTATGGACCTCCCAGATATTACCACTACTGGAAAATAGTACAATAAACCAGACTGGAATTCATGTAATTATAGGTATCGGCTTTATTGTAATAATAGCGGGTAAATGATTCCCTCTATGTGTAGTTAATCCAGCACTGAATAGCTTGAACTACCTCTGTTGCAGTTTCAGTGAAGAACTAAGCTTTAGAAAGCTGCTCATGAATGTGGAGGAAGGAACTGCAGATGCTGGTTTAAACTGAAGATAGACACAAAATGCTGCAATAACTCAGCGGGACAGGCAGCATCTCTGGATAAAAGGAATGGGTGACGTTTTGGGTCGAGACCCTTCTTCAGACATGAATGCTCTTGAATGTGTTAGGTGTAAATATGCATATTACACAGTCTGGAGTTTAAAGTCATCTTTAATTACTACACATAATATAGCGGTACAGCAGGTTGTTAGTTGCTAGTTCATCATCACCGCTTCCAAGACTGCCTAGTGTAGGAAGTGGGTGTTAATATAAAGCATACAGTAAGGTGGGGTTAGTGATGCTATTTCTACTATGATTGGTGCACATGCAAAGTAAAGTAAAGTATCCTTTATTGTCATTCAGACATTTCAGTCTGAACGAAATTGTATACCTTGCAGTGATAACATAGAATAAAATAACAAAACACACACTTAACACAGTTTAACACAGCAATAACCAATCTGGTAGACTCACTGTGGTGGATGTTAAACTGTGTTAAATGTGTGTTTTGTTATTTTATTCTATGTTATGACAGATTGGCAATAACCAATCTACATCCTTCCCCGTAAAGAGCAAATATAGTTAAACACATACTCGACTCGAATTTAAACATACTCGCCATATCTATCAGGCGGTCTACTAATGCGACCCAAATGTGTACGGACCAACTCCGCTCCCTCCACGCCAGAAAAGTTAGTGGGGGTGGGAGGAAGTTAACTCGGTAGTGAGAAAGCAGCAGGGGAGACTTGAGGCGTCTGATAGGGAGAGCATGCGGGAGAGGTAGTGATGTTGTTAGACAGAGCCGCCGGTTGCGGTGGAGAACGGAACATGCTGGGACTAGTTGTGGGCACAGCAGCAGACGGCTGGAACATCAAAGGTGGAGCAAAGGGATCGGCTGGTGGTGGACGTGGTTCCTTTACAGACAGTAAGTGTTGGCGGCTCCGTCGGTACAAGGCGCCATCGACGTCGACAAGGTAGGAGCGGGGTTCCTTAGACGGGCCAACAACGCAACCTAGACAGGAATGTCCCAAAGAAGTTTGCAAGCAGACGACTTGGCCCCGCAGCAGCGGTTTCAGCGGTTTGCTGGACTTGTCATATGATTGTTTCTGGATGTTGTGTTTCTCCTGGATGCGCTTCTGGACCGCGGCTGGCTTCAGCACCTGTGGTACCAGCTTCTGCTGGGCAATTGGTATCGGAGGTCGCGTTGTTCTGGACATCAGGCGTTGGGCTGGTGAGCTCACGACCCCGTCTCTAGCGATGTTTCTGAGGTTTAAGAGGTCGGGATACACATCCGACTTGGCCAGGTGGGCGCATTCCATTAGTTGTTTTGCGCTCCTAACGGCCCGTTCAGCGAGCCCGTTACTTTGAGGGTATTCGGGGCTGCTTGTGACATGGTGGACGTTCCATCGGTTAAATCAGCATTCTGCAGTAACGTAGTCCTTAGCTTTTGATTGGTCATACCACTGACAAGCTTGTCCCTGATTAATTCGTTAGATATGACCTGAAAGCGGCATCGCTGAGCCATATATTTACAATAAATATCATGCAAAATAAGGTTATTCATTCTAACTGAAGTAAGTGAGCATTTTGCTTTTACGAAACAGGGAACTGCAGGTGTCGCTTTGCAAAAAGCAACACAGTGCTGGAATAACTAAGCGGGTCAGGCAGCATCTCAAATGCAATAACCAATCAGAATCAGAATCAGAATCAGAATGCTTTATTGTCATTGCATGTGTCACATACAACGAGATTACTGTGTCTCTCCATTTAAAAGAACTTCAAACATTCACATACTCATACTTTTTACACTCCCTCCCTCCCTCCCCAAACCCACCCATGGATTCACATTTACATAAATTAACACTGTCTCCCCACCCCCCCTCCTTCCCCATAACCCGCTCCCGAGACAGAGTTCAGTTCCAAGATTGCTGATGGGTAAAAGCTGTTCTTGAGTCTGGCAGTACGTGACTTTAGCGACCTGTACCTTTTTCCTGAGGGCAGCAGTGTGAAAAGGTGGTGACAAGGATGTGTAATGTCTTTCACGATATTACAGGTCCTGCTGCGGCATCTGGAGTGGTAAATGTCCTCCAGAGGGGGCAGGGGGAGTCCAATGATACCCTGGGCAGTTTTTATCACCCTCTGGAGAGCTGCTCTGTCAGCTGCTGAACAGTTCCCAAACCAGGCAGTTATGCAATCTACACTAGGTTTAAATGTTTATTCTTTAAACAACATGCACTTACATCTTAATTGATAGAGCTTGTTTCCTACATGTCTAACTAATTTAGAAGATGGCAGAGAAGAAAGCAAGTTAACCACAACTCTATTTTCCCAAGTGCCTAAACAAACCTTTGCAGCCTTGTTTATCAATCACAGGTCCAGCTCCGCCTTAAAAATTCTCCAAGCTGCCTCTTTGAGGGAAAGAGTTTCAATAATTTGCAGCCGATAAGAAGAATGAAGTGTTGAACCGGCTGCATGATTTGAAAGGGGAGTATACCTGGGATATTCCTTCCCCAGATCTTTGAAGAAGGAGATCTTAAAAGAGAATTCGGTTTAAAAATGCATTCAGAATCTTTGCTTTTATTCATAGAGTCAGGGGTGGTGCCGAGATGGCAGCCTCGCCAGCAGCCTGGGTGTTATTTCAACTTTTTTGTTCTTTTTAGTGTGTCTAAAATGTATGTTTTAATGTTTCTCGGTATGTTTTTACGTGGGGGGTGAGGGGGGGGGAATAGGGGGAAACCGTTTTCAGTCACTTACATCGACGGAGATGTGATCTTTCTCTGTGTCATGTCTCCGTCCCCTCCCCGCCGCCTAACAACTGGATTGGTGCGGCCTTGCCTGGAGCTTCAAGCCGCGTGGACTTACCATCGCGGAGCTGCCAATCTTTTGCCGAGGATCGCTGTGGAAGTGCTCCGACCACGGGACTTGTGGACTTTAACACGGTGAAGCCGCGGTCTCTGGTAACAAAAGGCCGACCATGGAGTTCCATGCCGCGGATTGTTTCCGTTCCGTCCCGACACCGGAGTCTCCATCATCCCGATGAGAGGGCTTTAACATCGGGCAGTCGGCAGAGGCAATGCTGAGGGTTCAAGGCCCCGATCACCACAGGTGAACAAAGGAGGAAGATGACTGAACTTTATTGCCTTCCATCACAGTGAGGAATGTTGATTCCACTGTGGTGAATGTTTATGTTAAAATTATTGTGTATTGCATTCTTTTTTTACTTGTCCAATGGCTGTATGGTAACTCAAATATCACTGTACCTCAAGGTGCATGTGACAATAAGTGTGAACTTGAACAGAAGACTTCTAATTCGTTATAAACGCCTGATAAGACTGCAGCTGAAGTGTTGCACAAACTTGCCGAAAATGAAGGGGGGGACTGGTGGGGGGGCGCGTGATGTCATGTGCGGTGACAGGCTTGTCTCACCACTGCATGCAGACAGTATAACTGATCGATTAACGTTTTGTAACTATGTCGATGCCAGAAATGTGGCGACTCTAGTGTATTGCCGAGGTCGAGGTCTGCTATGTGACTTTACTGGGTTGTAGGCCAAACAAAGCATAGGTACATGTGACAACAAAGTGTCATTGAACCATTAAATCAATGGCATGTAAAAGCCTCGGTGAAGGGACGGTTTGAAATGATACAAACACTAAAGAGCAGTAATATAGAAGTGGTTCTGAAGACAAATGTATCTGAGATCTTAGATGGAGTGAATACTCTTGATTAATACCCAACCTCACCTCCACACTCCCCATACCACCCAACAAGGCATCTATACCACCAGGAGAGTTGAAATCCCTCACCCATTTTAAAACAAGATCAGAAACTTTGTTTTTTAATTTCAATAATACCTTCCTGTTTTTCCTAGGACTCAATGTGTTTAAGTTAGACAAGCCAGACATTTGTTTTTCAAATTCGTTTGGAAAGAGGTTTTTCAATGACAAGAGGGCATAAAGGATTCTATTTAACTTCCACAAGCACAACCATCTCCCCCTGAAGATAAAGATCAGACCAGACCAGCCATGCATAGCTCGGCTAATAAACTGGACAGGAAACAAGAGAAGTGGAGGTATTCCCTGTGCTTTGATATGAAGACAGTCCTTGCTGTAGGCAAGGACTCAAAGTGTACAAGGGCCCCAGTGGACTAGCTCTCGAGGACAGCTCAAAGCAGTGACGGGAGGAAGAAGGAAAGTAATACCCGTAGGAACTCGACAAGGGAATTTACTCAGTAGAAGAAGTAATATTCTGAGTGAGAAGTTTCTCCATCAAGGGCAACCTTGCAGCTCCTCCACTCACCTGGTAAAGTGGAATTCTTTACTCAATGTGGGTTTGGATGGTGACATTGAAACAGTAGCTACATTTTATGGCCTTGATTTAGTTTGAGATACTGCGCGGAATCAAGCACTTTGGCCCACCAAGTCTGCGCCAACCAGCGATCCCACGCACTAATGTTATCCTGCACACACTAGGGACAACTTACATTTATACCAAGCCATGTAACCTACAAACCTGTACATCTTTGGAGTGCAGGGGGAAACTGAAGATCTCTGAGAAAACCCGCGCAGGTCACGGGGAGAACATACAAACTCCGTACAGACAGCACCCGCAGTCACGATCGAACCCGGGTCTCTGGTGTTGTAAGGCAGCAGCTCTACCGCTGCGCCACCGTGACACCCAGTTTGGAAACTATTTCAAAAGTCAAGAGGGTTTTATTGTCAAATGTCCCGAAACGGAACAATGAAATTCTTACTTGCAGCACCACAACAGATATGTAAACACTCTGTAAACAGTAAAAACGTTGTAGTTGTTACTGGATGAAGCAAATAATAGAGAATTATTCTGTTTGAACTTGAAGGTTATTGTAAAGATGTATGGACTGACATCGTCAGCTTTGAGAACAAATAAAGTCAAATATTCTTCTCTAAACCAATTGGTTTCAGCTTATTATATAGATTTTTCTGCATGGAATGTGCAGTAGCAACTTAGTAGTTTAAAAGAACACCCATCATGAATCAAGGAACTCAATCCCATATTCGGCACTAGTGGCATTAAAATGCCTAAATTGGTGTTTCTGGCAGTACTTAACCTCTTGATTCATTTTGATTGGCCACTACTGTGGACAGTGTGATGAAGAAGGCATTTGGCAGCCTTGAGTAAAGAAGATGGAACATCAGGATGCAGCTGAACAAGCCGTTGGTGAGAGCACACTTGGAGTACTATGTGCGGAGTCTTATTGTATTGAAAATCGCAGCTTGCTTAAATGTCGTTTTTTTTCTCCATATGACACCCATAAATACAGCATAAAGTACAACCCTCTTCTCTCCAATTCCACCAGGAAAAAGATACATAGGCTTGAAAGCATGTGGCATCAGATTCAAGAACAGCATCTTCCCCACTGTTATCAGATCCTTGAACGGACTTCCCGTATGCTAGGGATTAATTTCCTGTCCTTCCAATCAGTCTGAAGAATAGTCCCAACTCAAAATATTATCTGTCCATTCTCCTCCACAGATGCTGCCTGACCTGTTGAGTTCCTCCTGTTTTTGCTCAAGATTCCAGCATCTGCAGTCTCTTGGTTTATTTCCAAATCTACCTCGTTGCGGCCATTGTGTTTTTTTTAATTCATGTTCAAAAGTCCTCAGAGCAGAATTAGGCCAATTGTCCCATTAAGTCTACTCTGCCATTCAATCATGGCTGATCTATCCCTCCCTCTCAATTCCTTTCTCCTGCCTTCTTCCCATAACCCCTGACACAGGTACTAATCAATAATCTGTCAATCACTGCCTTTTAAATATTCAATGATGGCCTCCACAGCCGTCTGTGGCAATGAATTCTGCAGAAACACCACCCTCTGACTACAACATATCTCCTCGTCTCCTTCCTAAAGGTACACCCTTTTATTCAGAGGCCCTAGCCTTTGGACCTAGATCATCCCGTTCTCCACATGTACTCTATTCAAGCCTTTCACTATTCGGTAAGTCCAATGAGGTACCCCCTCATCCTTCTAAACTCCAGCGAGCACAGGCCCAGTACAGTCAAAAGCTCATCATATGTTAACCCAATCATTCCTGGGATAATTCTCGTAAACATTCTCTGGACCCTCTCCAATGCCAGCACATCCTTCCTCAAATATGGGGCCCAAAAAATCTGCACTTTCTCTGTAGCTGTAACACTAAACCCAGACTCCGTGCAAAACAAAGTTCTTCATGTATCTCGGAACACGTGATAATAATAAGCCAATACCACTCTCTCTGTCCAAGCAGCATATCCAAGTGTGAGTGATGTGCGAGTGATGGATTGTCCAAACTTCCTGAGAATCTATACATAGATACAATCAATGCAAACTCAAATACAATATGTAGAGCAAAGGTGAGATACAGAGTGCAGAATATAGTTCTCAGCATTTTAGCACATTAGTTCCTGAGACAAAGTCCAATGTCATCAAAGGGTAGAGGTGAATTGGACAGTACCCCAGCTCATGGAAGGACCATTCAGAAGCCTGAAAAGTTTTGTTTAGTTTTATATTGTCAGGAGTTACCACCGGGTGGCGCCCTTAATGGCTGCCTCGCCAATAGTCTGTCTCGTCCTTTTCATTCTTTGTTGTTTTATAGTATGTATTAAATGTATGTTTTAGTGTTTTTAGCTTGTTTTATGTAGGCGGGATTGGGGGAAACTTTTTTTAATCTCTTACCTCGATTGAGATGCAATTTGTTTCCGTATCGTATCTCTGTCTGCACTGCGGCCTATCATCATGGAGTTGGCAGCCTCTGCTGGGGACTGACTTCGGGAGCTCCAACCGTGGGAGCCTGCAGGACTTAACATCGTGGAGCTCACGGTCCCTGTCGGGGATCAAACTTGGAAGCTCCAATCGCGGAAGCCTGCGGACTTTAACATCGTGGAGCTTGCAGTCCCTGGTTAGGGACCAACTTCGGGAGCTCCAAGCCGCAGGAGATTCAACCGCCCCAACGCGGGAGCTTCGATCGCCCCAACGCGGCGGCTTCGATCGCCGGCTGCGGTAGCTTCGATCACCCCGACTGCGGATGGTTCGACTGCCCCGACCACGGGAGAATAAAGAGGGAAAAAGATTAGCGTTTATTGCCTTCCATCACAATGAGGAATGTGGGGAATCCATTGTGGTGGATGTTGATGTTAACTTTTATGTAGTTGTGTGTCTTGTTGCTTTTTTTAGTATGGCTGTATGGTAAATCGAATATCACTGTACTTTAATTGGGTACATGAGACAATAAAAGACATTTAAACCTTTGAACCTTTGAACCATGGCACAGTGAAAAGCTTTTTATATAGTTGAGAGATACTGGGTGCTCTGGCTTTCTCCCACATTCCAAAGACATGCAGATTTGTAGGTTAATTGGCTTTGGTTAAAAAAAAAAAGTCAATTGTCCATAGTGTGTAGGATAGTGCTAGTGCATGGGGATCACTGGCCGGTGTGTATTCGCCTGCGCTGTATCTCCAAACTAAAATAAGAACTATAACTTGCAAAACTGTGGCAGATGCTAGTTGAAACCAGTTAGTGGCGCATGTAAAGGACCCCTGTAAACAGTATTGGTAAGGTCCTCTGCTCATTTATGCTTGATTAAAAGTGGGCATTTAATAGAGTATTGTGGACTAATTTTTGCTCTGCTGACCTTAAATCAGTACTGAGCCATCCACTCTGCACTGCTCTGGCAGACGTTAGCATGGCACACACACATACTCTCACCCCTTTAGTTGGCAGATTAACTTGTTTGGCTGCACATCCACCACCGTATTGCCCTGATATATAATAATACTAATAATAATAATAATACTAATAATAATAATAATAACAACTTTATTTGTATAGCACTTTTCATACAATTGAATGCAACTCAAAGTGCTTTCCTCAAAAACACAGGTCTAAACAAAAGTACAATTTAAAACAGTAAAAAACATAGGCAGTTAATAGCACAGATTTATATAAAAACTAGACCAAGTGCAGACCCGTTGGGTCTGCTCCCCCAACGTAAGGTTCCACCACTCACCCGTTCCCCAACGCAAGCCGTTCCCCCAACGCAATATTGCACCACTCACTCATAGCCCCCAACTGCGCAGGCGGGGCTCATTTCTCCTCATCACTCAGCACTCCCTCCTCTTCCTCTTCACCCTCGCTCTTCAATCCCTAGAGAGGGAGGGGGGGGTAGAGTGGGGGAGTGGTAGAGAGGGAATGGGGTAGAGAGGGACAGGGGTAGAGAAGGCGAGGGAGTAAAGAGGGTAGTGGGATAGAGAGGGAGGGGGCAGAGAGGGAGGGGGGTAGAGAAGGAGGGGGAGGGGAGGGGGGTAGAGGTAGAGAAGGAGAGGGAGGGGGTAGAGAGGGGGGAGGGGATAAAGTGGGAGAAGGAGGGGAGGGTAGAGAGGGAGGGGGTAGAGGGAGAGGAAGGGGGTAGAGTGGGGGGGAAGGAGGGTAGAGAGGGAGAGGGTGAGGGATGAAGAGGGTGGGGGGTAGAGAGGGAGTGGGGTAGAGAGGGAGGGGGTAGAGAGGGAGGGGGTAGAGAGGGTGGGACTGAGGGTAGATAGGGAGGGGGCATCTCCCTCCTCTACCCATACCCACCACCCACTACCATCCCACTCCCCACCCCATCTCCCTCCTCCTCATTTCCCTCATCCTCCCACTCCCTGCCCCAGCACCTACCCAGGTCGTAGAGCAGCGCCAGGGCCTGGAACTTGGCCTGGTTCTCGTACTCAGCACAGCCCTGGCTGTAGACTCCAGCCGTCAGCTCGGCCGCTGCCTGGGCTCGTCCCTGACCTCGTACCCAGGCTCGTCCTTGGTTCCCATTCCAAGCCCCGGGCTCGGCCCTCACTCCAGCTCCAGCACCACCCTCCCCACCGGGTGTCGGGCGCCGGCTGCCGCAGCCACTGCAAGTGCTGGAGTTCCCCTCCCTCCCGTAATGTCCTGTCCTGCCTTGCGAGTGCATTGTGAGGTCACTCGGGGGGGGTGTTTCAGAAAAGAGTGCGTTTTCGGGCTGTTTTTTAAAATTTTAAACGATTAAAAACTTTGGAAATATAGGTGGGAATGTGACGGGAAGATGTTTATCGCCTCGACGGGAAAAATATGAGTAGGATGTATGAAAATGGGAAGGCCGTGGCTAACCGTTTGGAAGAAGATAGGAATTAACCAGATATTCACACACACACACACACACACACACAGCCACAAACAAGACGAAGTTTTTTGGTATTATTGAGATATAAAATATAAAATTGGGAGTGTAAAAGGACAAAGGAAGTAAAGTCAGTTAAAAGCTTGATTAAAAAGATAAGTTTTTAGCTGCCGTTTAAAAATGTCAACTAATCGGGCGTTTCTCATAGCCCTGGGTAGGGTATTCCACAGCTTGAGGGCGTAATTGAAAAAGGATGCTTCATTTAGCACTATTTGCCCTTTATGCTCCATAGTTGGGGCATGACTGATAAAGAATTGTCTTTGTAAAACCACCCCGGAGCATGGAATGACTAATTGATCTTTCTTCAAGTTGAATGTCAGCGGACAAACTGCAGGTTTGTCACTGTGGGTGGTGCAGGGAATCATTGAATCGTTTAAGGGATAGTTTCATCAATGTGAATTCCTGGGACTGTGGGAGAGAGAGCGGGGCGTGAGAATGATCTTTGAGTTATGTCACCAGCGAGTGAGCTTCGACTTGAGCGTTGAGTCATCTCCTGTGTCGTAAGCCGCCGTGACTTCATGCCGCGTCAGTGAAGTGGAGAGACATTAACTGAGACAATATTACCTGACAGAGCGTTTTAACACAGAGTACAAAGAGTGAGAGAGTAGAGAGGTAGATTGTGGACCGCTGTTGGACAATGCCTTGAGACAGAAGTGCAAGGCTGCTCATAGCCACGGTCATCACAGTGGGAAATCTGTTAGCAATCTGTCCCCTTGTTAAAAATAAAAGACAATTATTCCATGAAGTACACACTGCACTTGGCCATCACCAGCGCCTGGTGCGGTAAGCTCTCGGCCAACATTGTCGTCTGTGGAAATGGAAATTGAAGTAGTTAGAATCGTTTAATAATATGTACGTTTCCACAAGGGTGAAATAATTTAAGATCCAACCCTAACTCTTTGGGAAAAGAGTTCATGTTACCATTCTGCAGCTGCATTATTATGAAGCTTAATAAAACTTCTGGAGGTCCAAGCTGTTTAGAATGGCATTCCCCGTTCCCCATAGTTGGCAGTGGTTGGATGATGAGGCAGGGTTGAACGAGGCAACGTTGACCTGGTCCTGCACCAATGTTGGTCTGCTCCTCCACCAATGTCAGTCTGGTCTTCCACCAAGCCAATCTTAATGGGAAGTACTTCTGCATAGGAGGGTAAGCAAGGTGGGGAATGTGCAGCAAGTGGCAAGAAGAGGTGCCGGCAAAAAGTACTTTGGGTACGTATCGTGGGTTACTTGTACAATTGCATTGTGGTGACTCCAATTTTAAAAGTTCATGAGGAATTGTATCACTTTGAACAGGACTGTTGATCTCCTAAAACTAAATAGGCTCATCTCTAAACTTCTGGACCTTGGCAACTGGCTTCTGGACTTCCTGACCTGCAGACCTCAGTCAGTTAGAATTGGTCATACCATTTCCTCCACCCCAAACGCAACGCTGGTGCCCTTGAGGGTTGTGAGCTCAGTCCCTTGCTCTTCTCCACATGACTGTGTGACCAAGTACAGTGACAACATGTTCGTCAATGGTACCACTGTTGTGCGTTGCATCAGCTGCATTGAGATGGAAAGAGAGCGAGCCCCTTATGACATGGAGTCAGAATAACAACCTAGCCCTTAAGGTCAGCAAGACGGCAGAGTTGGTGATTGTCTTAACAAAGTGAGAGGATTGAACACAACCCTCGCTTCATCAACGGAGCTGCTGTCGAGATGGTGGACAACAAGTTTGTTGACATCCATAATCACCAGCAACCTAACTTGATGCAGCAACCTCACACTGATGCAGTAATCAAGAAAGCGCATCTCAACCTGGTGTTCCAACTGCTCTGCTCTTGACCACCTGAACCTGCAGAGAGTGGTGAACACAGCCCAGTCCATCTTCACAATGCTTGCATCAGGAAGGCTGGAAGTATTGGCGAGGTTGTCACCCTGACCATTCCCTCCTCTTTCTTCTTCCTACAGAAAGAAGGTCCAGGAGCCTGAAAGCTCAGACATCTAGACTTGAGAACAGCATCTTCTCCCACTGTAGTTGGACTCCTGAAACAATCACCTCTTTTGCACCACATTTCTCGAGGTGTATCCACATACTCTTAGCTCCACCTCATTTAGTTATTTCATTGTCACAATGTTGGGGTTTTTTTGCACCACTTCAGATTGCACCAGAATCTTTGCAGCATTTTGCTGTTTGCACTTGTTATTGTATTTATCGTATATTCCCTGAGCTTCATGCAAACTAGGAATTTCATTGCATTCTGCTGTAGATGAGAATAAACTAATCAGAATCTTGCAGGTTGGATACTGTCTTTTAATTGTAACTGTAATTTTATTTTTAATTATCAGTTGCATTCTGTGGCACAGTGGACACATCTGAATCATCATATCCAACTAAATCATCATATCCTACCATTTACCTCATTAAAGACCCTCGGATTATCTTCAGTTGAACTTTACTGGACTTTATCTTGCACTAAACATTATTCCCTTTATCCTGAATCTGCACATTGTGGACAGGTTGATTGTTATCATGTAGGTCTTTCTGTTGACTGGAGAGCAGGCAACAAAAAGCTTTTCACTGTTCCATGGTACACGTGACAATGGTAATAAACAACTCTAAACTAAAAGGAATGGATAGGTGACATTCCCGATGGGGACCCTTCATTGCGATGATCCATTTCCCACCACGGACGCTGCCTGACCTGCTGAGTTCCTCCAGCTGCTCTCCATCTTTTCTTGCAATGTCGGCAGTCTCTTGTGCCTCCTGAATGTGGGCTTATTTAGAAGGCACCTGAACACCTTGCCATATTGTTACCAGATTACATTTCTGGCAAACGTGAAGGCAAAAATAATTGAGGTGCTGCAAGATGGCCGACCAAGGGCTTCCACCTTGGATCATGACTTGAAATGCTTTGTGTAGATTGGCTGGCTAGCGATATAATCATAATATTTTAGAACTCTGCTTTTAATTCTAGGACTTCTCTTACATAACTTGTGCCTTGTGGATTTCTGATAAATCCAACTGTGCTTAACTTTTGCAACATATTTTATGAAATACATTGAAGATTGAGTCGAAGGATTAGACTGGATTCAAGATACACAGGCACCACAAAGAGCTACAGCCACATCAGCTTCTTCTGACTGCTCATGATTGCTTGGCTTATCATCTAATGAGTAGAACAAGAAGATTATCTTATTGCGACACCTTTCTCTACATATTTTCATTTTAAGTATTCACACCGCAATAAGTGCATCATAGCTTTGTGGGTAACACATTTGCCAAGCTATGCATGATAAATGGTGCCTGTGGGATTTCCAAACATTACAAGTTTACACACATTACCCTGAAGAGCGCAATCAGAGGTGAGGTGAACAGCGGTGAGGATTATTCTAGCTGGCGATGGGACAAAGATTACGCCTCTCACCTTCACATCTTCCCAATGCAAATAATGTTCCTGTTGTTCACCTGACAGCTGTAAATGTGCCATGGTGGAGCAGCAGTAGAGTTGCTGCTTTACAACACCAGAGACCCGGGTTTGATCCTGAATATTGGTGCTGTCTGTGCAGAGTTTATACGTAATCCCCGTGACCATGTGGGTTTTCTCCAGGTGCTCTGGTTTCCTCCCACACTCCTAAGACATACTTGCCTTTGGTCAAAATTAAAAATTGTCCCTAATGTGTATGGTAGTGTTAGTGTACTGGGATCGCTGGTCAGCACGGACTCAGTGGGCCAAAGGGCCGGTTTCTAGGCTGTACCTCTAACCTAAACAAGACTAGACTATGTTGGGGCTGGTGAGGAACTGGGCTTGGTCACAGCTAATGTTCACGAGCAGCTTCTTCGCTAAAACCATCAGGCTATTAAATAGTTCAACCTCCAAATAGGCTCCAAACTATATAGACTTGGGGGCATTATTTTTGACATTACACTATTGTCGTTTATTTATTTGTCTAATTGTTAAATATATATACTGAACTTTTTTTCGTTTTTTTGTTGTTAATTATGGGTTTTATAGAGTACTATGTTCATAGATCTGCTGTGCCTCCGCAGAGTATGAATTTCATTCTTCTGTTTCGGGACATATGGCAATAAAACACTCTTGACTCTCGATGTGAAAAACCCACGAGGTGGACGATATAAACACAGACAGCAGAATTCCCAGCACTCTCCTGTCAACTGATGGGCTGTAACACACAGGAACCCGTGGAAAACCAATCAACTTGCTACAAGAGTATAAAGTGAGCATGACAGGGCTCTTATTCACCCAAGAGTCATTCACTCATCTGTGTTCACTTCGCATTTATTTTTATTATTCCTTTGCTGAGAAGAGAAGAATCACTGCATTTGAAGTCAAGGCAAATGGGATTAGCTGCAACATCTTTGGTCCATTAACCATTCAGTACATGAATATTCTAAAACAAAGACACAAAGTGCTGCAGTAACTCAACGGGTCAGGCAGCATCTCTGGAGAACATGGATTGGTGACGTTTTGAGTCGGAACCCTTTGTCAGACTCTGAATATTCTGAAAGTCTGAAGAAAGGTCTCGACCCAAAAAGTCACCCATTCCTTCTCTCCAGAGATGCTGCCTTCCCCGCTGAGTCACTCCAGCATTTTGTGTCTATCTTCTGAATATTCTACATTGATTGTGGGGAGTGGTGGGATTGTTACAACAAATTAAGCAATTTTCTCTTCTGTAATTAGAATGTATTGCTTTGTAATGTTCAAAGCTTTTCGATTGTCCAAATTTCAAGTTAGCAGAAGTCGAGATTTCAGTTTTATTGAAATATATGTCCATGCAATCTGCACAGGAGCCAACGTGGAGAGAAACCACAGCAATTCTATAAAAGGAACATGCCTTTCACAGATGTGTCTTGTAAATTCTCAAAGGCATCGCAATCCTTTCAGGTTTTACACATCAAAAGGGCAAGGAAGGCTCTTGTCATTGTGAAGTAATAAATTTAATCATAACTCGGGTGAGGAAAATGCTGGCACACATTGGAGAGGCCGAGATCTTGTATAACCAGGGATGTGGTGATATTGGGGAGAGAGTGGGGCCCTTTATACACTGGGATGCTTGACAGAAGACTTCACAAAGATCAGGGAAAGTCGCGCCCTGTGTTCCAGAAGAACGTTAAAGATGAAAGCTCTGGTACTGAAGGTGGAATCTAAAGGAGAGGAAGGAGATCAAAGTGAGCAGGGCAAAGGAAGCACTGGGAACCTGGGTCTGGAATGGATTATTGTGAGTTGGAGGGATGAGGCCATGGGGATATGTTTAGATGAGAACATCCTTAAAGTTATGTTTTGAGGGAGAAAGAATGAATGAAGTTTGCTTTGCATTGGGTTGATGAGGAAATGTGACTACACCTGGGATAAAATGTAGTTTGGGACTCATGGTTATCAACTACGGTTATAAACTTTTCATTGTAATAACATGTCCCACATCTTAGGATACTTTGGTGAGTAGAGCAGCTCAACTCCCAGTGGGGTGAGTTCCTCTCTCAGTTTCCCACTGGCCAATAAAATGACATCAGTAATTACGGATGTTCGTTAAAAACTAGATACATTCATTGCAAAGTTCTGAAGGCATTTCATTCAACTCATTGCATTTGTTCAGATTCATATAATATAAGAACTTGCTCTGCTTCTGTGAAGAAGCAGGCTGCCCAACCTGCTGAATGTTTCCAGCATGTCATCGGGTTTCTTTCAGATCTGTGGCCTCAGTTTTGCCTTCATTACATCTCAGAATGGTGGCTGCAGTCACCACTGCCCTGCTGCTGATGAGAAATATGGGTGATTTAATTTGTGATGCCTGCATCA
This sequence comes from Malacoraja senta, assembly GCA_038087875.1. Classification (NCBI taxonomy): domain Eukaryota; kingdom Metazoa; phylum Chordata; class Chondrichthyes; order Rajiformes; family Rajidae; genus Malacoraja; species Malacoraja senta. The sequence continues at coordinate 28,833,028 of CM075985.1, forward strand.
TTTACTCAGAGTGAGCAGTGCTGAACATCATAGCAGCTTCTAGTTTAAAGAGGCCCCTTGCTTCATGAAACCTCGTGAGTTTTACCCATATCGTTGCCCAGGGCTCTGAAATCCATCGAGGTCACAGGTCTTTAAACAATGATGAGGCTGGGAGAGCAACTGGCCAAAGAGGACATGGGCAGGACTTGACCTCATTTATAATGAAGTGCTGAAGATGCCCTGGGTTGGGCTTCTGGGCCAGAAGACTTTCTTTTGATGAGCATAGGGGGTCAAGTTGTACGGATGAAGAGAGCGGAAGGAATGTGCACAACCTGAAGCTGGGAAACGTGGCACTGAGTTGGAATTAACCTCTTGCTCCTTCAACCTTTGTGTCACGGTGCTGGACAAACGCTTCTTGCAGTTGGTGGTGACCAGGGAAAGGATGTTTCTAATTTTCCAGCTGTCAGCATTTCTCAGCAGGTAAACCTTTCCGATAGGAGCAGTCGTCCACAAGGCCGGACTTTGGGGGGGGGGGGGGAGACACGTGTTTACTTACTTATTTCACAAAGACCTGTGAGTGATACCCATCATCTGTCTGTGGAATGACACCGAGGGGTTTATCGAATTACCTGTGAAAACAGCAGAGACCAGTTTCTTGTTTCATTTATCATCTGCAGAAGTGTAAAGGGCATTTTCTCGCACTGATCCAAGCAAAGTGCCACTGAAGGATCACCAGATAGAACCTGCGATGGAAATACTAGATGAAGTATTTTAACGGGTTAGCTTAGTAGGATGGTAAAATAATGCAGGAGGAATTGGACAAACAGGTGAATCGAGTGACACACTAAGAAGAAAATTGAAAGCAAGGAAGACAACAGCAATATAATATAGTGGCAAGAATGTGAAGTGCGAATATGAACATTTTCAATGGGGTGTAGTAATAAATAGAATACAGTGGCGTAGCGGCAGAGCTGCTGCCTCACTGCACCAGAGACCCGGGTTCGATCCTGGCTACAGGTGCTATCTGTGTGGAGTTTGCACATTCTCCCATGGTTTTTCTCCAGGTGCTCTGAGTTCCATCCACATCCCAAAGACGTGCAGGTTTGTAGATTAATTGGCTTCAGTAAAGTGCCTCAAATATGTAGGATGTGAAGCTGGGATAACATAGAACTAGTGTATGGGTGATTGTTGCTCTGCGCAGATTCGGTAGGGCCGAAGGGCCTGTTTCCACGCTATATCATAAACTAATCTAAACTAAAGAGCAAAAAGCTTTTGCATGCAAAAAACAGCATTAACTGTGTTAACACAGCAGTTATAAAGAGTGGTATAGGATTCACATACAAAGAATGTTTGCAAAAAGTTTATAAAACATGTTCAGTCTCAAAAGCTCTGGCCACTTCTTAAAGTCTTTGAGAGCGAGGAAAAACATCAGGAATGACGAGTTTCAGTCGTTTGATGAGACTGGAGAAGCTGAGAAGATTAATAGACAATGTGATAGGGGTTCTGAATCATGAATGGTTTTGATGGCGTGACTAAAGAGAAGCTGTTTGCAGTGACAGAGGGGTCAGTTACCATAAGACATAGATTTAAGCAAGAAGTGCAGAGGTGATATGAGAAACAGTGTTTGCTCATTCACCTTTCATGAGGGGCTGATTGGGGGATGGGAGTAAAATTCAACTGAGAATTGGCTAGATGCTGAAAGTGAAGTCAATTGCAGTCTATGGAGAGAGAGTGAAGAATCAGCGTAAGTAATTCACTGATTAATCTCTTATTTGCTGCATCTTTTAACAATATGACAAATGAATATTTGAGGAATCAAATATGAATGACAAACTTTGATCATTGACAATAATTGTTTTCCACTTTCCCTAGTTGACATTCTGCTGTGTATAGATTTGCCGACATTGATGCAACAAGGATGATTACGTTCATGGTTGAATGGTAAATCCTGAGGACATACTAAATATATTCTAACCACGTTGCCTGTGATTCCGTTTCCCCACCTTGATTCGTACCTATTTCTCCCCTTCCCTTTCACCTACATTCCTTCCTCTAGCTTCACAATTTGGAACTTTTCAATCCATTTGTCCCACAGCTTCTGGCTTTTCATCTCAGGCTTTTTTCCAACCAACTTCCAATGGAAGAATCCTCACCTGCATCAACCCATTACCTGCCAGGCTTTGTACTGTCATGCCTCCCTGCCGACTGAAGAAGGCTCCTGACCCGAAATGTAATCTATTCGTGTCCTCCAGAGATACTGCCTGACTCGCTGAATTACTCCAGCATTTTGTGTCTGTTTGTAAACCAACATCTGCAGTTCCTTGTTTCTACATTGTTAACTCAGATTGGGGTAAAACACTGGTTTTGCCACTTCTTTAACACTCAAGTGCAGTGCATGCAAGTATTACTGTGCGGGAGAAAGAGGTTTTGAACATGGTCTTTGATTCCTTGTTACAAGTGGGAGCATATTGTAACTTGTTTTATCAGGGCAAGTAAGTCCTATAAGGCAACCGTCTCAACAGGTCTACTTTAAGAAAATGCATTAAGGGCCTGCCCCACTTAAGTAATTTTTTCGGCGACTGCCGGCAACAGTCACAGTCATAGCAGGTCGCTGAAAAACTGATGACTGGACTCCCCCTACGACAATGTCTACGACAACCTACCACCTAGTCGATATCAAGCTACGGCAAGCTCACGACCACCGGCAACCCATTAGGACGTTCACCTACGACCACACATATTACAACCTATGACAACACAGGTGACAACCTACGACAACCGAAGTCAACCTATGTCCACCCGCGACAAGCTACGACCCTGTTGGTGACAACTGGAGACAAGTGAAATCAATTCAGTCGCCGGTACCTGTCGCCAGTTGACGTAGGTTGACGTAGGTAGTCGCCAATGGAATTCACCGATGTCGGCGACAACCTACGTCACCTGGCAACAACCTGCTTCATCCTGGCGACAACCTACGATAGCACCTACAACAAGAGAAGACAAGCTACGTCAAGCCCACAGTTGCCAAAAGGTTTTGAACATTTCAAAATCCAGCGGCAACAAGAAAAAAGTTACGACTCTTTAGGCGACTTGAGGAGATTACTCACGACCATACAGGCATCACCCCGTGACCATGTGGCGACAGTCTAGTCGCCTGTAGTCACCAAAAAAATCGCCTAAGTGGGACAGGCCCTTTATGGTCACAGGCAACTTAGTGGGTTGATTTGGTGGGGAAAAACCATTCTAATTGATCTGCTGTGTGGCTCATCCTGATGTTCATCCTGATGTATGTATGTAACTGGTTGAAAGTGAGTGAGTTGACTGATATTTGGAACTTTATCAGCATGTCGCAAGAAGCCTTCGTGTTCTGTAATTGAGTCATCTCTGGCTATGGTTGCAGTCTGCACCCAAAGGCTAAAGGCCATCAATCCAGGCCCAGACTTCAGAACACCGATGTGGAAATACTTGACGTCCGACCATGGCTGTGGCAAAAATGGGGTAAAGTCTAAGTGTGTCATTGTTCTGAGGAATTTGTAAACGTAATTTACTCGTGTGGAAATCCTGATGTTAACCACTTTCAAAACCTGTCATTCTGACGCCATCTTCATTACTTACGTTGACATGTAGATCTTTGACAACCAACTTAAGGAGTCCAAAGAAGCTTGTTGGGCTAGTGTACAAAGTGATTCCAGAATTTCCATTCAACTCACATACTTTTGTTAAATTCAGCAAAGTGTGGGGAATGGTGTTTCAGGGACTAACAGGTAGGCACATGGATATGCAGGGAATGAAGAGGTTTGGATCATGTGCGGTCAGAGGAGATTAGTTTAACTTGGCGTCATGTTCAGTATGGACATTGTGGGCCGATGGGCCTGTTCCTGTGCTGTACTGTTCTGTGTAGAAAGAACTGCAGACGCTGGTTTAAACCGAAGATAGACACAAAGAACTGGAATAACTCACCCCGGGACAGGTAGCATCCCTGGAGAGAAGGAATGGGTGACATTTTGGGTCGAGACAAGGAAGAAGGGTCCAGATACGTCACCTGTCCATTTCCACATTTCTGTGGTGTACGTTCTCTGTTCTATGAGCAATTGGGGTCCTCACAACAGGCTGGGAATCAAGCATTCGGTGGCCCTCATTGAGTTCAAGAGACACTGGCTGAAGCTGACTACACACCAGTACATGACGCCAGAATCCTCTCTCTTCAGGAAATTATTTCTACATAAACACTGCAGAAAAATCACCTTGTAAGATTGAAGCTTTTTGGAAAATAACACAGGTAGTAGAGGTTTGGCATGTTCATATTCACGTCATTGGTCTTCAGGGTAATGAAAGCTATGTTCCGCAGGGGAAATCAAGTGGGAATTTAATGGGTGGTCAACCAGTGTCACACAGTTTGCTGCTCTAAAAAACGTAACTGTATCCGACCCTCAGCATTCAGCATCAGGGTAACTAATCAAACCAAAATAGTGATCTTTTAACAATAAGCAGTTGGATTTTATCCCATAAGCTTCGTTTCAACTTGTCCAAACAAGTCAAACTGGAAAATGTATTACATTAAGCATTAGATTTTTTTTTAAGCAGTTTAATTTCACCACCACAGAATTGAAGCAGCAACTTGGCGTGGATCCCATGGATGAGGGAAAGAGTACGTGCAATTAATTAGCCCTGGAATCAATCTGAGTGGAATTCTGTGGCATGACATTTTCTAGTCTGGGGCTCTTGCCTTTTTTTTGAAGTGCAGCCCTGAGTGTGCTGGGCTCTACCCTTTGAATGTAGGGTTCAACCGCTGTCAGAGGAGAAGAGAGGAAGGGATGGATGACTATTCTCACAGGCAGCTGTTAGACGTTATAAAGGATTAAACAGTTTCACGGTCTCAGATCTATTCCGATTCAATTCATCAACAGGCTGGTAGGGTAGCATATTGAATAGTACTCGCTGCCAGAGTTAGTTTAAGCACACCACTGCTGAAGCGCCTGTGATCAGAAATGTACAAGTATTTCTTCGTATTGAAGAAATTCTGCCAAAGATCCAGGTGATGTTTGCTGCCAGAATAGAGAACAATTGTACAAAGTATAACAACATTACTAACAATTCTGAAATTTAAAAGACATTTGGACAGATACATGGATAAGAAAGGTTTAGAGGGATATGGGCCAAACTATGGGTTGGATTAGTATAGATGGGGCATTTTGGTTGGCATGGGCAATTTGGGCCGAAGGGCCTTTTTGCATGATGTATAACTCTACGACTCTCAGTTGACTCTTGGCAACTTTGCTAATGTTGTTTCAGTTCCTGGATAGTGTGAAAAATACAACAGGTTTCATTACCACAAGAAGGACTCCATTCAGCTCAAAGTTCCACGCCAGCTCTCTGCAGAACAATTCCATCAATCCCATTCCCTGTCCCTGAAGGTCTCCATCACATGCCTAATGACTCCCCTTTGACTTACGTGCCTTGTACCTACATTAATTTTGTCACCAACTGACCAACCAGGATATCTCAGCGAGGTGGGAGGAAACTAGATAACCTGGGGAAACCTAAGCAGTCATGTGAGGAATGTGCAAACTCCACATAGAAAGCAACTAGTCGGCATCAGCACGGATTCTTGGAGCGGTGAGGTAGAGACACCAACTACTGCAACAACCTACACCCGGGTGCTTCAAGACAATATTAGTCACAGTGAAATGGTCCCCAGGAGAGATTAGTGAACTGTGTTAAATGGTACTCATTAGGGCCATACCAATGAGCCAACTAACAGTGAATGGTTATTTGTAATATACAATATTATATGTAATTGCCTAAAATAAATCTATTTTTCGGTAAATCTTTAAAAACATGAAACCAATAATTTACTTAAATCCCACCATTCAATAGTAATTACAATGATCTGAAATAATATTTCATCAAATGGTTAACTTTCTTTGACTGTTTAAACAAGCTTTCCCATGTGGATTTGGAGATGCAATGGATAAATATATAATGATCAGTGTGAAGAGAGGAGCTAAGCCTGAAACATCATCTATCCATTTCCTCCACAGATGCTGCCTGATCCACAGTGTTCCTCCAGCACTTTGGCTCATGTTTAAGATTCCAGCATCCGCTGTTCCTTGTGCCTCCATAAATATACTATTCCTCTTTTAAGCTTAAAGAATTTTACAACTAAATTATCCATTTGCTGGAACCGATCAAAGTAGCTGATGTGACACTTGGGGCAAGTAACAGAGGGCCAATTAACCTACAAACCCCCACGTCTTTGGGATGTGGGAGGAAACCAGAGCACACAGAGAAAACCCACGCGGTCACAGGGAGAATGTGCAAACTCCACACAGAAGCTTCAGATCAGGGCCCGTCTTCATGACATCCACACACTCTACACGAGGGGTGTTCATTGCGAGGTCAAGCTATGTCTCGTTGTCCTGCTCCTGGACCGGTCAGGAGCCGTGGGCAATGGACTGGGTCCAGCAAGTAATGACCCATAGGTGAATCCCAGAAATAAAGCTGTGCCCTTTCACCTTCTCTCAGTCCACCAGCCCTGATGAGTAAAGGTCACAGTTACATTTAGGCTGATCTAAAGGAGATGTGGTTCAGTTTGAGTTGTTAGTCACGGTTCGGGAGCTAATGATGACTTCATGCAGAGTATTAGAACAAGTATGTATTGTGGTTGCAACACTGTACAATTCTATATCATCATATTATAGATCGCTTTTATAATACCAAATTCCTGACTAAGAATTTTAATCACAAGCTGATTGAGTGGTGCTGAAGTATATCCTGGGAGTGGACAGTGATTCACGCAGTTTGCATCTTGGATTCACTGATTCAACAAACCTGCCAAGGAGTGGCATCTCTCAGGGACCCGATCTTCAAGTTGTTAATGTAGGTATAGTCTACGGTACCACATTCAACGGATCTGTCCATGGACTCTTGTTTAGTCTAGTGTATTTAGTTTAGATATACAGCGTGGAAACAGGCCCTTTGGCTCACCAAGTCCACGCCAACCAGTGATCCCTGCACATTAATGCTATCCTACACACACAAAGCACAATTTACAAGTTTGCCAAACCAATTAACCTACCAACCTGTACGTCTTTGGAGTGTGGGAGGAAATCGGAGATCCCGAAGAACACACACATACAGGTCACGGGGAGAACGTACAAACTCCTTACAGGCAACACCCACAGTCAGGATTGAATCCGGGTCTCTGGCGCTGTAAGGCAGCAACTCTACCGCTATGCCACCATGCTGCCCTTTAGTAAGGGTGTCAGGGGTTACGGGGAGAAGGCGGGAGAATGGGGTTGAGAGAGAAAGATAAATCAGCCATGATGGAGTAGATTTGATGGGCCGAATGGTCCAATTCTGCTCCTAGAACTTATGAACTCTCAATGCTGATGCGGCACTTTAGTGTGTGCAGGAATGAAATATTCCCACTGCTCTATGCTGGAAGTAATGTATCAGTTACTGTTGAGTTGAGTTACTCCAGCATTCTGTGTCTATCTAACATTTAAACTAACAGATTAACGGATCAGAGGGATCTGAAAGATTACCTGAAAGGATATAAAGGCTATGACCTTCAAGTCCTATCAAATGTACATGGATGCACAAGAGACGGCTGATGCTGAATTCCTGAGCGAACAAACAACCTACTGGGGGATCCCAGCTGATCTACAGTATTTCCTCCACAGGTTCTGCCTGAGCTGCTGAGGTCCTCCAGCACTTTGTGATTTACCGAAGTACATGGATGCCCACCTGCAGAACCACAAGGCTACTCCTGCCAGGTAGGATTAGGCTGGATGGTTCGCTGCCCACTAGCACGGGTATGATGGGAGGAATGGTCTCCTTTGTGTTGACCTTCCACTAACTGAAAGAAGATGATTAACTGCCTGCTTTCAGGTCTGAGCAAAGAAAGCAGGGAGGAGATTCAGCGGTGAATTTCACCAGAGGACTGGACGCTGTTCTCCTTCATGCATGGATCTCCTTGTGTCAACTCTGTTGACGGGCCAGAAAGTGAGCATGGCACCGAATCAACTTGTTCATCTGCAGTGCAGGGATCCCAACAGTGCAGGAAACACTGCAAGAATTGAATTCAGAATCAATTGTGAACGGATGACTGCTTGATTGTTGTTTCCAAACTGCCAATGACAGTCTTGATATTTTCAGCACTCTGTATTTGTGATTAATGGAATAAAAGCTCCTTGTTAAGGAAAGAAAATAGTGTAAGTTGCAGAGAACACTTACTACACCTCTCTGGCACCCTACCTCAGGAAGTTCCTTGGTTCATGGAAGCTGCCTTGTGCTCTATAAATCCTTGCACAGGTTGATCTGCCCTCTGGGAGAATGCACTCTCCCCCCCCCCCCCCACCTCCCATCGTTGGAGCATCCCTGGCCCACTCTGTAGCCTTTTAAAGTCTGAGGTCAGGAGCACAGAGGGAAGGTACTATGAACATGGGAAATTCTATCCCCAATACCCACTTTTCCTGGTCTAGGTCAGCACCACACAAAGAAAAACATGATTGTTTTGGTTCTACTGCTAATGAATTACTTTACAGAATTGTAAAATAGCATCAGCGAAACATAGAAAATAGGTGCAACAGTAGGCCATTCAGCCCTTAGAGACAGCACTGCCATTCAATATGATCATGGCTGATCATACAAAATCAGTACCCTGTTCTTGCTTTATCCCTTGATTCCTTTAGCCCATGGAGCTAAATCTAACTCTCTCTTGAAAACATCTGGTGAATTGGCCTCCACTGACTTCTGGGGCAGAGAATTCCACAGATTCACAACTCTCTGGGTGAAAATGTTTATCCTCATCTCAGTCCTAAATGCCCTACCCCTAATTCTTAAACTGTGACCCCTGGTTCTGGACTCCCCCAACATCGGGAATATTTTTCCTGCATCTAGCCTGTCCAATCGTTTAAGAATTTAATATGTTTCTATAAGATTTCCTCTCATCCTTCTGGAATCTGGAATATCATTTTATGACCTGGAAAATAGCACACAGGAACCTCCAGGCCTTCTTGTTTAATTGAAGATCTATGATCTTGGTATCATATTTTGGGTTTTGATTCCTTACATAGTTGAGTATTGTAATGTTGTGACCAGCATGCAAGTAGAGAAAGGTTCATTCGGTGAAAATTTGTAAATGGAATTAAGCATTCAGAAACCATCTGCATACATCCCATGAGCTAACTATGTAAGGCCAACATTTCCTTCCATAGTTCATTCCCTCCACATTCAGCTCATCACGTCTATGCTGATGGATCCCTGAGCTAACTCTTCACTGCCACTTCCCCCCTGAGTTTCCCTGTAGTCCGTCTTTTCCCTCAAGCTCATTGGCTTCCCCAGTTCTCCTGCCACCACCTACCCTCATTAACCAACTAACCTGACAACCAGCATGTCTCTGGGATGTGGGAGCAAACTGGGGCTCCTCATGGGGGGGGGGGGGGCAGGGGACAGCAAACTCCACACAGACCGCGCTAGATGCCAAGATCAAACCTGGGCTGCTGACATGTATGAGTGTCATGCATCCAGTGGGCCTCTGGTGGTTTACACTAAAGCTGGAAATTGCTAATTAGTTGGAAATTAGTTTAGTTTATAGTCACGTGTACCGAGGTACAGTGAAAAGTTTTTGTTGCATGCTAACCAGTCAGCGGTAAGACTACACATGATTACAATCGAACAGTCTACAATGTGCATGATACATGATAAAGGGAATAACGTTTTGTGCAAGATGAAGTCCAGTAAAGTCCGATTAAAGATAGCCTGAGGCATTCAGTGTAGTAGATTATAGGTCAGGACTGCTCTCTAGTTATTGGTAGGATGGTTCAGTTGCCTGATAACAGCTGGGAAGAAACAGTCCCAGAATCCGGAGATGTGCGTTTTCACACATCTGAACCTCTTGCCCGATGGGAGAGGGGAGAAGAAAGAGTGGCCGGGGTGAGACTGGTCCTTGATTATGCTGGTGGTCTTGCTGAGGCAGCGTGAGGTGTGGATTGAGTCAAATGGGAGGGAGGTTGGTTTGTGTGATGGTCTGGGCTGCGTCCACAATTCTCTGCAATATCTTGTTCAGCGCCCAGCCGCATGTGGCCTGGGTGTTAACTGCTGTAAAATGCACTTTAACATAGAGTGTCTCTGATCCATACTGTTAACATTCATTTCAAATTATTTCAAATTAAAAAAATGAAAAATAAACTATTTTAATTAAAACACATGAAATCCCTATCAAAATTACATTAAATAAAGGGAGTGAGGCACTCATTCCTCTCCCATGGTTTGTGACCCGATCGTTGTTGCTCAAAGACAGTGCTTTCTGCTGCGGTCAGATGGGAAGTGCATCTGTATAATTTATTTGGGGAGATTCCCACAGCAACACAATGCAGCGTTGGCATCTGGCTTTCACAATGCCACTGACTGCCACGTCTTACTGTGGTTGTGACCTCCCAAGCGTGAATGTCCGATAGCCAACGATTGCAAACTGAGCCCGTGGCGACCAGTCAATGAGAGCTGGCCCATGGAATCACCCCTGAAACACAAAGCAGGTGAACAGTATGGTCAGGGCACTGGAAGTGAAAGGGGTGAATTAATTGCATATATCACCGTCCCTGCACATTTTTGGAGGTTATTAAATTTAGCTCCAAAGTCAGAGTCATACCTCAGTGATCATGATCTGCTGCATTGTAACAGTGCTGGCTCTACATATCCCCTGTAATTGCTTTTTATGGCTTCAGTCTCATTATAAATATAACAATATATCAGCTGCCTGGCAAACGAACTCTGTACTTCTAATGCACACTCCCAAATCCTAATAATTTCATTGTGATTTCAGCATGGAAATGGACAATAAAATGTAGGAACAAAAATATTCTGTCCATATGATCTATAAATCTCAGTTTTGCATTGACTGTGGAGTTTACCTGGAGCAGTAGACATCTCTCTCCCACTGACTACATATAGTTGTGTCTAAAGCCAAGCAAAGACAATTCAAGTCTCGTGAACTCATAAGATCAGGCTTGTTGTTTACTTCTTCTGAAACCAAACAGAAGTTTATCCTGCAGGGGTGCATGAAGTAATAATTTCCAGGTCACTTTTCTGAAACAAGATGCTAGTAGCTGCCCTCTTATAAATGATCAAGTTTCACGAAAAGGCAAAAAAGCAACAACATCTGGAAACAGAGACCTGCCTCTACAAATTAGGAATATTTATTAAATAGACTCTCATCGGGAGGTTAGTAGTGAGGTAATTCAGCTGATTTTACCATGGGGCAGAATAAAATCATGTTCAGGAAGAAACAGTGATGAGAGCGATAAACAAATCCAGACGAGTTTTAGCTCATGGTATATTTACCCATCATAGGAACAATTGAAGTGTGTGTGTGTAATCTGACCCAGGTTACCATGGAGACATATAACTCTGGGCATTAACATGTGGATTGACCCGACATGGGCCCAGACATAGATGTCATCACAAGAAGGCTGCCAGCACCTCTACTTCCTTTGAAGTCTCACTGCTTCACCAAACACAGATGTATTGCAGAATGTATCCTGGCCAGTTGCTTCATGGCCTGGTACAGCAATCCCAGTGGGACAAGAGTGCAAGAGGCTGCACATTGATGCGATCATAAAGAAAGTCCATCAACCTCTCTACTTCCATAGAAGACTGAGGAGATTGAGTATGTCGATGAATATTCAATTAACTAAACTAAACTCCTGGACTTCTACAGGCGTACAGTAGAGAGCACACTGACTGGTTGCATCATGACCTGGTATGGAAATTCCAGTGGACAGGAATGCAAGAGGCTGCAGAGATTAGTGGGCAGCACGGTGGCACAGCCATAGAGTTGCTGCCTTACAGCACCAGAGACCAGGGTTCGATCCTGCCTACAGGTGCTGTCTGTATGGAGTTTGTACATTCTCCCCATGACCTGTGTGGGTTTTCTCTCACACTCTGAAGACTTACAGGTTTGTAGTCTAATTGGCTTAGTAAAATTGTAAATTGTCCCTTGTGCGTGTAGGATAGCGTCAGTCTTCGACGCGGACTTGACAGGCCGAATGACCTGTTTCCACTCAAAGCTAAATTTAAAAATGGGTGGACTCAGCCCGGTCCATCGCAGGCACAATCCTTCCCTACTTGAGGTACTGCCTCAAGAAGGCAGCATCGATCTTCAGAGATCTCCAGCAATTGGGCCACACCCTCTTCTCACTGCTGCAATCAGGCAGGACATAAAGGGGCCTGAAGTTTCACACCACCAGGCTCAGGAACAGCTACATTTATGTAACAATCAGGTTGTTGAACCAACCTTGCACAGCCCTCATCCTAATTCAGGAGCAGAACACTCTGGACCACCTATTTTAGGTGTTAAACTGTTCAAGGTCAGGTCATAAGCTGCCCCAGCCATTTAGCCTGACTGCCTTTATGCCAGTGTTGGCCCTGGAGCCCACTTTGTTTACATGACAGTATTTATAAGGCCAATTTGAAATTGCTTAATTAGTCCACTGCTCTTAAAGGGGAAAGCACACAAGGCGTTTTTCCTCAATAATGTCAGAACAGATTTGTCCGATGGCATAGTTTCCGATGTCTCAGGCAATATTTATACAATACAATCTAAACCAATCTTGTGCATTGGTACATCTGCAACAATTATGTCCAATTCACTTCCAATTCAAATGCTTGCTTTTTATCTGTTAATGGGATGTATTTTAATTTAGTTTAGAGATAAAGCCCTTTTGGCTGCCAAGTCCACGCCAACCATCGATCACCCGTACACTCACAGGTGATTATTATCCATTGCTAACTGGCTCCGAGGTGTGAGAGGTGGCTATATCTGCAACAGGACACATCTAACTCATGACTAGTGAACATTGAAAGGGGCGGACAGCTCCACTGTGATGGCACTTTAGTGACTTCAGCACATATCCCAGCAAGGAACTTTTCAAATGAATTTTTGAAGCCAAGTGTGAACTAAAGGAAATGCAGGTAAAACTGTTCATTTAAGGACAGAAAGGGCCGGAGGGTGATGCGATCATGCAGTAATGTGTTTAGTTTCTGTTTCCTTCCCTGATGTCCTGTGGTCTTGCTGTCCACAAGACTTGTACATCCTCAGAGATTCAGCAACCACGTGTGCACCTGCTTGGATTAATCTGCAAAAGACTGGCAAAGTTAAGAGGAGTCACAATGAACTGCAGATGCTGGTTTACCAAAAAAGACACAATGTGCTGGAGTAACTTAGCAGGTCGGGCAGTGTCTTTGGAGAACATGGATAGGTGATGTTACGGGTCAGACTGTTTAGATTGTTTGCTAGATGAAAAATTACTCAGTATCCTTCCAGAATACTGATGCAACCCAAAACCTTCCCATCAAAACATCGTTGCATGAAAATGGTTAAAATATCAATCAGTATGAACTCCCCTCAAGAGGGCAATGAACAAATTTGTTGATAGAGCACTGAGAAAGATCTTTCTTACAGACTTACAAAATTAAGATGGAATGGGCGCAGAAGATATTCACCAGATGTTACCTGGGCTTGCGGGCTTAAATCACAGGGAAAGGTTGGATAGGCTGGGTCTTTAGTCTTTGGAGCATCAGAGACTGAGGGATGAGGTGTACAAGATAATGAGGGGCATGGATAAAGTAAATGCTCACAGTCTTTTCCCAGGGTAGAACATTCTAAAACTAGAGGGTATAGGCTTAACGTGAGAACAGATTTAATGGGGACCTTGAGAGCAAATTTTTCACAGAGGTTAGTTTTATCTGGAATAAGTAACATAGAAGCATAGAAACATAGAAAATAGGTGCAGGAGTAGGCCATTCGGCCGTTTGAGCCAGCACCGCCATTCAATATGATCATGACTGATCATCCAGAATCAGTACCCCATTCCTGCTTTAGTCGTTAGCCTCAAGGGCTATATCTAAAAGCCCTGTCCCACGGTACGAGTTCATTCCAAGAGCTCTCCCGAGTTTGCCCTGATTCGAACTCGGAGATTTATGGTAATGGCCACTCGTCGGCACTCGGGGCTCTCGTGGACATTTTTCAACATGTTGAAAAATCTTCACGAGTCTTCCCGTGCTTACCTGCCGTTAGCGAGTCTTCCCGAGTACCTGCCGTTAGTGGTACGAGCCGCTAAGAGACGTCCCCGAGCTCCGACGTACCCGCTACCTTCATTCTCTGTGCTTACCACGAGTTTGATTTTTTTAAACTCGGGAGAGCTCTTGGAATTAACTCATACCGTGGGACAGGGCTTTAACTCTCTCTTGAAAACATCTAGTGAATTGGCCTCCACTGCTTTCTGTGGCAGAGAAATCCACAGATTCACAACTCTCTGAAAAAGTTTCCTCGTATCAGTCCTAAATGGCCTACCCCTTATTCATAAACTGTGATCCCTGGTTCTGGACTCCCCCAACATGGGGAACAATTTTCCTGCATCTAGCCTGTCCAATCCCTTAAGAATGTTATATGTTTCTATGATACCCTCTCATCCTAAATTCCAGTGAAAATAAGCCCACACGATCCATTCTTTCATCATATGTCAGTCCCGCCATCCCGGGAATTAAGCTGCCAGAGGATGCTACAGAACTGGAACTATGACCTTCTAAAAGACATATGTTTAGATATATAGATAGGAAGGCTTTCGAGGGATATGGGCAAATGCAGGCAAATGGGACTAGCCCAATATGTCAACTTGGTCGGTATGGACAAGGTGGGTTGAAGGGACTGTTTCTGTGCTGTAAGACTCTGTGAATTTTGTACAATTAAAAAGAGTGTGTGATGGGAGGAATAGAATGGTGAATGGGGCATAAATTGCAAAAGTCAAACTGTGTTCTTTATTTATTTTCTACGGTTTAAGGGAACTGTGTATGAGTAATGTTAAAGGCAAAAGGTTACAGAGGATCCGTATATGAAAGGTGTTGGACAGTACAGTGCTAGAGCTAGTAGCTCAAATTACTGCCTCATGGTGCCACATACACAGCTTTAATCCTGACCTCAGGTGCTGTCTGCGTGGTTTGCACATTCTTCCTGTGACTCTGGGCTTCTCTGTGGCTCTGATTCCCATCCATATCTCAGTGATATGCAGGTTGGAAGGTTAACTGACCTCTGTAAATTGCCCTTAGTGTGTAGGTGAGTGGTGGTCTGAAGAAGGGTCTCAACCCAAAATGTCACCTATTCAGGTTCTCCAGATATGCTGCCTGACCCGCGGAGTTACTCCAGCACTTTGTATCCTTACGTGTTGGAATCTGGGGGGGGGGGGGGGAGTTGATGGGAATATGGGGAAAAGAATAGGATTCATGTTGGATTACTGTAAAGTGGGTGGTATTTGGTCATGTGGAGTTGGTGGACCAGAAGGCCTGTTTCCATGCAGTATCTCTCGATAACTCCACGAGTTAAGGTGAAGGGGGAAAGATTTATCCGGAATCTGACGGATAACTTTTTCACACAAAGGGTGATGGGTGTACGGAACTTGCTGCCAGATGAGGTAGCTGAGGCAGGGACAATTGCAATGTTTAATAAACAATTAGACATGTACATGGATATGACAGGTTTAGAGGGAAGTGGGAAAAACGCAGAGAGGTGGGACTAGTGTAGATGGGACATGTTGATCGGTGTGGGCAAGTTGGGCTGAAGGGCTTGTGTCCTCACTGTACTCTATGACTATGAGTTCTTGTACGTACAATAAATTATGAAAGGAGTACTGCCTTAACAAGTTGTACTCAACCCCGGCATGCTCAGGTAGAATTTAGGAATTCTAATCGCACAGGGGCAGTGAGGTTATGTTTGAACTGGGGACATTGGTGATACATTGGTGGATCTGGTCATGGAGTAAGACAAGGTCAGACTGTATAAGGATGGCAGATTTCCTCCCACAAATACCTGGTAAGTTTGGAATTATTTACAATAAGTGTTAATTCAGGATTTGTGTAATTACTTGAATTTAAATTTGGAGTACAATATATTACAATTTCACAACGCTGTCCTTCATTTCTTTGCAACAACATAATTTAGTTTGGAACGGTAGAAGGGCTGAAAAAAAATAATCTTTTGATGTTCTATTAAATTTCATACCAACCAGATTTTTCAAATATTATCCTAAATGCATGATAATAGGCATACAAATCATAATTTTACATTGGCTGTTATCACAGAGCCTTACAGTGGAGCAACCTCGTAAACTGTGACACAAGCCAAAAATATTTGACCCTGGAAAGTCTATTGGAGGAAATCCTCTGAGATTCAACAGTTTAGAGTAAACTTTATAGGTTAGTGGAGGAAATGTGTGATATTTAACTGGGCATCTTATCATATTTTTCTTCAAAAATTATGTTAGGAAATACCGATATCACCATTATGATTTCCAGATGTTGGTGAAAAGTAAACAGTGTGGAGGCTCTCCCAGTAAGTTGCTCAGTGGGGTCCTGGCACCATAGCTAGATACAGTAATTCTGGTGTTTATTATCAATGAATTCAAAACCATGCTTCATGTTGCTTACTGGCTAATAGAGAGCCACAGAATAAAAACCGTCCCTGCTTATTGCCTGCGTTTCTTCCCTCCTCTGCAGATTTCTATTTTTCATGACAGTTAACGAAAATATCTTTGCGGGAAAGGCGCCCAACACAATATAAATGACATGGGCGCCAGGAACTGCAAATGCTGGAACCTTGAGCAAAACGCAGAGTGCTGGAGGAACTCAATGGGTCAGGCAGCATCTGTGGAGGGAATGAACAGATGATGTTTTGGGTTGGGACCCATCTTCTTCAAGTAAACTACAGTATCTAAACATCTTTAGAATATAAAAACATGTAATTAGTCATTCTTTCCCTTTTGTGCCAATACCCATTTTTTCCCTGATTATAACCATTGGTCATTGTTGTTTGAGTTATTGCACTGTGGAGGTGAGCTGCTGCAGTTAAGTGCAGATCTGTTCAATGTATGCAAGCGCTATGTCCTAGTTGGTGACTACTTTGTTTTGGAGGATAGATGACTATGAATTGCTCATGGAAGAGTTTGCACACAAAAAAAACATTATTTCATTTATTGAAACATAAATCTCCACAAAGGGAAGGAAGGAAGGAAGGAAGGAATGCAGTCACAATTCCAAAGATAGACAGAAAATGCTGGAGTAACTCAGCGGTTCCACAACCAACAATAGACCATTATGGGCTCTAAATTGTTCTGTACTTTTTCGTTCCACTAGTTTCCCTCTCCCCTGACTCTTTGTCCAAAGAAGGGTCTAGACCTGAAACGTCACCTTTTCCTTTTCTCCAGAGATGCTGCCTGACCCGCTGAGTTACTCCAGCATTTTGTGTCTATCTTCGGTGTAAACCAGTTCCTTCCTACACACAATGTTCTTCCCTTTGATTAGGTGCTGCTCACTACACTACACTTTATCACTAACTTACTAATCTCAAACAATCCCTCGTGGTGGAGTTCCAGGTGACTACAGTGGAGGTGAGGACTGAGTGCTTGGTGCACAGTGTAAAGAAGCTGAGTCTGACTCACTTGTAGCTTTACTTAACGTTTAATGATAAGACAGGTTAAACACTTTCCAGCACTGACTGCACCCAGTCTGTCATCATGCTGGAACCAAGGGAGGAGCACACGGGAGATAGAGTTCTTATACTTGATAACTAAGGCGTGGTTAGTGGTACTGAGGTAGCTATATTATTGGTTGCATGCATAAACCATCTACATCCTTCCCCTTAGAATCAAATGTACATGGAGGCAATCAGGATAGTGCTATTACAATAAACGTGCAAATTTAGACAAAGTCGCCGTAATGGACAGGCGGCTTAACAATGCGACCCGACGCGTACGTACAGCACCTTCCCCCCCCCCATCAGAAAGAAGAGAAGCCGTAGCGGAGGCAGGCAGGAAAGTCAAGGGAGGGGGAGAGGCAGCCGGAGCGGGAGAGATAGGAGGGGGAGGACGTGCAGGAGGTGAAAGCGACCGGCCAAGACCAGGAGGCAACGAAACAGGAGACCGCAATAAGCGAGGGGACTGGGGCATGCATGGAGCAGCAGGGTGATCAGCGGCAGCAGGTGGAAACGACAACGGAGGAGCATAAGGAGCCGCAGGAGGAGGCTTTGGCTCGTTGACGGCCAACAGGTGCTGACGGCTTCGTCGGTAGGTAGTCCCTTCGTAATCCACTAGGTAAGATCTTGGAGAGTGGTCCATGCCAGTCACCGTCGCGAGGCAGGAATAGCCGGTGGTGGTCCGCATCCGAACGACCTGCCCGGGTAGCAGAGGCAGCAGAGGGCGGCAGGACCTGTCGTGGGAACGCCGTTGAACTTCATGTTTATGATCGATCCGTCTTTGGACTGTGGTAGGATCGAACACTTTGGGTATCAGGGACTGCTGGGCGATGGGCATAGGTGGTCTTGTCACTCTGGACATCAGACGTTGGGCAGGGGAACCCATAAGCGGGTCCCGTGAAACGTTACGTAGGTTAAGTAAGTCCATGTAAAAATCGCTGTTTGACAGGCGGGACCGCTCCAACAGGCCCTTAGCACTCCGCACGGCCCGTTCGGCCAGGCCGTTACTCTGAGGGTACTCCGGGCTGCTGGCGTAGTGATGGAAATTCCACCTTGCAGCGAAAGCTTTGAACTCGGCACTTGTGAATTGCGGTCCATTGTCGATCTGTAAGCGGACAGGGACGCCGTGGTCGGGGAAATGCTGACGCATCTTTGCGATGACCCTCCCGGAGGTGGCGGACGGAAGGTGGTCAATCTCGAACCAATTGGAGAAGGAGTCCACCAGGACGAGAAAGTGCTTACCCCGCCATTCGAATATGTCAGCAGCCAGCGATGTCCAGGGCATGGCAGGCGCCGGCTGCTGCAGAAGAGGTTGGCGCTGCTGGTGTGGGGTAAGGTTGTTGCAGGAGGCACAGGAGGACACCCGGTTCCTGATGTAGTTGGCCATGCCAGGCCAGTAGAACTGTCCTTGGGCATGAGAAACAGTGGCCTCGATTCCAGGATGACCACTGTGGGCTGCGTTGTAGTATAGATCGTATAGAGAGGCTGGGACCACAACTTTGTGGCCTTTGACGATAACCCCATCCTGGATCACCAGCTCGTCGCGGACCAGGAAGAACGGTTGTGCGCCCGATGGTAAATTGGTACGTTTGACGGGCCACCCACGCTTGATGATGGCAGCCAGCTGCTGCAGTGCAGGGTCCACGGCGGGGTGCTCGATCAGGCTCTGTAGCTGCTTGGTTGGAACAAAGTTGACATTAAGTACGAGTAGGTTTTCCTGCTCGTAAGGGTGGCGGTCACAGGATGCCCGTGGGGCACGAGAAAGTGTGTCAGCAACATGCATCTCCGTTCCCTTCTTATATGTGATTTCAAAATCAAAATGCTGGAGTTGCAGCATCATACGTTGTAGTCTGGCAGGGGCAACATGTATGGGTTCTTAAGAATGGTTACCAGTGGCTGGTGGTCGGTCTCTACTGTGAATCTACAGCCAAAGAAAAAGTCTTTGAATTTGGAACAAGCAAACACCACAGCCAGGAGCTCCTTCTCGATCTGAGCATATCGTTGCTCCGTGTCGGTCATGGTCCGAGAGGCATACGAGACCGGTAGCAGGGAGCCATCGCCATAGAGCTGCAGGCAAGCAGCACCCAGTCCGAAACGAGAGGCATCACAGGTCACAACAATGGGACGGCGCAGGTCGAAGAATTTGAGTGTTGGGGTGCTGATCAGCTTAGACTTCAGACATTCGAAAGCCTGCTGGTGTTGTGGAAACCAGGACCAGGCGATGCCTTTCTTAGTTAGCTGTCTCAGGAATGAGCTCAGCTCACTGAGATTCGGTATAAACCTCCCGAGGTAGTTGACCATGCCCAGGAATCGTTGTAGACCAAGCACGTCAGTTGGGGCACGCATTTCGGATATTGCAATAGTCTTTTGCGGGTCGGGTTTCAGTCCATTGGAAGTGAAGATGTGCCCGACGTACGGCACCTCCGAGACACGGAACCGGCATTTATTCTTGTTCAGTTTTAAGTTGATCTGCCGGGCACGGTCCAGGACTCTGCGGAGGTTCTTATCATGTTCGGTGGCATTCTCCCCATAAACTAGGATGTCGTCAACGATGATGGCGCATGGCATGCCAGCGAACAGCTGTTCCATGGATCGCTGAAACACTTCACTGGCAGAGTTAATACCGAATGGCATCCGTAGAAACTTAAATCTGCCATAAGGAGTGGAAAAAGTTGTCAGGTCGGAGGAGCGCTTATCGAGTGGTATTTGCCAGAAAGAGCTTTTTGCATCAAGGACAGAAAACACCGTAGCCTGGCCGACCTGAGCTGCGACGTCCTCTACGGTTCTCATGGGGTAGTGTGGCCGCCTGATCGCGAGGTTCAGGTCTTTGGGGTTAATACACACCTGTATCTCAACAGATCACGGCGCGGGTGTAGCGTTGTCTATTTTGGGACGTGGTCTGTTGAGACCAGTTAAATTGACCGATCGACCAACAGTGCCCCTTTGTCCGAACAACGGGTCAACGACTTCAGCCAACCTGCATGCATGCATTGCGTCTGTCAGAGTAAGATCCGGCCTCCTTAGTAGCTCGGATCGCAGTTTCTGATCCAGCATACCCGTCACTAAAATGTCCCTGGTAAGCTGGTCAGTCATGTTTTCAAATCGGCACCTCTGTGTGAGATAGCGCAGATCCGCAATAAAGCATTCAACAGGTTCGTCGGGCTGGTGCTTTCTCGTGAAAAACTTTGCTCGCTCTAAAATACAGTTCGAGGGCAAATCGCAAATTTCGGCAAATTTTCGCAATAGACATACTGGGTCGTTTGCAGACTCCGCAGGTACCTGAATCAGGTCGTTCGCATCCCGGACCTCGGGATCATAGGCAAAGGCTCATGCTCTCCTCATGGCATCTGGACCCGCAAGGTTCAGTAGGAGAGAAGCTTTAACAATATCAGGATCGTTGCGATGCACGATATTGATGTAATGAGTGAAGTCCATTTCAACAGTCGCCCAGCGTTCAGCTATGTCAGCATCAAAGACCAGGGGCGAGGGTTTGCGGCACGAGGATGCCATGGCCAAAAAGTCACAAAACTCCGATAAAGCAACACTTTCAAAGAAAAAAACCCACGATATACAGGAGGCGCGCGTTTAAACTTGCGAACACCATGTAAAGAAGCTGAGTCTGACTCACTTGTAGCTTTACTTAACGTTTAATGATAAGACAGGTTAAACACTTTCCAGCACTGACTGCACCCAGTCTGTCATCATGCTGGAACCAAGGGAGGAGCACACGGGAGATAGAGTTCTTATACTTGATAACTAAGGCGTGGTTAGTGGTACTGAGGTAGCTATATTATTGGTTGCATGCATAAACCATTTACACACAGGGCATCACAGCTGGGCGCTCTAGCATTCCATTTCACATCCGTCAGCTTTTGCACCAAGCAAGTGCCAGGCAAGAGGCATCCAACAAGAGTCGGATTAAGGGTCTCATCATCACGTATCCACGTTCTCTAGAGATGTGGCCTGACCTGTTGAGTTACTCCTGCTCTTTGTATCCTTTTCCAATGAGGAAATGTCTGACCAGCTCATTTTACGGTGGATGGTCCACCTCTTGCTAAATCACAGACTTTTCCCCATCTACAAGGCACAAGCCAAGTCTCTAATGGGAATCATTCCACTTACCTGGGGAAGTAAGAGTTTACGCAGCATCCCATGTAACACAGCAACCAGCTGACTTAGCATCAATCCACTATCCTGGGCACTGTTCCTCCAGCATTGGTGCACAGTGGCTGCAGTGTGTGCCATTCCAATGAGGGAAGATCTGACCAGCTGATTTCAAGAAGGGCTGCAGGGAAAATGCTGGGAACTATAGGCTGGTGAGCTTAACATCTGTAGTTGGTAAATTGCTGGAGAGGGATAGGTTATACAGGCATTTGGATGGGCAAGGGCTGATTAGGGATATGTCAGCATGGTTTTGTACATGGGAGGTCATGCCTCACAAATCTGAAGACGTGACCAAAAAGGTTGATGAGGGCAGAGCTGTAGATGTTGTGTACATGGACTTCAGTAAGGCGTTCAACAAGGTTCCGCATGGTAGGCTGCTCTGGAAGGTTAGATTGCATGGGATCCAAGGAGAGATAGCTGAATGGATAGCAAATTGGCTCCATGGAAGGAAGCAGAGGGTAATGGTGGAAGGTTGCTTCTCAAACTGGATGCCTGTGACTAGTGGTGTGCCTCAGGGTTCGGTGCTGGACCCGTTATTGTTTGTCATCTACATCAATGATTTGGATGAGAACATACAGGGCAAGATTAGCCAGTTTGCTGATGATACAAAAGATTGTGGTTTTATAGATAGTGAAGATGGTTGTGAAAGATTGCAGCAGAATCTGGATCGATTGGCCAGGTGGGCGGAGGAATGGTTGATGAAATTTAATACAGAGAAGTGTGAGGTGCTGCATTTTGGGATGTCAAACAAGGGCAGGACCTACACAGTAAATGGTAGGCCTCTGGGTAGTGTTGTAGAGCAGAGGGATCTAGGAGTACAGGTGCATGGTTCCTTGAAGGTCGAGTCGCAGATAGATAAGGTGGTCAAAAAGGCTTTTAGCACTTTGGCCTTCATCAGAGTATTGAGTATAAAAGTTGGGAGGTCATGTTGCAGTTGTATAAGACCACATTTAGAATATTGTGTTCAGTTCTTGGCACCATGTTATAGGAAAGATATTGTCAACTATATCATCGAGTCTTTTGCCCAGAGTATGGGAATCGAGGACCAGAGGACATAGGTTCAAGGTGAAGGGGAAAATATTTAATAAGAATCCGATGGGTAACTTTTTCACACAAAATGTGGTGGGTGTCAGAGGAGGTAGTTGAGGCTGGGACTATCCCATCCTTTCAGAAACAGTTAGACAGGTACATGAATAGGACAGGTTTGGAGGGATATGGACCAAGCGCAGGCAAGTAGGACTAGCGCAGCTGGGACATTGTTGGCCGGAGTGGGTGAGTTGGGCCGAAGGGGCCTGTATCCACACTGTATCACTCTACGACTCTATGACTCTATTCTAAAATGAACCAAGGTATCTCCATCATCACTTCCAAGATTCACATCATTCACTCCTTAGACATGTCATCATTTGCATGTTCCCCTCCAGGTCACTTGTTATCTTTTCTTACCTTGCTACTTCCTCCATGTCAACCAAAGCCAACAAGACATGAGAACATCTCCAGCAAGAGGAATGCAATGGATCAAGGAAGCAGCTCACCACTACCTTCTCAAAGACAGAGGCCAGCAATCAATAATGCAGGTCTGGCAGCATGCCTGAATCCTGTAAATAAATAATAACCAATGCATGAATTTGTTTTGTGGGGATGTGGAAATTCTATCTAACATGTTCTTTACAGCCACGTCATTCCCAGGGAGGCACTTCCCAAGGCTACACCTCTCCACACAAACAATTGACATGTTGGTAGATACGCATTAACTCCCATCAGTTTGAATCCATGACCCCCTTTCCTTCTGAAGTATTGTCACTAGACATTGCACCAATTTCTTGTTTCACCATTTCCTGGAGCATCATCAATCTTTTCAACAAGATCATTTCCACATTTATCACAACAGTGTTCCCAATAAAAAAAAATCCTATAGATTTGATGAATTTTACATGTCTTTGTAAAATTTAGGTGATTTTCTCCAAATACTCACTGATGTTGGTGCTGTGTGTGAGATGCCTTTACAATAAGCTGTAAATTCATCCTTGCTTGCTTAATTTACAGCCTAGATTAACTATTACATGCAATTTTCTGGAATGATAAAAAAATGGAGGAACATCAAAGGTTACACAGGACAAATGTGTTTTAGTGTGTTGGATAAAGGTACAGAAATCATCAGTTACTCCAGCCATGGCTCCACAATGAGAGAAAAGAGATGATCAGCTGCTGGAGTGTGGTCCTGACCTCCCATCCACCTCTTTGGAGACCTCTGAACTGTCTTTAATCGGATTTTATTGGACTTCAATATTATATCTTTGCAATAAATGTTGTACCCTTTATAACTTTATCTGGACAGCTTGATTGTATTCCTGTAGTCTTTTCTTTGACTGGATAGCTTGCAAACAAAAGCTTTTCACTGTACACGTGGGGATCGTGACAGAAGCCTCCTCGTGGCGATCCCCGGAAAAGAAGACACGATGCACTCTGCGATGCGTCGGGCGACCAATTCTGTCAATGTGTTGGATGACGATAGGAGCAAACAGCGAGC
Organism: Malacoraja senta; assembly: GCA_038087875.1. NCBI lineage: Eukaryota > Metazoa > Chordata > Chondrichthyes > Rajiformes > Rajidae > Malacoraja > Malacoraja senta. The sequence continues at coordinate 28,857,225 of CM075985.1, forward strand.
TATACGTCGTCTGACACACGAGCGAATGAACCGTACACGTCACTGTGCTCTATACTTGTCGGTACAAGTGACAAATAATAAACCAAATGAAACTAAACTGAACTAAATTATACAGACCTTTTTATCTTACTTGTGTCTGCCTTCATCCACAATCATTAAGCACTTTGCTTTAGTGTCTGGGCATAAGAAGACTCTGCATTTCAGAACCACACTGTGCTTGGTCAAGTGGCCCTCCAACAGTTGTATATCATCCACTGCACCTTGTCTTCCGGATAGAAAAGGAAAAAAAGTTTCATATTTCATAGGAGACGCATAAAATATGGAATGCGGTTAGTGCAAGGAATTCACAGCAGTGTCGATAAGAATCATATTACATATGTTAGCTCACCCCCACATCATGGGGCAAAGCTCGGTTGAAGCTGCAAACCCATAAATATTTCCCATTCACAGTTTATTTTATGAGCTGGTTCATAGACTTAAATTAGCGAGGTATTTTGTAGCTCAGTCAGCCACAAACCCAGCTCTGGACCAGGATTAATGTCATACTCTAAGGATGAGCACAGATTTAGTTTAGTTTAGTTTAGAGAGAAACAGGCCCTTCGGCCCACCGAGACCATGCCGACCATCAATCACCATTTCACACTAGTTCTATGTTCTCATCCACTCCCTACACACCAGAGCTAATTTACAGAGGGACAATGAACCTACAGGCCCACACATCTTTGGGATGTGGGAGGAAACCAGAGAACCCGGAGGAAACCTACACAGTCACGGGGAGAACATTCAAACTCCACACAGACAGCACCAGAGGTCAGGATCAAACCCATGTCTCTGGTGCTGTGAGGCAGTAGCTCTACCCGCTGCGCCACTGTGCTGCCCACGAGTCGACTGTTGGTCCAGTGTAGAGCTGAGGGAACACTGCACTGTCAAAGTATCCTTTCGAAGCGATGTTCAGCCAATGCTTTAATTGGATATAGAAGTCCCCTTGGGACAACTTTGGGTACAAACAGGAGAGTTATCACAAAGACAATATTAATAGTAAGTTTAAACGAGAACTTACCAGTTTGAAGTTTGATCTTTATTTTATGAGGAGTTACGTTGGTGATTACGTGAAGAAGACCCGTCAGGGCGCCTGCGCGTCAATCTTCAAAGCAGCGGTGTGAAATCACAAACAACAATAACGAAGTAATATAGTAACATAATAAAACGAGTAAATTGAGAACTTCCATCTGACCTTTATGAAAGAGGGTTGGGCCGTGGTGGGCACGTAATCACCAACGTAACTCCTCATAAAATAAAGATCAAACTTCAAACTGGTAAGTTTTCGTTTAATCTTACTATTTTACTTCGGAGTCATGTGAGTGACTACGTGAAGATTTTAAAGCTTTGTGGTTTCATGCCGCAGATACAAATCCCGGCTTCTCACTGCATTGATTGACTCGGAACGAGAAATAATCAATAATGCATTAATAATGACATTTGTATGACAAATGCAGTAATTCATTTATTTTAATAATAAAATTAACAGTATCCCCTTTAAACCAGAGGAAATTATACAGAACTTCCCGCTGCAGGCCGTCAACTACGTCCCTGCGACGATGATCGACTTGTTCCTGGTGTAGGCCCAGGATAAGTATGACGTCTGAAAGGATACCTCCTCTTCACAGACTTGCCAACCATCGATGTTTTGATCAACCCGGCTGTTTTTGCCTCATCATCCAACTCCTTCATGGCACACTTCCTCAAACAATTGATCTCGAAGTGGGCACTACATAGCAACCCCAGTGCCTCGATGCAAATCCGTCATCTGCTGACCTCTATCCATTGTTCTGGCAAATGCAGTTATTCCAGAACCCAGCAGCTTCAATATTCTCTGCAGCTTTATTTCTTGAGCTCTCATGCTCATGCCCATCTGATCCCATATCACTTGGTTCACTGCTGGTGCATTCAACAATACACAGTTCCTCGGGGTCTCATGCTTTTTGGCAGTTTCATCCATCGTAAGCTGCTCCAGCTGATGGGATACCAAATAGTTGATCGTGGAGGCCAACTCCTCTCCCAGTGGCTCTCCTGACCCTGACGGGGCAGCGAATCGTACTGCCAGAGGTGGAATATCTGGCAGCTGCCGTTCTTCGCTTGAATCGGCCTCACCATCAGAGTCGGGGTCAGAACTCTGCTGACCCTGTGCACGCGCCTCATCAATGAAGGTGCTCTCAAACAGCCCTTTGCTAGGTGCTGCTGACCTGGCTTCTGGAGCCTGGCTTTGGCTACACTCTTCCCTGAGTGTGCTTTTCTCCAGTAACCTGTGTAACAGGCTTTCCATCTGAGAGATCCGCTCAAAAGCGGTATCCAGCCCTGGAGTCGCATCCTCCTGATCAGACTCCTCCTCCGTGGGCCTCACGGACTTGAATTTAGCCTTGTGCCCCACTGGTGCTGACTGACTTCTTTTCAACCCCAAGTCCACAGTCGCTACGCTCCCAGCCGGCGACTGTACTGGTGTCTGAGGCAGCTGTTCGCCGACCGCAATCTCGTGACTTTCCACCGGCTTTGCCGCTCGCCTCTTCCCCTTGCCCGTTTTTTCCATGGCGCCTGTGGAAAAAATCCCCACAGACCCACAGCAAACGGACCCGGAAACTATTGAAAAAGTTTTTACTTACCTTGTAGTTTACAACTACATTTCCACTAGAGGAGCACAGCTCCTCACGTCCGTTCGCGCCAATGCGTCTGACGTAATGACGCGCAGGCGCCCTGACGGGTCTTCTTCACGTAGTCACTCACGTAATTAATCCCATATTGCACTCACTGAAGGAGTTTACCTAGTCAATACCACCTAGGTTCATATGGGGGTCGCTATCTGTAATTTTTCACTTTCAATAGTGACTGCTCTCTGCAAGAACTCAATCAACTGTGAAATATTTGAAGTAGATTGAGATCATGAAAAGTGCTGCTTTGATGGATCAGTTCAAATGCATAAAGCAGCTTATTTCAGTGCTGTGCACAGGAATATATGATTATTTATTCAGGGACAGTCACTTCTGAACTGAAGTGTCCCTCTCTGGAAATCTAACGGCACATCCACAATCAAATCCTGCATGCCTTCACCACTCAGTTTCTGCATCAGAAACATCGGTAACACTTACCGAATAGTGAAAGGCCTGTTTACAGAGGATGTGGAGAGGATGTTTCCACTAGTGGAAGAGTGCAGGACCAGAGGCCAAAGCCTCAGAATAAAAAGAAATGCCCTTAAAAAGGAGATAAGGAATTTCTTTTGCCAGAGGGTGGTGAATCTGTGGAATTCATTGCCACAGATGGTTGTGGAGGCCAATGGGTATTTTAAGGTGCAGATTGACAGATTCTTGATGTACAGGTGTCAGGGTTATGGGGAGAAGGCAGGAGAATGGGGTTGCGAGGAAAGATGATTGAATGACAGAGTAGACTTGATGGGGTGAATGGCCTAATTCTGTTCCTATAACTTATGAACATCAGATGGGCACGGAATTACGTACTTGTCTGTGCAAAGCTCCAATAGAGCTACTTGTAAATTAGACCTTGTTGGGTGAAACACTCAGAAAGCCACCTCATTGTAGAGCTACTCCCCAGAGCACTGTCACTCAGGCTGGAAACCCAAATTAAAGAGGTCCCTATCTTCTGACTGATTGCCCCCTCACCCAGCCACTTACTTACTTCCAGTCCTGGATTTACCGAAAACTTCAAATTCACTCCTCATCTAACCTCTTACGTGACGCCGACCAAAGTCCCGGTTAGTCCCTGCCTCCCAACCAAGCCCTGGATCCAAGCTCTGATAGAAGCAGTGAATTGAGACCTGACCCAACCTCCGACAGTCACCTCCTCACTTCCTCACTCTCGCTCTCCCTCCTCCCTGCCAAACACGGCTCCCATCCTGTGGTGCGGCGTGCAAAGGAAGGTGCGTAAGCTTCTCTCATAGCTCCTAAAACCTTGAGTCATTTCCTCCGCTCAGTTTTACTGGACCAGCACCCAATGCCAATTAATGTCTCGGCCGTTCAGAAGTCTGCAGCTTCCTGTGGAGAAATAAAACTGCCGGCGGATTTTCTATCACTGATGTATTGGGCGTATGTTTATCCATGATTGTGCCATTGATGTCATGGGCCCAAGCTGCCTAAATCTCTGCTCCTTGCAGCAGGCAGGTTCCACATCTGGGTTAGGTTAAGGTCCCAGCCTTCAGGATAGAAAGATTTCAATAGCGATCATATTTCCATGCGTAAGGGACATCCCAAGGAGGTTGACTACAAACAAAGGACTTTACAAGTGCAGCGACTGAACAAGATTTACTTCACTGTGGCATTGTTGTGAAGGTATTGTTGCACAAGGGTGAAGTCGCACATTTAGTTTAGTGTAGAGATACAGCGCGGAACCAGACCTTTTAGCTCATCGAGTCCCCGCAGATCAGCAATCCCCGCACACTAACACTAACCTACTCACTAGGGACAATTTACATTTGTGCAAGGCAATCAACCTACAAACCTGTATGTCTTTGGAATGTATTAAGAAACCGAAGCTTTCCAGAGAAAATCCACACAGATCACAGTGAGAACGTACACAAGCACCCGTGGTCACTGGCACTGTAAAGGGCCTGTCCCACTTTCACGACCTAATTCACGACCTTTTTTACTCGTGGACATTTTTCATCATGCTCGAGAAAACGCCCCGACCTACTTGATGCCACGAGTACCTACGACTAGCATCACGACCTGCCTACGACCTACCTACGACCACCTACGATCTCCTACGCCCTCGTGACGACCATGCTGCGAGTATGAGTCAAGGGCAAACTCGGCAGAGGTCGTGAATTAGGTTGTGAAAGTGGGACAGGCCCTTAAGGCAGCAACTCTACCGCTGCACCACCGTGCCGCCCTTTTCCTCAAGTAAAATAAGAATAATGACGTTGATTTAATTTGACTGTCTAAGCTTCTTTCATCAGAGTGCTTTGAAGCAGAACTTGGTACAACATAGGTTGGCGAGTGGAATCGAATGATGCAGGTTAGGGAAATTTAGTAATACAAGGCGGCGTTTGAGTCAAAGCAGAGGACAATGCTGTGGGAGTTCAGGCAAGCAGGCTGGGAGGTTAAACCATAAACACCGATGTACATCAGTTCATAAATCATAGGAACAGAATTAGGCCATTCAGCCCATCGAGTCTACTCTGCCATTGTCATGGCTGATCTATCTTTCCCTCTCAACTCCATTCTCCTGCCTTCTCTCCATAACCCTCGACACCCTTATTAATCAATAACCTGTATATCTCCGCTTTAGAAATATCCTATGATGGCCTCTACAGCCATCTATGGCAATGAATTCCAAGATTCACCACCTGCTGAGTAAAGAAATTCTTCTTCATCTCCTTTCAAAAGGCACATCCGTTTATTCCGAGAAATGATTTAACATCAGCTGAGTCAAATGTCTTGTTTCCATGCAGTAAATGATTATTTGTTCTACAAGGTGTAAATAAAGGCATCTGTGGGTGCTAGGGGGTGAAATCGATGGTTCAATGGTTCTTTATCGCTATGTATGCACTGTACAGTGAAATTCTTTTTGCATAGCTCACACATGCACGAGTCGCCATATTTTGGCGCCGTTTACAAAAATCCAAAGTCCAGTCCACACATGTACTGGATGGCTCCAGATCCAGGTAATCCCCAGGTCGCTGCAGGGCCTCCTCTGTCACTCTCGACCAGTTCAGTCCGCGAACCCACGTCCCTCTCATCGCCCGACCGCCTCTGTGTTTTGGGGGCGCCACCTGCAGCCGACCTTGAAGGCGCTGGAGGCAACATCCTAGTTCCTCTCTGACCGTCCCACTACTCGCATGCAGCTGCTGTCCAGAATCAAACATTATTTCCTCAGTGTGATGACTAAAATGTGTGCATTCGTTTATCGACAATTTATGCCACGGGACGGCATTATTCACCAGCTGTGACGGAGAATAAAGTGAACTTCTGCCAGGAGACTGAAATTGTGCATCCTTGTTCAATCCCCACACAGGATTTATGAGAAACATGACTTTGGAACGATTTCCCACAAAATTTAATTGTAATAAACCAATGAGGTCATAACTGGCAAAGACTTCAAGACATAATAAAGTAAAACGACGGTATCTGTATGTCTGGACATTCCCTATAAAATATGTTTAGTCTTTAATCTGATGCTATCTATTTTACTGCCTTGAACTCTCCCAGTACAGGGAGTGGCAGAGTGGGAGCATCACCATTTGAGATGTTTGTTGGGGGTTCAGTTTGCATCCCTCTCACACTTGGGGCAGAGGCTGTGCATTCAGATCCAGGCCTTCAGTCGTGCTGAGATTGAGATACAGTCTGAGGAGTCTGCCTTGTCCAAGCCAGGCTCCCAGGGCCGTTCTGTGTGGAAGGGAAAGCTTCCTTTACATTATTTCAGTGAATCCCGTGTAGCTTTCTCTGAATCAACATCGCAGATGTTTTAGTTAATATAGAACAGTGCAGCACAGGCCCTTCGGCCCGCAATGTCCGTGCAGAACATGATGTCAGGTTAAACTAATCTCTGCCTGCACGTGATCCATATCCCTCCATTCCCTGCATATACATGTGCCTATCTAAAAGCCTCTTAAACGCCACTATTGTATCTGCCTCCACCTCCATCCCTGAGAGCATGTTTCAGACACCCACCACTATTTGTAAAAAATACGTGCCCAGCACATCTCCTTTAAACTTTCTCCTCTGCCCTTCAAGCTATGCCCTCTAGTCTTTGACTTTTCCACCCTGAGAGGAAAAAGATTCTGAGAAGGTTGCTAACATGTTGTTTAAACATGATGTGCACTGGTTCCATGGTTGCTGTGTGGTAAAAATGACAATGCTTTAAAAATATATCATTGATTGAGAACTCCTGCAAACACAATGAAAACACAGGTCTTTCCTCATGGACAATATCTACAGACAGACAGGCTGCTCTGTCAGTCAATAAAATGAATGCTGATCTGACAGAACTCTCACTCCCACCCTTCCCAATAACTTTTCATTCCTTTTCTTGTCATGAACCTCTCCACTTTTGAGCTAGGAATATTCAAAATCTCCGCTTCCATCGCTGCTTGAGGAGTCATGACCCAGTGAAAGGAAATATCTTGTCGTAAATCTGTCGTAAATGGGCGACCTCTTACTTTTAAGTAGTGAACTTTAGATGACGAGTCCCCCACAAGGGAAAACATTCTTTCGACATCCACCACATCAAGACTCCGCAAGGTCTCATGTTAATGGCAAATGGCAGGATTCCTGTGATAGTTTCTTCCAAAAATGTATTATGATGATAAATACAATTTGGACACCTCATTTTCTGTGTTAGTTGTGCCATCCATTCCATACATCTCTTACAATGCTTCAATCCCTCAATTTGTACTGGAACCAATCAGCCTGTAAACCTGGAGTGTGGGAGGAAACCAGAGCACCTGGAGAAAAGCCATGCGGTCACAGGGGGAATGTGCAAACTCCACACAGACAGTACCCATAGTCAGGATTGAACACGGGTCTCTGGCGATGTTAGGCAGCAAACCTAACACTGCACCGCTGTCCCGAGCGGTCCACAGTGCTTTCTCCACTGAGCTGATCTTCCTGCAGCAGTCGATGCCTATCTCAGCACTCATCCCTGGCACCAGTCCATAAATCACGGAGCCTGTGTGATGCAGCTGCCTGGGACAAGCCACAGGAAGCACCACTGCATCTCTCTCAGAGCCTCTTGACCAATGCAGATCCCACAAGGAGATGGACAGTGGGACCTCAGCCCCACTGAGGCTGCCTTGAGATCAGTGTGTGGTGGGGCTAGGCGCCACCTTTGCATGGATGACCTAATGGGGAGCTCCCCTCTCTCTGCTGGCCATTGAGCTCCTGGTGCTTGTCAACGAGCTCTGTGATGAAGCATTCAGCCTCATGACATTAAGAGTCTGCTCCGGGAGCCCCTCCCCTAACACCATCCATCCTTCTCTCCAGATCATTCCACGCTGACCACCTGCCTAACGCAGTTGGGGCCGAACGTATCTCTCCACGGTAAATTTTACAGACATTTCCAACTGAATGGAACATCACACAATGTTGAGGCCGGGTACTGTGGGTTGGTGAGCAAAAAACAAATTGCCGGAAGATCTCAGCAGGTCTGGCAGCATCTGTGTTTGGGTCGGGTCCCTACTTCAGTTCCTCCACAGATGTTACCTGACCCATTGAGTTCCTCCAGTACTTTGCATTTTGTTCAAGATTCCAGCATCTGCGGTTCTTTGTGTCTCCATTGTGAATTCTTATTTGAATTTCAAAAATAAACTTTATCCATGAAGAAGTACAAAAAACATTCATAGTGTCATCCTGTCTTTCTATTCTGGAAATGAACCACTGAACCTGTACATGTCCAGGCACGGACTCGGTGGGCCGAAGGGCCTGTTTCCATGCTGTATCTCCAAACTAATATAGTTGTCATGAAAATATCCCAAACCCTTCTCCAATAACTGCGTCAAACTTGGTCCTGTGGACCAGGGAAGAAATTAGGAGAGATAACTCATAACTTGACTGAAGGTATGGGTTTGCAAGACTTTTAACAGACAAGAGATGTCAGGGCCAGTAGAGTTCAGGAAGAGAATTGTGAAAAGGTCCTCTGTAAACTCAAACACCATGAAAGTAGATATTTCCATGCTGATTTAATTATTTCATTTCCTCTTCCCGTTCCAGCCTCATGTTTTCCAAATCAGTTGTCATTATGTGGTAATTATTTCATCAGTTGATGAAGGCCCGTTTACTTCAAGATGAATGGCAAAGTGTAACATCTGTGATGCTGAGGTAAAGTGGAGAGTGAGTTTGGAAACTTCCCTGGAGTTCCCTCTGTCTCACCGAACAACACAAACAGTTCCACCACAATCTTCTCACCGAGTCATCAGCAGCAAGGAAGCTGTGGATCCGTGGAGAGAAATGCAGAGCTAACATCTTAAGTCAAGAATCCTTCATCAGGCTTTGATCAAAGGCCACAAAGTGCTGGAATAGCTCAGTGGGTCAGGCAGCATCTCTGGAGAACAAGGTGACGTTTCGGGTCCGGACTCTTTTCAGACCAATTGTGGGGGGCGAGCAGAAAGCTGGAAAAGGGGAGGGACAGGAAAAAGCATGGCAAGGAATAGGTGGACACAGGCGAGGGAGGATTTTGAAAGGCAGATGGTTGGAACAAAGACCATAGATTAAAGCAGAAGGTGTGAGACAGCTCTGAAGGGTTGCCAGAGGGAAGAAAGTAGCAGGAGGGGCAGGTGCGTCATGCAGGAGGAGAGGGGAGGGAAGGGAGGGAGGAGTAGGGGAGTGTGTGGTGTGGGAGAAGGTCAAAGGCCCCCTCAAGTTTGATCAAAGACCATTGACCTGAATCCTTAGCATTGTTTCTCTCTCTTTAGATGGGCTCCACTCAACTGAGTCTTTCCATCCTGCACTGTTTTTTTAATCTCAGATTGCCATCATCTGTGGTATTTTGCATTTTGATGACCGACAGTCTGGAATGTTCTTCCCAACGGGTTGTGAATGTAATAAATTATACCTTTCAGAGTTACACATAAGGCAATGAAAGCAGAGTATATTAACGGGATGCATGCATTCTTAACTCAGAATCCAATTGAACACAAGGGCAGTGTGGAAGTGTTATCCTCTGTTCCAGCACACAGGTAGAAACACAACAACAGATTTCCACATTCTCTCACACACACGAACACACACATACACACACACTGGTGTTTGCACATAAGCAGGGATAATCCATGCATAGATATTTGAAACCTATGAATATCTGTTGGCTGCTTGGATTAAATGTGGTACAAAATGTGAGCTATGTAATGAAACACAGAATGCTAAGAAAACTCAGCGTCAGGCAGCATCTGTGGAGAGAACAGCTGAGGTAATGTTTCATGTCAATTTAGTTTAGAGATACAGCACTTAAACAGGCCCTTCAGCCCACTTTCAGTCCGCGCCGACCAACGATCCCCGCACGCTAGCACTATCCTACACACACTATGGACAATTTACATTCATACCAAGCCAATAAGCCTACAAACCTGTACGTCTTTGGAGTGCGGGAGGAAACCGGAGCTTCCTGGAGCAAACCCACTTGGGTCACGGAGAGAACGTACAAACTCCCTACAGACAAGTACCAGTAGTTAGGATTGAATCCGGGTCCCTGGCGCTGTAAGCCAGCAACTCTACCGCTGTGCCACCATGCCACAGTACCATGTCTCAATTGAACCTGAGACACTCACTCTGTTTCTCTCTCTCTCCACAGCTGCTGCCTGACCCGCTGGATGTTTCCAGCATGCTCTGTTTCATTTCAGATGTCCAACGTCTGCGTTTTTCGTTAATTTTCATGCATGAGATGTACATAAACATAAACTGAAACCTGCACCTGCATTTAGTTTGCAGTGAAATTGTCAGGTCTTAATTATCTGCTGGTTGCAGAAACTTCTGGTTATCTGATTTAAAGACGTCAAACATGAGGCATGTTGCACTAAAAAAGCAAATTGCTTTCAACATGATATTGAATAACATTGTTTAAAAAGTGATGATGTGGATAGACTCCTAAACTACTGTTCTCGTTTAATTTGTGAACATGAACAAAGCCTGTTTATTTACATACACGCAATATGATACCATTAGTCATGGTGTAAGAGCAATTCTATGTCAAATGCAGCTCGCAACAACCTGTAGTGAGGAGGTTGTGAGACGGGTCACTGCAGTAAGCTGATGACTGATTGAATACGGTGTGGAAACAATGTTCAGTGGCTCAGAGCCACCGATCCCTCTGGTTAGAAGAGCTTTGAAAACATTGAGAAATCAATGTCCGAAGAAGGGGCTCGACCCGAAACGTCATCCATTCCTTCTCTCCAGAGATGCTGCCTGTCCCGCTGAGTTACTCCAACATTTTGTGTCTATCTTCGAAGAAAACAACAGATTAATCTGTTTGGAAGATTCTCTTTTGGAGATTCTGTTTTCATTTTTGTCCCCAATTACATTTATTAATCATGACTTAATAATATTTAAAATGATCTTGTCTGATAAAGGGTGTAATCATTATGGTCCATTCACAGATGGTGCTCAGATGAGTTTGAAATTTGCACCATTTCCATTGCAATCGTTGATGCCGACACTGGTGCATGGTCCTGTGTAGAACGTCACACGCATCTGCTTGTGGCTAAGCATCAGATGCGTCTTCACACTGGCTGAAATAAAAAGACACAATGTGCTGGAGTAACTCAGCGAGTCAGGCAGCATCTCTGGAGAACATGGACAGGTGACGTTTCAAGTTGGGACCCTTCTTCAGACGGATTGTGGTGGGGAGGGGCAGGGACAATAGAGCTGAATGAGAGGCTCATGACTCTGACAAGTGATAGGTGGATACAACTGACGGGGGGGGTGTTGATGGCATAAGTTGGACAAAAAAATCAGATATGAAAAGACAAAATGTGTGAGATACAGGCAGAAGACATAGGTGTTGTGAAGCTAGAGGAAGGAATAGGGTCCGGAACCAAAATGTCACCTATCAACATTCTCTAGAGATGCTGCCTGACCCGGCTGAGTTACTCCAGCATTTTGTGTCTTTTTTTTTGTAAACCAAAATCTGCAGTTCCTTGTTTATTCACAGTGCCTGAGTTCACACAGGGCAGACCAGAACAATAGTCTCGGACATGACCCAAAAGGCAAATAATTTACTGCTTCCAGCAAGTGTATCAAGAGACCCAATCCTTGTTGAGGGACATGACTATGGTCACGAGTTACTCCCGTGGTTTCTCTGCCAAAGAGACTGAGCTAGAATGCATTTTTTTTAAAATATTTCATCACATATCAATAGATTAACAAAGCCAAAGGAAAGTGTAAGGAAAACATATTTGCCCCAGGCTGCAAGATAGATTTTCTGAATCCCAATACAAATTTATTTGTAGCTATCCATATCAAAGGATTCTTCACAACATGAACATGGTTACTGCAGCTAAACAACATTAACTGTTGTATTCATGGCAGACAATCTAAAGGCAAACATCCTGATCTCTTTTTATTCTTAATTTCAGAACTTTAAGACTTCTGTAAGACTAGTTCTTTGCACCACCACCTGCATCGACAATGCCTCACAAACATGCAATAGGAATGAGTCCGATGGAATCTTTTTCAGTTGCATAAGCTGGACATCTGCCGTTAATAAGACTTAGTGAAATGCAGAAGTGAGTTTGCAGGTGAGGTTCAATGCTGATATTATTTTCCAGGCATGAAGGTCGGAGTTCTGGTTGACAGAGTTTATCTGTGAACAATTAATTCATTTGCATGATGATCCGAATCTCTCCTGTTATGTTTTGTTGAGATTAAAAGGATAAATGCTGGTGATTTACATTGATGCTGCAAGACAAGCATCCACTTTCTTACCCTATTTAATTTCTTGCTTTGCGAAGATGGAACAAAGCCAAAACTTCCAGCAAAACAAAAGATAATTTAGCAAAGTCTAGTAGGATTTTTGCTTGTCCGTGTGAACTCTGTCATTTGGGCCACCCTAGGAGGGATGGAGTGGGGATGGGAGGGGGTGGAGGGGGGACGGGGGGAGGGAGGGATGAAAATATGATAGTTTGTTCAATATTGGCAGGTCAAGGGATGGAGGGAAGATTACAAGGGTTGCCTTGTTCAGAAATAAAGGTAGAATGAGGTGTATAAAGAGCAATGGACCATGGAAAGCTGGGAGAAAGGGGGACTGAGAGCAAAGAGTAAAGTGCAAGCTATCGTGCAGGGGAGTGGGCTAGATCTGAACCCACCATCCCAATGTTACGTATGGCTATCTCGGCTTTTTTGCCTCTCAGAACAGATCATGCCCCAGCCCAGAGAGAGGACAGAGAGAGAAGCAAGTACATTTAAGGAGAATGCAGCATCGGAAAAGAATTAGAAGCAGGAAAAAAAAATTTAGAATTTAGTTTTTTCAATGTTCATAAGACCATAAGGCATAGGAGCAGAATTAGGCCATTCAGCCCATTGAGTCTGCTCTGCCATTTGATCATGGCTGCCTATATTTCCCCATCAAGCCCATTCTCACCGTACCCTTTGACACGCTTACTAATCAAGATAGCCTGTTGCATTCCCATCTTCATACGAAACACTATCACAAGTGGGAAAATTAAGATCATGATGTAAACAATTTAATAGAGATGGCAACAGATCTTTGTAGAAAAGGTAATAAATAATACTCTGTATAAACCATAAATTCTTGTATTCGATTTACAACGAGGACGTCACGGGCCATAGAGGAACTGAATCCTTTAGCACTGAAGGAAAACTCCAGCACAGACCTGATGAACCACGCAGTCTAGTTGTGAACATCTGTTTTTCTAAACTTGATGAAAATGCTGGTAGCTGATAACATAAATGTTCTTTAAGAGTTTACACTTGGCCTGCCATTGGCAGGTTCAGTGCTTTGTGAGGAGCTGTTCCATGAGCATTTGAAAGGAAGCTGCCTGAGGCAGAGTATTTACTTGCCTTGTGCATTAGACCGTAAATCATTGCAGGCCAGTAATGAATGAGATGGACAAAGTACAACGGAAACATAAGCCAAGTCCACGGGTCTGAAATGTGATCCAAACTTTTACAGTGTCCCAGCTAATCTGAAGTGAAAAACCCCCCAAAAGAACCAGAAGAAATATGTGAGAGAAATATGCTGCAGTAACTCAACGGGTCAGGCAGCATCTGTGGAGGAAAATGGCAACCCTCCACGGATGCTGCCTGGTCCGCTGAGTTCCTCCAGTCTTTGTGTTTTACTCAGGATCCCAGCATCTAATTCATAACGAGTTGGTCTCCATTTGTCGTCTTTTTGGAAACATATGGTGCAACACAAGTGTAAAAGCTAATCCGTGACTGGGTGAGGGATGGTCAAGATTATAAATACGATCTCCTTACTTCTTTTTTCTTTTTCTTCTCTTTTCTTCTTTTACTCTCTTTCTTCTATTTTCTATTTCTTAACTTTCTTTTTTCACTCTCTATTTTTCTTTTTCACACACTATATATCTCACATTTTTCTATTCTTCATTATCTAACTTCTTTTTCTTTTTCTTCTTTATTACAAAATTTAAAAAATAAGAAGCTGTACATAAAATGTATTATGAAAATATAATTGTATACAATTGTACTTACTTCTAATAAAATAAAAATAAAAAATAAAAGGATCCCAGCATCTTCAGTTCCCTGTGTCTCCATGTGAGAGAATGAGATTGATGGGAATGCTCCGAGTCCAGTATAGACTTGATGGCTGAATGGACTCCGAATGAGACTCCCAACCCGAAACATCACCCGTCCATTCCCTCTACAGATGCCGCCTGACCCACTGAGTTCCTCTAAAATTTTGTGTTTTGCTCAAGATTCCAGATTCTGCTATTCGTTGTGTCCCCTTCCAAGTTGACATGAAGATTTGAGAAATCTCTCCAGCTCCTTTTTAAAAAAAATAAGGGGATCTGTGGTATCTCGGATCAAAGGGACAGTAAATTGGCTCTATTGTTATGAATGATTCCCCAGGCATATTATATACATTTGGACCGACAGAAGATAAATCTTCACTTGTCATGTTTCATCCCACAGGTGGATTAGCTAAGCATTGGTTAATGTTACTGAGTGACATTTATCTCTAGTACAATTGAAAAGCCAGGCGTCTACATAGTAATGCACATTACAGAAATTCATCAAATGTCCAACTACTTGGTCAGCATGGTGGCGCAGCGGTGGAGTTGTGCCTTTTAGCGCCAGAGTCACAGGTTCGATCCTGGCTATGGGTGCTGTCTGTATGGAGTTTGTACGTTCTCCCCGTGACTGTGCGGGTTTTCACCGGGCGCTCTGGTGTCCTCTCACACTCCAAAGACGTACAGGTTTTGTAGGTTAATTGGCTTTGGTAAAAATTGTGAATTCTCCGTGGTGTGTAGGATAGTGCCAGTAGGAGGATCGCTGGTCGACGTGGATCCAGTGGGCCGAAGGGCCTGTTTCCACACTGTATCTCTACACTAAACTAAACTATTACGTATGTTAGAAATGCCCAAACCTCAACTTTAATTAGTGTTTGCAGAGACTGCACAATGGCACTCACAGATGTCTACATTCCCAGTTGATACTAAACACCATGTTGTACTGTATGGGCAGAAGTTTTACAAGTTTAGTTTAGTTTAGTTTCTAGTGTATTAGAAGAGTTGACAATTCCACCTTATAATGGACAGAGTGCTGACAGACTTTTTTCCAAAGTAGAGGATTCTAATCCTAGAGGACGTAGGTAAGAGGGGAGATATTTAAAAATAACCTCGGGGGCATTTTTTTCACAAAGGATTGTCTTTATCTGTAATGAGCTGCCAGAGGAAGCTATAGTAATGGATATAATTATGATTTTTAATAGATATTGGATTGGAAGGATATATGAATAGGAAGGGTTTAGAGGGCTATGAGCCAAATGCAGGTAAATGGCACTGACCCAGAATGTCAACTTGGTCGTGGTCAGCATGGACAATTGTGGCCAAAGTGTTTTTTGTTTTTTGTTTTTTTTTTTGTTTTTTTTTTCTTCCCGTCATGTACTTTCTATGACCCCATGCCTATGATTGATTGAAGACATTGTGTCTGATCAGTCTGGGAATGAGATAAGAAAGAGATAGGAAAGAGACAACCTTGTCAAACTACATAGTTGTTAGGAGAATTAAAATTCTTAATCCAGCATAAAAAGTTAAATTATGTGGATCAAGAGGACACAATCTATTGTTCACAGAAAGAATACGCGAGGTATGATATAAAATACTCTTCCACAGTAGAAACAAAAGTTGTGTGAGCAATGCGGGAATGATTGAACACTACGATGAAAGGATTGGAATGAGCTTCTTGAATCATAGAGTCACAGAGTCATACAGCATGGAAACAGGACCTTCGGACCACTTGCCCACACTGACCCATCTACACTAGTTCCACCTACCTGCGTTTAGCCCATATCCCTCTAAACCTGTCCTATCCATGTACCTGTCTAATGGTTTTTTATACATTGGCAATAGTACCTGCATCAACTACTTCCTCTGGCAGTTCGTCCCATACACCCACCACCTTTTGTGTACAAAAAGTGATGAACAGAGTCCTTGAAGCTTCCCTTGGATGTGGTTACATTGAGATCTTTCCATATTATGATTGTATGAACTCACCAAGACTTGGCTCATTCTGAAGCATCTTCTGCCAGTGATCGTATGACTTCCTTTCATCTCAGAGTGAATGTCATGAGCTTGGTGAGGCTGCTAGCACTGGTGAGGTGTGATGCTATCAATCATACAGTACGGAAACAGGCCCATCATCCCAACTCATCTGTGCTGACCCAGATGCTAGTCCCATTTGATTGCATTTGGTCCGTATCGAACTAAACCCTTCCTACCCACAGCCACGTCCCAGTGAAATGACTACATTTACTGGTCAGGACCTCGATATTACAAAGGTTGATGATGGACCTCTATAGATATCAAAAGTGAACGCATTTGATAAACTGGCCTTCATCAAAAGATTAGGGAAAGGATATAGCTTTAATTGAGGAACTGTTTCTTTCCAAATGCACTTGACTGTAAATGTTGCCTACGGGAGTTTAACTATCCATGCTTGGAATGTAGGACAACTCTCTAACCATCTGTGGTGCACTTCTTCTGATAAAGTACACGGACTAAGCGATGTTGTGTTGCTCAAACTATTTGCTCAAATGAACAGTGATGACATTCTTACAAACAGTGCAGTTTGTACACAAGCAGTCTGAAGTTGTATCATTAATGAAAGATTATAGAACAGCATTAAGCCTATCTGTGCATTGATGATTCAGAATTTCAGGCGGAGATATAGTCCCTGACATTCCTCTCCATTTCCCTCTCACTTTCTCCTGCCCATCAGAATCATTTACTCTTTCCCCTCTGAGCTTCATTGCAGTCTATTGTCTCTCTTTCCCCTGTAAACCCTTGCTGAGAGCTCAGACTAAAAGTAGCAATCATGGTCCTACAGCTTTGGTTGGACACCAAAGACCAAAAAATTATTCTGTGGCTCCTTTGAATATCAAGTGTCTGATGCCTGATTCACTGCGCTGAAGCAATGGAGGTGATGAGGGAGGTGATGAGGGAGCACAAATCACAGTAATGGAAAGTTCCTGATGGCACTTCAATACCTGATGCATTAGAAAAGCCCCAGTCCCCACATTAATTGATATCTTGAGAGAATGAAGAGTGGCGCCTTGCAATCTCAATATATTTGACTTTAAACGCACCCAGCCAATAAGTGGAACTATACGAACATTAGAAGAGGCAATAACTGCCCCCGTATGGGTGAGACACACATAGAAAAGGCACAGACAGGTCAAACAAATCAATATAGTCATAGAGTTGTACAGCATGTAAACAGGCCCTTTAGCCCATGCCGACCAAAATGCCCCATCTAGTCTAGTCTACCTGCTTGCGTTTAACCCATATTCCTCTAAACATTTCCTATCAATGTACCTGTCCAAATCTATTTTAAATGTTGCTGTAGTACCCACAATCCCCAGACGGTGTTCCCTCACAAAACTCTCCCACAGTTTGGGAGCAGCAACAAGTTAATCTACACCACGGAGCCCAGTGACGGTAATGAAGACCTTGATGCTTGGGATGTGACTTTGGTTCCCTTACCCTTCCAGTGGATGGTTTTGCAAATGCAGTGTTGCTGGTATCTCTCTGGTGTATAGTTCACACACCAGAATGCACCCATTCAACAGCAGGAAGGCACCCTGCACCTGCCCCAGTTAGTGGGATATTCATCTATCTGCGGCTTGGTTGAGGAGTTGGTGCATGCCAGCTCAGTTCCTTCTGCAAGCCATGTGGTAGGTCTGGGTGTTCAGATCTTCCTCTTCATCGGGGAGCCGTGTTAAAGAACGCATGGGTCTGAGAACCTGGAATACCTTTATGTTGAGCACACAGAAACCGAGCATCAAAGCAGAAGGAGCACATTTCCTCACAGACTATCCACCCACCCATCCCCTTGGACAATGCAAAGCATCTGTGATAAAAGTTGGCAGTGCCCACATTGGCCTCCGCAGTTACACTGGAAGCCACGACACTGGAGTAAAAGCACATCAACCTCCACCCTCATAGGCTGTCTGAGGGAAATAAGAATGGGATTTTCACATTCTTGTGCCTTTGCCGTTAGTGCTTGAACAGTGCCACCACTGACCCAGCAGCATCACCAAGGCGAGACACCCAAAGACTTGACAGAATTGCCAAAGGCCAAGTTCCCAGAGGAACCAAAATGGTGTTGGCAAACTCAGGCATTTGCAAAGCTGGAAGTAGGTGGACTTTGGACTGAACAGTGCATGAAAATTTCTCCAGATGCTATTTCCAAAGAGTCTTCTGTGCCACATGCCTCTGTGTGCTATGTGCTATGTTGACATATCGAATCTCCACAATCTTCTAAGGAATTGGAGACATTTATGGGCTCTCGCTACGATAATATCATAAATAGTGAAACTCAGGTACAATATGTAGAGCAAAGGGGAAGGCACATAATGCAGAATATAGTTCTCAGCATCAGTCCCTTACTACAACAACCTGAGGAGCCACCACTAAATGAACGTGCACAGTGACCGGTGACAAGTATCCAAGCAGAGGGATCAGTAAACGGAGATGTAAGATTTCAGGAGATGTGGGCAATTTATCTGTGCTCAAATTTTCATTTACGACAGAAATTAGCTTCATGCTACGGTTTTGTCTGGATTATTCTGGGCAGGAAGTGTTAGGTTCTCATACTTACTCCCTCTTCATGATTTCATTGAAACAATAGTGAAATGACTGAAAATGACACAAAGTGCTGGAGTAACTCAGCGGGTCAGGCAGCATCTCTGGAGAACATGGACAGGTGACGTTTCGGGTCAGGGACTTTCTACAGACTGGTATGGTTGGGGAGGGAGGAGGGGCAGGACAAAACATGGCGTGTAATAGGTGAACATAGGTGAGAAGGGGTTTTGATAGGCATATGATTGGACAAAGACCAGAGATTAAAACGGGTGTGAGAGAAAAGGATTGAAGAGTTGCAAATTGTGAAGCCTGAAGAAGGAATATGGGCAGAGACTGAAGGAGAGGGGAGAAATAGTTACGAGTCCAGGAGAGTGTGGAGGAGAAAAGGGAGGGGAGGGGGTTGTTAGAGGTTACCTGAGATTGGAGACTTGAATGTTGGGCTGTAAGCTACCAAGCGGAATATGAGGTACTGTTCCTCCATTTTATGTGTGGACTCTCTCTGGCAATTGAGGTGGCCCAGGACAGGAAGGTCAGTGTGGGAATGGGAAGGGGAGTTAAAATGGTTAGCAACCAGGAGATCCAGCAGGTGTTGGCGGACCGAGCGCAAGTGTTCGGCGAAACAGTCGCCAAGTCGATGCTTAGCCTCGCCAATGTACAGGAGGCCACATGCAGAGGTTAAGGTGCACAATGAGCTGGAAATGACTGAGTTCTGTTCAATGTAATGATCCCAGCAATGAGTAGGATAACCTATGATGAGCGCTTGTCGGCACTGGCCCTGAACTCGCTGGAATTCAGAAGAATGAGGAGGGACATCATTGAAACATACAGAATAGTGAAAGGCTTGGATATAGTGGATGTGGAGAGGATGTTTCCACTAGTGGGAGAGTCTAGGACTAGAGGTCATAGTCTCAGAATTAAAGAACGTTCTTTTAGGAACGAGATGATGAGAAATGTCTTTAGTCAGAGGGTAGTGACTCTGTGGAATTCTTTGCCACGGAAGGCTGTGGAGGCCAAGTCAGTGGATTTTTTTAAGGCAGAGATAGATAGATTCTTGATTAGTACGGGTGTCAGAAGTTATGGGGAGAAGGCAGAAGAATGGGGATAGGAAGGAGAGATAGATCAGCCATGATTGATGGGCCGAATGGCATTATTCTACTATTTCTTTTTATTTTTTTATTTTATTTTTATTTATTAGAAGTAAGTACGTTACATTTTGATGGTACCTTTTTACAGGTTCCCAGAATTATTAAAACATTCTATGTACAACTTTCCTTTTTTTTTTTTTTTTAGAAAGAAATGAGAAAGAAAGAAGTAGTGAAGAGTAAAGAAAAGTCTAGTGCGTGTGAAGTGAAAAAAAGAAATAAGTAAGAAAGTGAAGCAGAAAGGAGATTCTCCCTCACCACAAGTCGATGCTTTTTTATGTTCTTAATCATTTTTCGCCCAAACCCAGATTTTTTTTATTTTACAATACTATTGCACCACATGAATCCACAAGGTCAATAAATGGAGACCAACTCGTTAAGAATTGGTCTTGTTTATCTATTAGGAGGAGTCTCATTTCTTCCAAGTGGGCAGTTTCCAACATATTACCAATCCACATTTTGAGTGTTGGTATAGTAGCATTTTTCCAAAATTTAAGTATGAGTTTTTTTGCTGTTATTAAACCATAATTAATAAATGAAATTTTAGATATATTTAATTTGTTTCCATCTCCTATTACTCTGAAGATAATCATTTCCATATTAGGTTCCATTTTTATCTTAAATAAACTAGTAAATATATCAAATATATCACACCAAAATCCATGGTTTTGTGCAAGAAACGAAAGAATGTGTGATATTGGCATTTTGAGAAACACATTTATCACAGATGGGAGAAATATTTGAATAAAATGTATTCAACCTAACTTTTGAATTATATAATCTATGTAATATTTTAAATTGAATTAAATTATGTCTAGCGTTAATCAAACATTTATGTATATATATCAAATACCTCTCCCATGTTTCTTTAGGAATTTTTTCCATTAATTCTTTTTCCCAGTCTTCTCTAATTGCCTCTGTTGATGGCAATTCTCTATTAAGAATACTATTATATAAATATGATATTAGTTTTTGTGAGTCCGCCTTAATATTCATTGCTTCTTCCAGTGGGTCTATCATTATGCTCTGAAGTCTTGGTATATATTTTTTTATAAAGTCACATATCTGTAAATATTTAAAGTATTGGTTATTATTCAGATTAAATTTTGATTTTAATTGTTGAAATGATAATAAATTTCCCATTTCATACATGTCACCCACCTTTTTAATTCCCAATCTTTTCCTATTCTACTATTTCTTATGGCCTCATGACCTTATTCATCGTTCATGTTCCCAGGCACATGTCTCGAGGCTTTCTATGTTATTACGTTTCACAGCAAATCCTCTGGGAGATGACACAGAGCCGCAGTGGGAACGTCACTGTGAGTGTACTACCCACACTGGGATATCGGAAATTTTAATTATGCCTACACTTCTTTCCCATTACAAAACAAAATGCTTTTTTTTCTACTTTTTGCCCAAGGCCAATATAATGTAAAAGCAACAGAAAAACCCATAAATATGACAGATGGAACAAATTATTATTTTTTAAATGACCACGGATCTTTTAAAGGGAATTAAATTGTTAACTTGGGTCCACTAATATTGAAGTCTGAATGCACTTTATTTTGTATTAACTGAACTTTCAGTGAGACGCAATAATGCATCAGAACAATGAGAAGCATGTTTGAAACTAATGATCTTGAATGTGGTTTAGTAATGTAGAATAAGGAACAGATGCTTGGTATTTTTTGATTTATTGGTATTTATTACTTAATGTACATTACTAAACCAAAGCCACAGACAGTCATTTCCAATGTAATATGTCCTACTTCAGGCTGTTACACTTTCCCAATTGCACCGAGGCAGATTTGATAACCATAGTGTTGGGATTCCCTATGTGAAGTGCCAGGAAGTTCAGAGCTCCTGTGTGAATGGTTTTGTGACCACCCTGCTGGGTGTGGGTTGCGGTATTCCCCACTGCGTCCCCTTCGGCACTCCAATGCGCAAGCTCCTCGCTTGCAAAAGGGATCTTTTGCATTAATTTATTCAATTAATTCAAATATTGCAATACCTTATAGACAATAGACGATAGACAATAGACAATAGACAATAGGTGCAGGAGTAGGCCATTTGGCCATTTGAGCCAGCACCACCATTCAATGTGATCATGGATGATCATCCCCAATCAGTACCCCATTCCTGCCTTCTCCCCATATCCCCTGACTCCGCTATCTTTAAGAGCCCTATCTAGCTCTCTCTTGAAACTATCCAGAGAACTGGCCTCCACCGCCCTCTGAGGCAGAGAATTCCACTGACTCACAACTCTCTGTGAGAAAAAGTGTTTCCTCGTCTCCGTTCTAAATGGCTGTAATCTAATAAGGCCGCATCGAAGAAACTTCAATTAGATATACTTCAAAATGTACATTATTTTGTAAAAATCTAACCTATGTACGAACTTCAAGAAAATGAAAACATTTGTTAATTCTAAAGTTAACTAACCTTTTAATGACTTTGTTGTGACTGCTTTCTAGAGTCTAGAATCGCATTAGAACTATTCTTAAAGTGTGGCCCCTGGTACTGAGGCCACAGTTTATCAATGAAGTTAATGCTTCTGTGCCTGTAACTCTTGGAGAGTAACAGCTCTATGATTACTGAGCCTTAGCCGGAGTTAAGAGTGTCTTATTGGCATATGTCCTGAATCGGAACAGGTTTGTAGGTCAATCAGCCTTTGTATATTGCCCCTAGTGCAGGGGTGGGGAACCTGCGGCCTTAAGGCCGCATATGGCCTTCTAGGCCATTAAGTGCGGCCTTTTGAATGAATCCAAATTTTGTAGAACAAATCCTTTATATTTTATTAATATGTTTTTTATTTGTCATTTATTATTTTTTATTTTAATCTTTAAAAAACGTATTTTAAATACCAAAGAGTAAAAGAAGATTCAACTAAATAATCCTCCCCGACTGACGGCCACAATTAAAACATTAGTAAGTCATGAGGGCTATTTTAACACCTGTTAAACTCATGATTTAGTTCTAATGCGATTCTAGACTCTAGAAAGCAGTCACAACAAAGTCATTAAAAGGTTAGTTAACTTTAGAATTAACAAATGTTTTCATTTTCTTGAAGTTCGTACATAGGTTAGATTTTTACAAAATAATGTACATTTTGAAGTATATCTTCGATGCGGCCTTATTAGATTACAGCTAACTTAATGCGGCATTCCAACATGAAAAGGTTTCACACCCCTGCCCTAGTGTGTAGGGAATGGATGGGGAAGTGACATAACAAAACTGTTGTAAATGGGTGATCGATGGTCAGCGCGGATTCAGTGGGCTGAAGGCCCTGTTTCCATGCTGCATCTCTAAAACTAAAAACTATAAAATGTCAATAACTTTCTGTCTGAACCCCAGATGGATGACAAATCCAGAAGCTGATTTGATGTCCTTTTTTACTGAAATAATTCTGTTAATTTGATCTTCAGGTAGAGCATGTGCATAGAACGCAAACTTACTAAAGAGCAGCAACTCATCTAACTGAAGAAGGGTCTCGGCCCGAAACATCACATGTTCCTTTTCTCCAGAGATGCTTCCTGACCCGCTGAATTGCTCCAGCATCTTTTGGCTATATTCGGTGTAAACCAGCTTTTGCAGTTCCTTCCTACAAATTTTGTCTGCTCCGCTGCAAAAAATCTCCTCAAGGTAAGACTACTTTGAAGAATTTCGCCTCACTCCAATGGTCTGAAGAAAGGTCTTGACCCGAAATGTCACCTATTCCTTTTATCCAGAGATGTTGCCTATGCTGCCTGTCCCGCTGAGATAGTCGAGCACTTTCTGTCTTTTTTTTGTAAACCAGCATCTGCATTTCATTGTGTCTCCATTTTGACTGCTCCACTGCAAAATCTTCTCACGTTATGCTAACTTTGAAGTTCTCCTCCTCTCTCTGACGGAGGTTCTGTGAGACCCTCTCTCGCTGCCCCCCCCCCCCTCTGATTCCTGCTGCTCTCCTCGATTCACCTATCATTTGCCAAAGTTTGTTGTGCCCCCATCTCTCTAATCCAGTTCTCTCCCCCTACTCCAACAGTCTGTAGAAGGGTCTCAACCTGAAACGTCACCAATCCATGTTCTCCAGAGATGCCGCCTGTCCCGCGGAGTTACTCCAGCTCTTCATGCCTTCGTTTTTGGTGGGTGTTGGGTCTACTTTCCCAGTGCTCTGTCACATCATTAGATGAAGCACAGTCTGATGTGTGGCTGCTCGTGGTCGGATGATGGGGGGGGGGGGGGGGGCTTGAGAGGGAAATGTAGCACTGACTGGTGCCCCGGGCTACACCTCCTGCTCACCAACCAGAGCGAAACTTCTACAGCTGCTAAGGAATGCTTTGCGAAACAGGCAGCTTTACCCTTCTGGGTATAGGAACTGACGTGGCGATGAAAGACAGCAGTGCGGAATCTAAAATAGCAACCAGGACGGCCAAAGCAGTAATTTAAAAAATACCTTTCACATCACGTTTGAAAGTGACCCATTTTTTTCCCCTGCTTGTTACATACTGGGATTTTATTTTAAAAAATTAACCTTGGGAAGAGCAGGTGGGAATATAGAAAGAAAATCTCTGCATCAAACGGAGAGGCGTTGTGAATTTTTATTGATCACGGAAGCGTTGAAGCTGAGAGGTCCTACTTACTACTGCAGGGTTGACAATGAGCAGCAAGAGGTCATTCAGACCTGGCTTCTGTTGTGATTTAATGTTCTGACTGAACTCCACATCTTTAGTTTCGTTCGGAGATGCAGCATGCAAGTAGTCCCTTCGGCCCACCGAGTCCACGCCCACCATCAATCACCTGTTCATACTAGTTCTATGTTATCCCTCTTTTTCATCCGCTCCCTACACACGAGGGGCAATTAACCTACAAACCCTCATGTCTTTGGGATCTGGGAGGAAACCTGAATACCTGCAGGAAACCCATGCGGTCACAGGGAGAAGGAACTCTGAACACAAACAGCACCCGAGGTCAGGATCGAACCGGTGTCTCTGGTGCTGTGAGGCAGCAGCTCTACCGCTGTGCCATTGTCCCGCCCTCTGCCTGTCTATGTACCCTCTCGCCCATTCCTGCATCTCCTCCTGCCTTAAAAATATTTACAAACTCTGTTTCCATTGCCCTTCTAGGAAAAGATGAACACTGTCCTCTAAGAGACAATATTTTGCCTTTTATACGCCTTAAAAATGGTCAACCCTTTTTTAAATGGTGGCCCCTGAGTTTGAGAGTCTCGCACAGGAGGAAACAGCCTCTGCACATCCATCCTGTCGAAAGCCCTCAGGTTTCAATCACTCCGCCTCCCATTCTTCGAGACACTGACAGATACCAGCCCAGCCTGTCCCCGTAACACTACCCACCCAAGCCAGGAATTCATCAAGTAAATCTTCTCTGATCTGCTTCCAACCCATTAACATCCTTTCTTAAATAAAGAGATTAATTCTCGTTCAGCAGAACGAGGATGAAACCAACCCCCTGAGCAACACCCATCAGGGGGCTGTTCATTCATAACCTACTGCTGTTTCTGTCCATTTATCTTCAACGTCAGCTCATAATCATAGTCATACAGCATGGAAACAGGCTCTTCAGCCCAATTTGCCCATGGCGACCAAGATGCACTACCAAAGCTAGACCCATTTACCAGCATTTGTTCCATATCCCTCTAAACCTTTCCTATCCATGTACCTAGCCAACTGTTATTTAAATGTTATTATTGTGCCTGACTCAACGACCTCCTCTAGCAGCTCGTTCCATAAACTCTCCACCCTCTGAGTGAAAAAGTTGCCCCTCAGGTTCCTATTAAAACGTTTCCATTTCACATTAAACCAATCCTCTTTAGTTCTTGATTCCTTTACCCTGGGGAAAAAAAGGATTTGTGCATTCGCTCTATCTATTCCCCTCATGATTTTATACATTTCCAGAAAACCCCCTCATCTTCCTGCACTCCAAGGAATAGCCTGCACAACCTCTCCCTATAGATCAGACCCTTTAGTCCTGACAACATCATCGTAAAACCTATCTGCCCCCTATCCAGCTTAATGACTTCTTTCCTATGGCAGGGTGACCAATACTGAACATAATACTTCAAGTGCGGCCTCACCAACATCTTCTACAACTGTAACACAATGTTCCATCGTCTATACTCATTTCCCTGACTGATGG
Organism: Malacoraja senta; assembly: GCA_038087875.1. Classification (NCBI taxonomy): domain Eukaryota; kingdom Metazoa; phylum Chordata; class Chondrichthyes; order Rajiformes; family Rajidae; genus Malacoraja; species Malacoraja senta. The sequence continues at coordinate 28,883,277 of CM075985.1, forward strand.
TCAGCGTGCTAAAGACTTTATTCATCCTATTTACCCATGATGCCACTTTCGTTGAACTATGTATTTGTACTCCTAGATCCCTCTGCTCTGCACAGCTCCCCAGGCCCCGATCATTTATTGTGAATGTCTTGCCCTGGTTTGTCTTCCAAAATGTAATGGCTCAGGCTTATCTGAGTTAAACTCCATTTGCCAATCCTTGGCCAACGTTCAGCTGATCAAGACCCCGCTATCTAACGATAACTATCTTCAGTATCTGATAACTATCTTTACTGTCCAATAACTATATTCACTGCCTGATAACTATCTTTACTGTCTGATAACTATCTTCACTGTCCGATTACTATCTTCAACTGTCTGATAACTATATTCATTGTCTATGATACCACCCAGCCATGTGGGGAGGGGTGTGGAGGGGAGTGTAACCTTGCAAAAAACAAAATTTTGAATTTTACCATGCCATGAGAATTCTCTCTTGCATCTGAAGAAAAGTTTATAGTTGATTTAGTTTAGTTTAGTTTAGAGATAAAGCATATAAACAGGCCCTTCGGCCCACCGAGTCTGCACCAACCAACAATTCCGTGCACTTCACTACTCTACACACACGAGGGACAATTTTAAATTTATAACCAAGCCAATTAACCTACAAACCTGTACGTCTTTGGAGTGTCGGAGGAAACCGAAGATCTCGGCCAAAACCCACGCAGGTCACGGGGAGAACGTACAGGCAGCACCCATAGTCAGGATTGAACCCGGGTCTCTTGCGCTGTTTGGCAGTAGCTGTGCCGCTACGCCACTGTGCCACCTGTTGATCTGTTCACTGCTTGTGTCTGTGTGCGGGGTCTGCTCATTCTGTAGTGCCTGAGTGCAACGTCTCAGAGTGTAACTTTATTCTGAGCCCTGTTACGGGGAAGAGATTCCGAGCAAAGAGAGGAAAAGATTCAAGGAAACATTTGAAAAGAAATCTCCACTGGCACCCAGGAATCTTTGGCTTACCTTTAGCTCTAAGGCGAGAGGGGCAAAGTTTAACGGAGATGACTGGGGTCAGTTTTTTACACAGAGGCTGGCGGGTGCCTGGATCATGTTTCCGGGGGTGGTGGTGGAGGTAGATACGATAGTGGTGTTTGAGAGGCTTTTAGATGGACACATGGGTATGCAGAGAATGGAGCGATTTGGATCAAGTGTAGACAGATGAGATCAGTTTAACTTGGCATTATGTTTGGCACAAACAATGTGGGCTGAAGGGCCTGTTCCTGCGCTGTACTATGTTCCATGTTCTTATCACTGGTCAGAGTGGGGAAGGAGATGTCAGGGAAGTATGGGGAACAGCGACAGGTATCAGAAGCCCTGTGTAAGCAGTGCATCACCCCACGCACTACCCACTCACCAACAGCCATCTCCTGCCCCACCCATGGGGAGTCTGTGGCACCCATTATCCACCTGGGATCCCACCAAACCAGAATCAGTCTGAAGAGGGACTGAAGTCCCGACCTGAAACGTCACCTATCCATGTTCTCCAGAGATGCAGCCTGACCTGCTGAGTTACTCCAGCACTCTGTGTCCTTTTGTGGAAGCAAGTCCTTCTCGATCCTGAAGAATGGCCTTGGAAGAGAAGAGCACTTTGTCATTTACAAACTCCAATTTGAAATTGTAATTCAGTGCCATTCTAGCCCAGTCAGTCCAGATAGTAACTTTTGTTCAAGAGCGTAATGGTTCAAGTGTGTGCAGTGATACGGAAGAAAAAGATCTTTCACTAAACCTTTAAAAATCACAATGAGTTTGCACAAATAATTGGCTTTTCCTAGCATACGCATACAAGCAAGGTGTGCATGGGGAGGTTACACTGACACACACCTATAGGCAAGGTGTTTGTGTGGTAGAGACACTGGGTGAAGCAGATATGTTGCCAACTCAGCCATGTCCACACTCTCACCTGGACATTCCATTGGACACGATCACACAATGATCATCACTGGTGAAAGCCACCCGGCCGACAATAGACTCTGGTTCATTACTCTTTGCTAAATCTAATATGGTATGTCCCCCGAAATGCACCTTTCCATGTTCTCCAGAGATGCTGCACTGATTTACTCCAGCGCTTAGTGTCTATCTTTGACAAGCTCCCTTGGTTGTTTCAGGAACTTACTGTTACAAAAAAAACTTTGAAAGAACTCTTGGAAGTCACTCGTGGTAGCTGTGACAACATTGGCAACCAGAACACACAGTCTCAGCTCCATCTACATTTGCACTTTCAGTCATTCACTTGGTTCCCTTATTCTCAATGCAGCTGTGTAAATAATGCTTGTTTGGGCCACATTCATACCTCTGACTGCTTTATTCACTTATTTTCCTCTTGTCTTTGGAGGGTTTTTTTCATTCGCTTTCAGTTCTCGCTTTACCTGCGTGGCATTTCTGTCTTTTTCTTTTGGAACTGTAACTTGTGCTGCTTTTTTTGTGCCTCCCAACCCCATTCTCCTGCCTTCTCCTTATAACCATTGACGTGCTTACTAATCAAGAATTTATCAATTTCCACTTGTAAAAATACCCAATGACTTTACCTCCATAGCCATCTGTTTCCACAGATTCGCCACTCTCTGGCTAAAGAAATGGCTCCTCATCTCCATTCTAAAGATATATCCTTTTGTTCTGAGGCTGTGCCCTCTGGTCATTAGTGAAAGCATCCTCTGTACATCCACTCCATCTAGACATGGCTCTGGTAATTATACAGAAATTATGACCCTTGTTGGACCAATGTTCTTTATCTTAGCCACAACATGCTGGAGTAACTCAGCTGGACAGGCAGCATCTCTGGAGAGAAAGAATGGGTGCCGTTTCAGGTCATTATCTTGGCTCCAATTTACTTTCTCTTTCCTTTGTAATTGTTCTTAAATAATCTAAAACATGTGCTTCATTAATTTTCTATCTTGTAGGATTTTATTGTGCTCACTAACATGCAGCCAAGAATAAGACACTGAAAGAATTTTAAATATTTTTGCATTAATTTTATTAGAATTATTACACTAAATGGCATTTCCCTTTCATTCCTCCATCCCAAATTCGCACTACTTGTTTATGACTCCCTCTACTTGTAACCATGGATTATTGTACACATTATAACATAGTTTACACATCAGTTTAAAACTACGTAACTTTAGGTTGATGAAATCAATGAAAAATCACTCTGGGTCATTTCAAAATTAATATTTATACTAATGATAAAGCCTTGAAAATGTCAATCATTTTCACTGAGGCGGAGAAGATTAGATAGGATTAAATTATTCCATAATTCTGAAAGGTTTAAAGAGGGTTTTCACTGTGCCAATAGTCCGAGTCATTGTCATTGAGTCACACAGTACGGACACAGGCCCTTTGACCCAACTTGCCCCTGCTGACCCACTGTCCCACTTTCCCGCGTTAGTCACGAATTCTCCTGAGTTATTCACGAATTCTCCCGAGTTTTCAAACTCGCAGAATGTTCGTAACGAGTCCGTAGGAGGCCGTAGGAGTCCGTGGATATATCGTAGCGGCTCGTTATGCCAGCCTTAGGTACTCGGGCTATTTTTTTACTCGTGGACATTTTTCATCAGGCTGGAAAAAAGTCCCGACTTACCTGATGCCCCGAGTACCTACGGCTGGCATAACGAGCCGCTACGATATATCCACAGACCCCTACGGCCTCCTACGGATTTGTTAGGAACATTCTGCGAGTTTGAAAACTCAGGAGAATTCGTGAATAACTCAGGAGAATTCGTGAATAACTCAGGAGAATTCGTGAATAACTCGGGAAAGTGGGACAGGCCCTTCAGTCACTGCATCTAAGCTGACATTTGGCCCATGACCTTTCTTATCCATGCAGAAGTCCAAGTTGATGAAACAATTTCAGGCTGAATATGAACACAGGAAGAACAAAAGTGGAAGTTCAAAGATAATGTTTCTGACTTGTAGGTTAAAAGACGGCTTAAATGTAACTCATGCTGCAGAAATTGATATTAACACTTCAGGTCTTTATCTAGGGCAAATTGATAGATTTAAATGATGTGAACCCAGAAAGATGAACATGGTTTGACCGGATGTTATGAGACAGTGAATGTCTGGTGTCCCACTCAACCAGGGAAGAAGAGAACCACCCCTCATTCTTTATCTCTCTATATCTATATCTTGTTCTACATCTCTCTATAATCATCGTCTATATCTCTCGTTTCCCTTTCCCCTGACTCTCAGTCTGAAGAAGGGTCTCGACCCTAGACGTCACCGATTCCTTTTCTCCAGAGATGCTGCCTGACCCGCTGAGTTACTCCAGCATTTTGTGTCTAAATTTAGTTTAAAGCAGCATCTGCTGTTCCTTCCACCTCATTCTTTTAAATGGTACTTTGTTTCTTTTCTTATTTTTTATTCTTCTAGTTATTTACTTTTATCCCTGTATCCCCCATTGCCCCTCTCTTCTTAATGCTGCCTCTTTGATGGTGCATTAATCTGTCCTAATATGTGTCTTTGTGACTCGGTGTCAGCTGCTGTTTGATGCATCCTCTCATTTACTGACGGGCTCCAGTAGTTCAAGCTGCTGTTGACATGCAAGTTGTCACTGCCTTTGTGAAAAGATGCTTGAGAATAATGTGTGATGGGTGGGAGTAGGAGCACAAGATTGGACTTGCCAACATCGACCTAGCCTTGAAGGGCTGTAAGGGGAGTTTCTAAGTAGTGGCGGTTAGCAAATCTAAAAACTATTTAGAAAAGATCCTTTGAATTCTTCACTGAGTGTAACACAAAAGAAAATTATGTTACCAAATGTTGTCTAATTTTGTCCTGAGTGTAATCTGAATCATTTATATCCTACATATTAGAGTTTAGAATTTGGAGATACAGCATGGAAACAGGCCCTTCGGCCCACTGAGTCCACACCGACCACCGATCACCCGTACACTAGTTCAATGTTATCTCACTTTCACATCCAATCCCTAAACACCAGGGATTTACCAATTTATAGAGGCCAATTAACCTACAGTTGCAGACCTACACTTCTTTGGGATGTGGGAGGAAAGTGGAGCATCTGGAGGAAACCCACATAGCCACAGGGTGAACGTGCAAACCACACAGACAGCACCCGCAGTCAGGATCTAACTCGGGTCTCTGGTGCTGTGAGGTAGCTGCTCTACCCAGCTGCGTCACTGTGCTGCCCTATTTTACTTCCCAGGTACAGTCACCACTGTCATGCTGATGAACAAGGGTTGTCAGATTAAAATATTAATTACTGATTCTCTGAAAAAAATCTATATTAATTATTTGTTCAGATTTCTGTATGAAATTTGACGTATCATTGCTCAATTCAAGGTTCAGCAAATGAACAGTGTGGAGACGAACCCTTACACGGTGGCCTCGATGAAGAGCAGGCACTTACTTTGATGGTGGCTTTTTGTTCAGTAAGGATATTGAGGGATAAGAGATTAGAGATAGATGTCAGTTTAGGTGGAGTTTCCCAAATCAGCTGCATATGCAGAAATTCATATATGATTATTTTTGGAAGGTAATATTAAATACAGATATTGTTCACGTATGTACAGGTACATGTCCACATAACCTCAGTGTACTTAAATATTATTGATGTGGACCATGCACTCGCTCTCTATACACTGATGAAGATCAACTGTGATGGAGATCACAGATATTGTTCACATCTGTACAAGTCTGCATAGCCTCAATGTACTTAAAGATCATTGGGGCAGGACATGCACTCACACTCCAAACACTGATGAAGATCAACTATTCATGTTGCCTACCCATGTCCTCCAGAGATGCTGCCTGGTCCTGAGTTTTACCCTGGACATTAGTTATGATTTGCCTGATTTAAAAAGGAGATACAACATGCCCTGACTGCTCTGACAAGTCCATGTGGTTGCTGCTTTAATTGATCCATTGCACCTTTCATGGTTATGTTTCTTAGTTTAATTCTGGGACTGCTGCCAGTGCCAGGGCTGTTTGTGACCAAACGTTTCATGGCAGTATTGGCTGAAGAAATAATACGAATGGCAATGAAGCATTGTAAATAGGACGCATTGATTTGATGGCACAACAAACTTAAAAATGGATGTTTACCAATTGTATTGGCTTCCCTGAATATTTTTAGGAATACACTATATTTCTGAAACAAAAGAGAAGTCACTATGGCTGCAGGAACTAAAGACCTGCAATTATGATCAGCTGGGCAAGTGGGATGAGCAATAGTTGATGGAGTTTAATGCAGATGTGAATGAGGTGTTGCATTTTGGAAGTCTAACCCGGGCAGGAGCATGACCTACACAGTGAATGGCAGGGCCCTGGGAGATGTAGAGCAGAGGGATCTAGGAATGCAGGTAATTAGTTTCCTGAAAGTGGTGTCAAAGGTAGATAGAGGGGTCAAGTAGACTTTTGGATCTTTGGCCTTCATCAGTCAGGGTTTTGAGTGTAGAACTTGGGATGTTGCAGTTGTACAAAATGTTGGTGAGGCCTCATTTGGAATATTGTGTTTAGTTTTGATCACCCTGCTATTGGAAGGATATTGATAAACTGGAAAGAGTACAGAGAAGATTTACGAGGATGGTGCCAGGACTTGTGGACCTGAGCTACATGGAGAGGATGGGCAGGCTAGGACTTAATTTCTTGGAGTGCCGGATGCTGAGGAGTGATTTGATAGAGGTGTATAAGATCATGAGGGCAATAGATAGTGTGAATGCACAGTGTCTTTTACCCACAGAAGGGGAATCAAAAAACAGGTTTAAGGTGAGAGGGAAAAGATTTAAAGGGAATCCGAGGGGCAACCTTTTTCACACAGAGGGTGGTGGGTATATGGAACGAGATGCCAGAGGAGGTAGTTGAGGCAGGTACCATAACAACATACACTTGCACAGATTCATGGATAGGAAATGTTTGGAGGGATATGGGCCAAATGCGGACAAGTGGGACCAGTGTAGATGGAGCATTCTGGCTGCCATGGTGCAGGATGGGCCTGTTTCCGTGCTGTATGACTTTATGACTCCATCCCTCTGCCTCTACAAGTGGATTGTCAAATAATGTTTATTGCTGAAGGGAAATAATCTTTTCAATTGAGAAGATCTGATGATGTCCGAGGAGGACAAAAATAGCTGCGTCTGCTTTAGGCAATTGTGCACAATTACAATCAGCAGCAGATGCCAGACATGTTGTATCTTCACTCTGTTAATCCCACTTTTAATTATAATTGCTTTCCATTTAATCGTATGAAAGCAACTTTCTTCCCCCAGCTCTCTGCAAGTGGATTAGGACAAAGTACACCTTCAAAGAGACGCAACAGTGAGGTGACACCATCAGTGTCACCTTGGGTCTCTGTTAAGGCTTATTTGGGGAAATTCTTGTGTTCGTCACCTGTGCACAGCCTGGCGGGGTAAATCACACACACACACACATTGTCGATCCCTCCTGATTTGAATACCATCTCAATCTGCAGAATGAAAATCAGTGCTTTTTACATCGGCAAAGGCTGTGCTTAATCAAGTGACCACCCAGAGGCTGCTGAACCTGGAAATTCCATTCTAGAGGATGTGTTTAAGAGATGTCTAAAGTTAACCGGAAATAAGCCTTGATTCTGACTATTATAGCCTTGTTTCGAACTCTCATTCCAAACTCAGCTCCAATTCACCACAGCTCCGTAATAAGTACAATTGCTTCTCAAGCATGGCCTGAATCTGTATAAAGGAGTGTACAAACAGCTTACAATTCACATGCACCTATTAAAACTTGACCTTATTAATTATTATTGCCTTCTCCAATTTTTGTTTGGTGCAGATTCCAAAGTCATCTAGTTTGGCAAGTAATGTCACGCAGTATCGTTCCTCACCATTCCTTTATACTCGTCATTTATTGATGCAATTCATCCAATTTAACTGCTGCCAGAGGGTATTCTTAATTCCGTAATTGGCTTTGACATGAAGAAAGTAATCTGATTATGAAATCATCTGAGCGTGAGTCAACTCTCCCCATGTGTGTTTTGTGAATCAGTAGCAGCGTAGATTCCTCTGGTTGGAATCACTTTCTTCTTGCTTGGATAACTTGGGGCGGAAGTGACGCAGCCGTAGAGCTGCTGCCTTACAGCACCAGGGACCTGGGTTCGATCCCGACTACGGGTGCTGTCTGTATGGAGCTTTTATGTTCTTCCCCTGACCTGCCTGGGTTTTCTCCAGGTGCTCTGGTTTCCTCCCACACTCCAAAGACGTACAGGTCTGTAGTTTAATTGGCTTCGGTAAAACAAATTGTAAATTATCCCTAATGTGTAGGATGGTGCCAGTGTACAGGTAATTGATGGTCGGTGTGGACTCAGTGGCCAAGGGTCTATTTCTGCGCTGTATCTTTAAAATCTAACATGGGTTTGGGAAAATGTGTCAACCATGGTTGCAATGAATAGTTTAGAAACAAATATCACCAGCACAATTGCGTTGATATTAATGTTTGGGGACATTCAAACATAGGGTGGCACAGTAGCGAAAGGGGAGCATTGCAGCGCCAGAGAGCAGGTTCGATCCTGACTAAGGGTGGTGTCTGACTAAGGGTGGCGTTTGCACATTCTCTCTGTGACCATGTGAATTGTCCCTAGTGTGTGTAGGATTGTGCTAATGTGCGGGGATCGCTGATCGGCATGGACTCGGGTGGGCCGAAGAGCCTGTTTCCATGCTGTATCTCTAAATTAAACTAAGTTAACACGGCCATCGTTTTCAGATCTGGCGTAAATCATACAGCATAGAAAGCCAAAGCCCAGGATTGTCTCCGTGACTAGTGGTCTTTCTTCTCAGTTATAATCATTGTTAATCATTGATGTGTGCCAATGCACAAGGAGCTAGTCAATGCCAGACCTGCATCACTGGGGCAGTACACTTCCATGCCAAAAGCAAACAGAACTTTCAGGAAAGAAGTCAGACACCAAGTGCTGGAGTAACTCAGCTGGTCAGGAAGCTTCTCTGGGGAACATGGATTGACGATGTTTTGGGTCTGGATCCTTTGTAGCTCTACATCCACATCTCACTGAGGTGCAAGCCCTTCATATGTCTTGCCTTAGTAAACCAGCATCTGCAGTTCCTTGTTTCTACTTGTGAATTTAGTGTAATTCACTGCAGATAAAGAGAATGAGTCACACCTACAGGACACCATCTCCTACTGAAACAGTTGATCTTCGTTGACTTACTGAAACATTACCTAGTGAGTTAGGTAGATAGTAATAATAGTGAAGAATTCAGGGCCAAAGAAGCCATTAATCACAATACTAAAACTGATTGGACCTTCTGTAGATATGAGATTCCAAATGTTGGAATCTTGAGCAAAACACAATGTGCTGAAGGAACTCAGTAGGTCAGGCAGAAATATAAAATACCTTTTGCAGCCCCATTGGCTGTATGATAATAAACCACTTAATGGGCAGTAAGGCTGCTTTACAAATTGAGGCATGAACCGTATTCTACCACATTTAAAAGTAAATTCCATTCTCAGAACTAACAAACAGCGGTGAGTTAAATTTAACTTAGTTTAGTTTTTAGATAAAGCATGGAAACAGGCCATTCGGCCCACCAAGTCCATGCTTACCAGCAATCATCTGTACACTAGTTCTATCCTAGAGTTGCTGCCTTACAGCGCCAGAAACCCAGGTTCGATCCTGACGTCGGGTGTTGCCTGTGTGGAGTTCAAACGTTCTCCCTGTGACCGCATGTGTTTTCTCCGGGTGCTCCGGTTTCCTTCTACATCCCAAAGACGTGCAGGTTTGTAGGTTAACTGGCTTCTGTAAATTATCCCTAGTGTAGAGGATTGAACTAGTATTCGGGTGACCGCTGGTTGGCGCGGTCTCGATGGGCTGAAGGGCCCTGGTTCCACGCTGTACCTCCAAACTCAACTAAACAACAGAAGGCACCACCTGTGCAAGCAGCAATCTTGTAGTGATGATGCCATCTGATGCCTCTGGCACTCAGGCATGCCCACGAGGGTTAGTCATGTTGAGACATTGCATCAGTGACAGCTCACGGAAGAGTTATGCATTGATCTGCAACAGCAATTCCTACCTCCGCAGCACGTGCACAATCACAGCTTTAAATTCAGGGCTTTTCCCTAATGTGGGCAGGAAAAGAGCTTCTTGTGTAATCTGCACATATTCTCAAGATGGTCAAAAGATGAGGATGCCTTACTCGGGAAAGCAGCCAACAAAATCAAGATCCATTCAAACCACGGTCATTCCTTCATCTCGACTCTCCAGTCAGGCAGAGGATACAGTAACGTGAAAGCACGTACCACCAGATTCATGAAAGGCTCTTTCCCCACTGTTATCAGATTACTGAATCGTCCTCTCATAAAAGTGTAGTTGTCAACTGATCTTCCAACCTACCTCATTGTGCACCTTCTACTTTTTTTCAATCTGCACTTTCTCTGTAAATCTATATTACTAAAAGTCTCATCTTGACCATTTCCTGTTGCACTGCATATTGATTTTAGAAAAAAAAACGCTTCCACTTACGGCTGTGATTTTTGGCCATCTTACTCAGAGTCCCCCTCCGCTGGTCAGGACAAGAGGATTTTTCCGATCGATGAAAAATAAAAGACTTATTAAGGTGTAAAAAATGTTGAGATTCTCTCTCCTGAAGGCCATGCCCCCTCCGGAGGGACCATAAAACCCGGAAGAGTGGAGGTGCCTCAGTTCTCTGCAAGATGGGGGAGCGAGAGGTCGCGATTCTCTGTCTGAGCTGTGAATAACACTGAACACATGTCTACTAAACCGTGAGTGGTTTTACTGACCTGTCAGTGCCCTTAATGTGGTTTAAAAATGTAGTTTGAAAATGCAAAAGTGTGTTTTGGTTTGAAAGTGCTAAAGCTGTGTTGCCTTTGGTTTGAAAATGCTAAAGCTGTGTTGCCTTTGGTTTGAAAATGCTAAAGCTGTGTTGCCTTTGGTTTGAAAATGCTAAAGCTGTGTTGCCTTTGGTTTGAAAATGCTATAGCTGCCTTGCCTTTCGTTTGAAAATGCTAAAACTGCCTTGCCTTTGGTTTGAAAATGCTAAAGCTGCCTTTGGTTTGAAAATGCTAAAGCTGCCTTGCCTTTGGTATGAAAATGCTAAAGCTGCCTTGCCTTTGGTTTGAAAATGAGAAAGCTGCCTCGCCTTTGGTTTGAAAATGCTGAAGCTGCCTTGCCCTTGGTTTGAAAATGCTAAAGCTGCCTTGCCTTTGGTTTGAAAATGCTAAAGCAGCCTTGCCTTTGATTTGAAAATGCTAAATCTGCCTTGCCTTTGGTTTGAAAATGCTAAAGCTGCCTTGCCTTATTAAAGTTGCCTTGCCTTCTATATAATTAAAAGTCTAATCTTGACCACTTCCTGTTTGCGCTTTCGATTGATTTTAGAAAAATCGCTAGCACGTACGGCTGTGATTTTTGGCCATCTTACTCAGTCCCCCTCCGTTCATCAGGTGCTGAGGGTTTTTCCCATCGATGAAAAATAAAAGAGTTATTAGTGTTTAAAAAATGTTGAGATTCTCTCTCCTGTCAATCGCGCCATGAAGGCCACGCCCCTTCTGTTGGGAGGGGCTATAAAACCCAGAAGTGTGGGCGTGGCTCAGTCTCTGCAAGATGGGGAGGGAGAGGTCATGATTCGCTGTCTTTAGTGGCCTTGCACCCTGCTTGAAATGGTGTGAAACTGCACTTGAATTTGGTGGCCTTGCACCCTGCTTAAAGTGGTATGAAACTGCACTTGAATTTGGTGGCCTTGCACCCGGCTTGAGATGGAATTTCAAGGAATAGCTGTGAGTCAACTGCCAGCCCACCAGCCGTGAGTGAGTGAGCTGCCAGCACAACAGGCTTGAGTGAATGAGCCGTCAGTCCAAGAATCCATTCGGCCCACAATGTCCATACTAGCCCTCGAAACCAGTCCCTTCAGCCCACAACACCCATACTAGTGCTTCAGAAAGCCCCCCCCCTCCACTGGCCACCAATATGGGAATTGGTGGAGAGGTGGATTATTGAATTGGGAGACCAGCCCTCCCGTGTGATGCTAGGACCCAACGGGTCCCACTTAGTCTAGTGCTACACTATAACACTCTACCATATAGTCTGCACGCTGGTATTTTTCTCTTTGTACTGCCTCTTGTACTTGTGTATAGCTTAATTGTACTTGTGTACATTGTGATCTGACTAGTTAGCATACAAAGAAAAGCTTCTCTCTGTATCTCGGTACACGTGACAATAAACCAATACAGAAGCCAGTCAAGATCTGAGCCTCACCATTCAAGATCTGAGCCCCACCAGGCAAAGGAACATGAAACATATGTAAACTACATAGTACACAGATAAACTCAGCCGTAGTACACTTCCTCTTCTTTCACGCAGAATATATCTTGTCCTACAAAATTTCAACAAAAGGTTTATGTTGACATTCAGCACGGTGAGTACAACCCTGATTTATTGGTAGGAATATGAATCAAGGTTACAGGCACCCTCAGTCTCAGACTCTTCTGATATTTTATTATCAAAATCAATTATCAGAAAAGCAACCATGTCATGACACCGACACTGGGTCTGCAGACTTCCCTGTGGGGAACACGGCAGAATTATAGAGCACAAAGTGCTGGAGTAACTCAGGCAGCATCTTTGCCTGACCCGCTGAGTTACTCCAGCACTTTGTGTTCTACTCAAGATTCCAGCATCAGCAGTTCCTCACATCCACAACAGACCATAAATGGCCAGACCACAGAAGGCCAGAACTAACATTGGGTGAGATGTTGGGTATCACGATGAGGTACCCGACCGATGTCTCGAGCTCCCTTACATAATGTAAATGAGGCCCAGTTTCACTCACACTCTGGACCAATCTGCAAACCAATTGCTTGACAACCTTGAAACAAAGTCTAGGAAGAAACCGAATATCCCGTCACACTCCCCATTACCTCCTTCAATACGGGTTTGGTGTAACAGATGGACATGTATTGTCTTTCTATTCCCCACCCCAGGGTGGCATGCTGGCACAGCAGTAGAATTGCTGCCTTACAGCCGGGACTGACCCGGGATCGTTCCTGACTACGGGTGCTGTCCGTATGGAGTTTGTACGTTCTCCCCGTGACCTGCGTTGGTTTACTCCGGGTGCTCCGGTTTCCTCCTACACCCCAAAGACGTACAGCTTTGTTGGCTAATTGGCTTTGGTAAAAAAAAAAAAAATTGTCCCTGGTGTGTGTAGGATAGTGTGTAGGATAGTGTTAGTAAGCGGGGATCGCTGGTCGGCGTGGACTCGGTGGACCAAAGGGCTTATTTCCACGCTGTACCTCTAACCTGTATCTAAACCAAACAAAACCCCCTCCCCCATCCCTGCCCCTGCAAACAACCTGAAGAAGGGTCCAGAAACGTCACCCAGCAGTGATCTCCAGAGTTCCTGCCTGACCCGTTGTGTTACTCCAGCACTTTATGTCTTTCTATGTATTGTATTTGAAACCTAATAGAATAAATATTTCCAATATCACAGCAACCACAGGAATAGGAAACAGCACCTTGATTTACGCACTAAGGAGGTAAGTAAAACTGAAATGAAATAAATTTAGCTTCCTTTACATTTTCCTACTAGTTTTCTGAGAGAGTTGACATCTTCTCATAACATGTTGGTGGTCTTTATATTCATTCAGCCTTTTTATTCAGATCATAGAACACAGCATCCGGACCTATGTTGATATCAGTGCTGAGGTGGCACAGTAGCACAATGGCAAAGTTGCTGCCTTACAGTGCCCGAGACATAGGTTCAATCCTGACCATGGGTGCAGTCTGCACAGAGTTTGCTCAATCTTCCTGTGACTGCATGGGTTTCCTCCTACTTTCCAAAAACATACAGGTTTGTAGGTTAATTGTATTCTGTAAATTGTAAATTGTCCCTAGTGTGTAGGATAGAGCAAGTGTACAGGGTGATCGCTGGTCGGCGTGAATATGGTGGGCCGAAGGGCCTGTTTCGTCACTGCATCTCCAAAGTATGAAGTCCTTCTTCAATGCTACAAAGGTGACTTGGCATCAAATGACAGTAACGTGGGCATTAAAATGTCGATCTGTTGATATGCGCTCAACAGAACAGAAGTGGCATAATGGGTATACGTGGGAGCCACCCAGCAAGTATGAGTGCAGTAACTTGAGTGAGAACTCCCTTTACAGGGAGCAGTTATCTACATCATTCTAGGTCATGTTAATGTTAAATTTCTCCATTGCTGGAACTTAATAACTCACCTTGTAAAAATACTCTTTAACATATAAACAGTAGTTACTTTAGAATGGCATTACATGTGCACCTGTTTCCAGTGCAGAACATAGCTATCTATCAGCAGAATGACGATGTAATATTATACTGGCCTCTTAATAGCATTTATTAGAAAACCCTTCACTCTATTATACAAACTGTTTGAAATGTAGAAGGAGTTGTATTGCCTAACTTTAACAAAATGTCCATCAAACCAAATTAACATTCAATGTTCTCTCTTTTGTTGAAAATTTAGAAAGGGCAATCATTATTCCGATGAAAAGCAAAATAGGTTATAGGAGTACTTTGTGTTTCTTCTAATGGTGAACTCACTAGATTTGTAACTGGATCAATCAGTGTCTGTTTCAAGCAAACACTGGCTTGACCTGGTATAGATTGCACTCATCATCTCTTCTGGATGAAATCTGCTTCGTATCCAGTTTGAACTCAGCCTTTTCACTAATTCTTCACAGCACGGGTCAAGAATGATGTAAATCTATGGCATTGGCATGGAGGCGATTCAGCAGCATGGGTCCAGAGTGGGGAACCCCAGTTATAATCATTGATGAAACTTTAACTCCTTGGAGCAAAAGGACTGGGAGAGGTTTGATGGATGTTTAAACCCACATTGTAAATCAAGGGAAACAGTTTCCAGTGGTCAAAGTGAGGGCACAGATTTGAGATGATTAGCAACAGGAATTAGAAGTGACGTGTGTATTTTTTTGCACAAGCAGTTAAGATTTGGAATGCAGGGTCTGAACTGGCTGTTCAGTCATGGCTTTCACAAGGCAACTGGATAAAGAATAGTAGAAGTAAAACATATCAGAAATATGAGCAAGGAGCAAGAATGAGGGAGTGAGACGAGACTGATTTGACTCCATAATGATCAGCACACACTTGCTGTGCCGACTGCCTTTTCTTCTGTGCTGGCTGCTGCTAGCATTCTATACTTTTATAATCTCAGGGGCCAGGATTGCCTGCCAGGTTGCAAACATCTTGCACCAGAAAAATAATGACACAAGAGTGCAGATCTCCCAAACTGATTTTCTGGCTTTGACGGTAGAAATCAAATGGGGTGGAATTTAGGAACAAACAGTCTCGGATACAATCCCTGCTTGATTTTAGGCTCGTGGAAAACAACTCGACCCAACAGAGTTCGACAACAAAATTTACAAGAGCATCATTAAGGGGCCCAAACTCATTTTCCCAATATTTAAAAAGAAAAATCACATAGTCTGTTTTTTTTCCCCTGAGGACTTTTTTATTTGTATTGGACAGAGCTTGAATAACCCTAATTAAGGGGCGAAGGCTCTTCATCATATTGCAATTTTAATTTCAAGTTACGCTACTACAGTTTAGGTATTTTAATCGCACTCTACGACAATGTTTTCAATGAATCATGGCTAATCTTAAGGTTGGCTCCAAAACAAAATTAAATACTCTTCACAGAATTTCTTTGCAAGTAAAATATTATGGGGAGGTAAGTGCCAGGACTCGAGGGCCTGAGCTATAGGGAGAGGTTGAGCAGGATAGGACTCTATTCCTTGGCCAAAACGGGAGGATGAGGGGCGATCTTATAGAGGTGTACAAAATCATGAGAGGAAGAGATTAAGTAAAGGCAGAGTCGCTTGTCCAGTGTAAGGGAATCAAGAACCAGAGGACATAGGTTTAAAGTGAGGAGGGAATAATTTAATAGGAACCTGATGGGTCCCCCTTTTTACACAAAGGGTGATGGGTATATGGAACAAGCTGCCCGAGCTGCCAGAGGAGGTAGTTGAGGCAGGTACTATTGCAACATTTAAGAAACAATGGCAGGTGGGACTAGTGAAGGTGGGACATGTTGGTTGATGTGGGCAAGTTGGGCCCAAAGGCCTGTTTCCATTCTGTATTACTCTCCTACTCTATGTCTCTAATAGGAACACAAGCCAGGGCCTCAAACAGCAGTGATTGAAGGTAAAATTAATGATGATTTACTTTGAAATGCTAAAAAAATACTACTTTAATCACAATTAACAGAAGAAAACTATAAGGACCAATATACAAGAGAGTTCAAGAGTTCAAGAGACATTTATTATCACATGCACCAATTGGTACAGTGAGATTTGAACCATACAAATAAAAAGAACACAATACACGATAGAATTTAACATGAACATCCCCACACAGCAGAATCAACGTTTCCCACTGTGAGGGAAGGCAATAAAGTTCAGTCCTCTTCCTCTTTGTTCACCCGTGGTCGGGGCCTTCAGGCCATCTCGCCGGGATGATCGGAACTCCGGTGTTGGAACGGAGAACACTCTCAACGGCTTGGAGTTTCCAAATCGGCCACTTCCTACCAGAGACCACGGCTCCCGAAGTCCACAGGCCGAGCTGGGCGGAGATTCATTGCTGGTGACCAGGGGGTCCCAGGACTGCGATGTTAAAGTTAGCGCCGCCCGCGGCTGGAAGCTCCGCAAACCACAGCTCCACGGTGTTAAATAGCAGTCCCAACACTCCGGAACGCCACACGGCGATCCCCGGTACGGCATCGTCCCGCTCCGCGATGGAATTCAGTGCTGCGCCGCCGCTGAAGCTCTGGCCGGTCTCCGGCAGGAAAGGCCACGCCAATCCAGTTGGTAGGCCGCGAGGAGGGAGCGAAGATGCGACTCGGAGAAAAGACGCATCCTCGACCAGGAAGTGACTGAGAAAACGGTTTCTCCCTCGCCCCACCCCCGCCCCACCCCCCACATAAAAAAGTCTAAAAGACCTCCAAAAACAATCTTTTAGACAGACTAAAAATAACAAAAAGAATGAAAGGATGGACAGCTGCTGGCGAGGCTGCTGCACGCGGCGCCACCCGATGACGCCACCCGATGACCGGATACACAAGAGGTGGACTATCTTATCATGACATAGCTACAAATCTATACCCCCTACATGTTGCCCGTGACAGGACAATGGCTGACCCTAGTTGTCCTGCTAGTTCTACTGTGCGCATTCTATCCCTTCGTTATCACCTCCTCCACAGCCAACAATGGACCATTGTGGGCCCCATTGTTGGTCATCGGCACCAACTCTGATTTGTTCTGAACCCTTTCATACCTCTAATTTCCCTCTCCCCGAACTCTCAGTCTGAACTAGGGCCTTGACCCGAAACATCACCTAATTCCTTTTCTCCAGAGATGCTGAGTTACTCCAGCATATTTGTGTCTATCTTCAGCAGACTCCAGGTCAGTATTAGATTAGTTCCAAAACTCTGCCAACCTATTCCAGGATATTTACACCTCATTAACCGGTATGTCCCTTATGTACCAGGACTGAGTATGCAATTCAAATTATCAATAAGAATAATAAATATAGATTTTTAATGTGAGAGGGGAAAGATTTAATCAGAATCCAGGGTGGCAACTTTTTCACACAAAGGGTGGTGGCTATATGGAACGAGCTGCCAGAGGTGGTAGTTGAGGCAGGTATATTTAAAAGACATTTGGGCAGATACAAGGATAGTAAAAGTTTAGGATGTAGGCCAAATACGGGAAGATGGGACAAGTGTAGAGAGGACATCTTGGTCTGCATGGGCAAGTTGGGCCGAAGGGCCTGTTTCAATGACTCTAGACCATGAGTCTATGACTCTAAGATGCTGGTACTATATGCAGATCAGACAGCATCAGTGGAGAGGGAAACAGAGAGAATGACCCACCAAGTATCTCCAGCATTTTTAGTTTTACAGAATTCCTACATTAACAGTTTTCTTTTTAACTTTTCATCTGACAACAAAGGTATCTGAATAAGAAAATAAATCCTGTTGGGCGACAGCATTGTAACTCAGGTTTAATGCCACTGGTTCTGGTCAGTTCCATATTAAATTACTCGCAATAACATCCAGTGACCAGTTATTCATGTTGCAATCCTCAGAAGAGTGTGCCCCTAACATTATGTAACCAGATTATGTGTATCCCTCCACTAACTATGGAAAACAGAGGAAAGAAATCAAATTTTAAGTGGTAGATGCAAAATGCTGGAGTAACTCATCGGGTCCGACAACATCTCTGGAGAAAAGGAGTAGGTGACATTTCTGGTCAGGACCCTTCTTCAGACTTCTTGACCCAAACGTCACCTATTCCTTTTCTCCAGCGATACTGTCCGACCCACTGAGTTAACTCAATTTTTTAATGTTTATCTTTGGTTTAAACCAGCAACTGCAGTTCTTTCCTACTCATTTCAAGTTGTGTCCATTCTTAACCACTTCAATTTAGCACAAAATCTACCAAATACCTATGTTGGTGAGGATCGTGCTTGCAAAGCCAATACTAACCACAGAAGATGGTGGTAAGCTAAATTCTTCATCCACTCCAGTCCCTCTGGTGAGGGCTTTCTCACAGGGCTTTACGAAGGGTTCTGAGAGGCAATGATGAAGGGACAGAGATATACTCCTTGGACAGAGGGGAGAGAAACCTGTAGTGATGGTAGACAAAAAGTGTTGGGGTAACTCAGCGGGTCTTCTTCCTTCAGAAGGGTGTGAAGAAGGGTTCTGACCCAAAACGTCACCCATCCTTTTTCACCAGAGATGTAGCCTGATCCGCCGAGTTACTCCAGCACTTTATGTCTGATCTTTGTAATAAACCAGCATCTGGCGGTCATTTGTATTCACCTGTAGTGATGGTGTTCCCTTGTACTTCTTGGTGGGAGAGGTTGTGGAATTGGAAGGCACTGCTGGAGTAGCCCTGGTGACTAACTGCAGAGCATTTTGTGGATGGGCCGAATGGTTGCAAAGCATGCAAGTTTAACAGAGGGTCTGGGCACCACGCACCCAGGCCGTGTTGGTGTTGGACTCATTGTCTCATTCCTGCCTTCAGTCCCTTCCAGATCCCAAAACACCAATCACAGTATTAAATCTATAAAATAGAAGCTTGATCCACAAAATTAGAGATAGTGCACAGCGCGCCACCAATGTCAAATTAACATTTCTGCATTTATAAAAAATTCTTCTAACTCCATGATTCCATTTGGCCTGCACAGTGGCACAATGGATAGAGCTGCTGCCTCACAGCGTCAGACCCAGGTTCAATCCTGCCCTTGGTTGCTGACTGTGTGGAGTTGGCATGTTCTCTTAGTGACCTCGTGGGTTTCCTCCCGGTGTTCCGGTTTTCTCCTGCATTCCAAAGATATGGGTGTTTATAGTTTAATTGGACCTCTGTAAATTGCCATCAGTGTGTAGGGAGTGGATGAGAAAGTGGAATACCATAGAACTAGTGTGAATGGGTGATCGGTGGTCAGCATGGACTCGGTGGGCCGAAGCACCTGTTTCCATGCTGTATCTTTCGCTCAATCGATTCCCCTCCCCAGTGGTCTATAGTTGAGCCTCACCTAGATGGTGCTTGTGGCCGTTGCCAGTGAGACCGAGCCTGACACTGATGACAGATCTATGGGTGAACCTACTGAGGACAAGCTTCTGGTGTCCATTTGCCAACATGCCCAAGGACCAGCTGGGTTGCTCTCTGACCTCCAAGGCGCCCAGTAATTTCTGAATAATATACCTTCCCCCGATTATTGTGAATAAGTGGGCAGCACAGTGGTGCAGCGGTAGAGAGTACCTGCCTCACAGTGCCAAAGACCTGGGTTCGATCCCGACCTCTGCTGCTGTCCGTGTGCCCACATGGGTTTCCTACGGGTGCTCCGGTTTGCTCCCATATTCCCAAAGATGTTCCAGTTTGTAGGTTAATTGGCTTTTATAAAGTGTAAATTGTTCCTTGTGTGTTGGATAGTGCTAATGTACGCTGGTCTGCGCAGACACGGCGGGCCGAAGGGCTGTACCTCTAAGTCTGAAGTCTAAAGTAAAAAGGAAAAATTGAAACATCTTGGTTTTAACCATCACAGCCCTTCTGCCACATTCCTCTGGCAGTCTCTCCGATGCAACCACAAATTAGGCAGGAAAGTTGTAAGTTTCAGATGCAAGGGCTTAACAAAGTAAACCAAGCTAAACCAAGTTCTCAAAGAAACACCAACTACAGTGTTTGCTTTGAGATTACTGCATGCTCCCCACACTGTAACTGGAGATGTTGCTGGGAGTGGTACAGTGGCGCAAGTGGTAGAGCTGCTGCCTCGCAGCTCCAATGACCTGGGTTCAATCCTGGCCTTCGGTGAGGTCTGTGTGGAGTTTGTATGTTCTCCCTGTGACTGCACGGGTCTCCAAGGGTGCTCCCAATGTCTTTCTGCATCTCAAAAACATGAGAGTCACTCAGTAATCTGGCCACGTGAAGAAGGGTCTCGACCCGAAATGTCACCTATTCCTTAGATGATGCCTCACCCGCTGTGTTTCTCCAGCATTTTTGTCTACCAGTAATCTGGCCACGTAACTGCCCCTTGTGTGGGTGGCTGGTGGAGTTGATGTTGGGAGGATTAATTACACAGACATTTATGGGGGGATGGGACAGCTTAGCCTTGTTGGACCAAAAATCTTCCTTTGTAGTTGTAAGGAAATATGGCAATACAGGAGATATAAATTGATGAGGACAGTGCCGTAGACATCATATATATGGACTTCAGCAAGGCCTTTGATAAGGTGCTGCATGGTAGGCTGCTCTGCAAGGTTAGAACACAAGGAATCGACCAAGGAGAGCTAGCCAACTGGATAGAGCATTGGCTTCATGGAAGGAAGCAGAACATGATGGTGGAAGATATTGTGACGACAGGCTCTTTCTCAGGATCATCTGCAGACATAAATGTTCTGGGTATGAGATGCAAACTGAAGTCCTTCGGTTCAATGTTGGTGGAATATGTATCATTGGAATATTATTCCTGTCAAAGATGCTGACAGTTGATTTTTGAACCACTGTTTATTTCTTAAGATATAAACAGTGAAATAGATCTGAGGAGTGTTTAATTCTGAAAAGATGCTTGCTTGGAATTTGTCTGCTTTAAGATGGATGTTCTATAAAGAATACAGTACATCAATAACTATCAAATCGTGCTTCATGTATCCCACAGAATGAGGCTGGTAAATAGAACAAACATTCACAGATTGTCAGAAACCTATGATTTACATTGCATAACCTCCATTGATTTTAATTTAGTTTGGAGATACAGCACGGATACAAGTCCTTTGGCCCACCGGGTCGGCACCGACCAGAAATCCCCGCACATTAACACAAACCTACACACACTAGGGACAATTTACACTTATACCAAGCCAATTAACCTACAAACCTTTACGTCTTTGGAGTGTGGGAGGAAACCAAAGATCTCGAAGAAAACCTACACAGTTACAGGGAGAGCATACAAACTCCGTATGGACAGCACCCTTAGTCAGGATTGAACCCAGGTCGCTGTAAGGCAGCAACACTGCCGTTACACCAGCTGATAGACCTAGCAAAAGCAACATGGAGGCTTTGTTGCTGAAATGATGTGCAAAGATTGAGTGTCTGCCAATGGTTTCTGTTTGAGCTTTATCTGAGATTTCCATAAACCTTTCACTGAAGCCCTGGTGGACAACCGTGGAATTCACAGGGAGCACCGAGGAGGTTTACACCCTCATGACTCTCTCACACCAACGTACACCCACAGAAATCCCCATCACTTGCCAACCACACTACGGGTCAAACAATAATTGCCGCCAAATTATCATTGTAACTCCGAGAGACCACAGGGGTGATCAGGGGGCAAAGAGAAATTCAGCATCTGGTATCCTTTTCAGGCTGGACTAATGAGCACAAGAATCATTTAATCTTAAAGAAAACATTCAACCAAATACAAGCGGTATTTGTTCTATCTCTACGTGACAAAGCCAACTCTGCTCCTATTCACTTCCAAACTTTTGCAGTTAGTGATTTAAAATACATGCCACTGACGCTCAGTGCAGTCTCTAATCAAAGAAGTCCTACTCTACGCTTCACATATGTTTTTGAATGAAATAAGAGCATCGGTAGTATTTGGGCTGAGACAAGTTTAATCCTGTTTCTCTTTATACAGAACAAAACAAAATACAACTTTGCTGGAGAATTCAAGTAACCGAGCATGGATGAAGATATAAGAGACTGCAGAAATCGAGAGTTGGTTCCATGTAATGGATTTTTGGACTTGCCGAACTTCCCGATGTGCCTGTTTCTTCCATCCGTGACATGAACCTTCTCCAGTGCACTCAGTGCACTGAATAAGCAACCAACAATTTAACATATTTTGTTTGGACTGGACTGGAGTTCCGTGATTTAAAAAATAAATTCCATGTGAATCATAATTCATTCAATCCTATAATATATTACAGTATATGTACAAATTCATAGTTACAGATTCCTTTATTTCTGAGATCTGACCTTCTGTATAATTCAATGTCATTTTTCATTCATCACCTCTATACTGTCATGCGTTGCAGATAGATTTAGCTTTAATGACAAAAAATATGCATTCAAAAATGAAGCTCTGCTCACTTTAATTCTGTGCCCATGCTTGTCACTGCCAGATTTTCCCAACGTGTTATAGGAAACTTGAATAACGAAGGGCCTTGTGACTTTGTTGACTGTGAGGCAGAGCCATTTGGAAGCACAATCTTGGGTAGAGCTTTTACTGTGGAAGACTGCACCAGTCTACCACTGTAGAACACAAAGTGCTGGAGTAACTTAGCAGAGAAGGTAGCATCTCTAGAGGCCATGGATGGACGACGATTCGGACTGACACTCTTCCCAAGTCTGAAGAAGGGTCCCGACTTGAATTGTTGCCTATCCATGTTCTCCAGGGATGCTGCTTGACCCATTGAGTTACACCAGCACTTAGTGTCCCATGCAAGATTCCAGCATCTGCAGCGTCACCAGTTTATCACAGCTTATCTGATAAATTCTGGCTGAATAGACAATTGTACCAGTCATCCCAGGAATTTTGGCAGAAGTGATAGACCTGATAGCGATCTGGGAAATGGGATTGTGTCCTTCTTTGAATAGCATCCTGTAAATAGTTTGCCTTGACTATTACAGGGATCTCTCATTGACTTATTAGTAGAAGTCAAAAGGAATTGTAGAAGTTAAGGAAGAACAGAAGCCGACAGATCACAAGAATTGAAATTACCATTTTTGTTGAAGGTTCCATCATTTGTTGATCCATTGATTTCTCCTTTAGTTCCTGTTTCGACAGTGGTTACTATTTGTAACAATGATATATGATTCATACAGCCGTTTCCTTGTAAGAATTCTCAAGACACTTTGTAAAAGATTTTCAGAAGTGGATAAGTGGAATAAAATGGGCCTATATTTCCTGGGGATTAGAGATCATTTCATTGGAACATGTATAATTCATATTATTCAGTGCACTCAGTTTACTGGGGAAGTTTCATATCACAGATGGAAGAAGCAGGCATATTGAGAAGTACGGCAGGTCCAAAAATCCATTACATGGAACCAACTCTCGATTTCTACAGTCTCTTATGTCTTCATCCATGCTTGGTTGCTCGAATTCCCCAGCAGAGTACTATTTTATTTCCATATAAAGATCAACAGGATTAAACTTGTCTCAGCACAAATACTACCAATGCTCTTATTTCATACAAAGCCATATGGGAAGCATAGAGTAGGGCTTTCCTGATTAGAAGCAGCACAGAGCCTCCATGGCATGTATATGATGGAGTAAATTCTATTCCTTTGGCAGGGTGGATGGTGTCTGGAGATTCTAGAGGCATTTCCTCTGCTAAAAGGATCATGCATTTAAGAACTGAGATAGTGCCGTGAATGTTGGAACCCTTGGTCAATGTTCAATGGTTCTTTATTGTCACACGTACAGATGTACAATTAATATATTTTCTTTTTGCATACAGCTCAGTAAAGCATTGCCACATGTAAGCACAATCTCCGATTAGTACAAAGTGTATAGAAATAATCCACTGAGACCGCATGCAAGAGTCGCCAGGTTTGGGGGCCATTTGCAAAGTCCAGTCCGGTCTTGGTCTCCTGGAGTGGTGCCCGATCCAGGCGAGCCCCAGGCTGCTGCAGGGCCTCCAGCCGTTGCCTCCATCCGGGTTGTCCAGCTAACTGTCGTCCTTCTCCGCACTCGGCCACCTCAGCCCATAAATGATGATGCTCAGACCAATCTAATCGGAACCAATTGATATTTAAGCACTGAAGGACACAAGGTGTATGGGGATCAAGCTGAAAGGTAGTCAGCGCAGAAATTCAACCAAGAGTTTATCCAAGCTTTGCATAGCCTTGGACATACAAGAAACTGCAGATGCTGGAGTCTTGAGTAAAAACACAAACTGTTGGAGGAAAACAGGTCAGGCAGCATCTGTGGAGGGAATGAACGGACGATGTTCTGGGTCGAGACTCATCTTCGGACTCAAGAAGACTTCAGACCAAATTTGAAAGGGATTCCTGACCCGAAACGTCACCCCGTCCATTCCCTCCAGAGATGCTGCCTGACCCACTGAGTGCCTCCAGCAGTTTGTGTTTTGAACAGCCGTGTTGCCCACTGGACTGTGTCTGCTCCACAATCTTCGTTTCTCAATTATGTTGGACTTACGGTGGTTATGGAAGTGGTTTTAAAAATCCTAGACATACCAGGCAACAGTTCTGCTACTGTCAGTGGAGAAGAAGGAATGAAAGGTGAGTCACAGATCAGGATGGGCAGTGTATGAGCTATGTTGAGGGTGTGATAAAATGTCATCTAAGGGCATATCTCAGGAGGGGTTGGTTAAAGAGAAAGGATTTGAGAAGAGTTTTTAAGCATGAAGTAGTGGTGATGAGGCAGAGAATTTTAGGAAAGGCCAGATATTAGAGCTACTTCAGTGAAATTATTTTGTTTGCGTACATGTACAGTAAAGTATTGCCATACGTAAGCACAATCCCTGATTAGTACAAAGTGCATAGAAATAGTCCACTTAATAGGTAGTAGTGGTAGTAGGTGAAGTGTGAAAGATCATGGAATTGAAGGTTGATGGAAACTGGCCTAGAGGAAGGGTTGAGGCCCGATGCAGAGAAACCATGATCATACTATGTGATAGGACAGGCCTGAAGGGCCGAGTGGCCCACTACTGCTCCTATTTTCTTGGTTTCAGCTCTAAAAGTTATCAAACAAGGATGAACAGAATGTGAGACAGGTGTCAGCGGAGAAAAGATTGAAGGAAACGTTTGCGGGGATGTGGGGTGGCCTCCGCAAGATTAAACGAGGGAAGCAGCTTGTACTTTGTAGCACAAGCAAGGTTGAGAGGAGATTAAATACTGTCAGATCAAGATGCTAAGCTGAAGCTGTTCCAATTACCAGGAAGTTGAAGAACCAGGGGTTGCAGAGTTAAAGTGATGGCAAAGGATACAGAAGTGAAAGGAAAAGTTAAAGCAGAGAGTGACCATGCTCAGGAATTCACTGCAGTAAAGTGAATCAGTCAGGGCTTTCAATAAGAACTGGATATTGAAAGGAAAATCAATTGGAGAGTTGTGGGGAAAGAGCAAAGAAATGGCATCCAGTGCATCTTCCAACACAAACGAATATTTCATACTGATTAATATAAGAAAAAAGATAATAATAATAATAATAATAATAATCATTTTATTTACTGGCGCCTTTCTAAAACCCAAGGACACCTTACAATGCATAGAATCACAAAAAAAACAAAAAACACACATAATCGGAATAAATTAAATATAAAAACACCACAGTACACAAATCAAGGACAGAATTCAATTTCAAGAGCACCAAAAGAAAATAAGAAACACAATTTGAGGAGAGAGCAGCGGCGACCAATTTGCGCCAGCGTCCACTCTCCCCTAAAGATGTAGATGGACCTGCAAGATCTGGTAATGCACTTGCAGTGGCAGTTGCTGCCTTACAGTGCCAGAGACCCAGGTTCGATCCTGACTAAGGGTGCTGCCTGTACAGAGCTTGTACATTCTCCCCATGACTGCATGGGTTTTCTCTGGGTGCTCTGGTTTCCTCCCACACTCCAAAGACGTACAGGTCTGTAGGTTAATTGGCTTCAGTAAAATTGTAAATTGTCCTTCGTGTGTAGGATAGTGTTAGCCTACGGGGATCACTGGTTGGCGCGAACTCAGTGAGCCGAAGGACCTGTTTCCGTGCTGTATGATAAAACTAATCTTAACTAAACTTTGGTCACCCTGCACTATTAGATGGGTGTAGGTGGCATCATCATCTCCAGACAGTCGAGGAGAGTGACTTGTTTCCAGTTTCCTTCAATTATCTCAGTATCCCTATTACACCCTCCTGATCCCAGGGATTCTGAAATAGATCACCTCATACTCAGCCGAGTGAGCAAGACAGAAGGTGGTTTATTGAAACAGAAGTTCTACTGAAGATTTTGCTTCACCTATCTGTCACCCTGTGTAAATTAACTCGTGATTCTTCACTTAAGAGAATCAGAAAATAACAATGTCCAGCATTTGAAATGAGACACATTTCAAAAGTGACATCCAATTGCAATCCACAATAACTTGCCTTGAAGAAATAAAATAATATTATTTCTTAGAAGAAATATCAATAGAAGGGCAGCATGGTGGTGCAGCGGTAGTGTTACTGTCTTACAGCGCCAGAGACCGGGGTTCGATCATGACTAAGGCTGCTTGTCTGTACGGAGTTTGTATGTTCTCCTCGTGACCTGCGTGCGTTTTCCCTGAGATCTTCAGTTTCCTCCCACACTCTAAAGACGTAGAGTTCTGTAGGTTAATTGGTTTGGTGTAAATGTAAAAATTGGCCCCAGTGTGTGTAGGATAATATTCATATGTGGGAATCGCTGGTTGATGCAGGCTCGGTGGGCCGAAGGGCTTGTTTCCACGCTGTATCCATAAACTAAACTAACAAGCAGGAAGATATTAAACAAATTAAATAAGGTTTTTACAGTAAGACCTAAGAACAAACATCATTATTATCTCAAAGTGTTGGAGGAACTCTGTGGATCAGAAAGCATCTGTGGAGGGAATGGACAGACTGATGAGGGGTCCCGACCCGAGATGCCGTCTGTTCATTCCCTCCAGAGATGCTGCCTGACCCGCTGAGTTCTGCTTTGTGTTTTGCTCAAGATTCCAACATCTTCAGTTCCTTGTGTCTTCAATATTATCTCCAAAGGCCACACTTACAGAATACTGATTGGTGTCATTTCTGTAGCAAGGGCAAGTTGTCAGGATTCTGCACACAGCATGTAAAACGGATCAACTCATTCACCGTGAAGAACTGATGTCCAGGAACAACACACAGAAAGCATTCCTAATTAAATGAGGGGGAAAACAAGTGCAGCGTGAAGCAGGATTACATTGTTACCATAGTCATAGAGAGACCCTTGGGCCCACTGAGTCCTTGCTGAGAAACAAGCAGGACACAAGTACTGGAGTAACTCAGCGGGTCAGGCAGCATTTCTGGAGAACATGGTTAGGTGATGTTTAGGGTCAAGAGCAATCATTTTCTCACTTCTCTCTTCCAATACTCTTTCAAAGATTCCTCAGATGTTACCACACTCACCTGTACACAAAGGCAATTTACAGAGGCCAATTAATGAATCAGCACACAGGTCTTTGGGATGTGGGAGGAAAGCAGAGTACCTGGGGCAAATCTTACCTGGCCGCAGGTACAGCATGCAAACTCTACATAGACAGCACCAAAGGTCAGGATGGAAGCTTGGTTGCTGGCAATGTGATTCAACTCTCTACCAGAGTTGTGCTGCTGCCGACTGTCCACCTTGTCCAAATCTCTGCTCAATGATTTGAGGCCTGAATAACATTCACCAAGCAGCCGGAGGGTTGCATGCTTTGCCGTGGATTCTGGAAGATGAGAGGGAGTGGAAGAGGAAGAGGGAGGAGGAGAGGGAAAAGAGCAAAGAGCAAACAATGTGGTATATTGATACCAAAAGGAAGTATTGATTAACGACAGAATCAGGGTTGTATTACTGCCTGCTGTGAAGCTAAATTGTTAATTTAAACCAGCTGAGGGAATCCATGAGCTCTCAGTCACAGTAGGTCATGCTCCCAACTAACCAGAATCTGCAGTCTCTCTTGGGCCTCTCATTTTTTCCGATCCTACGGAGAATCCTTTAAGCTTTGTTTCTCTCTTTCTTGTGTGATTTTATCTTACTAGAATAACCAAATGTGTCCATTAAAACTCCAAAATAAGCAGCGTATTGAACAAACATTTACAGGGATAATGCACAAATTTGTCATTTGTACTGGAATGAAGATGGACAGAGGAAAAACAGTAAAAGCCCGATGATGTCCATTGAATAAAGTTGTCATCTTGGATCTGATAACTATCAGGGATCCTAAATCTTACCCTACTCACCTTAAACCTATGTCATCTGGTTCTTGATTTCCTCTTCCCTAGCAAAAAGGCTCTGTGTGTTCACCTCCATGAGATCACCCCTCATCCTCCTGCGCTCCAAGGTATAAAGTCCTAGCCTGCACAACCTATCCCTATAGCTCAGACCCTCTAGTCTTGGCCACATCCTCGTAAATCTTCCCTGCTATCTTTCCAGCCTAAAGCCAGCCTTCCTATAGCAGGGTGACCAAAGCAGAACACAATACTCCAAGTGTGGCCTTACCAACATCCACCACTTGTTGTTTGTGAGATCTTATAATGCACCCTCTGGCTGTTGGGTTTCTCTGCAGGACAAGAGGAATTGCTAAAAACTTTTCACTGAATCTAAGGCACTCTGGGCCATACCGAGGTTATCCAAATGCAAGTTTGTTTGTTTTTGGTTATTAGACATAATCGCAGAAGTGTAATGTTGAGAAAGTTGAGACAATAGCTCTGAAAGGAAAGGTTACAGCACAGTCTGGGAGGCCTTTTCTCTCTGATGGAACTGGTTATACTTTCCTGTTTAGGGATTACAATAGCAAGCCCCTTTCATAGCCATCTGATATTAATTTTCCCTGACTACTAGGACCTGCATAGAAATATTGAACAGTAAAAATGTTTAATATTTCTGTCAATTCAAGAATGGGGAAAGACACAAAATGCTGGAGTAACTTGGCGGGACAGGCAGCATCTCTGGAGAAAAGGAATGGGTGATGTTTTGGGTCGAGACCATTCTTCCGACTGAGAGTCGGGGGAGAGGGAAACGAGGTATGACCCTTCAGACTCATCTGGCTGTCCATTGGCCGGGACCGATGTTGTGTCTGCCAACCTGTACCTCTGCTCCAGCCCCCCCCCCCGCGGGCCTCCACCAACGACTCCACCGACCCTTGTATCTCCATCGCCCACCAGCAGGCCGGAGCCGTCACCTCACCTGAGTCCCAGGCTCAGCACCAGGCCCACAGCTTCCACGATGCAGACTCCAACACTAGGTGGTGTGACTGCTCCCCCCGTCCTACAGGGAACCTCAGTGGGGTTTCCACTAGGTTCCCCTTCCCCCTCTTTTAGCCAGGTGGCCCCAGCTACTCCCCACCCATACACTGGTCCTCATTCCCCCCTCCTCTCTGAACACCCACCATCCCCCCACCAGACCACGCTCAACCTCCGTCCACTCACCTGCCCTCCTCTGACCCCAACCACCACCCTTGTTGTGTCTTCACCATCCCCCCGACCCCCCCCCCCCCTCCTTTCCGATAAGGAATGGTCTGTCCTCAACAAAGGCCTCACCTTCGTTCCACTCTGCTCCCACCTCAACGAGTTCTGAGTCTGCCATGACGTAGAGCTTTTCTTCCGTCGCCTCTGTGCCTTTTTCGAAGTGAAGGAGTCCTCACCACCCAGTGATGACCCATCGCCACCAGTCCCCCTTCTCTTGGACTCCCCAGAAAGGCCTTCTACCCTCTCTAGATCTCTTTATTTCTAACTGCCGCTTGACATCAAACATCTCAACTTTTCCACTCCCCTTACCTACTCTAACCTCACCCCCTCTGAACGTACAGCCCTCCACACACTCTGCAGCAACCCCAACATTATCATCAAACCCGCCGACAAGGGAGGTGCCGTGGTAGTCTGGTGCGCTGACCTCTACCGCACTGAGGCTGGGTGCCAACTCTCAGTTACCTCCTCCTACCTATCCTTGGACCATGATCCCACAGATGAGCACCAAGCCATAATCTCACAGACCATTTCTGGTTTTATCACTTCCAGCTGTCTGCCCTCCACAGCCTCCAACCTTATAATTCCCCAGCTCCACACATCCCGGTTTTATCTTCTCCCCCAAATCCATAAACAGACCTGCCCTGGCAGACCCAATTGTTTCTGCATGCTCCTACCCCAATAAATGAATTTCCACATACCTTAACTCCATCCTCTCCCCCCTGGTCTAATCCATCCCTACCTATGTCCAAGACACCTCGCATGCCCTTTGTCTTTTCAATGACTTCACTCCTTCATCTTAACTGGAGTCTGAAGAAGGGTCTCGACCTGAAATGTCACCCATTCCTTCTCTCCAGAGATGCAGCCTGTCCCACTGAGTTACTCCAGCACTTTGTGTCTATCTTCAGTTTAAACCAGCATCTGGAGTTCCTTACAACACAATTCAAGAATGGGACTGCTCAGGATAAATGTCATCCCAAGGTTATGTTCTCATTCGCAAACACCTCAACAGAAGTCTAAACTTGATCCACAAAGCGGGAGCAAAATATATATCATTGGATGAGTTCAAACAGTGGCGAGCAAGGATATGGCTGACTACAACCTTATTTAAACCCATTTTTAGATCATAGGTAATCCGATATGTAAAAATAAAACTCCACAAACATGAATAATGACCATTCCGAGACAGCACGCTTCAGCAACAAGTAATCACAATTGAAATATTATTCAAACGTTCCATGGTTGGTATAGCTCTGCCCAGCTTTATGGTGGTGCTTTTCAGTTGGGTGTTTCAGGGGTCACCACCCCACATCCATCCGCCCATTAATTCTCACCAGGGTTTGGAGGTTCAAATATAATTCTATCAAAATATCGCCAAGCAAGAACTGAGGATTTCAGCACCATTCAATAGGTGACAAATGGAAATCTTCTACATCTGTACCTCCCATTTACCAAGAGTACCAAAGCCAGCCAACAGCGTATGTTTTAGAGTGGCTAAGAAGTCCAATGGTATGTTTCCCTTCATAGGTCAGGCCATTGCGTAGGAGTCAGGATGTCATGATGCAGCTTTATAGGACTTTGGTTAAGTCTCATTTGGAGTATTACATGCAGTTCTGATCACCCCATCACAGAAAGGATGGTGTGGCTTTGGAAAGAGTGCGGTGGAGATTTACAGGAATAATAGACACAAAATGCTGGAGGAACTCAGCGGGACAGGCAGCATCAATGGATAGAAAGAATGGGTGATGTTTCGGTCGAGAACCTTTGTCAGACTGAGAGTCAGGGGAGAGGGAGACACAGAGATAAAGAACAGTAAGGTGTGAAAACGAGACATTAAAGGGGACGAAGTTCAAGAAACATTTAGAATAGATCATTGTTAGCTAGGGGAAGCTAGCAGTAAAGCATACAAAGATAAAATTTAATCAAGGGGACAGTCAGACTGGTCGGAGAACTGGGAAGGGGGAGGGATGGGGAGAGAGAGAAAGCAAGGGTTACTTGAAGTTAGAGACGTCGATGTCATGCCATTGGGGTATAAGCTGCCCAAGCAAAATATGAGGTGTTGAACCTCCAATTTGCGCTGGGCCTCACTCTGACAGTGGAGGAGGCCCAGGACAGAGAGGTCAGTGTGAAATGGGAAGAGGAGTTAAAGTGTTTAGCAATCGGGAGATGATGTAGGTTAGGGCAGACTGAGCGGAGATAGATATTCAGCGAAACGACCGCTGAGCCTGCACTTGGTCTCGCCGATATGTAGATATGCCTGGATTAGAGGGTTTCAGCGACAGGGAAAAGAAGGATTGACTTGAATAGTTTTCTCTGGAACACCAGAGGCTGAGGGGAGACATGATAGAAGTATATACAATTGTGTGAGGCATAAATACAGTAGACAGTCAGAACTTTTTTCCCAGGATGGAAAAATCAAATAGTAGAGATAGACTGCTGCAAAATTAATAACATTCCTTCCTCATCACAGTCTGTACTTTAAGTGTTTTATTTTCAGAGATACAGCACGGAGACAGGCACCTCTGCCCACCAAGTCTTTGCTCACCATAGACCACTCGTTCATTCTACATACTAAGGACAATCCTGCACGTCTTTGGAATGTGGGAGAAAACTGGAGCACCAGGAGGAAACCCACGTGTCACAGGGAGAACACACACACTCCGTATAGACAGCCCCCGTAGGCAAGATCGAACCCGGGTCTCTACCGCTGTAAGGCAGCAACTCTACCGTTGCGCCACTATGGCGTCCGTATAGTGCCTATGTTTAGTGTTCCTAAACTTGTTTCGAATCCTTGGACTATGGCTTCAGAGGCCTGAATGTGTAGACTGCAAAGAAGATTTACATGGGTGTTGTCAGGACTTGAGGGGCTGAGCTATAGGGAGAGGTTGGGTAAGCTAGGACTTTATTTCTTGGAGCACATGAGCCTGAGGAGTATATAAAATCAAGAGGGGGAAGGATAGGGTGAATGCAAAGTCTGTAGCCTCTTTTTACTCTGGTATTTTATTTCACATGTTTAAATTATAATGTTTTATGTTTAATATCGTGTTGTTATCCTTGCGAGCAAAACACCAAGGCAAATTCCTGGTATGTATACATACTTGGCCAATACAATTTATTCAATTCAATTTTTTTAAAAATTCAATTCTATTCAATTTTCTCCCAGTGTAGGGGAATCAAGAACTAGAGGGCATAGGATTAGGGTGAGAGGAGAAAGATTCAATAGGAATCGAGAACTAGAGGGCATAGGATTAGAGTGAGAGGAGAGAGATTCAATAGGAATCTGAGGTACAACTTTTCTCACAGTGAGGGCATATGGAACTAGCGGAGGTTGTTGAGACAGGTATAATAACTACATTTAAAAGTCACTTGGACGGGTACAGGGATAGGGAACGTTTGGAGGGATATGGAACAAATGCGGGCAAATATTAGATGGGGCGACTTAGTCGGCATAGACGAGTTGGGCTGAAGGGTCTGTTTCCGTGCTGTGTGATTCTGTATGACTCTAAATGCTACACTGAGTCTCCAGTGGTACTGAGGGAGTGTTGTGCAGTTGGGATCTCTCTCGTTGAGTATGGTATGAAATAAAGACGCATTGATCCTCTCATTTGGATGTAAATACATGAATGGTATTATATTGTGGAAGGGAAGGGAGGTTTACCCGGTGTCCATGTCAATAATTACTTCTCCGTCAACAGGTCCCAAACTATCTATTTGCACATGTTTGGAACTTGCTTTTTACTGAATGATTTCCCTTTTCAAATTTTCTTCAAAAGTAGTCTGTGACTCCAGCACTTCGTGGCGTCTGAAGAAGGGTCCGGACCTATCCATGTTCTCCAGAGATACTGCCTGGCCCCGCCGAGTTACTCCAGCACTTTGTGACTTTTGTTGCAAACCAACATTTGCGGTTCCCTGTACCCACATCCTCCTTCAAAAGTAGTTGATTGGTTATAGAGAATGCCTGACTGCTTTACACGTGTAAATCACCTCCGTCACAAGACTGTAGACCAGGTGCCTACAAACTGGAGCTGGCATGTGATTTATCACTGCTTATAAAATCTAATGTTCTAAAGACATCTTGATGGGGGAATGCCTTTGTAAACAGCAGGATTTCTAAAGGTTAGCTGCAAGGCTACACATTTACACAGCGATCCGTGACTTTTTTTACACACCACCTTTCCTATCCTGTTGCAGGCGGGTGTGTGGTTGTGCGGGCGGCAGGTCGCGGACCGTGAGGTCTCCGGGCAACGCTGCCCTCGTCTCTGGGCCGTCCCATATCACGTATCCCGCGCTATTAAACAGGCGTCTCCGCTAATCCAGTGGTCTCAAAATGTTACGACAGTCTGAAGAAGGGTCTCGACCCGAAACATCACCCATTCCTTCTCTCCAGAGATGCTGCCTGTCCCGCTGAGTTACTCCAGCACTTTGCGTCTTATCTTTGTTATGACATTCCTCTCTCTTTATCCAAGTAAAACAACAAAAAACAAGTTGTTTTAAATTGTCTGACCAGATCGCGAAATTATTGTAATGTTGTTTGAGGTATCGTTGCTGAAAATTGATCCCAGGCGAAGTTAAATAAACTTCCATGAGATAAAGAAAGAGTTCTGGGCCCGGGGGCAGCTCGGGGTTGGATTACCCACACGGCTGCCAAGTCACATTGTCACTGACATATCTGTGCAAGTGCAGGCGGTGACCGAGGCGGTGAGTTACTGGCACGGCGGCTGAAGGTGCATGCAGCGACCCGATCCGGTAACGCGGGGCCCCGGGTCTAGGTGACAAGTGGGAACCGGTCACTTCTCATTCTCCCATTTGCTGGCAGTGGGGTTCAGAGTTTGCCCGGGACAAACTCTAAGGACAAAACGCGATCCTCTTTCTGCCTAACCTGCAAGAACATGCAGAGGTGGTCTAAGGGGGAAAGTCCTGTCGACAAAGAAGGTTTCTTCGCGCAGAGCGCAGCAATGCTCGGCGCTAGCGGAGGCCTGTCCTTGCTCAGCGGTGCCCAATGCAACTGGGAAACGGCTCCTTCACTCCCACTCCTTCTTGGACATTTGTGGCGATGTGTGACAGAGTGAGAGCGACCGAGAGAGAAAGGTGGAGACATAAGGAACTGTAGATGCTGGAGTCTTGAGCAAAACACAAGGTGCTGGAGTAACTCGGCGGGTCAGGCAGCATCTGTGCAGAGGGAAAGGACATGCGACGATTCGGGTTGGGACCCTTCTTCAGAGAGAAAGGTGACTACTGTCAAGTGATCGAGGGTGGAAGCGGTAGCCAACGCGCGGAGAGAGGGAGAGGCAGAGAGCGCGACTGACAAGGAGAATTTGGGGGAAAGAGAGAGTTAATCGGGACGGAGGGAGGGCTGGGTGTGGCAAGAGGCGGGCGGATGTGGAGGGCAGGAGAGGCAGAGACGGCAAGGGAAACCAGTAGAGGGGCGGTAGAGAGAGAGGGGCCCCAGAGAGACAGAGAAAGGGTCAGTGGGAGAGAGCAGAGGCGCGCAGTGGAGCGGCTGAAGAGGGGACAGGGCGAGGGCAGAGCCGGCACAGAGAGGGCGAGGAGGCGGAGAGGCGAGAGTTAGCGCCGGGACGCTGGGGCAGAGGGAAGGACGGTCGGTCGGTGGACTTCACCCGTTGCCCTGCGGCTGCCGGCTGAGCGGAGCCCGCAGCCTCGCTCGCCCCCCATGTCGGGCTGAATAATGAGAGTCTGTGGATCGTTGCGAAGGAGAGCTTCTGAGTTTGCACCCTCCCACCGCCGGTAACCCGGGGCTGCTCCGGACAGCGGCCGCCTGGCTCCTCTCCGAGTGTCCGCCGAGCGGATCTGGGATGCTACAATGTTTCTTCAGAAGCGAGCGTGGCTGGCCCGTTGAGGCGGTCAGGGCGGCCGATCAGTACCCGGGACAGCGGTTGTCGGCGCATTCTCCCTGGCCCAAGTTGCGCCGGAGTCAAACGTTAAAGGTCACGGCAACTTGTGTTGTTAATATTCAGAGCAGAGAACCATCTGACTGGTTGGTGGTGAACGGCGCCGTTCCCACATCTCTCTCTCTCTCTCTCTCTCTCTCTCTCTCTCTCTCTCTCTCTCTCTCTAACTCTCTCTAACTCTCTCTAACTCTCTCTCCTCTCACACTCACTCTCTCTCACACTCATCCACAAGATGAGCCGTGGTCAGCTCCGCCCGGACAGCCGCTCGGAGAAGTGAAGGCGACCTCCATCCATGTAGCTGGGCATCCACGGCTTTATCCGGGATGCCATGGTCAATTCTGTCACGGTAAGGACTTTTCCTTGTGTAGCTTTGTGCGCGGTGTTGGTGCCGCCAGAGTGTGGCAAAGTTGTAGTGTAAAATAAAAGGTGCAAAGTCCGCAGCGCGGCCAAATGTTTTTCTTATTTTGCGGTGGAATTTGGTTTGCTAGATGTTTATTCTCACTACACGGAGGCGCCTGGAATGTACAGAGCCGCGCAGGGAAACATACGGTTTGGATTAAGGTCGCAGTACTCTGGGTGAGGTGGGGGAGGGAGGGAGGGAGGTGTGGGGGGGGGGGGGTGGATACAGGGGAAAGTCTTGTGGTACAAGGAAAGGGCGGAGGGCGCAACTCCGCCAGAGAGGAGAGGAACCGATCTGTCCGCAGGGCTATGTGCGAGGCTCGGTAGCCTGACAGCTACAAGCAAACCGCGGCCGTTCCCCGCTCCCCTTCTGCCAGACTGCAGAACCGACTCTATCATCGCGCCTGCCCGGTCAACTCCCCGGGTGCGACGGCGCGCCCCAAACTGTGAAATGCAAACACTAGCCTTTACTATATCTGCAGGGCGAATTTGTCGGAAGCTGAGGGGTGCAGATAGACTGAGGGTGAGAGAGAGGCCTCTAGAGGGGCAGGTCCCGTAATAAAAAAAACATCGCACCCCTTTTATCTCCACCCCCTCGGTAAAGTTGTCTAAATAAGTTTTGTGCGAACAAAATTCGTCGCAGTAACGTGGCGAATGGCTGCGGTGGAACAAAGCAGTTCAACTCGGCGCCACGACCCAGTGTTTTAGAGAAGTTTTACATTTAATGGGCCAGTCTACAGATGAACCCCCCCCCCCCCCCTCTCCATCTCTCTCCCTCTCTCACCAGAGACCACTCCCTCTCTCACCAGAGACCACCCCGGGCCGGTTACTCGCTGGCGCTGAGTAATTTCGGCTTTGCATTCCAACTCCGGAACCGATCGGCGGAGACTGCGTGGCCGGTGCCGGGAGCAGTAGCCCGGTCCATGTGGCTACTATGGACGCGGCAGAAGTGGCGCTCTGTCACCCCGACACCCATTGCCACCCTCTCCGCCAACACGCCGTCCTTTGATCGCTTCTGTTTATAAGTGGCGGGATCCATCCTTTGCGTGCACAGCTCGAGTAGAGAACAGTGTTGCTGAAAGACTTTGTTCGGGGTAAACATATCTCATGCTTTTTAACCAAGTGTTTGGGGGTGTCTGGAAATGTTCTCGATGGCAATGGGACTCGCTGCACATTGGTAGCTGACTCCTTGCCATTAAACTCCCAGGATAATCACATACCTTGTTTCCGGCAATGATTTTCCAATTAGACAAGTTTGGCCAGGATTGGACATGACTTCTCTTTGAGGGTAGTTTCGATTTGAACATTACGTGACAATCTCAATTTACGCGTTGGTTTTAGTTTAGACACAAAAAGCTGGAGTAACTCCGCGGGACAGGCAGCATTTCTGAAGAAAAGGAATGGGTGACGTTTCGGGTCGAGACCCTTTCTCAGACTGGTTAGGGATAAGGAAAACGAGAGATATAGACGATGATATAGAGAGATAAAGAACAATGGATGAAAGATATGCAAAAAAAGTAACGACGATAAAGGAAAGCCCATTGTTAGCTGTTTGTTGAGGGAAAGCGAGAAGTTCCTGTGCCTTGGGTGGGAGAGGGATAGAGGGTTTAGCTTAGTTTAATGTCACGTGCATCGAGGTACAATGAAAAACTTTCGTTTCGTGTTATCCAGTCAGCGGAAAGATAATACATGATTACAATCGTGCCATCCACGGTGTACAGGTACACGATGAAGGGAATAACGTGAAGGTGTAGGAAGGAACTGCAGATGCTGGTTTAAACCGAAGACAGACACAAAAAGCTGGAGTAACTCAGCGGGACAGGCAGCATCTCCGGTGAGAAGGAATGGGTGACGTTTCTTGTCGAGACCCTTCACACGTTTAGTGCAAGATAAAGCCAGTGAAGTCCGATCAAAGATAGTGCGAGGGTCTCCAATGAGGTAGATAGTAGTTCAGGACCACTCTCTAGTTGCTGGTAGGATGGTTCAGTTGCCTGAGACCAGATGGGAAGAAACTGTCACTGAATCTGGGGGTGTGCGTTTTCACACTTCTATACCCTTTGCCCGCTGGGAGAGGGGAGATGAGGGAGTGGCCAGGGTGCGACTCGTCCTTGAAACCAGTGAGTGTCCTTCACAGCGTGGTCTGAAACCAGTTCGGAGTTCAGCAGCTCTGCGGGCAAGGGTGAGGTCATTATTGGAAGCATCCATCGAACATAGACTATGGAGAACATCTTGTCTTCCACATGCGATACACCAGGCCCGTCCCGGGGTTGTAGAAGATCGGAGCCCCCACTTCCACGTTGCTCTGCAGCCGGAGTGGCTGGGCAGGTCCGAGCGACAGATTAGACCTTTCCCCCATCATTGGCTGTCCCGTCTGCAAGAGTTTGGGTGGTTTCATGGAAGTCCACTTTCCCAGGACTCTCTCCGTGAACCCGCCACAGTGTACGGTTATCACCCCTCCTACCTCGTTACAATCAACTCCAGGCCAAACGCGTCGTGATAGCAGGAAGGAGGGAATAGTCTGAAGAAGGGTCTCCACCCGAATCAGTCTGAAGAAGGGTCTTGACCTGAAACGTCACCCATTCCTTCTCCCCAGAGATGCTGCCTGTCCCGCTGAGTTACTCCAGCATTTTGTGTGTATCTTCGATTTAAACCAGTATCTGCAGTTCCTTCCGACACAGCCCGTGTTAAATCCGGGTGGCAGGCCATTGAGTAATGGTGTGACGGACCGCACGCCTATCAATGCGGGTGTACTGGGGCAAGTACACAGAAGGTCAGGTTCATAAGTTATCGGAACAGAATTAGGCCATTCGGTCCATCAAGTCTACTCCGCCATTCAATCATGGATGATCGATCTATCTTTCCATCTCAACCCCATTCTCCTGCCTTCTCCCCACAACCCCTGGGCTCCTGTAGACGGAGATGAGTAGAGTGCAAGGATGTCACAACCCGGGGTGACCGGGGCAGGAACCACCAAGCCCACACAGCCACATGGACAAGCGGGGAGTCGTCTGCTCTTGATGGCTCGTCCAACCATCCCACCGGGACTGGTTTCCCCGCAAGTGTTGTTGAGCACCGCGCCAGGTGATTATGAGAACCGTCGCAGATGAAACGAACAAACCTCCGAGAAACTTCCAGCATACATGCGAGATTATTTCAATTTGGGTTTTGACGTTAGAATCGACCCAGGCATTGGACCACATGCGAGAAAGCGGGCCGGGTATTGACATGGGGTGTCTATTAAACGGGCCGGGTATAGACACGGGACACGATGCAATTAAAATGGGAACACGAGGAATCGCAGATGCTGGAATGTTGAGTAAAACACTGGAGGAGCCAACGGGCCAAGCTGCATCTGCGGAGGGAAATGGACAGGCGCAGTTTCTGGTCGAGACCCTTCAACATACAATTATACTAGTATAATGGAGTGTGAATATGGCGGGCCGAAGGGTCTGTATCTGTGCTGTACCGCGCTACAACTCTAACGCTAGCCACGAGTCAGGGAGTATCAGTGAGGAATGGGGTGTGATTTTCCTGACTTGTTGAACTCATCCAAGTTTGGCTCTTCAGTCAGGGTTTCCCAGTTCACTCTCCCCGTCCCGCCCAGCTCCGCCCCATCTTGCTGTCCCATTTATGGGGGAGGTGCGGGTGGTCAGAAACATTTGCACCGGGTACGGAGAGTCTGTACTGTGGGAAGTCCAGCGAGAAGTTCCAGTCA
This sequence comes from Malacoraja senta, assembly GCA_038087875.1. Lineage (NCBI taxonomy): Eukaryota > Metazoa > Chordata > Chondrichthyes > Rajiformes > Rajidae > Malacoraja > Malacoraja senta. The sequence goes on from CM075985.1 coordinate 28,922,984, forward strand.
TTACCTGAAGTCGCTTTGTGGTCAGGCCAGTGGTGGCTGTCGCTACACGATTAAGCAGAACCGAGTCACTGTTCAAGGCGGCCACTCCTCGACCTCATCCTCCCCTTTCACTCTGCCAGGAGGGGCCCACAATGTTTCCAGAGACAGCTCCTAGCCCGGGCTTTACCGGGCTCGCCACTAACCGCGCGGAGAGAGCAGGCAGTCAGAGGAATGGCTGGGAACAAGGAGAGTAAAAGGTCAAAGATCAAAAACAGGTAGCGGCCCCAGAGACCCTTCTCTCTTTCACACACACACTCGTGCACACAAACACATGCACACACACTCGTGCACACAAACACATACACACACATACAAACACATGCACACACAAACAAACACATGCATACACACACACATGCACACACACATGCACACAAACACATGCACACACACACATGCACACACACAAACACATGCACACACACACAAACACATGCACACACACACACACAAACACATGCACACAAACACATGCACACATACACACACGAACACATGCACACAAACACATGCACGCACACACACAAACACATGCACACATACACACACAAACACATGCACACAAACACATGCACACATACACACAAACACATGCACACATACAAACACATACACACAAACACATGCACACGCATACACACACACAAACACATGCACACATACAAACACACGCACACACACACATAAACATGCAGACACTCACAAACACATGAGCACACATACACACACAGACACATGCACACAAACACATGCACACAGACACAAACACATGCACGCACACACACAAGCACAAGCACACACACATGCACACACATAGACACACATAAACACATGCACACACACACACACAAACACATGCACACACACACATGCAAACATACAAACACAAACACATACACGTACGAACACACACACACACAAACACATACACACATAAACATGCAGACACTCAGAAACATTCGCACACATACACACACAGACACGTGCACACATACGCACACACACATGCACACACATAAACACAAACACATGCACGCACACGCACACACACGCACAATCACACACACATACACACAAACACATGCACACACACACACACACACTCACATACATACACAATCACATGCACACACACATATACACAAACACAAACATACACACACATGCAAACACACAAAACACACAAACACAAACATACACACACATGCAAACACACAAAACACATGCGCATACATAAACACACTCACACATGCAATATACGCACAAGCACACAAACATGTACACACACTCGCAGCCACATACACACAGACACCCACACACATATGTACACATAGACTCACACATACACACACTCACACATACTCTGCGTAAACACAGACATACACACGCACACTCGCATATAGGCAAGTACACTCGCACGCAACTTTGTTTTTGTAAGTGAACCAATGCAAATGTTCCTGAACCGCTCCTCTCTCCTCCCGCGCGGCCAACATCATACATAATGTTAGACATTAAACAAAAGCCACGAAACACAATCACTTTCTATGAAGGTGCATTATCAGCGACAAGTTCCGACAACAGCTGAAAAATCCGGAGAGTTCTTTGGGGTTGCAGAGTTAAGAGAACATAAGCTCAGGATCCGAAAGGCCATAAACATTCACTAAAAATACAGTGATCTTATGGACAAGTTCAGAGATCGCAAGGGTGGGAGCCTTGTCGCTGGTAGACGGGGATATGGCCACGTTACTATCACGAGGACCCGAGCTTTGCACCGCAGACATGTAGACAGCGCCGGGATCTCCGCCCCTTTCCTGATGGATCTCTCAGACACATTTCCAGATTTGGGACTCCATTATCTCCCGGTATTATAAGTGTGAATCTTTATAATCAGAATATTTATAACATCGTGCGTCGGGATGATGTTGGATGGTGTCGAGGTGCATCTAAATATTCACCTCTTGCAGGGGGTCCGAGTGAGGGGGCGTGAGGAGAGCTCCACCTTTTACACGGACAGAAACTCTTTAAGTGTAGAAACAAGGAACTGCAGATGCTGGTTTACCAAAGAAAGGCACAACGTGCTGGAAGAACTCAGCAGGTCAGGCAGCATCTGTGGAGGGAATTGACAAATAATGTATCGGGTCAGGACCCTTCTTCAGTACCTCCAGCACTTCGTGTTTTGCTTAAGATCCCAGCATCTGCAGGTCCTTGTGTTCGCGTTGGTTACATGTTGGTTATTCAGTTCGAAAAAACGGGTTAACAAGTTTTAGACTACTTCCGTTTCGTTTGTCAGGTGGCGTAAACTCTCCCCATTAATTAGGTTGAAAATCTAACAGTCCCCCAAAGATCTGCGCGCCCCACCCCTCTGCACTCTTCAACAAAAGGTGATTACAATAAGGGCACGCCGAGACTGGACAGTCACACCAGCCCAGGTGAGAATGCGTAGGTCGCCATTGTAACGTACAATGTGCGTGTTTGTGTAGGGTGGGCGGCTGTTGAGGGGGTGGATACAGGTGAGGGGTGGACATTAGGTGGGGTAAGCATCAGGTGAGGAATGGGCAGGTGAGGGGGTGCGTGCCAAGTGAGTAGGTGAGGGAGGCAGGTGGGGGCTGGGGAGGGGGTGGGTGGCAGGTGACAGGGTAGGCACCAGATGAGGATTTGGGCGCCAGGTGAGGAGAGGCTCAATGAGGGGGTGGGCAGGTGAGGGATGGGCACTAGGTGTGGGATGGGCACTAGGTGTGAGGTGGACAGGTGAGGGGTGGGCAGATGAGAGAGCAGGCACCAGGTGAGGGGTGGGTGTGAGAGAGCAGGCACCAGGTGAGGGGTGGGTGCCAGGTGAGAGGGTGTGTGCCAGGTGAGGGGGTGGGTGCCAGGTGAGGTGGTGGGCAGATGAGAGAGCAGGCACCAGGTGAGAGGGTGGGTGCCAGGTGAGGGGTGGGTGCCAGGTGAGGGGTGGGCAGACGAAAGAGCAGGCACCAGGTGTGGGGTGGGTGCCAGGTGAGGGGGTGGGTGCCAGATGAGGGGGTGGGTGCCAGATGAGGGGGTGGGTGCCAGGTAAGGGGGTGGATGCAGGTGAGGGGTGGGCAGATGAGAGAGCAGGCACCAGGTGTGGGGTGGGTGCCAGGTGAGGGGGTGGGTGCCAGGTGAGGGGGTGGGTGCCAGGTAAGGGGGTGGATGCCAGGTGAGGTGGTGGGTGCCAGGTGAAAGTTAGGTACCAGATGAGAGAGTGGGCACAGGTTAGTGGGTGACACAGGCGAGGGGATGCTGAACTCCAGAGGATTCCCTTAAGGAAAGTTGGTGAAGATAATTTCCCTAAAAAAATGCCTCAGACCAGCCACAAGAATAGGCAATGATTGTGTTTGACAGGATGTTATTTGCTGGGCACTTACGTGTATTTAACCTCTGAGGCATGACTCCCCGGAAGTATGAAGTTATTGCAGCCCCTCCCTATTTACCTATTGCTTCTTTCCCACATCATTTGCATAGTGCTAAAGTTGCCACCCCACTTAGCATTTCCTCTCTGCGTTGCCTCCCATCATTTTAATCAGTTTCTCACAACATGCTGCAATCGTGAAAATGCAAGGAACACAAACAAATCGCCACAGAGTGAGGTAAAATCTGAAGGAACGTTAACTTTTCATTGCAAACACCTTTAGGCTGCCTATTTATGGCTTGTTCTGTTTATCAAGTGGGTTGTGCAAAGATCTATATCATGTCTTGAGTTTATATTTCATAAACTGCAAGGATGACATGATTGAGTTGGCTTTATTCGCGGACTTTAGTTTGAAATCCGACCACCTTTGCTACCCGAACTGATGAGGTTAATAATTTTTATTGAGAACCTCACACCATTAGCGTATGTCAATATCCACAGTTCAGTTGCAGCTACACCCATAGAGTGAGTTCTACACCACAAACATTATTGCTTTTATAATGTGATTGTTGTTCAGTAACTGGATGAGGGTACATTGAAGTTATACTGGAACTTCACAGAATACACACAAAAAGTGAGTGAAAGATTTCTCTCTGTGGAGAGTTTAAAGGCACTGGGATTGTAGTGCTAAAAGCAGTTTAAGTCAAAGTTGACTTAAGAGAGACCAAAGTCTGGCACTTTGGTTGAATATCTTTTTTCAAAGAGCCAGGTCAGGGCAGAAAAGAATCTTCCGCTGTGTTTAGTGTTGAGTTTCTGCCGGTTTAGGGAGCTAGCAATATTGGACGGCATACCTCATAGCATCAGAGACTCGGGTTCGATCCTGACCTCGGGTGATATCGAAACAAAGTTTGCATGTTCTCTCTGTGGCACTTTGGTTTCTTCCCACATCCCGAAGCCATGCGTATTTGTAGGTTAATTGGTCCTCTGTAATTACCCCAGGAATGTGAGGAGTGGTTGACAAAGCGGGATAACACAGAACTAGTTTGGATATGTGATCGGTGGCCAGTGTGGATTCGGTGGGCCAAAGGGCCAGTTTCTATGCTGTATCTTTCAATAAAGACCAAGTTACGGTTAATGCGCTTTACTGATCACTGGTGCGTTTTCCATTAGCATCGGTATGTATCCTAACCTTAAACGTAATCTGTACTGTTATAAAGGTACATCACGTTGTCATGGGTGTCATATGTGGGACATTTAAACCCATCATCTGCATGTAAAATAAATCACAAAGGCAATAAATAGTCAGCAGATCAGGCAGCATCAGAGGGAAAAGAAGTGTGCTGGTCAGGGCAGCACAGTAGTGCAACAGTAGAGTTGCTGCCTTACAACACCACAGATGCGGGTTCGATCCTGACCTCGGGTGCTATCTGAACGGAGTTTGTATGTTCTCCCTGTGACCATGTGGGTGTTCCCAGGGTGCTCGTGTTTCCTCCCACACTCCAAAGACATGCAGTTTTTTCCGGTAAAATAATCAATCGTCCCTAGGGTGTAGGATAACGCTAGCGTGTATGGGGGTGATTGCTGGCCGGCGTGGACACGGTGGGCCGAATGGCCTGTTTTAATGCTGTACCTCTAAAATCTAGAGTTATATTTGATTGACTGCACAGAACAAATATAACTCAGCTTTTTCTTGAATGGTATTAAAATATATCCATCCACTTCTTCATTTAATTTGCATGCAATTCAGTTTTGTTTCAGGCCAATGACTTTCATTAGAAAGATCTATATCTGGAATTGCATGCTTGCAATTTTCACATCATGAAGTTGAAGTTTGGAACGGGAGCAGCCTCAGGATACAAAGGGGACAGTTCAAATCACTTAGCTGCTACATCTTACAGTTTTCCTGCCCAATATAGCAGTAATCAGGCAACTGAACCATCTTACCAATAACTAGAGGCAATCCTGATATACTACCTACCACATTGGAGACCCTTGGACTATCTCTGATTGGACTTTACAGGCTTTATCTTGCACCAAACATTATTCCCTTTATCACGTATCTGTGATACGATTGTGCTTGATTCTAATCATGTAATGTCTTTCCGCCAACTGTGCAACAAAACCTTCATTACCAACCTAGATTAGCTGGAAACACAGGAACTGCAGATGCTGGGATCTTGAACAAAACACAAAGTGCTGGAGGAATTCGATGGGTCAGGAAGCATCTGTGGAGGGAAGGGACAGACGGCATTTTGGGCGAGGGCCCTTCTTCACGCTGGGTTAGCTGGGTTCAGCCTTGATTAGCTAGCTGCTGATAAGGATTTGCCATTTATAGATCTCCTACCGGTTATCTATTGAAGAATGGCGAATACACTCCCAGGGAAATGGAATGAAAATAAGCACTATATATGCGGGAACTCTCAACTAAAAATAGAAAATGCTGGAAGCAGTCAGCAGTTCTGGCAAGTTTTGGGGCGGGCAGAAACACAATTAATATCGCTGATCAATGACGCCTCATTAGAAATGTTCAGAAATAGCTCGATGCCTGCCTGGCATGTTAATCCTGCTCAGCGTGTTGCTGCCTAACCTGCTGAGTATTTCCAGATACTCTCTCTGCCTCCTGTGCAGCATTTTGCAAGGTGTTGATAGCAATGACAACGTGTTCTGTAAACATACACAACCTCGTTGAAAGAGCAGCTCAATGTAGGAGACCTTATGGCATAGCTGGAGGTAGGATGAGGTCTGATGAAACCATGGTGAAGTATCAGCTGTGGATTGCTCTGAACAGTATGGGCTAGGTCAAATATCCGAGAAGCAATAAAATCACATGGTGTCTCCTATGTATCCCAGAGTTCCGCTCTTGCTCCCCCTCCTCCAAGTCGCAACAAGGGCTAGGACCCCTAGTCATCACCTTTCATCCCATCAGCCGTCGCATACAACAAGCCAACCTCCGATATTTTCATCATCTCCAACGGGATCCCACAACTTGTTATGCTGCATTGGCAGTAACATAAACGTGCTTGTGGGTGAGCAACGTGTAGAGACTTGCAACTTCTGCAGGATGCAGTCATGCAGTTATGCAGCTCCTGCAGTCAGTTCACCACTTGGAAGTTAACATTACTGGAGATATCAGTAAGATCAGTTGCACACCACTGTGAAATGAAAAGTCACGCCTGCATTAAAGGCCCCTAAAGTGGGGCAGTAATTTTGCACTTTTCTTCACGAGCCAGTTCAAGGCGATAGTATTTTAGAATGAGAAACGATGAAATGTTTCACCATAACCTTTCTGTGGGCCTTATGATTTACTTGGGCAGTTCATTTTCTCTGTGGGAGACCTGTCAATGTGCCTGGAACAACTTCACCAGTACCTGCCATGGTGTTGAAGTCATAGAATGTTAGTTTAGTTTAGTCTGAAGAAGGGTCTCCACCCGAAACATCACCCATTCCTTCTCTCCAGAGATGTTGCCTGTCCCGCTGAGTTACTCCAGCATTTTGTGTCTATCTTTAGTTTAGTTTAGTTTAGTTTATTCTCACGTGTACAGAGGTACAGTGGAAAGCATTTATGTTGCGTGCTATCCAGTCAGCAAAAAGAGTGTACATGATTACAATCAAGCCACCTACAGTGTACGGTGTACAGACACAGGATAAAGGGAATAACGTTTAGTGCAACATAAAGTCCCGTAAAGTCCAATTAAAGATAGTCCGAGAGTCGCCAAAGAGGTAGATGGTAGGTCAGGACCGCTCGCTAGTTGATGATGGGTTGGTTTAGTTGCCTGTTAACAGGTGGGGGGGAAACTGTCCCTGAATCTGGAAGTATGGGTTTTCACACTTCTGTAGTTCTTCCCTGATGCGAGAGGGGAGAAGAGGGAGTGACCAGGGTGAGACTGGTCCTTGATTATGCTTGTGGCTTTGCTGAGGCAGTGTGAAGTGTAGATGGAGTCAATAGAAGGGAGGTTGATTTGTATATCATTCTGGGCTAGTCCATAAATCTCTGCAATTTCCTGTGACCTTGGATGGAGCTGTTCCCATACCATGCTGTGATGCATCCTGATAGAAGACTTTCTACGCTGCATCCCCGTTATGCAGAAATTCTGCCACATGGCCCTGGGACATTGGGTTTATCTGTCGCACTTCCTGCTACATCAAGGGTTCCACTCGGATTACAAGGCAATGCAGCAGGCAGCATCAATGGTGCTGAACCCCTGCTTGATTATGCTGCTGGCCTTGCCAAGGCAGCATGAGGTATAGATGGAGTCAATGGAAGGGAGGATGGTTTGCTCAGCCCGTCGACCCCTCCTGGGCTAAATAAAGAGCCATTGGCTAGAATGTACTAAACATTCTTGACCAAACTGTGGCTGATTGCAATGTATAAGATAACGGTCCTGACTCTTGTGTTTCTGCATTGCATTGTGGAGATGTGGAGTGATTGCAATGTGAAGTGGCAGCACGCCTGACCTCCTGTTTGTGAGCTGGACTCAGCAGTTTCAGGGCAGGGCACGGGAGCCCTGCACTGAGGGGCCAGGCGTACTTTGCATTGATCTTCTCAGCTCCCCGTCATGGCTGGCAACTACAGTGCGACCACATTCATTCGAAGCCTACCTTGACTGCAAAGATAAACGGCTTGGTTATATTTTATTTTAGTTTAGGTTTTTAATTTAAAGATACGGCATGCAAACAGGCCCCTTGGCCCAGCAAGTCCACGCCGACCACTGATCACCCCTTCACGCTAGTTCTATGTTATCCCACTTTCTCATCCACTCCCTACACACTAGGGGCAACTTACAGACGGCCAACCTAACCTACAAACCAGCACATCTTCGGGATGTGGGAGGAAACCGGAACACCCTGAGGAAACCAATAGAGTCACAGGCAGAACGTGCAAACTCCGCACAGGCAGCATAGAAACATAGAAAATAGGTGCAGGAGTAGGCCATTCAGCCCTTCGAGCCTGCACCGCCATTCAATATGATCATGGCTGATCATCCAACTCAGTATCCTGTACCTGCCTTCTCTCCATACCCCCTGATACCTTTAGCCACAAGGGCCACATCTAACTCCCTCTTAAATATAGCCAATGAACTGGCCTCAACTACCTTCTGTGGCAGAGAATTCCACAGATTCACCACTCTCTGTGTGAAAAATGTTTTTCTCATCTCGGTCCTAAAAGATTTCACCCTTATCCTTAAACTGCGACCCCTTGTTCTGGACTTCTCCAACATCGGGAACAATCTTCCTGCATCTAGCCTGTCCAACCCCTTAAGAATTTTGTAAGTTTCTATAAGATCCCCCCTCAATCTTCTAAATTCTAGCGAGTACAAGCCAAGTCTATCCAGTCTTTCTTCATATGAAAGTCCTCACATCCCAGGAATCAGTCTGGTGAACCTTCTCTATACTCCCTCTATGGCAAGAATGTCTTTCCTCAGATTAGGAGACCAAAACTGTACGCAATACTCCAGGTGTGGTCTCACCAAGACCCTGTACAACTGCAGTAGAACCTCCCTGCTCCTATACTCAAATCCTTTTGCTATGAATGCTAACATACCATTCGCTTTCTTCACTTCCTGCTGCACCTGCATGCCTACTTTCAATGACTGGTGTACCATGACACCCAGGTCTCGTTGCATCTCCCCTTTTCCTAATCGGCCACCATTCAGATAATAGTCTACTTTCCTGTTTTTGCCACCAAAGTGGATAACCTCACATTTATCCACATTATACTGCATCTGCCATGCATTTGCCCACTCACCCAGCCTATCCAAGTCACCTTTCAGCCTCCTAGCATCCTCCTCACAGCTAACACTTCCCCCCAGCTTCGTGTCATCCACAAACTTGGAGATGTTGCATTCAATTCCCTCGTACAAATCATTAATATACATTGTAAATAGCTGGGGTCCCAGCACTGAGCCTTGCGGTACCCCACTAGTTACTGCCTGCCATTCTGAAAAGGACCCGTTTACTCCTACTCTTTGCTTCCTGTCTGCCAGCCAGTTCTCTATCCACATCATACTGAACCCCCAATACCGTGTGCTTTAAGTTTGTACACTAATCTCTTATGTGGGACCTTGTCGAAAGCCTTCTGAAAGTCCAGATATAACACATCCACTGGTACTCCCTTATCCACTCTACTAGTTACATCCTCGAAAAATTCTATAAGATTCGGCAGACATGATTTACCTTTCATAAATCCATGCTGACTTTGTCCAATGATTTCACCACTTTCCAAATGTGCTGCTATCCCATCTTTAATAACTGACTCTAGTAGTTTCCCCACTACCGATGTTAGACTAACTGGTCTGTAATTCCCCGTTTTCTCTCTCCCTCCCTTTTTAAAAAGTGGGGTTACATTAGCTACCCTCCAATCCTTAGGAACTACTCCAGAATCTAAAGAGTTTTGAAAAATTATCACTAATGCATCCACTATTTCTGGGGCTACTTCCTTAAGTACTCTGGGATGCAGCCTATCTGGCCCTGGGGATTTATCGGCCTTTAATCCATTCAATGTACCTAACACCACTTCCCGGCTAACCCGGATTTCACTCAGTTCCTCCATCTCATTTGACCCCCGGTCCCCTGCTATTTCCGGCAGATTATTTATGTCTTCCATAGTGAAGACAGAACCAAAGTAGTTATTCAATTTGGTCTGCCATGTCCTTGTTCCCCATGATCAATTCACCTGTTTCTGACTGCAAGGGACCTACATTTGTTTTAACTAATCTTTTTCTCTTCACATATCTATTAAAAACTTTTGCAGTCAGTTTTTATGTTCCCTGCCAGTTTTCTTTCATAATCTATTTTTCCTTTCCTAATTAAGCCCTTTGTCCTCCTCTGCTGGACTCTGAATTTCTCCCAGTCTTCTGGTAGGCTGCTTTTTCTGGCTAATTTGTATGCTTCATCTTTTGTTTTGATACTATCCTTGATTCCCCTTGTTATTCCCTTTCTGCCCCTTAGTGTTTCGCAGCTCTACCCATACCGATTCCACATCCTCCAAGCTAATGTCCTTCCTTTCCACTGCGTTAATCTCCTCTCTAACCAGCAACGCTACCCCACCTCCTTTTCCTTTCTTTCTATCCCTCCTGAATATTGAATATCCCTGGATGTTCAGCTCCCAGCCTTGGTCACCCTGTAGCCATGTCTCTGTGATCACAACTATATCATAGTCATTAATAGCTATCTGCACATTCAACTCATCCACCTTATTACGAATGCTCCTTGCATTGAGACACAAAGCCTTCAGGCTTGTTTTTACAACACTCTTACCCCTTATACAATTATGTTGAAAAGTGGCCTTTTTTGGTTTTTGCCCTGGATTTGTCTGCCTGCCACTTTTACTTTTCACCTTGCTACCTATTGCTTCTACCCTCATTTTACACCCCTCTGTCTCTCTGCTCACACATTTAAGAAACCATTTCCCTTTAACTCCATCCTCGACTATCCCATTTGACACCCCACCTCCCTTATTCAGTTTAAAACCTCCCGTGTAGCAGTGGCAAACCTGCCTGCCAGAATGCTGGTCCCCCAACTGTTAAGATGCAATCCGTCCCTTTTGTACAGTTCCCCCTTACTCCAAAACAGATCCCAGTGATCTAAGAATCTAAATCCCTGCCCCGTGCACCAGTTCCTCAGCCACACATTCAGGTCTCGTATCTCCCTGTTCCTGCTCTCGCCAGCACGAGGAACTGGAAGCAAACCGGAGATAACAACCCTGGAGGTCCTGCTTTTCAGCATTTTTCTGAGCTCTCTAAAGTCACGCTGCAGAATATTCATCTCCTTCTTTCCGACATCGTTTGTGCCGACATGCACTACCACTTCCGGATGTTCACCTTCGCCCTTGAGGATTTTCTGCACTCTGTCCGTGACATCCTGGATCCTGGCACCAGGAAGGCAGCACACCATCGTCGAATCCCATCTGTTGCCGCAGAAACCCCTATCCGTACCTCTCACAATGGAGTCTCCCACTACAATAGCGTTGCCTGACGTTGGCAGCATCCGAGGTCAGGATCGATCCCGGGTCTCTGGTGCAGTGAGGCAGCAGCTCTACCAGCTGCGCCGCTGTGGTGCCCTAATCTAATGACATTTCTAATTCATTAATTAGTTTCTGATATCTAAATATTATTTTCATGTACTTGTTACTTTTGCAATTAGTTTATATGCTGCATCAGAACTATTCAAATATAGTTCTAAGGTTTTTGATAGTGGAATGATGGCAAACAACCATCAGCTTGGTGTGGAGATAAAGACTTGCATCCATCACCTTACACTTAATCAGTGGTCAGAGCAGTAAATCATGGGGTGACTGTGGACAGCATGGCTGTTCTGGAAGAGATGGGTTAAATGAATCAGGCAAGGTTCATGATTCCACTGATGCACTTGGAAGCTCTCGCTCCATAGCCTCTCAGTGAAGGAAATATGTCCTTGCTGTTCACCAAAGCAGTGTCCGATATTTAAGGTATCTCAATTAAATAGCCTCCTCTGTTGTAAAGAGCAGCCCGAACCTCACCAACCTTTCCTCCCTTGGCAAAGATTCAGCCCTGACAAGATCTTCGGAAGCCTCCTCTATCCCCTCTCTGGTGTTATCTCAATGAGCTGCCGGTTTTGTCTACATCTTGCTCTGTTTGCCACCCCTAACCTTAACCCAGCCTGGTTTGAATTCCATTTGCTATTTTTCTGCCCAACCTCACCTGCCCTTGGATATCAACATCAACTAGATCAACTTCTTATGCATTATCAAACTCATGGCTAATTTTTGTGTTATCTAGATATTTAATCATCTTGCTTCTTACATTTTACATTATATCAAAGACGTGTACTGTCAAAAGCAGAAGAAATCTTGTGATACACATTGCTACCGGCTTTCTAGTCACAAAACGTTTGCCAATCTTTGCATCTCCATGGTGCAAGTTATGGATTCATATTGTCACATTCCGTTGAGCCCCATGCCTTTTTCCTTTTCTTTTCACCAAATACCTTGCTAAAATCCACTTAGGCAAACTTACAGTAGCCACTTCTGTGCATCTGCATGGTGAAAGCTACATTCCAATGCTGGCCTCAGAATATATATAAATATAAATACTTTTCTGGGTCTGCACAGTGGAGCAGTTGGTAGAATCGCAGTCTCACAGCACCAGAGACCCTGCTTCGATCCTGACCTCAGCAGCTGTCTGTGTGGAGTTTGCATGTTCTCCTTGTGACCGCGAGGCTTTCCTCCGGGTGTTCAGGTTTCCTGCCACATCCTAAAGATGTGCGGGTTTGTAGGTTAATTGGCCCTCTGTATATTGCCCCCAGGTGTGTAGGGATTGGATGAGAAAGTGGGATAACATAGAACTGGGTGATTGCTGCTCGATGTGGACTTGGTGGTCCAAAGGGCCTGTTTCCATGCTGTATCTCTAAATGAAACAAAACGTGATGTAACTGTGGGAATCATGGCATGTAGAACAGCAGAGCAATCTCTCACCCCTCTGCCCCTTGTATGAAGCTAATGTTCTCTGTTGCGATTCACTACGGTACTCTAAGTGGCTGGTTGAATAACAAGGATATTTGGTGATACGTAGCTCTGGTGAAAGCTGACCCTGGATCCCTGGTCTCCTCCCAATCCACACCATTTTCCTCTTGTTCCAGAACAGGATCTGCATGAATTTAGAAAGGACAAATTAGGGCCATTCAGCATGGTTTGATGCGTCGGAAATCATGTTGCATATATTTGATTTGAGTTTTTAAAAAGGTGAACAAGAAGATTGATGAGGGCAGTGTGGTAGATATACTGCTTATTTGGCAAATATGATGCACTCTCAATTGCACTGTGTTCGATATCGTGGCCTGTGAACAATCTCCCAGTTAAGATTTCAAACGTGGCCTGTACGTAGGACAGGTGCGGCTTCATGTAGAGCGTGCTGCCTTCAGGATCATATTAGATGTAGCTTTATTCCATCGAGATCTGTACAGATTAAAAGAGAGGAGATGTGGAGATAGTAGGCGTACCTTATTTTATTTGGGGAGAAGGTTCTTCAATCTGACGGATCCTAACCTGAAATTTCATTACTGACTTAGAAACAAAGAACTGCAGGCACTGGTTAATACATAGAAAGACACATAGTGCCAGAGTAACCCAGCAGGTCAGGCAGCATTTTTGAAGAACATGTCATGGGTCTGAAGAAGGATCCTGACCCAAAACATCGCCTATCCATGATCCCCAGCGATGCTGCCTGATCCACAGAGTTACTCCAGCATTATGTGTCTTTCTTTTATTGAGAGAGTAGAGAGGAAAATGTCACAGATTATGTTTTTACAGGTCTAGGAGATTGGAATTTGTAGTGCCTTGCCAGGTGACATTCAGCGAAGCCAGTGAATAGTTTCAACAAAGTTTGTATTTTGCTACAGGCGGTGAACATTCTTTCCAGCTGCTGCTTCTCTTGTGTCTGTTTTGTACTCTGCAGTAATCCTTTCCAAATGTCTTCATTACTGCCTCCGAACAAAGCACGGGAGAGCAGTCGTCTCAAACCCTTTCAGGTAATGCCGAACAGGAGAGGACCAAAGCATAAAAATAATTCCAATCTCCGCAGTGTTTGGGTGTTGAGCAATCAAGGCAAGGAAACACACTCATTGTGAAAGTCTTCACAAAAATAGAAAGGAGTAGAGAGAATAAAGGGGAAAAAGAGATTTGTTTCAATATGACATTGTTTGTTCCTCTCTCCAGATGTCACAAAGTGCCTTGCACTTTCTCCTAATGAGGAGTGACTATGGCAGCTAATTTGTGATAATGTCTGGATTACCACATGCTTGCTGCCATTGTCAATCTCAGTCTGTTGGTGTGAAACTGATAAAAGAATAAATATTGGCCTGACAACTCCCCCATTGTGATTTGAATTAGTGCCACGTGATCTGTTGCCAGCATCCGAGACAGGAGATAAAGAGTTGCTTCAAAGCATCTTTCTCCCACAACTCCACAAGAGGGCCAGGCACAACTTTGCTCTGATCTGCAGAGTGGGGCTGGCTCTCTGAATCTTCTGACTCTGCACCACAACAAACAGAGGCAGGCAGGCAATCACAAAGAGAAGGTGATCACTTCATGACTGAACAGTGAGAACTTGATGTCAGGGACCCATCACTCGTGAGGGGAATCCCTCAGAGAAAGGGGAATATTGATCACGATCACTACTGATCTAGTTTGGACATCTTGACAGAGAGGTAGATGATGTAAAAAAGTCATGTGCCAAGAAAAGTACTAACTATCTATTGCCTCATTCAGAACGGGCTTGACAGCAGTGACATTCACATATAAATTCTCCCATAGGTTGGCAGTTTTTTCAAATTGACTGGCAATTATATAGAATACAGAATATAGAATAGGACAGTGCAGCAAGGAAACAGGTCCTTCAACCTATAATGTCTGTGCTGAACATGATGACGTTAAACTAATCTCCCCTGCCTGCACGTGATCCATATCCCTTCTGCTGTTGTACAGGGCCCTAGTGAGACCACACCCAGAGTATTGTGTGCAGATTTGGTCTCCAAATTTGAGGAAGGACATTTTTGCTATTGATGGAGTGCAGCATAGGTTCACAAGGTTAATTCCCGGGATGGCTGGACTGTCACAGGTTGATAGAATGGAGCGGCTGGGCTTGTATACTGGAATTTAGAAGGATGAGAGGTTATCTTATTGAAACATATAAGATCGTTAAGGGTTTGGACACGCTAGAGGCAGGAAACGTGTTCCCGATGTTGGGGGAGTCCAGAACCAGGGGCCACAGTTTAAGAATAAGGGGGCAAGTCATTTAGAATGGAGATGAGAAAAAACGTTTTCACACAGAGGGTTGTGAATCTGTGGAATTCTCTGCCTCAGAAGGCAGTGGAGGCCAATTCACTGGATGTTTTCAAGAGAGAGTTAGATAGAACTCTTAAAGATAGTGGAGTCAAGGGATGTGGGGAGAAGGCAGGACGGAGTACTGATTGTGGATGATCAGCCATGATCACAGTGAATGGTGGTGCTAGCCGGAAGAGCCGAATTGGCCTACTCCTGCACCTATTGTCTATTCCTTGTACATCTACATCTAAAAGCCTCTTAACCACCACAACCGCATCTGATTCACCACTACCCTTGGCAGCATGTTCCAGGCACCACCACCCTGTGTAAAAAAAACTTGCCATGGACCAAGATCCTCCCTTATTATAAACAGCAAAATCACCCACCCAGTACAAAATAAGATAAAAATAATATTAATAAAGTTTTCTTGTATAGTTGTGCAAGATGTTGGTGAGACCACGCATGGAGTATTGTGTTCAGTTTTGGTCATCCTGCTATAGGAAGGATGTTGTTAAGTGTGCAAAGATGTACAAGGATGTTGCCAGGTCTCGAGGGGGCTGGCTAAGACTTTATCCCTGGGAGTACTGGAGGTTAGATACATAGATACATAGAAAATAGGTGCAGGAGTAGGCCATTCGGCCCTTCGAGCCTGCACCGCCATTCAATATGATCATGGCTGATCATCCAACTCAGTATCCCGTACCTGCCTTCTCTCCATACCCCCTGATCCCTTTAGCCACAAGGGCCACATCTAACTCCCTCTTAAATATAGCCAATGAACTGGCCTCAACTACCCTCTGTGGCAGAGAGTTCCAGAGATTCACCACTCTCTGTGTGAAAAAGTTTTTCCTCATCTCGGTCTTAAAGGATTTCCCCCTTATCCTTAAGCTGTGACCCCTTGTCCTGGACTTCCCCAACATCGGGAACAATCTTCCTGCATCTAGCCTGTCCAACCCCATAAGAATTTTGTACGTTTCTATAAGATCCCCTCTCAATCTCCTAAATTCTAGCGAGTATAAGCCAAGTCTATCCAGTCTTTCTTCATATGAAAGTCCTGACATCCCAGGAATCAGTCTGGTGAACCTTCTCTGCACTCCCTCTATGGCTCTAATGTCCTTCCTCAGATTTGGAGACCAAAACTGTACGCAATACTCCAGGTGTGGTCTCACCAAGACCCTGTACAACTGCAGTAGAACCTCCCTGCTCCTATACTCAAATCCTTTTGCTATGAAAGCTAACATACCATTTGCTTTCTTCACTGCCTGCTGCACCTGCATGCCTACTTTCAATGACTGGTGTACCATGACACCCAGGTCTCGCTGCATCTCCCCATTTCCTAATCGGCCACCATTTAGATAATAGTCTGCTTTCCTGTTTTTGCCACAACACATCCACTGGTTCTCCCCTATCCACTCTACTAGTTACATCCTCGAAAAATTCTATAAGATTCGTCAGACACGATTTACCTTTCGTAAATCCATGCTGACTTTGTCCAATGATTTCACCACTTTCCAAATGTGCTGCTATCCCATCTTTAATAACTGACTCTAGCAGTTTCCTCACTACCGATGTTAGACTAACTGGTCTGTAATTCCCCGTTTTCTCTCTCCCTCCCTTCTTAAAAAGTGTGGTTACGTTTGCTACCCTCCAATCCTCAGGAACTACTCCAGAATTTAAAGAGTTTTGAAAAATTATCACTAATGCATCCACTATTTCTGGAGCTACTTCCTTAAGTACTCTGGCATGCAGCCTATCTGGCCCTGGTGATTTATCGGCCTTTAATCCATTCAATTTACCCAACACCACTTCCCGACTCACCTGGATTTCACTCAGTTCCTCCATCTCCTTTGACCCGCGGCCCCCTGCTATTTCCGGCAGATTATTTATGTCTTCCTTAGTGAAGACGGAACCAAAGTAGTTATTCAATTGGTCCGCCATTTCCTTGTTCCCCATGATCAATTCACCCGTTTCTGACTGCAAGGGACCTACATTTGTTTTAACTAATCTCTTTCTCTTCACATATCTATAAAAACTTTTGCAGTCAGTTTTTATGTTCCCTGCCAGTTTTCTTTCATAATCTATTTTCCCTTTCCTAATTAAGCCCTTTGTCCTCCTCTGCTGGTCCCTGAATTTCTCCCAGTCCTCTGGTATGCTGCTTTTTCTGGCTAATTTGTACGCATCGTCTTTTGCTATGATACTATCCCTGATTTCCCTTGTTATCCACGGATGCACTACCTTCCCTGATTTATTCTTTTGCCAAACTGGGATGAACAATTTTTGCAGTTCATCCATGCAGTCTTTAAATGCCTTCCATTGCATATCCACCGTCAACCCTTTTAGAACTAATTGCCAGTCAATCTTGGCCAATTCGCGTCTCATACCCTCAAAGTTACGTTTCTTTAAGTTCAGAACCGTTGTTTCTGAATTAACAATGTCACTCTCCATCCTAATGAAGAACTCAACCATATTATGGTCACTCTTGCCGAAGGGGGCACGCACAACAAGACTGCTAACTAACCCTTCCTCATTACTCAATACCGAGTCTAGAATAGCCTGCTCTCTCGTTTGGTTCCTCTACATGTTGGTTTAGATAACTATCCCGCATACATTCAAGAAATCCTCTTCCTCAGCACCCCTGCCAATTTGATTCACCCAATCTATATGTAGATTGAAGTCACCTATTATAACTGTTTTGCCTTTGTTGCACGCATTTCTAATTTCCTGTTTGATGCCATCCCCAACTTCACTACTACTGCTAGGTGGCCTGTACACAACACCCACCAGCGTTTTCTGCCCCTTAGTGTTTCGCAGCTCTACCCATACCGATTCCACATCCTCCAAGCTAATGTCCTTCCTTTCCACTGCGTTAATCTCCTCTCTAACCAGCAACGCTACCCCACCTCCTTTTCCTTTCTTTCTATCCCTCCTGAATATTGAATATCCCTGGATGTTCAGCTCCCAGCCTTGGTCACCCTGGAGCCATGTCTCCGTGATCCCAACTATATCATAATCATTAATAGCTATCTGCATGTTCAACTCATCCACCTTATTACGAATGATCCTTGCATTGAGACACAAAGCTTTCAGGCTTGTTTTTACAATGCTCTTACCCCTTATACAATTATGTTGAAAAGTGGCCCTTTTTGATTTTTGCCCTGGATTTTTCTGCCTGCCACTTTTACTTTTCACCTTGCTACTTATTGCTTCCGGATGCATTTTACACCCCTCTCTTTCTCTGCTCACCCATTTAAGAACCCCACCACCTCTTATTCTGTTTATTATTGTTTTCTTCTTTCCCCCCTACATGTTGGGTCTGAGTGCTTTCCTTCTCTGCCTCCTGCCTCACACACTGTCTAATAGCTTTCTCTATTTGAGTCCCTCCCCCCAACCATTCTAGTTTAAAGTCTCCCCAGTAGACTTTGCTGATCTCCCCGCCAGGATATCGGTCCCCCTCGGGTTCAAGTGCAACCCATCCTTTTTGTACAGGTCGCACCTTCCACAAAAGAGGTCCCAATGATCCAGAAATTTGAATCCCTGCCTTCTGCACCAGTCCTTCAGCCACGCATTTATCCTCCACCTCACTCCATTCCTACTCTCACTGTCACGTGGCACAGGCAGTAATCCCGAGATTGTTACCTTTGCTGTCCTCCTCTTTAACTCCCCTCCTAACTCCCTAAATTCTCCTTTCAGGACCTCTTCTCTTTTTCTACCGATGTCATTGGTACCTATATGTACCACGACCTCGGGCTCCTCTCCCTGCCCTTTCAGGATATCTTGGACAGGTTGAGACACATCACAGACCCTGGTACCAGGGAGGCAAACTACCATCCGGGTCTCCCGACTGCGTCCACAGAATCGCCTGTCTGACCCCCTAACTATAGAGTCCCCTATTAGTATTGCCCTCCTCTTCTTTTCCTTACCCTTCTGAGCAACAGGGCCGGTCTCTATACTGGAGGCCCGGCCACTGTCGCTAACCCCAGGTAGGCTGTCCCCCCCAACAATGCTCAAACAGGAGTACTTATTGTCAAGGTGTACAGCCATCGGGGTACTCTCTAGTCCCTGCCTGTGCCCCTTGCCTCTCCCAACCGTGATCCACTTGCCTGCCTCCTGTGGTCTTGGAGTGACCACCTCCCTGTAACTCCTCTCAATGACTTCCTCACTCTCCCTGACCAGACGGAGGTCATCGAGCTGCTGCTCCAGGTTCCTAATACGGTCCATTAGGAGCCCCATCTCGATACACCTGGCGCAGATGTGGACGTCTGGAGGGCTATCAGACTCCATGACTTCCCACATCTGACATCCAGAACAGTAAACTGCCCTGGCCCTCATAATCCCCTTACCTAGGATACAATACTAAGTACAATACAATACAATCAGCAGGGATCTGACTCCCAATCAGCTGCTCCCTCTTGTCTGCTTCCACCAATCAGCGGCTTCCTTAAGCCCACTTGTTTTTGAAGTGCGAGTGGAACTTGGAACGTTACAGATTTGGGCCTCTGTAAGAAGCAAGCCCCGCGCTCCACTTTAAATCCTACCGCTCGGGTGTAGCTCCTCCCTCTGCGACCGACCTCTCCAACGGCTCTCGGGCCTCTGGTAATCTTGAGGGGTAATCTTATAGAGGTGTACAAAATCATGAGGGGAATTGATAGGGTGAATGCACAGTCTTTTTTATCCAGAATAGTGTAATCAAGAACTAGAGGACAAAGGTTTAAGGCGAAAGGGGAAAGATTTAATAGAAACCTGAAGGGCAACATTTTCACACAGAGGGTGGTGGTTAAATGTCCTAGCAACTCTCGAACATGCCCTTTGCTTTTTTTATCGATTGCCCTAACCTCTGCCCTCTAACCTTCCTACTTTACCTTATTGAAGATGGAAGTTACAGTAGTTTTACGCTGACCAATTTGACGCCGAGAGAAAGATCTTCATTCTTCTACTCTACCATCACATGTAAAAACCTCATGTTCTTGCTTTTATCATATATTCTTTCCATTCCAAATGTAAGGTGCTCAAAAGTTAACACTCTGAGTGGCATTCTGATATTGAAGTTAATGTTAATGTTGCTTATTAACTTTAGACACGTCATTGAACCAAACAATCTAAACCTGTTTGTTCAGACTGCATAGTCAAAAGATTAGTTTCACAAAAAGGCCTGGATAGAATGAGAGGATGTTTTCACTGGTGGCAGAGTCTAGGACCAGAGGTCATAGCCTCAGAATAAAAGGGCATACCTTTAGAAAGGAGATAAGGAGGGATTTCTTTAGGGTGGTGAAGCTGTGGAATTCATTGCCACAGATGGCTATGGAGGCCATCATTGGGTACTTTGAAGGCAGAGATTGACAGATTGTTGATTAGTACGAGTTCCAGTGTTATGGGGAGAAGGGAGGAGAATGTGGTTGAGAGGAAAAGATAGATCAGCCATGATTGAATGGCGGAGTAGACTTGATGTACGGAATGGCCTAATTCTGCTAGTAATAACTTATGAACGTGAACATAATGTATGAACAAAAATGTCATGTCAGTTTACCTCATCATCAAAATTGCTTGAAGGTCTGAAGTTGCTGTATCCTTGAGTTGCATTTGAACCACGATGGGTTATGACTTGCATCTCAACCTTCACATGCTCAGCTCTGTGATATATGTTATAAGGTCATAAGGAATCAGATTAGAATTAAGCCATTCGGCCCATCAAGTCTACTCTGCCATTCAATCATGGCTGATCTATCTCTCCCTCCTAACCCCATTCTCCCGCCTTCTCCCCATACCTCTGAAACCTGTACTAATCAAAAATCTATCTATATCTGCCTTAAAAATACCCACTGGGCCTCCACAGCCTTCTGTGGCAATGAATTCCGCAGATTCACCACTCTCTGACTGAATACATTTCTCCTCATCTCCTTCCTAAATGAACGTCCTTTAATGCTGAGGCTATGACCTCTAGTCCTAGACATTCTCTGTTGGTGAACATTAATTAGTGTAAAATATACATATTTTATATACATATCATGCATAAATTTACATATGTGTAAAATATTACTGTAAAATAAGTTCCTTTATTTTACTTCTTATTGGGAAATTACAAAATTCTAAAACTTTCCATTTTGAAAGGAAATGTTTTCTTGTCCTCTCTGATTTTCTCTTTGCTTTAATCTCATTTTGTAACATAAATTCACTTATTTTTAGTCTTTGGGACATTATTTTAGCAAGTTAATTGGTTAAGGAGAAACACATTTTCTTAGTTTATTCATTTGCATCCCAAATGCCCTCACTTCACCATGGTCACCTTGCACTTTCAACAAAAAGGTGCGGTAAAAGAAACCCACGAATTAATGACAAGCAGAGATACGGGACACTGCAGATGCTGGAATCTTGTGCAGAACACAAAGTGCTGGAGGAAGTCCATGGGTCAGGCAGCATCTGCGGAGGGCATTGATAGACCTACTAGTTCCCTCCATAGGTGCTCTCTGTCCTGCCGAGTTACTCCAGCACATTGAGTTCTACCCAAGTGACAAATGTTCTGAGGTCCCCACACAATAGCACTGTATTCAGGATCATATTACATGCAGCTTTATCCCTATGAGGGTCTGCACCTTAACCCCCGTCTAATCACTGATATGTCCGGGTTCAGCATTAATTCTTTGCTTCCATAATTTGCTACTGGGGTTTCTACAAACTTACCTTTTCATTTTCAGTCCATCTGAATTCTTAAGCAACCCCTTTTTACTCATTTTCCCAAATAGAGTATACCTTCCTGCTAAATTTATTATCTTACATTTTTAACACTAAATTTTAGACTTTACTTTCGAGATACATTGCGGAATCAGGCCGTTCGGCCCAACAAGTCCGGGCCAACCAGTGATCACCCTGTACACTAGCACTATCCTACACACTACAGACATTTTTTACCAAAGCCAATTAACCCACATACCTGCATGACTTTGGAATGTGGGAGGAGACTTGAGCGCACAGAGAAAACCCATGCAGTCACATTGAGAATGTACAAACTCTCTAAAGACAGCATCCAAAGTCAGGATCGAACCTGGGTTTCTGGCGCTGTGAGGCAGCAACTCTGCCGCTGCACCACTGTGCACCTTCTGTGTAATCTTCTCACCTACCTACCTGCTCACGAGATAGCTCGTTGTCTTCTTCATAAATTACCTCTTGTTTTATTCCTGCCACTTGAAAAATTATTGTCATTGTACTTAATACCTGAACACATCCATAAAACATCCACTAGAATTCTCCGTACTGACATTTACTTATTGCCCACCACTTACTTATTGCCCTAACCCTAATGCCTCATTCCTATCATACTTGTACTTCATATCAACACGTCCCCATTAATGCAGCACAAAGTTTATGTTGTGAAGATCCGTATGAACATCCACTTTATTTCTAATGTTAGAAATATTTTTATATTTCAGAAATCTATTGTACATTGCATGGCCTTTAGCAATGCATGCTTACATTCTCACAGGTCTTGGCAACTTCTCACCTGTACCATTATCCTGATTAATCTTTATTTTGTGGTACTGTTGCCCACGCCCTAAACTGAGGACGCAGCCACACTGGAAGTACTGTTAACACACCGACCGGGGGCAGGTTTCTCTCTTTGAAGGAGATAACCAAGGGGTGTTTAACCTGTTCACTGCCAAGTTTCCCCCCCACTATTGGCCATGACCTGAGTATACTCAGGGGTGGCACTGAACAGGTTAATGACAATCCAGTCTAATCTCGAGTATTGTTACTGAAATTAATTGTTTTTATAATGCTTGTTTTTTTTATATCTACGTATTTTTATTCAGCAGTGCAGAAGTAAGATTCAAACTAATATCTCATCGTCATAGAGTCCTACAGCAGGGAAACAGGCCCTTCGGTCTAACCTGTCCATATTGACCAAGATATCTCTCTAAACCTTTCCTATCCATATACTTGGCAAAATGTCTTTTAAATGTTGTTATAGTTCCTGCCACAACTACCTCCTCTGGCAGCTCATTACATATACACACCACCCTCTGTGTGATATAGTTGCCCCCACAAGTTCCTATTAAATCTTTCCCCTCTCACCTTAAATCTATGTCCTCTGGTTCTGACTCCCCTACCCCAGATAAAAGACTGTGCATCTACCCTATCTTTTCCCCTCATGATCTTATGCCCCTCTACAAATACACCTCTCATCCTCCTGCACTCCAAGGAATAAAGTCCTAGCCTGTTCAATCTCTCCCCATAGTTCAGGCCCTCGAGCCTCCGAATAAAAGGACATATCTTTAGAATGAAGATGAGGGTGGTGAATCTGTGAAATTTATTGCCACAGATGACCACTTCTTTGCATATTTTTAAAACAGAGATTGATAGGTTCTTGATTAGTAAGTATCAAAGGTTATGGGGAAGTAGGCATAAGCATGGGGTTGAGAGGGAAGGATAGATCAGCCATGATTGAATAGCGGAGCAGACTCGACGGGCCGAATGGTCTAATTCTGCTCCTATTACCTATGAACCTATGAGTCCTCGCAACATCCTTCGAAATATCTAGGTTAGTGGTCCAGAATTCTTGTAACCTAACCTAACCCCAATCCAACCCAACCAAGCTCTACTGTTAAGTCTTTATCACTTACCTCCCCTTGAGCACAGTTGTTCCTTTCATCACATACACTGTTACACTTCGTCATGGTATCTCATATCCTAGTATTTGTAGCCTCATCTGTGTCAATGCATTCCCTCAGTTCATGCTGATGTTTCTTGTTTCAATAATTCATTTTTATTCTTTGTTTTAATTCCAATTCTGCTTGTAACTTATTAATTCCACTTCCTAAATTCTTTGGTACAAACTGAAGGAACATATTTATTTAGTATCACAATCATCGCTTCATGACCCATAACTTGAGATACTTTTCCATCTTGCATTAAACACCTTCTTCAATTAATCTTTTACCTTGAGGTGGCATTAAAATTCTTTACAATTCTCATTATGTGTCATTTCACACCCCTCTAATAATATCTAAATTCTGCTTGTTTTATCTTGCATGTTTTGCTGTTTTCAGTCATTCCTTTATCTCAATGTTAGTTTTCACTTCAATACTCCTCCAATGCAGTTTTGATGTGCGGGACCCAGGACAATCGATGACCAAATTATCTTTCAGAGAGATTCCCATTATTTGTGCTCAGTGCCATTTTGCTCCAAATAATTATCTCGTTACCTGTTCTCATTGAATTTAGCCTTTCTTCAACCTGCGTCTTACTTTTTGATCAATTTTTTAATCCTGTCGAACTATATAAATCTTATTAACACTGCCTCCCACCATTTTACTGCCTGCTTCCCCTCATGCCCATGAACGTAACCCAGAATTATTACCGACTTTGTTAGACTATATACAAATCTGGAATCTAATCCGGTGACTGCTCCCTGTTGTGCTTCGTTTATCCTCTCAGTCATGTCCGGTTGGATGATTAAGATCACTTGTTGGCTTGGACCAGAATTGCAAACAGCTGTTGGTAAAAGAGTGCAACATATTCAAATGAAACATCTGGAAATGCTTAGTTTCTCAGAGTCCGACTGGGGGCTTCTGTGGGCTGTTGGGCTGCAGGTTAGAAGGGTAGATGTATGCGGTTTGTTCTAGACCTGTGGCTAAACGCATACAGGCTGCCACGGCAACTGGTGGTATAATATGTATATATGTGCATTCAGAAAGTATTCAGACCCTTTTATTTTTTCCACATTTTGTTACGTTAGAGCATTATTTTTAAATGGATGAAATTCTTTTTTATTAATCATCAATCTACACACAATACCCCAGAATGAAGAAGTGAAAACAGGTGTTTAGAAATTTTTGCAACGTAATTAAAAAGAAGTAACAGAAATATCACATTTACATAAGTATTCAGACTCTTTGCAATGACACTCAAAATTGAGCTAGGTGCATCCTTTTTCCATTGATTATCCTTGAGATGTTTCTACAACTTGATTGGAGTCCACCAGTGGTAAATTAAATTGATTGTACATGATTTGGAAAGGCACACACCTGTCTATATAAGGTCCCACAGTTGACAGTGCATGTCAGAGCAAAAACCAAGAAGACGCAGGAATTGTCCGTAGACCTCCGAGACAGGATTGTGTCGAGACACAGATCTGGGGAAGGGTATAAAACAATTTCTGAAGCATTGCAGGTCCTGAAGAGCACAGTGGACTCCGTCATTCTTAAATGGAAGAACTTTGGAACCACCAGGACTCTTCATAGAGCTGGCCGCCCAGCCAAACTGAGCAATCGGGGGAGAAGGGCCTTGGTCAGGGAGGTGACCAAGAACCCGATAGTCACTCAGAGCTCCAGAGTTCCATTGTGGAGATGGGAGAACCTTCCAGAAGGACAACTATATCTGCAGCACTCCAGTCATCAGGCCTTTATGGTAGAGTGGCGAGACAGAAGCCACTCCTCAGTAAAAGGCACATGACAGCACGCTTGGAGTTTGCCAAAAGGCACCTAAAGTGACTCTCAGACCATGAGAAACAAGATTCTCTGGTCTGATGAAGCCAAGATTGAACTCTTTGGCCTGAATGCCAAGCGTCACGTCTGGAGGAAACCAGGCACGCTCATCACCTGGCCAATACCATACCTACGGTGAAGCATGGTGGTGGCAGCATCATGCTGTAGGGATGTTTTTCAGCAGCAGGACCTGGGAGACTAGTCAGGATCGAGGGAAAGATGAACGCAGCAAAGTACAGAGAGATCCTTGATGAAAACCTGCTCCAGTGTTCTGGACCTCAAACTGCGGCGGAGGTTCACCTTCCAATAGGACAACGACCCTAAACACACACAGCCAAGACAATGCAGGAGTGGCTTTGTGACAAGTCTGTGAATGTCCTTGAGTGGCCCAGCCAGAGCCCAGACTTGAAACCGATCGAACATCTCTGGAGGGACCTGAAAATAGCTGTGCATCGACGCTCCCCATCCAACCTGACAGAGCTTGAGAGGATCTGCAGAGAAGAATGGGAGAAATTACCCAAATACAGGTGTGCCAACCTTGTAGCATCATACCCAAGAAGACTTGATACTGTAATCGCTGACAAAGGTGCCTCAACAAAGTACTGAGTAAAGGGTCTGAATACTTATGTAAATCTGATATTTCTGTTATTTCTTTTTAATTACTTTGCAAACATTTCTAAACACCTTTTTTTATTATGGGATATTGTGTGTAGATTGATGATTAAAAAAAAAGAATTTAATCCATTTTAGAATAAGGCTGAAACGGAAACAGTGAAGGGATCTGAATACTTTCTGAATGCACTGTACATGTACTATGTGTATGTCCTTGACCTGCGGTTAAATGCACACCAGCGGGTGCTATATGCATGTGTGTGTGTGCGCGCGTGTGTATATTTATATATATATATATATAGTATCCACACACATACATAAATACAGTGTACAGTTATATATATACACACACACACCCATAGAACCAGACCTGTGGTTAAACGAACAAGGATATATATGTATATATGTGAGCACTGTGATATACATACTTGACTGTGATATACGTAGCCACCTTAAAGCACTGTGATGTAGATGGAGACACAAGAAATTGCAGATGTTGGGATTGGGATTGAAAACGCAAAGCAATGGAACAACTCATTGGGTCAGGCAGTATCTGTGGAGCGAATGGACAGACGATGTTTCCGGTCAGGAACCTTCTTCAGACTGATTCCAGTCAGTCTGCTGAAGGGTCCCATCCCAAAACCCCACGAATGCATTCCTTCCACCTATGCTGCCTGACCCACTGAGTTCCTCCAGCACATTCTATATCATTGTCATGTACATAGACATCCTAAAACACTGTCAGGAAATGACAGTCTGAAGAAGGGTTTCAACCCGAAACGTTGCCTATTTCCTTTGCTCCTTAGATGCTGCCTCACCCGCTGAGTTTCTCCAGCATTTTTGTCTACCGTCAGGAAATGAATGGTGAGATATGTACTCACCAGGCCCTGATGTGTGTGAGTACCCTTTCAATATTGACTAGAGCAGTCATACATCACATAAAATGTCCTTTGACCCAACTTTTCCATGCCAACCAAAATGCCCCATCTAAGCTCATACCAATAGCCCGCGTTTGGTCCATATCCCTCTAAACCTTTCCTATCCATGAACTCATCCAGGTGTTTTTCAAATGCTGTTCTCGTACTTTCCTCAACAACCTCCTCTAGCAGCTCATTCCGTATACCCACCACCCTCTCCCTGCCAAAGCTGCCCCTCAAGTACCTATTAAATCTTCCCCTCTCACCTTAAACCCTCCAAACCTAATGACATGGATCAAAATTTAAGACAAATATTTTCTCTGTGGGGAAATATACAATAAATGGGAGTGAACCTGGAACTGAATTGTAATGTTATTGCTTAACAATAAACTGGCGTAACTCAGGAACAATGTATTGACTGTGGTAGCAGGACGCTGCCTGCAATAGAGGGCATTAGCTACAAGAAGAGGTTAGACAAACTTGGATTGTTTTCAATGGAACATTAGAGGTTGAAGGGAGACTTCATAGAGGTATATAATTATGAGAGGCATAGACAGGGTAGACAGTCAGAAGAGTCAAAATGTTTGTTCCAAGCACTTACATAATTCTTCCTCCTTGTGTCAGGAGATCTCATGCTGAATGTTCTGACTGCGACAACCAGCTGTGAATCACTGAGAAAAAAGGCACAATTTGCTGGAGTACGGTTGTTTGGGATTATGGGAAGAAAACAGGAGAATGGGGTTGAGAGAGGATAGATCAGCCAAGATTGAATGGTGGAGTAGACTTGATGGGCCAAATGGCCTAATTCTATTTGTATAATTTATGAACTCAGCGGGTCAGGCAGCATCGCTGGAGAATATGGTTAGGTGACGTTTCCAGTCAGGACCCTTCCGAAACGCCATCTAAAAATGTTCTCCAGAGATGCCGCCTGGCCCGCTGAGTTACTCCAGCACTTTGTGATTGCTTTTGTAAACCAGCATCTGCTGTTCCTTGTTTCTGAGTCACTGAATTTGCTCCAATGTGCCACCTTGCGCATCAGCAGTGTATTACTTTTGAAAGGCTTCAAAGGTGTTGAGACACGATGTTTCCTTGCATTGTGAGACTAATATAGATGGGAGCTTGATGGCCTATTGGTGTGGTGGACTGATGGGCCTGTTTCAGTGCTGTGTGACTGTGATTCCATCATTGGGGGTTGAGAGGAGACTTGATTGACTATAAAATTATGAGAGGGTACAGTCAGAATCGTTTCACCATGGTGGAAATGTCAAAGACTAGAAGACACAACTATATGGTGAGAGTGGCAAACTTTAAAGAGAGTGGTGGGTGCCTGGAACGCACCGCCAGGGGTGGTGATGGAGGCAGATACAATAGTGGCGTTTAAGAGGCTTTTAGGCACCCACGTAGATATGCAGGGAATGGGGATATAGATAATGTGCATGCAGAGCAGATTAGTTTAACTTGGCATTAGGTTCAGTGCAGACATTGTGGGTCGAAGGGGCGGTTCCTCTGCTGTAGTGTTCCATGTTCTGATACCGGCTCTGAAAGTGCTCAATTACAGATACAGTGGGTGTATTCCCCGGACACTGGGGTGAATGTTGGTGATTGGGAGAGTGAGGATGGGTGCTTGGTGGCGGCCTGGCAGGGGTGGCTAAAGAATTGGGTGTTGGGGTCTTCGTAGATGGATGAAACGTTGTCACAAAGATGATCGTGAACCCAGAGCTCGTCAGACAATTGGGGGGAACAGAGCTATTGTTTTGAGTTGATTGAAGGGTCTTTGATCTTGTGCATTACGTGTGCTTTGATCTGTGCCTAATAGAGACATAGATTCATAGAGCATGGAAACAGGCCCCTCGGCCCAACATGCCCACACCAACCAACATGTCCGAGCTACACTAGTCCCACCTGCCTGCCTGTGGCCCATATCCCTTTAAACCTATTCTACTCATGTACCTGTCCAAATGTTTCTTAAACATTGCAATAGTACCTGCCTCAACTACCTCATCCGGCAGTTCCATACACCCACCACCCTTTGTGTAAAAAAGTTTCCATTCAGGTTCCAATTAAATCTTTCCCCCTCACCTGAAAAACCTGTCCTCTGGTTCTCGATTCCCTTACTCTGGGCAAGAGACTGCGCATTTATCTGATCTATTTATCTCATCATTTTGTAATGTGATATTATTTTAACATTAAAATAAATAATCAATGCAAATCAAAGGAGATCCAGGGCTCAACACTTTTGTTCAGAAGGAGCTTATGTATTTGCAGCAAATTGCTCCTTCTGCAAACTTTCTTAAAGACCCGGGTATATCTTTAATAATTATTTTTGCATAGATCAGGGTTTTTATTCAGTGGCATGAAGTTAATACAAAGCAAAACATTTGCACTTTATAATGTAACTATTGATTGTTTAAAAGATACAGCATGGAAAGGTCCTTCGGCCCACCGAATCCACGCCGATCATTGATTAGGCATTCACACTAGTTCTATGTTATCATTATACTAGTTCTATGTATCACTTTGGGATACAATCCCTTTTGTAAAAGGCCAGTGCACGTGTGACTCTGATACAAGCTGTTGGTCAGTAACTGCTTGTGGCTGTCTCAGCAGGGATGTTACGCAATACTCGGGTTGGAGAGTCACGGAGAGATACAGCAAGGTAACAGGTCCTTTTGTCTTCAAGCTCACATTTACACAAATCCCACTCCACTCCATCTTATTCCCCCCACATTCCCATCAGCTCCCCATAGATCCCAACACTCATTTACACACATAAGGAGCGATTTACAGTGGCCAATTAGCTTCCCAACCCACAACTTTGAGGGATTAACCGGAGGTGACCACAGGGAAGAGTAATGGGAGGTCAGGACAAGACATCATTGGCTGGACATGAGAGCTCTGCTCACTGTTAGCTGCCTCACTACCGAGGGACAACTTTACCTCAAAAGATTGTAACAGTTGTGGAAATGTCTTCCTACAGATGCCACTCTCTTTTGGTGCTCCTGATCACAATGTCCCATTAAAGTGTCCTCAAATAACAAACATTAAGAGTCATCAGTCACTGTAAGTAAGCATGCAGGTGCAGCAGGCAGTGAAGAAAGCTAATGACATGTTGGCCTTCATAACAAGAAGAGTTGAGTATAGGAGCAGTGAGGTCCTTCTGCAGTTGTACAGAGCCCCAGCGAGACCACACCTGGAGTATTGTGTGCAGTTTTGGTCTCAAAATTTGAGGAAGGACATTCTTGCTATTGAGGGAGTGTCGCGTAGGTTCACGAGGTTAATTCCTGGGATAGCTGGACTGTCATATGTTGATAGAATGGACCGGCTGGGCTTGTATAATCTGGAATTTAGAAGGATGAGAGGGGATCGTATTGAGACATATAAGATTATTAAGGGATTGGATGCGCTAGAGGTAGGAAACATGTTCCCGATGTTGGGGGAGTCCAGAACCAGGGGCCACAGTTTAAGAATAAGGAATCTGTGGAATTCTCTGCCTCAGAAGGCAGTGGAGGCCAATTCTCTGGATGCTTTCAAGGGAGAGTTAGATAGAGCTCTTAGAGATAGCGGAATTAAGGGATATGTTGAGAAGGCAGGAACGGGGTACTAATTGTGGATGATCAGACATGATCACATTAAAGGGCTCGAAGGGCCGAATGGCCTACTCCTGCACCTATTGTCTCTTGTCTATTGTCTCCCTCTTCACATGTCTTTGAGATGTTCACCTGTGTGCTAACAAAATCCTGGTAAGGAACTAAAAAAGTGAGGTTCCTCTCCTTTGGTGTGCCTAGAGTTTATACAGTAGGAAAACAGGCCCTTTGGCCCAACGCGTCTGTCCTGACCAGGTTTTATAACTGAGCTATTTCCATTTGCCTGTGTTTGGTCCATAACCCGTTAAACATTTCTTATCCATTCCTGTTTAAATGTCTTTTAAATATCACCATTGTATTCATCTCTACAGCTTGTTCCTCTATGCTTCATCCTCTACGTGAAGAAATTGCCCCTCATGTCTTTTTTAAATCTTCCCCCTCTCACTTTGAACCTATGCACCCTGGTTCTGGACTCCTCTATACTGGGGAAAAGACTCGGATCATTCATCTTATCTATGCATCTCATGATTTCATACACCTCTCTAAGGTCACCCCACCCCCTCTAAGTGCAGGCTAGGGGAATAATGTCCTAGCCTGCTCAACTACTCCTCATAACTCAAGCCCTCCAGCTCTGGTGACGTAGAAAACCTTTAAGGAGGTCACAAGGAAAACTTTCTCTCTCACCCTTAAAGCTTAATAAAAAAATCGCTTTCATCAATGAGAGGTGAGGCAGAATTGCTGCCCTGACAGGGAGAGCTATAAATAACTGACATATTATTAGCCACGAGGTCAGAGGAAATATATAATTAGGTGCTGTGCCAAGACATTCATTTGTGCTGATGTGTGCTGCTGTGGGCAACCTGTTCATGGCTTACCAGCCCAAGCCACCACCATTGCAGAGCATGCATGACAAAGAGGGACCCAGCGTGGGGGATGGGGGTGGTGGCCGAGAACAAAGAGGGACTTGGTGGTGGGGGAGGGGGAGGGGGCGAGAAGGAAGAGGGATAATCAGGACTATAATACTTTTGAATACTTTTGTAACTTTGTCGCCGTCCTATACACGGTGACTCTTTGCATACTTGTGTGTTGCATGCAAAACAGAGAATTGCACTGTGCCAAGTACCAGTGACAATAAAGTATCTATCGATCAGCAATTAATCAATTAATTTATCAATCAATGTGTCCTGGCAAGCACCGTAGGCAGCCAGGTGCGACCGCCACTGAGCTTTGCTAGCAGAGGTTTAAATCAGGGAATTGGGTGCTGAGAATGTTTGCACCTACATAATCTTTCTTGAAGACAGACACAAAATGCTGGAGTAATTCAGTGGGTCAGGCAATATCTCTGGAGAAAAAGAATAGGTGACATTTCGGGTCGAGACCCTTCTTGATTGTGTAATCAAGAGAGAATTAGATATAGGTCTTCAGGCTAAAAGAATCGAGGGATATGGGGACAAAGCAGGAATGCGGTACTGATTCTGGATGATCAGCCATGATCATAATGAATGGTAGTTCTGGCTCGAAGGGCCAAATGGCCTACCCCAACACCTATTTTCTATGTTTCTATGTGAGGTGATCTCATGCCGAATGTTCTGACTGTGACAACCATTTCTGAATCACTGAAAAAAAAGTCACAGAGTGCAGGAGTAACTCAACACACTATTTTTGCGGGTTGGAAGATTTTGTTTGTCATGGCCACCACAAAAAACATTGTTATCTGTTCTTGTTGACTGGTTTGGCCTTGTGTTGTGCTGATATTGTGTTGTGTACCAAAGATAGACACAAAAAGATGGAGTACCACAGCATCTCTGGGTGGCATTTTGGGTCGAGACCCTTCTTCAAACTGGTTGGGGATGTGTTGTATACCATTGCACTAGGTGTTGAGGCCATACCAATCAATAATAGCAGATAACAATGGGAACATATTTTTGTGGTGGCGTTGACATAGAAAATCTTCCAACCAGCTAAAATAGAAAGTAAATCAGTGCTCCTGATTCAGAGGGGTTAGAATGGTGCTCAAATGGCTGCCCAAACTGGCATAGGTGATGGTCTGAGCGCAGGGTTTGAGGAAAGGTCTGAGGCTTCTCACCCGAAACGTCACCTGTTCCTTTCTCCAGAGATGCTGCCTGACCTGCTGAGTTACTCCAGCATATTGTGTCTATCTTGGCTGCTCAAACAGATGTCTCAAGCAGGATTTTGTGGATGGGGAGAAACTCACACGGCAAACTTAGTAGTCACAGGATATAAATGTTTGTAGAGGGAGACATGAAATGTGCAGACATAAATATGCTGTGAGCCCGAATCGTTAGAGTGTGGGGCAAGTGACCCGAAACGTCACCCATTCCTTCTCTCCAGAGATGCTGCCTGTCCTGCTGAGTTACTCCAGCATCTTGTGTCCTCTTCCTGCTGATTGATTTAGAAAGAGAAATGCACAGAGCAACGAATCCCTCAAACAAGTGTGCAAAGCCTTTCACGTGGCTGAGAAGAATTGCCATCAGTTCTCATAGAACATCATAAGACAATTGAGATGCTGTGTGTCCTAAAATAGAAATGTTTTCCTCATATTGATCATTATGTATTTCTATCACGCCATCTTCACAGAATTCCTTTAGTAATTACATCTATGTGATAACACTGCTCTCTGCATCAGAAAGTTGTGGATGCATTCTCTCGTATGGCACATCAATGCAGAGTCATCAATACTTTGTTTCAAACGAGGAATTAGGTAAATGTAATGAGATACTGTTTGAATGAAGAACAGTGGGGTTTCCCCTCTTGTTCTGAATAATATTTGATTTGCAATCAACATCCTTGAAATTAATCTCCACTTTATTGCCTCACTGATGGTTATGAGATATTAATTCTCATCCAATGTTATAAATCGCCAGAACAAAACACTTCTGTGACCTTGTATACATCACCTTTAATTCTGTGGTATCGGTCTTAAAATGTTGATCCTGGTAGGATTTGTATATGGATGATAGCATAAAGAAGTGGCTTTCCAAGAAACTTACTGCAAACTGCACTGTGGCATATTAATTGCATACATGATAACATGTTCTACAGAAATGCTTCTGTAACTCAGTGGGCCATTGTTTGTTGAAGGAGGAAAGGAAAGTGCACAAATTGTGTTTAGTCTGGAGGTATACTGTAACCTGGTGCCCCTGTGAATTAGGGTTGCATCCAGCATGGTTTGGAACAGCTCCATCCAAGACCGTGAGAAATTTCAGAGATTTGTGGACGCAGCCCAGACCATCACACAAACCAGCCTCCCTTTCATTGACTCCATTTACATTTCACGTTACCTCGGCAAGGCCAGCAGCATAATCAAGGACCGCAGTCACTCCCTCTTCTCCCTTCTCCCATCAGGCAAGAGGTACAGAAGTGTGAAAAGCACACCTCAGGGACAGTTTCTTCCCAGCATTTATCAGGCAACTGAACCATCCTATCAGCAACTAGATAGTGGTCCTGATCTCCCATCTACCTCATCGGAGACCCTCGGTCTATCCTTAATTGGATATTTCTGAACTTTATCGTGCACTAAACGTTATTCCCTTTATCCTGTATCGCTACACTGTGGGCAGCTTGATTGTAATCATGTATAGTCTTTCCGCTGACTGGATAGCACGCAACAAAAAGCTTTTCACTGTATCTCAGTACACAGGACAATGAAGTAAACTAAACTACACTTCATGCCTGCATCAGAGGCACTTGCTCATAAATGAATGTAGATATATAAGGGCCCAATGAGAATACTCTGGGCATCTGAAACTCTTTTCAAGGTATGTTTGATGTTCAGGTCTCATAGGATTAACATTAATTCAGAACTGTTGTCCATCTACGGGTTGTTCCTGAAACAAATCTCATGCAAATAATCTGCAAATTATCCTTTTGTACAAAATCATGACACAATAATACTGAAAATCAAGGGGCTGCAGATGCCAGAAATCAGAAATAAACACAGAAAAATATTCAAATATATACGCCAGGTAACTGTGGAGAGAGGGAGAAACATTAAAAATGTTTTCGATTACACACCCTTTACCTGAATTTCCAATAAAGGTTCTGTCAGCAATTTATCAAACTGAAACATTCGCTCTGTTTTCCCTCCTGCGGATGCTGCCTGACCTGCTGAGTGTTTCATGCAATTTCTGTTTCAATTCTCTCCGATATTCTTTGGTGGTTCAGTCTTTATTGGGAATCAGGAAGGATCCAG